>OX101752.1:18741735-19941735 GCA_944452675.1 Tachina lurida
ATTCCAGCATTATTTTACACGAGACCGATTTGAAAAAGTACTCAGTATACAGAACGGGTTGTCATTTAAAATATCTAGCCTTAAAATTATGTATAAGTTATATGTGTATTAATTTTTAAAGGAAATTATCTCATTACCAATAACATACTTACATGCATATGAACGGCTGATTTTCATAACATCACATGTCAAAAAAAAATATTTTGATATAATCGACTTTGAGGTTAAAATAACTATTACAAATAGGTATTTCATGAAATTATACTGTAAAACCTTTTAAGAACTCTATTAAAACGATTACTGTATTCATTGCTGTTTTAAAAATTAAAATGGCTCATAACGTTACTGCAGAAAAAATCTAAATTATTTTCTAAACTAAGAAATTTTATGTACTGATTTTTAAATGAATTATTATACAAGTTGTATTTCTAGCAAATGGAAACAATTAATATCTGTATAATATACTAATACATTCAGTAATTTCTGCATATTATGGCTGTTGTGGATTGTAAAGAATAAAGGATGATATGATAAATCAGTGGAATATGGAAGTAAGATTTTAACATTGAGAAATGTATAGTCTGCAATTTTTTACTGGCTCTGCATAATTTTTTTCAATGCACTTAAATTGTATTCGAAACTTTTTCTTTTTATACTGTTCACTTTCTTGTATTTTTTGCTTTCAATATACATATGTAAGTAAGCGATAGAAACTTTCTTGTCGATATCGTGGCTCAGCCCGTAAGTTTTTGTTTTTAAGTGCATTTATTCGTTTCGATTTATCCGATTTTAAGTGCAATAACATCATAAGCCACCAACTTAAAAAAAAACAAATTTATTCATCGTTCTTTCATAACATGTCCTTGCACACCCAAGATTGAAAATTCATGTCATAACATCTTTAGAACTTAAATTCTGAGTTAAGATACGAAAAATTGGCGAGCATTATGATGTTATTACACAAAATAAAATCAACAAAAATATTGAAATGTATAGTGAATTATCGTCTAAATCAGAAACTAACTGGAAAATGGTTATAATAAATAGGAAAACTACATAAGCCCATTTTTGAATTATGTTCGCCTATGATGCTATTACAACACACCCTTCATACCTGGTTTCTTCAATAAAAGAAATTTTGTTAGAAATGCTCAAAACCAATTTACAAAAGAAGAATACTTTTAAAATTTTTTATATGTTAACTATTCATTTAACATACATACGTTTGTATGTAGAAAGGTAAAATTTGTGCTGAAAAGATTTCAAATAGTAGTATAATAAAAATTATAACCGATGTTTTAAAATTTTACAAAACAATTTGCAATTTAATAATATTAATATCAATCCAGGCGCTTTTATAAAGGCATTAATGCTATTAAGAAGTTAAGTGAATGAATAAACTTATTAGGCCTTTTTTGAAATCAGAAACTGAAACAATAACTGCCGGTTTATAGAGAACAGGTTAAAATTCTCGTCTGCCTATATATGTATGTATGAATATTGAAAACAATGAGAAGCACTAAAATTTTTTTTCAATATAAATAAACACACGAGAATTTTTACTTGTCCTCTATAAACTGGCAGTAAATTTTAAATGTCTATCCAAATTTATATAAATTTGTTTTACACGCATATATACATACATTTATCTGTATTTATATTTATTTTATTGCATATTAGTGCTTTTATTAATTAAAATGACAAGTTAAACACAAACTAGAAAGTATTAAAAAAATTAATCAAATAAATTATTTGTTTTTCATTTTATTTTTAGAGAGTTTCTAATTTTAATATAAAGAGTTCTTCGTATAAAAATTTTAGTTTTCTTGTTTATTTATTTTTATAATTGTAATTTTTATGTTATATATGTACGTAATATTAATTTTTTAATTCTATGTCAATAAGAAAAAAGTGCGTAAAGGCTCAGTAATTGTAAAGTAACTGCAACAGAAGGAAACAGCTGATCGATATTGTTATGTGGAAAGTAATGCCAATGGTTATATAGATGTAATGTAACGTAACATACTTTTGATATAAAAATAACTATCAGCTATTTCCTACGTTGCAGTTTCATTACATTACAGTCGGGTAACTGAGCCTTAAGACATATTTTACTATTTTGTTCGAGAACGCTTTCAAACCTTCAAGTCAATGTATATAGTACATGTTTAAAATTTTCAACTTGGAAGTACCCTTAAATATAACATATTACTCCATATTATTCCATGTGAGATTATAAGTCAGAAAAAGATAACCAGCACTGCGCTCTGATTTTTTAAAAAAAATCACAAAATACTGGATATTTTGCCAAAGATTGCAGGGGTCTCATTATCGCATAATTAGCTTATCTCAAATAAAGATATTTTTAATTTTTTTCACAAAAGTATAGCATTATTATTTATCTTTTACATGCATATATAAAAAATTAAATAAAACTTTACTGTCTTGCTCATAATACTGCAGCCTTATATCTTTTACATATATGAAAAAAAAAACGGTATACCGTTTTTGTAACCCTTTTTGAAATTTTGCAACGGTAACGCTAGTCATCTTGGTGAGCAAGTGTGGGGAATTTGTGGGTGATGTTGCAATTGAAATGGTAAATAGTATTTTCTCAGTAGGTATCTAATTGTTTTTTTATCTTAGTAATGCATTAATTTTTAATAATGAAACACATAGAAAACAGCAGGCGATACAACAACATGACTACTAATGCGGTTAACTACTATCGGCGTTGTTTAGTCCGATAACCACAGCAACATCATAAACACCTGATAGGTTGACTTCTAAAAAGTGTCAATATACACTTTGCATATTTTTCGGATGCGGTATTTACGTACATATATATGTACATATACGTGTACAGATACAATTATGAAACCGAATTGCCGATTGCGGTTTGCGGCGGTTTGAATGGTTGTCGACGACGTTTTGAAAGGCTGTGCATTGTCAATGTTTTGTTCTAGGGCGTTGTAAAATATGTATCTCGTACATTTTGTTTGCAGAAAAATTAACTGATATTTTGGGAGTCAGCCACAAACAGTGCTGCCACTTTCAAATAGCTCACAGTTATAAAAAAGTTATTACAATTTGTTCTTTATATCTTTTGAGATATTCTTTCTATTCATTAATATCCAATAATTTTAAACTATCATTAATTTCACGTCTTTTATGATATATGCAGCAGTAAATGTAATAGATCATTGTCGCTAAAAAATAATAAAAATTAGTCCAAGTTGGCTATAAAAGACAGCTATAAACGTCAGTATTCTGGGACACAACTAGGACGATCGAGGAATTTTGTCTAACACGACCAATTTGTAGATAAAAATTGGATATGTAGAATCCATCGTAGGTACATGTCTTGTACGTCGCCGTTTTCAACTAACATTAACGTAAAGATGAAATAGCTTGACCCAATGAGTAATTTGTTGACTGAATATTCAGTGAATATTTGAAAAGCTTCAATAATAGAGATTCTGCATTTTAATGTTTATATAATTGTTTTAATGAAAATAGCATATGAGCTCATTAATCGCTCATTTACTTCAATAGTGTCATAACTCAAAAGATGAGTTTTTTGAGTTAATAATGCAGAATAATGCGTCATTTTGTATTTTATATTGTGTAAAATTTTCATATTAATACCTTGTACGATGTTACTACGTTTATACGCAGGGCTTATTTGCAAATAAAACTGTAAATTGTTGCCATATTATTCTTTTTATTGCGACTTACTAATTCGGAAAACTATTCACGATTAACGCACTATTTGCAAATAAAATGCTTGAGGTTGCCACGCTTACAAATGTTTGATAACAAACACAATAAATGGACAAATATTGCAACAAAAAACATTGATAGTAGCAAATAATGACAATTAAAACAAATAATTATTTGATATTTTGTGCATTTACACTATTTTTTTCTCAACATAAGTAAGCTTTCTATAGAAGTGCTACCAAGTTTGTGTACTTTTGCTATGCCGTATAAACAGTGAGTTAATTTATTTGCAAATAATTTTATTTGCAAATAGTGCGCGTATAAACGTAGTATGTAACTAGTTCTTAATGTTGATTTTCTGAAGCAATTGTTGTATGGTTGGCCAATGAGAAAATCAGAACAACATATTTGTTTGTATGTGTTTTTTTAACAAATAAAATACATAAAACTGCTTTTACCATAAGTACCGTACAGTGTGACCCTTTTAGCATTTTCACTGCTAAATTTAGCATTATGTATTTTGATTTAGCAGTGAATTTTTTATTTTGCATTTAGCATTTTTTTCAGCATTTTTGTATTATTTTTTTAGCATTATTTAGCATTTTTAATTTTATAAATTTCATATATTCTTTTCCATTTATACAGGTAAAAACTCCTGTATTTCATTGTATTTTGTCGTTTTTGTAGAAATGTATAATGATGGAAACCATGTAAACAGCAAAAGACGTCTTAAGCGGCTATTAAGCTGTCATACTTGGTATTTGAGAATGGTGTGATAATTCCGAATTCGTGTTTTTCAGCTTTAAGGAATTTTGAATTTTTGTGTTTGTCATCATACTCCTTTAATATATGTATGTTCTGTCAAATTCAGTGCAAATTTCATTTATGTTTTCGTAACTTGCGGTCTCCTAACATAAGATGGCTCACTTGAACATAAACTTGTAAGTTAATGTTAAGTGTAGACTGCTCAAATTAATGCTTTTTTCAAGTGATAACATTATTGATAGTGCATTTGTTTTAACAAATCACTTATAACTTCAAGTTACAACGAAATGTCATGCCATGTGGAAACGTAGAGTACGCAAAGCATAAAGATGACTTAGTTAGATCGCGCATTTTAAGAGGTGTTTGTTGGAATGTACGAAAGTCTGTCATGCTCATATACCGAGTATGAGCGTCTAATAGCCGCCTTAATGTATTTTAAACGTCAAACACCTAATAATAAGAAGAAAAAAAGTATTTTAATTATGTTTTTCGGAGTCGAACACTTCACAATTCATCGTTGCTGAATCCGGCTCCTGCACGTACAGTAAAAAATAGAAAAGTAAATTAATCCATTTTTTAATGCAAAAAGTATTTTTTAAATGTCTTTCATATTATGTTGATAGCAGTCATGCTAATACATTAAAACATACATATAAAATAAAAGTGTAAAATTATTTTATGTATTTAATTTTTATATGAAAATTACCAGCAACAAATTTTACACTTTTATATTTAATACGATCGTACAAAGATACAGGAGGTTTTATGAATTCAGCAATTGTACTCGTATTTTGTATGTTCCTGAATTGTTGTTTTAACTTTTGAATCAACTTTGTTTTATTAAAATTAAATAAAATATTTCTTCGTTGTACCGATATAATTAATAAAAAATCATTAAAAAGTTTTAGCATTATATTTTAGCATTTTCAAATATTTTTTTAGCATTTTTAGCATTATTTTAAGCCCCATTTAGCATTAAAAAATTTTTTAGTTGTGGCCACACTGGTACCGTGTGAAAAAAAAAATTACACTCAGAGCAAAGTTCTCTCTCTCTCTCTATCCTTGTCTGTGCCACAAAAAACCTAAAACCTGCAAAGTCTTAATTCAGCTGGGAGAAATACAGAAAGAGACCGTACTACTACCTCTGTCTTTTACACAGCTGAATTAAGACTTTGCAAAGTAAACTTTCCGTGTGGAAAAGGGGTATAACGAACGTGCGCACGAACATCTGCTCATCATGTATATGTTTCAATAGTGTTTTTTTCATATATTTGTACTACAACATGTATCTGTGAGCAGCAACAGATAAAACAGTTCCTCAGCAGCAATACAATAAGCCATTGTTATCTGCTTTTAATTGTATTGTAATGTCGAAAAGAACACACACACACACACAATAACTCTTATACTAGTTCTTTCGCTCACACTACAATTATATGGTACATACCATGTTATATTTGTTTTGGCTATACTTATAAGTATACAAATGCAACCCTTTAGTTGTTATTAAGTGCCTTTTTTTTCGAAAAATTTTAAGAATTTTTGGCGACATTTTAAAAGGAGCGTCTACATACACTTACTCGCAAAACTCTACATACGATGTCAATATTTTATTATATTTTATCATAGTTTTATATATTAAGTAAAATTTCTTAATATCTTTACTGGTAAATATTTAACAGGGTCTACTGTATACAACGATGCTAAAAAAATTTAAAAAACATGGTTAATTTTTTTGGTAAGTTTGAAATTTTTGCAATATACAACTCAGAAAGTGTTGCAAAAGTGTACATACGGTATTTAATAGTATGGAATGTTGTTGCGATAAGCCCGTTAGTTTTATAATTTTGATATAATTTACATTAATTGTAACTGTGTGTGTTAGATTTTGTGCGACGTTTGTGTTAATAATAAAATAGCGAAATAAAAAATGACGAAAAGAAAAGAAATATCAGTCGAGGGTAGAAAACTAATAATCAAGTTGCGAAATGAAGGAAAATCTATGGCAGAAGTGGGGGAAATCGTGAGTTTGTTAAAATCTTCAGTTCAAACTATTATTAAGAACAATAAAATATATGAAAGTTTGCCAAGAACGGGACGTCCATCAAAGCTAGAGGAAAGACTTGGGCGTAGGATTGCAAGAGAAGTTGCAGAAAATCCTAAGAAAAGTAGCGTAGAATTAAAAAATAAATCTTAAAAATAATTTTATATTTATGCACTATAACGACCCCAAGCAAAGCTCAAGACTTGTAAGAGAATGGCTGCTTTACAATGTAAAATCAAAGTTTCCTCATCCCCCACAATCGCCAGACCTAAATGTCATCGAACACTTATGGGCCCATTTGAAACAGAAAATTAGAAATAGAAGGCTTCGTCCATTTCGCAGTTGAAAGTTATTTTGAAGGAAGAATGGGAAAAAATTTCTGCGGAAGTAATAAAAAAAAATTGTTTCTTCAATGCCAAAAAGACTTAAAGAAGTTTTCGATGCAAAAGGAGGACATACCAGCCATTAAATGTTTTATAAACTACCCTAAAGTGGTAAATAATGCATCGTATGTAGACTTTTGCTGTAATATTAAAGACTGAATTTTATTATTTTCTTTATTTAATAATGTTATATCATATGAATTGTTATTTTTTCATTTTCTGTGATGATCGTCTATCTTGTAAAATAAAAAAGTTTAAAAATGTTGTTGAAAAATTAAATCGTATGTAGAGTTTTGCTACTAAGTGTATTAATGTTTTCTTTTGATGTGTAGAAAATATTATTATGTTAAATACACACAACTATGCATCTTACCCTTTTATTGGTTTACTGGAAATAAAACAATTTCCTTAAAACAACCTGTTACCCTTGAGCTAAAAAAGTACTCTAAAAACCTTTTATTGAGACAAAAATGCAAAACTCGTTACCCATCACTGATCAGCAGCATCTTTCGCCCAAAAAAAAAAAACTCAAAAACTCCCCACACCTGCACTCTTTTATGCTTCTTTTAATTGCCATTTTTGTAACAATTTTAGTTCTCGTCGGTTTTTTGTGGGTGAAGTTCGTTTCGTGTCTAGGTCAGTTTAGTTTGTTTGTTGGTTTTTTGTAATGAAACACCTACACAATATAAATTTATTAATTAATAAAAAGTGATGAATTAATTAAATAAAAGTATTGAAAACAATTATTTTATCTTTATACCTACATATTTATTTGTTAATGAGAAAAGGTGATAGAAAGTTTTATTTGTGAAAGTCGTCTATCTGAATTTTTATGCAACACAAGTATAAAGTGTTTGTTGTTGTGTTGTTGTTGCTTTTTTAAAGTGTGTATTCTTATTTTCCTGTTTAATATTCCCTTGTTTTGTTATTGTTTTGGAAGCGGTGCATTTTAATCCAGAATAAAAGGTATGTGTGTATTTATGTATTTATTTATGTACATACATACATACATACATATGTATGTATGTAATTTGATTTTAGATTTTTATGTTGTTTATTATCTTTCATTTGTTTTTACTACTAATAAATGAGTGTGAGCAATCTTGAAGATAATTTTGTTCTATAAACTATATATATACATATGTACCTATCAGAGAACTGCATGAGTTTATTCTCTTTGCTGTCCACTCACATTTACAATGCTTTTGTTTTGTTTTTAAACATCATTATATACAATGTAATGATGTTGTTTGCAGTGTTAAAGGCTCAGTTACCCGACTGTAATGTAAAGTAACTGCAACAGTAGGAAACAGCTGATCGATATTGTTATGTGAAAAGTAATGAAAATTGTTATAGAGATGTAATGTAACGTAACCTACTTTTCATTAGGGATGTAACGAATGTTCGCATTCGCTTTCGCATTCGCAAATAATTCGCTTACTTTTGCTATTTGCATTCGCGTTTGCATTCGCTAAAATGTATGCGAATATTTCAAGCGAATACTAAAGACAAAAAAAATTTATTTCTTTTACGAAAATAGTTTACGATTTTAAATTTAAAGACGAAAATTATTTTAAGCCAGCATGAAAAAGATACATGTAAAGCATTAATATTTTAGCGGAAAACTTCTATCAATAAGTTCTCATAAATATCAAAATGAAACCCAAATCCAGTGGTGTTTGGAAATATTTTTAATTTTTGAAAAAGAAAAGACAGTGTTTGATTTGCGCGAAAATATTTTCTGCTTAAGACTAACTAGTCTGTTAAAACTTTTGAACGCCATTCATTACTTCGTACAATAAATTTCAAATCCAAACAATATTAACTAGTCCTTGTTTGTTGTAAATTCCACGCGAAACAAGTGCAACTCATATTATTTCTCATGAAAACTTAAAATGTTGAAGATATATTTCATATGTGTTTTCAAAGATGAACAGAGTACTACTTCAGCATTTCACATGAAATATTGAACAGAGTACCAGGATTTAGGGCTAAAGTACGAATGGGTTGATTTCTCTAACATTGTGAAAACTTAGTTTTAATTATTATATATACTTACTCTTATATAAATTTATTTGCATGTGATATTTTAACGAATTGTAATATTTGCATTCGCTTTCGCATTCGCATTCGCTTTCGCAAAAATTAAAATGTATTATTCGCTTTCGCATTCGCATTCGCTAAACTGGTATTCGTTACATCCCTACTTTTCACATAAAAATATCGATCAGCTGTTTTCTACGTTGCAGCTACTTTACATTACAGTCGGGTAACTGAGCCTTAACTCTCTAACAAATGGCTCTTGTTTTTTAAGTACTGTTTGAAAAAGTAAATAAAAATTTCTTACTGTTGCTTGATTTCTCACAAAAACACGTTGTACATATGAAGTCATAACTTAATAAAACAGTGCGTATATGTTTTCATACATTCATACTGATTCACTGCTTTTTGTGAATCATATGAATAAGCAGAACTTGCAAGCAATGGCATGCATTTATTAACAATAGTCTTGTGAATATGAATCATGCATTAACAACTTTCATTATTAATGTTTCATGCTAGATAACGATTCATTTTTCAAAAAGACAAAATTATGCCGTCTGATTCGTAATCATGCAGATCTCTGGTATATATGTATGTTTGTAATTTTAAAGTGATATGTTAGAGCTATGCTATTTGTGCCAGACACGGGAGCTAGGATGTGACTTTCGTAACAAAAATAATCGTATTACAGTTTTATTCTTGAATTAAGGAAAAAAAAGTTCGTACTGAACATAATTTTGTTCCAAAAGTGATAATTACAAAATTTTGAGTTGACCATAAACTAGTGCGATATATAAAAAATAATCTAGTCATAACTATAAATGACACCTAAAGAGGTAAGTCGTTAACACAATTAGTTACTCTAGGGGACCTTGTTAGGACGGTGGACAAAATTTCATAAAACTATTTTTGTATGGGATGTTATTATGTAAATACTTATTATTTGAACTATTTTAATTGTTTCTAACTACGTATCGTGCCATAACCACCAAAAACAGTTTAGGCGACATAATTTTTGAGAAAAAAAAAATTAAAAAATAAAAGCGATACGAACCTTAGCCCGTTCAAATTATAGATAATTTTTGAATTTAACTTTTCTTGACTAAAATTTTATCGCAAAATTAACTTTAAAATTTATGTCGCTTAAGTTTTTTTTGGCGGTTATGGCTTGATACGAACATATGTACATACAGTGAACAAAGAAAAAACTTGTACAGCAAACGCTCCGCTCTTCTAATCAAAATATCTCTGTTGCTTTGTAAGATTTTAAGATAAAACACGGTGAAGCATGGGGGGTGTAATATGATGGTATGGGGCTCTATGGAATCGAGTGGTGTATGAAATCCGGTTTTTATAGAACGTACAATAAATAAAATGAATTATTTAAAAATACTAAGAGATAATTTAGCACAGTTAGCTGCCAAATTAAATGTAAGTGGAGACTATTGATTAGTTAGAGTTAAATACCCGAAACATTCGTCTTCAATAATAAGAGAATGGCTTCCATTCAATGGAAAAAAATTGCAGACACATCCTCCCTAGATCCTTGGCCTTAGTACAAATGAAATTCTGTGGGCGTATGTGAACAAAAAATTACGCGAGCTGTAGATTATGTGTAAAAATTAACTCAAAAGTGCTCTTCAGGGCATATTGGACCATATAGCTCCCAAAATTGCCAAAAACCCAGTTCATTCTATGAAAATAATCTATTAGATGCTAGACGTGGCCACATTTAGTACTAATTTTTAGTGTATTCCTTATTTCATAGCTCCTTCCTGAAAGAAGAGTTAGTGTACAAGTTTTTTTTTTGCTCTGGAAAATAGTGTTATTATATTTTAGGTTATTTTTTTCGCATTAAAATATATTTGTTAATAAAATTAAAGATTTTCATAGAAAGCTGATTAATTTTCCTTGAAATCGCTTTTGGTTTTATCTTAAAATCTTACAAAGCAACAGAGATATTTTGATTAGAAGAGCGGAGCGTTTGCTGTACAAGTTTTTTCTTTGTTCACTGTATATGTTTGTTACCAACATTGAATTTTTTTGTGTTTAATTAATTTTGGTGTGCATTTATGGTTTGTTTTAAATTCAATGAGACATTTTTTTTAATTACCAATAATAGTGTTATTTTGTAAATACAAACGATTTTTTCGTTTTGAAATTTGTATGCGAAAAAATATTTATTTTAAACGAATTTCTATTATTTTCTATACAAATTTGAAAGGTTTAGGAACGAAATATTTTTTACAAAATTTGCTTATAATTCTTAGTTTTAATACAAATCTTCTTAAAATCCTAAATATTGTAGTTGGTCTTCTTATCTGAATTTTATTTCAAACGCAACAATAAAACATTTTAAAGAACAAAAATTATAATAACTTTTCAAGTTCAATTGTAGTCATAGTAATTATTATGTTTTTACGATATAAGTACAAGCCCACTTTTGTTATTTTTATCTTTCAGTAGGTATTTGATTGGTATTCCATCCATTTCCCTTCCATTTACAAAGATACAATACTTATTTAGTTTGCTTTTGTTTCCTATTTAACAACCGTCATTACATCTAATTGCTTAAAGTCAATTAAATTGAACTATAATTTATCAAAGTACATTTATTATTTTTTATTTTTTATTACTTTGTATGTCGTATGTTAAGTTCTATTATAAAAAATTTTATGACGCAATGCTTTGGAACAAGACTATACTACTACTGGGCTTGAAGAAAAATAACACATAAGATATAAATTTTTATAAGTGAAAAAAATAGAGAAATATGTTTGTATATCTAAAATTTAAAAGTATGTATTGGTGCCTGGTGTAAGAAAGAATTATTCAGTGACCTTGGTACTATCAGTGCCATTATTTGCATTCACAAGTACTTATAAACATACATATATTTATATACATATTTAAATATACGAGTTTGTATTTTTGATTTATAACTATTAGAAGCCTAAGGCTTTGTTTATTTCACTATTTTTGGCTAAAGTTAAACTGGAAATTTTAGTTAAATACACACTCCAAAAAAAAACTAATAATAGAAAAAAGCTTTTGCTACTAAAGTTTTTTTTTTCAAAGCAAATATAATATTATTTGGCCTTTAATGAAACCACTAAGACATACAGGGTGTTACAATAAGACATTTCATTTTGAACAGCCAATTATTTAAACAGTTGTCATGACCCAAATGTAACTATGGCACACATGACAAATGAAAACTGCTTCTGTATAAAAAATATGCGTACAGGTAACCCTCGATGTACGCGCTACTTCATTTAGGTAATTTCGATGTAACACGAATTAATAATAGCAACCATTTTTTTCTAATATCGCTATTTTCTACGTTCGAAAAATTATTGCAACATTCATTCATTTTACGCGAAATGCAGCACTGCAATTTATGATGAACCATCAGCAGAATTAATATAATTTAAAATATTTTAAATTTGGTTATAAAAATGGCACCAGTGAAAGATATACTAACCAAACGTAAGGCAGGCAATATCATTATAAGGCAAAATTAAGATTTTAGATTGCCGGAAAAGTGAAGAAAATCCTACAACTTTAACAAAATCTTTTGATTGAAATGAGTCATTTATAAGAACCATAAAAAAACAAAAACAAAATTCTAACCATTTAATAAATTCATATGAATTTGCGTTGAAATCAAGGCACATTCACGAGGTAATAGCAATGACCAGGAACAAGGACTTCATGAATTTAAAAAACGTGTTTTAGGCGCCTAAAATATCACATCAAAAATTCAAAATATGCACTTAAAACAAGAATATATGCACATATTTTAAAAAATTTTATTCTAAAGAAAAGTTTTCAATTTACATACAACTAAATAAAGATATAAAAATATTTTTTTTAAAGGTGCGTGAACAAGCCTTTTAATAGCAGGCAATTAATTTTCTCTTGAAATCATGAAAATTACAATTTCCATTAAAATTGGTAGGTTTGTGTGCTTGTACAATCGTTCTACAATTCTACAACAATTCAAGCGAACAAATTGTCCAAAAAACAATTTTGTATTAATTAATTTGTCAACAATATTTTTTTAAATTTGAATTTTTAAGAAAATCTAACACAAAATCATGCGTTTGTACCAAAATATAAGACAAAAATATGCATTTATGACCAAATTATGCAAAAGTATGCTTTTTCAAATAAATATGCAAAAATATGCATTAACAAATCGATTTTTATGCAAATTCATTGTTTCGGAAAGATATTTCGTTCTCGTTGTTATCAGGGTTAAGGGAAAAAACATGCATTTGCATGAAACCCCTGTCCCTGGTAATGACACAGCTGAGTAATTATTTTCCAATTTGAAGTTAGCCAGAATTTTCCAAAAAAATTAAGAATATTTTAACTTGAAAAATATTTTATTAAATAGAATTTTTAAAAATATGAAAATAACTATAGAAAAGTTGTGAAAATTTGTTAACGTTAAAAATTTTGTTAGAGGTAGCCGCCAAAAAGCTGATCATTACTTTTTTTTAGTTTATATTGCTTGTGAAAAGCTATTGAGTGCCCCTAGATGAATGAAAATAGGAAAAATCGAACAAAGGGGAAAAAAGTTCCCCTTAGAGGAACTAATCCTACCTCTAAAAAAAATTAAATTTTTTTCTTAAGTTTTACCATACTTTTGCTTAGCAAATGCAACTTTTAACGTCGGCGAAACTTCAAAACCCTAAATTGTACCCAGAAGACCGCAGGATGGCATTTTCATAGCCGCTTCCTTTTGTGGGTAGTGACAAAAATATTATTTTTTTGCAAAAATAATGTAGATATTAAAAAAGCGTACTACTTATGCCTTAATATCATAAAAAAATAAACTTTTGAGCTTTTGTGGACTGAGGGGAAGTATGCCTCTCCACAAAGCAAAACACCTATGCAAGATGAGCAAAAACAGAAAAAAAGCAAAATTAAAAAAAAATCACCAAAAATGGCGCATTTTTTTTTTGCGTCTAAAATTAGAGATTTTAAATTTTATTGTGGTATAAAACATAAGTCTAAATGTAGCTAACTTCACTTTTAAAAACCTTCTTCTTTTTTTTTGCTTGCAAAAAAGTGTATAATTTTTAAACGAATCGTTGCAACATTATTATTCAAGATACATTTTTATAACCTCACAGCGCCCTCCTTTCTCGATATTGCGTAACAGAATCATCGGCGAAGTAAAACAACCAATAAAATGGCTTTTAAGCACAGCTCTGAAAATTTTATACGCTTCATTGACACCAGAGGCGCTGCGACTCTGTAAATGAATGAAGCTTTCCCCAATCTCTTCCTTCACCACCTGGCTTCTATCCTATCCATTTCCTAAGGAAGGTAACACCTAATAATAGTAGTAGGCATTCATTGCCTGAGTGTCACTTATCTTAAAAAAAAATTACTTTACTTAACTTTCCTGACCATAGTAGAGCTACAAAATATTTTGTTGTTAATCGAGCTCTCTGCTTAATTCTTAAGATTTCTTTTTGGCTTATAAACTCAACTTAGTTCGAACTATTTTTAGTTTGTTAACTCATGTTTGGATTCACGCGAAATGCAAAATTACTGATGCCACAATCAGATTTTGTACTAATACTGAACATTATTTTGGTCCCATTGGATTGCGTTAATCGAGGGTTAGCTGTATGTATTCGAAGTCACTGCTTACGGCCATGACTCACTATCCTACACAATCTAACGATTTACGAAAAAATATAGCCCTGTAGTGCGATTCCCTATATTTTTTTTTAACGATAATCGTATCGTAAAAATAATTATAACGAACGATTTATAGAATTTGTTGTTCAGTAAAATTGTTAACGATATTCGCTGTAGGTTAAGGTCAGCTGTGTCGTTATTTAAGCGCTAATAATTTATGTGCTATTAATTTTATCGACAAAAATCAACAGAAAATATCAGCTGCGTAACATCCTTAAAAATAAGTTACAGAATCACACAATCGTTATTGCAAGCGACAAAATGTATAGACAAAAATTACGATTGTCGGATCGTTAAAAGTTATGGAATCTCACCACTGATCTGGTGAATTATAATAGTTATTATTGCATTTTGAAAATGTTTATAGACTCCATCATACCAATACTTGCAAATTTTAGGATAAAGTATTACGGCCTTTATAAATGTGGGGTCCCTCCCCCTGATATTACCCAATGGTTTTGTGAATCAGCGCAGGTAACCATGACATTTTTCGAAAATCTTACAAGAAAGATTTTTTTTGGAACATTTTAACCCTCTAACTCTTTTTCACATCGGTTTTTTTGGTCTGGATTTAATGGGTTAAACTGTTGTACAGAAATGTTCGGCATACTACTATAAAAAATATGATAGATTAATAAGTTTTGGCTTTGAAATTTTGTTCAGTTCAACTGCGACTCCGCAAGGTCTAGTATTTTACAGGCATTTAAGGGTTAATACCGCACTTATTAGCATTTATATTTCAGCTACTGGATGTGCTCATGAGTTTTGTACATAATTCAACAAGAAACTTTTTATGGAACATTTTAACACCAGACTATTTTTCCCAAGATACTTTATTCCCCCTTTTACATAAGGGGAGCAAACTTGTGACCTTAAACGGGGTTATAAAGGGTTAAAATGATCTACAAAAAATTTTCGTTATAAAACTATAAATCAAATCAAATTCAATTAAAAGAAAATAAATTATTATAATTTTGAATGGTTTTAAGGGTTAAGTTATAACACGCTCTGCAATGACCTTGTTTTTGTGCGGCGCTAAATTAAAAAAAAAAAATTCATCATAGTTTGATGTCACGGAACTTAAGTTTATTTAGCAAAATTTAAATACCTACTAAATTAAAATGTATGTATGTATATACAAACGCAGATAATCTATCACCTAAAACTTTTTGTTTTATTTAATAAAATTATCATAAAATATAAATAAATTTTAATTTCTAAAACAAAAGCTAATGGCAAATTTTTTAAACATTTTTCATGTTTCTTTTCTTCGACCAAAATAAAAACAATTTAAGTTTTTGCTTTTTTTTTAAATTTATCTTAAAGAAGTTTAAATAAAATTTGTGGCAAAAAGTAAAAAAGCGCTTAAGTTGAGATAAGCTGATTTTTGGGTGAACGGCACCCCTGTAATATTTATATTTAAAAGTATTTCCAGGCAAAATATCAAAAATGTTAAAAGATTTTTCTGGAAGTTATAGCGCATTAACTTGCTGCTTATATCTCTTCGACTTATAATCTCATATGGAGTAAAAGCTTAATTTAACTTATTCTTCTAATACTCGTATATTTAAAATTGAACGTGTGTGGAACGAGGTTATTCTAAAAAAATTTAAGTAAATAATGCTTTACCAAATTTAAATGTAAAAGAAATAAATTTCTAAAAATCTAATTGAAAGCTTAAAAGTGCTCTAGTGCAAAATATGAAAAATATGACTTAAGCACTTTTTCCTGATTGCCACACATATACTTTGTAAGCGATAATTTTAATCGCATCTTGTATGGATTTTGAACTACTGTTTATGACATTCGATTGCCTACATTCAATTAAATCCACTTTAATTCTGATGCATAATAATAAAAATTACATGGAAGAGCGTGGGCTTCATAAAAATTTATCTTTAATAAAGTATTTCACTTGTACAACAAAAAAGAAGGCATCACGTTTATTTGCTTTATACAAATCCCCAGTAAAAAGGAAAAATAATAATAGCAAAAAAAAAAAAAAAAACCTTTAAATGAAGAAGCGAAGGAAGATGATGTTGGCTGTTTGTTAACAATCTATTGAATTACATTTAGAATTTTTATCTTTTGTCATAAGAGTTTAATTAATACTGTCAATGTGAAATAAAGAAAAAAAATTCAACACATGTTGTATCTTTTTTAGGTAAAAATTAAAAAAAACAAACACATAAGAGTATTTATATGGAATTAGTTAAATGTAGGTTGGTTTTGTCAATGAATTGAAAAATTACAACAAATAAAGATGTAGAAAATCTAAAAAGTATTGATGAATATTTCGAAAGAACTGTAGTGGGTTTTTGCTAAAAAAAAAGTATGATGTTAATAATTAGCTTTGGCTTTGCACTATGGGAAAATTTTTCCTTGTGTCAGTAAGTTAATTCTTTTTAATTACCCTGATAAATTTCTCCTTTCACTTCTTAATAAATTTTCATTCCACATACTCGTACATATTTATCATGTTCAACCACAATAAATTTTAAATACTTGCCATAAATTTATACATTAATTGTATTTAATTGAACTTTAAAGTAGAAAAATAAAAGAAAACATTCTCTAACTACCCCAATACTTTAATAAAGAATCAATTTAGAAAAAAAAAATAAAACAACTAAGTGTTGAAGCATACTGGTAGGTTCTCGTACCTTAATTGTAATAGACGGCAATAGAAGCCAGCCATCCATGATGACCCCCGTATTGACCGTCATCATCGAAATAATAAATCAAATTAAATATTAAATCGATTGTATGTATGTAGTATATGTTACCCTCACTCAAGATAAGGGTTGTAATTGGAAAATTAAGCAATACATTAAGGGGAAAATTTCCTATTAAAACAATTCAAAATTATGCTATTTTATAATAGAGAATTTTATAAATAAAAATAAGAAAATTAACTATATATAAGTATTTCTCAAAAAAAAAAAAAAAAAAAAATTAACAAGAAAAATGACTTAGGACACCCGGTTAGAGCTATGCTGCTTAGCTACATATATGGTTCCGTTCAAATATGTGTTAGTCAGAATATTTACAACTAACTTTGTTGTTATTTGTTAATTAATAATTATCACATGCAATAATTGAGAATTTTATAAAGAAAAATAAAAAAAATTTGCTTTAAGCATTTGTCAAAAAAAAATAAAAAATTATAAGTGTCTTAGGACACCAGGTTAGAGCTATGGTGCTTAGCTATATAAAACAAGTTTTATGTTTTAAATAGCAATGCAATAAAATTATATTATATCATGATGTCATATTCGCTGCAAATATTTCAAAAACATTTCTATTTATGTATTTCCCATTATTTTCTTTTCTAACTGCCTACCATTAATGTAGTTGATGTGGCCGGCGGCGGCTGTTAGCAGGCTTACTGCCGTTCGGCCTTGGTTTGTGCTCATGTCGAAAAACAATACAAAAACAAGTTGATCTGTTTTTGTTTCACTCACTTCAAAGAACGAAACAAAACAAAATCGAAAAGTTTGTCTTGTTTATTTCTGTACTCTGCTTTTAAGTACAGGTGTGTTTCAGATTAACGTGAGCACCTGCCCTTACGGCTTTATCTCACGGTAGTCTAAGCACCGGGTGTATGTAAGACGCTAACCATCGCCCCCATGCATCCTATAGAATGAACCATAGTAGTTATACCTGTACTACGTCAAGCACCTTGCTGAGGTACTCAGGGCTATCTAAACTCTTTGCCGTCATGACTTTGTCAAAATAGTACTATCTGTTGTATGGCAACAGCACCTAGAATAGTGTCTGGCTGACCGCGTCACATCAACCACTAGCATTGGTTTAACACTAGAAAGCCAAGACCATTCTCCCAACGGTTTTGGTGGCAACCAACAGCCACCACGTACGATTCTTCAAGTTCTCACGCCGCAAGTGTAGTTGCTTACACTCGCAGTGAAGTCTCCAAGAGAATACCTCAACATTACCGTCACAGCTCGAACACTCATCAGAGCTTAGACGTATGCCTGTGCCGCCAAATATCCAGTGCCTACTCCAAACTGCTCAAAATCATCCCTTTAAGCCCGTGGGGTAGGACGAACTTGACCTTTTAGCAAAGGATCTTGACGACCGCTACATACACCCAAACTCCTATAGCAGCCTTACTGTCGGGCAATAGGCACTCGTAGTACCAGAGACAAGCATCTGGTGATACCTCGAAGTTCCACCATAAAGGCTTCACCTCTATCGTCTTTTGAACTCAGGGAAGTTCCAGGTGACGCTGCACCTGGTTGACAACAACAGACGTGTTTTCCTTTTATAAATATGTGCACATCCTTTGCTCTGTTGCCATAGATCGGGTAGTAACACATAAGTTCAATGGGTAATGTACCAAAGGAACGTCAGCGGAAAAAGCCACATCGCCCCAGTTGGGGCCCCGGGATTGCCACACCAGTAGTCACAAATAGCGATATCCTGGGGAGACTTTTAAGTCCACAGAAATCAAAACAAAAATAAATTTATAATTGTAATAGTGTCGTCTATTTTTGTTACAAAAATCATGTTCTAGCTCCTGTATCGCGCCATAAAGAGCATCATAGCTCGAAAAATTACTTATAAAACGTAAAGCAGACACAAGACGAATTCATACCAGCTGATCTCATTGCAGGAAATGATTATCATCTGTCACATCAAGCAAACCACACCGACATTTTTTGACAGCAGGAAATTTAACACTAACAAGTATACATAATTTTTTCTGCAGTATTGCTTTTCATTTCAAAATGAGTTTATCTGATGTGAATTTGCACTAAAAACAACTATTTAATAGGCCATATGGTTAGTTTTTTTTTGTATAAAGCAATAATCTTGGGTAGAACTTGTTCACTAGTTCATTTGTGACCCAAAACGATGATCTAACATATATAAATTAGATGGGTTGGATCTTAGCTATGTGTTTAATATGAACTAGTCAAACGAATTAGAGTCAAGTCTATAAATAAATAAGGGGTATGTTCGGCTTTGTGTACTTCACTTACTGTATGTAATAATGTATGCTGGAATTCTCGTTTGCTTCATATTAAAATTAATATAAGTATCGAAAATTTAATACAGGTGTGCAAGCAAAGTCAATGGTTCACAGAAACATTAAATTTTCGAACTACAGTAGTTTCCGCTTAATAGATCTCCAATGAATAGATTAAGCCGATTAATTTGAAAATTATTTCATATATTTTGAACTTGCTGACATCATTTTACATTCAAATATAAAAATTAATAAACTGAATGAACATATAAAAAATACTTTTTTCTTTCAGCAGTTGAGTGCACAAGCCAATTGTATCAAGTTTGTATACCAAATTAAATACAATATACAGTACTTGCTCGATTTGCGCAACCGAAAGGAAATCGAAGTTGTTGCTTTTAACGAAAAGTTGCAATAAATCATTAAAAAATTATACATACGGAAATTATTTTGAGAATTTCAATATTTAGATATTTGGAAAGATTTGCTCTTGCTGGTGATTCTGTGAGCAATTGGCTATTTGTGGCACAATGCTATAATTAAAAGTTATACCGTTGTGGCAGGTAGACAAGTCAATTTCACCCAAGAACTAAAGTTTTCCATGTTGCTACGACATCAAACTTCTAAAGAAGCTGGATGAAGCAATTGATTATCTTGGGTTGCCTTAATATATATTTTTGAAATCGAGTTTTCTTGTATATTTCGATAGAAGAACATCTAATGCAAAAATCTCAATCTCAAAAAAATAATGAGTTACGGCCTTTCTGTATTAAGCTAATGATATATGCTATACATTACAATAATATCCTGCTAAATTTCCTTTATTCAAGCTAATAACTTCTATACGTATTTGAATTAAACAATTTTTTTTATAGATTTTATTATATATCAAATACACAGAAAATTTATTTATTACTATTAAGCTTTAAAATATTTACCATTCCAACAGATGTTTTTTTATTTTCTTTTCCTCTTTTTTTCTGATGCGAGTGTGCCAAACTAATCCGTTTGTATTTCCTTGTTAAAAGTTGTTTGCTGCTGCTGCTGCTGTTGTTGTTGCTAGATTTTTTTGCATAATCAATTTTATTTTTAGTCGTTGATACTGCAGCAAATCATATTATACTAATTTATTTTTAATAATTTTTTTCTTACTTGCCTCTCGCTGATTACTCTAGTTTGATTTTGCTGTTAAGCACTTGTTTTGTAAACACTGGTTTCATATTACTTTTTCGATAAATAATATTTTTTTGCGCTGTGGTTTTTTTCATCTAATAAAAACTAAACCACTACAAACATTTGTTATACAAATTTTGCCTTAGAAATCGCACTAAATTGTAGAGTGTGATGTTTTTTAGGTTGCCTTGGCAATTTTTTGTTCTTTTTGTGGAATTTAGTTTTAATATATTTTATTTTAAATATTGTTTTTGTTAATTTTTTTTTTTTAGAATTTGTTTGCTTGTTTAAAGTTTTGCGATTTTTTTTATATGTTATTTATGTTATACACTTTTTTTTGCAGGCCAGTTAGGAATTTGTGGAACTATTTTAATTCAAGTCTTAATGCTCAGCAATTTTTTTCTCTCATTTTAGGTATACAGGAATTTGATTGAACATCACCAGTTTTGCTTATTTTCAAAGGATTTAAATTCGTTTGTATCTAAAACAAATAAAAACAAACAATAATTATTAAAAAAAAAAACAAAAATAAAAAGAAATAAAAAGAAAAAATAATAAAGCACACATAGTATACTACTCGTATACTATAGATCGTAGCAAATTTATATATCAAATAATATCTAAGAAATAAATGTTTTATAGATAAAAAGTACATTCACCCTTGTTTGCACAATTTAAACAATAAAACGTAACCCCTAAATACTAATAAAAATTATTTTGATGCACATACCTGCTTATCAGGTTAAACAGTTTCCAATAATGTTACATTATATGGCATTAACTATTAGTTGTGTATGAAACTTTTTAACTTAATGAAATAGTGTCTGAATGAAAAAATTTTTCATTTGTATTTAGTGGTTACGCTTTTTTGCTCAAATCTTTGCACAGTCATTTGCAGTAGTCGTTTATTTTAAGCTTAATTTAAGTCCCTCACCCCAACTCAGTTTGGTGGGGTGTGAGACAATACAACTTTCACACAATCCAACTATTTTATTGAATTTTTTAATTAAGTTATGAATGGCAATGCCAATGTAAGAGTTCAGGTGTCTTTCAGAGTTCAATTGAGAACGACAAAAGCCCCATTGTAGTTTTATTATTTAAACGTTCGTACCGAACTGAAAAACTAGTTTCTTTTTGTTACACAAAAAAAGGGATTTCTGAAAACTGTTGCCTAGATATAACGGCATGCGTTAATTGCACGAGTAATACTGACTTCTAAGCGTTTCTGGTTTATTCATGTTAAATTTTTTTATTTTTTTTATTGTAATAACATAAAACTCGTTTCAAGTAAAGTATACATGATTAGGTCAATTAAGCAAACATTATAAAGGTCAGAATTCAGCACAGTTCATTGCGTGCTGGCTCACAGGAGGCCACGAGTTTATTAGATGATTAACATATATGGGCTTGTTTTAGGCAGAATTATGCAAGCTATTATTTGTTTACTTGCTCATCAGTTTCTGGAAATCTATGATAATAATATTTATATGGATTTCATGAATAACCAAGTTGTTATGGACGCTAAATAGTTATATTTCAAAAGCTCTTTGTAGAACTATAAAATTTTTTGAAATCTCATGCACCGAATTATCAAAAATTGTCTAACTTTTGATCTTCATTTAGTTCTTATTTCCATTCCAATATTTGCCCGTATTGCGTATGTCAGGTCAAATACTCATCCCACTCGTACGTATAACTTAAGGCTGTTTTCTTAGAGTGTGAAAATTTTCAGTTGGCATCACTGCTTTATTTGAGTACCCATCTAACAGCTGATAGTTGTTATTTGTTTAATTTCCTTTGAAATTTCATTATAAATCTACTTACACCACAGCAACGCGTGCAAATTGTTGAAATTTTTAATTAACAAATAATTGTTCTATTCGTCAAACTCATCGTGCACTTCTTCCATTTTCCTATGAAGCCCATTTATGGTTGAATGATTACCTCAAAATAAGCAGAATTGTCGCATTTGGAGTGAGAAGAATCCACTCCGCCATTACATACGCAGAAAATTACTGTTTGGTGCGCTTTATGGGCTGGTGAAGTCATTGGCCCATATGTCTTCAAAAACGACGATGGTCAGAATGTTACTGTCAATGGTGAATGGTATAGGAATATAATTCGAAATTTTTTCGTACCTCAATTTCGTGGCATTAATGTTGTTGACATGTGGTTCCAACAGAACGGAGCCATATGCCACACAGAGGGCGCTACAATTGATTTACTCAAAGAAACTTTTGAAGAAAAAATAATTTCACGTAATGGCCCAATTAATTGGCCACCAAGATCGTGAGACTTAACCCCATTGGACTATTTTCTTTGGGATTATGTTAAGTCACTTGGCTACGCCGATAAACCACAAGTAATTGAAGACCTCTGGAAATCAACATTCGAAGAGTTTTTGGCGTAATACGGCTGCAAATGCTGCGAAAAGTTTTTAAAAATTGGTGTTCCAGATTGCGCTTCCTACGCGCCAGCCGTGGCACTCACATGGTAGAAATCATATTTAAACAATAATTTCATAAAATGTTCTTTCCAATAAAGCCCGTTTCATTGATATTAAAAATATACTTCCTTGTTTTATTATGATTTAAACTTGAGTCACTCTATAAAAAACACCCTTTATAAGCAATTAGCTACTTTTTGCATCATATTACTTAAAATATTCAGCACAAATGACTTTATTACTTATAATCTATGCAATTTATTAACTACAATTGTACTCGTAACTATAAAAATACTCGTGAGTATTTATGAGTATATACAGGAGTATTTCATTTGCACAAATTTCCAGCATCAGCGCTGTCAGGAAAATGCTTTCGTAGAACGCTAAAATAGCGTTTATTTTACTTTACTTTACCAATAACAAAATAGAAGTTCATTAACAATTTTTGTTTGCAAATTTTATAAAAGAAATGTTGGGAAAAATATCAGTTGTTTAAAACTTATATTTATTCTAAATCTTGTCTACTAATGAGCTGATTAATGTTTTTAAACAGGCAAAGTATATTTGCCATTCCATTTCGAATACATAAGTTCATACCGGGGCATATGATGTCTAAATACCCTGAGTATCATGCGTATATTTAATTTGTCCGAATAAATATTTATACTCCGAGTATAAGCATGACAGATACTCAATACACACAATAAAAAAGTGCCTTTCTGTTTAAAGCTGTAGAGTACTTTAATTTTTTACATAAATTAAGTAGAAATACTCGTGTGTGTTAGAATCGGCTATAGTCTTTATATAGTTCCTTAAAAGCAAATATGTGAGCGTACGAATTGTTTGTGTGGCAGTTGTGAGCATACGCAGCTATTAAATTAAAAGTAAATACTTAAGTATATTTTTTTTTTACTTAGTGTCATTCTCTGGTACGTGCTGTACGATATCACTAAGGCTACTTGATATTATGTAGAGTGAAAGTGCTACTAAGAAAATCCCTGGTTGCTTTAGTTATTTGCTGCCCTGATGAATTATTGGGCCTAATTAAGAGTGTCTTTCGTACTAAATTAAATAAAAAATGTTGCAATGCTCTGTAGTCTTCTACAACATCGTCGTAGTTGAAGTCGTAATATGACACTCGTAATAAGGCCCATTATGTTGTCTGTAAAATGGACAAAGAGTGCTAAACGATTCTTGATTTTAACGATTGTTACAAATTACTACACAATTTCCAGGAGTTGTTGAAGTATCATTAAAATATTCATGATGAAATGGCAAGCCAAAGCAAACATGGAACAACCAACAGCTGTCAATTCAGCACACAGTGGGGGATTTCGTTAAAAGAAAATGGAAACAATTCTGCAGTTTCTAAACGGTTTGTCCGATTGTCATACAGGTTAATAACAATTTTAGAACGATGATATGCTGATGCTTTTTATTTCATAAAGAAGATTTTTTGCAAGTAGATTTTTCTATCCAAGAGCTAAAAAAAAATCAGCTACATGAATGGGTTTTGGCTTACAGTTTTGGGTGCCCTGTGCCTGAGTGCTAGCGATGCTACCCTCTCAGTCCATAGGTCGTGAGTTCGATTCCTGCTATAGACCCTGGGTGTTTTCTGCAAACAAGCTAATCGCTTCGCGGGTTGTGTTTCTTTATAAAAAAAATCGAGAAAAAAAATAAAAATTTTCACTTTTTTCTAACCTTTTTTCACTGTCCTACTAATAGAGAAGGAAAATCTTATTTGATTTGGAAAAAGGAGACTTATTATAGATTTAAAACAACATTTTTAACATTTAAAAAAATTTTAATTATTTCCATTTTTCAATGAAATCCCCACTGTGCAGCGGTCAGTTGTAACTGACAGTATTGCCAACTTAAGGTCATATACCTTCTCTAGAAATAAAACAAAGTCAGTTCATTATGCAAAGCCAACGAGCTACTTTGAACCAGGGTGACCAATGACATTTTTCAAAAAGTGGCACCAAAAGGAGATTTATCGCAAAAAGAGGCAAAATTAAAAAGTGGCAAGGCAGTTGAAAAAAAAGTGGCGATTTGCCACTTTAGACGGTCAAACGGTAACGCTGCTTTGAACGCATCGCAAGACAAAAATGTGCTTAGCACCCAGAATGCTTGAAAGATTTCTGAGTAATTTTAACTCCATAATGCGCTACATCTGACCTTATATAAATGTGTATGTATATGCAAACATAGGTACATACATATGTACCTATATATGTAAACGTATATGTATCATATAGTTTTTAGTCTTGCAATCACTCTTGAAACTATTATTTTTTTGAATCCATTAAGCTAAGAGCAATTAGGAATTAAAATTATTTTTAAACATTGAAATGCTTAAAGCCTTCAACAGGGAAAGTATTATGCCGTACTTGCAACCTGCAGCTGTTAAACAAAATAAAATTTTCCCATCATTTTTTAAACTCCTTTTTATTTTGTTGTATTTTTTTCCATCTAATCCATTATATTGTCTTATCAAGTTCAATTTAGTTTTTTTTTTCTTTTCAAATTAACTAAAAACTTTTGTAAAGTCTTATTGTTCATTTTTATCCCTGTCCCCTTACTTAGTTTAGGTTTTATATATGTAGGTAATTCTTTTTTTTTTGTACCTTAAAGTCAATTAAAAAGTATCAGCTGCTACAACTAGCACGAGCATGCTCCCCCTCGCTGTTACTGACGTTTAAACAAGGTTTGTACGTGTTTGGGCAGACCGACAGCAAACAAGTCAGCAACAACAACAATAGCAATAGCAATAGCAATAATAATACAAAGTATGTACATACCTACCAGCAGCAGTTTATTTTTGAACAACAATGACAGGCTCTAAAAAGACTAAAAACAACAAAAATATGAAAAATCCAAAAAATATACATATAGAAACAAGAAGGAAGAAATACCGGGCAAAAACGACAGGCGTTACGAAAAAGTAACAACAAAATTTGAACATTTGATTAACAAAACAGCAAAAACTCCAACAAAACTAACATCAATAAAGGCTAAAACGACAACAACATAAACAACAACAACAGCAACAACAACAACAACAACTACGAGTATAATAATACCTTTTACAGTTACTGCAATAGTACCTAACTTTAAAGTTGCAAAACAAACAAAAAAAAAAGCTTTAAATTGTAACAACAACTGACAATTGTGAAGTGAATAACTGAAAGAATGACTCTTTGGAGTGACTACACTGATGACTGTTAAACAAACTGACTGGTTGACTGACGAACTGTTTGGATGACTGACTAGCAGTGGAGCTTAAATGACTGAAGTATAAAACAAAACAAAATAGTAACGATGCATGTAAGTGCCAAAATATGAAAATCAACTCGACTCTCAAGTTTCACATACACTCAACTACTGCACACATACTTACAGATATACATACATATGTATATGTATACATATAACTATGTATGTCTGCACCCAGCAAACATTTGGAGTCCGATATGAGTCCGTTTGGACTCATAATTCGGAGTGTGAGCGCTCATTATGAGTTCTTTTAGGAGTCCAATTAGAGTGTGTTTCCCTTCTTGCGATGGTCGTCATATATGAGCCCGAATTCATATACCACATGAGCCTCTTTTATGAGTCATATATGACTCATATATAGTAAAACAACAGAAAATAATAGCAAGAAAGTAACATTCAATTTTTATTATATTTTTGGTAAAAAAAACAAAAATTAAAAAATTATATAAATTCCGTCATATTTTATACTCATTTCGGACTCATAATTCTGAGCTTCATATTTCCTATATTACTTTCACTCATTTCGGACTCACAATTCTGAGCCTCATATTTCCGTCATATTTTATACTCATTTCGGACTCATAATTCTGAGCCTCATATTTCCTATATTATTTCCACTCATTTCGGACTCAAAATTCTGAGCCTCATATTCCCATCATATTTTATACTCATTTCGGACTCATAATTCTGAGCCTCATATTTTCTATATTATTTCCACTCATTTCGGACTCATTACGGACTCAAAATTCTGAGCCTCATATTCCCATCATATTTTATACTCATTTCGGACTCATACTTCTGAGCCCTCCGAAAATGTTTGCTGGGTATGTACCTTGTTTAGGTAATCAAAAAAAGGTTTTAAGCCCTAAAAAACTGAAAATAACATGAAAGCAATTGCCAGTACCACTTGTTTACACTTTTTACGCTTCAGTTTTTCGACAACAAAACTTTGATAGCAATATTAATATATTTTTAGGTAGCGAACGAAGACTTTGATGTACTTTTTCCTTCAACCATTTTTATAGCCTGTATAAATACGATTAAATAGAAATTAGAATAATAAAAAAATAAAATAGATTTTCTATAATATATTTTAATTTATTGGAAATAAATGGCAGCAAAAAAGTTTGTTAAGAAAGGTTGTTAGGATAACTCATGTAAAAAAAGATTCTCCTCTCTATGTGTGTTTGTTAATTTTACTGAGAGACTTCTCGCATATATTTTCCAAGCAGTTAGGGGATAATAATTTTATTCAGTCGTTTTAGGCGTTTAATAGGGCAGCAAACGTTATTTACTTATCAAGACTTAAGGCTCTTTTACCCGACTGTAATGTAAAGTAACTGCAACAGTAGGAAACAGCTGATCGATATTGTTATGTGAAAAGTATTGCAAATGGTTACAGAGATGTAATGTAACGTAACCTACTTTTCATATAAAAATATCAGCTGTTTCCTACGCTGCAGTTACTTAACATTACAGCCGGGTAACTGAGCCTTTGGTTTGCGTACTATACAAAATAAAATAAAAATAAAATCGGGCCATTAACATACTTTAATAAAAAAAATGCCCTAACTCATTATACTTTTTTTAATCGAGATTTTTGCATTTTTCGATACATTAAATGTTCTTCTATCGAAATATACAAAAAACTCGATGTCTGTTTGCTGGGGCAAAAGTAATCATCCGAAGTTCTTTTGCTGTATTTTTTTTTATGAAAAACTTTGGGTCTGTTTGTCAAATATGTTCACTGAATCCATCAAGTCGAGGAAATGATATCGAGCAAGTGGATGTCGCGGAAGTTGATGACCGTGCGGGTCCTCCCTGCGACATTTTTCATTGCTCTTGCCAGAACTTCGGGCGAAAGGTTTTCGCATTCCTGGCGAATATTATCCTTCAGGGCTTACAGAGTCTGAGTCTGAGTCTGGTTGACGTAAGCCCGCAATTTAAATAAATTACATAAAAAGAAGACTTGACCAACCAGTGCAAATTACCAAAAGTACAGATTGAGCGACCGAAAATGCTTCCTTCACAATATCGGCTGTGGGTCGAGAAGTGTGAGGCGTGGCACCGTCCCAATTTATTCAATTGAGGAAGAAAAAAACTCTTTAATAAAAAAAATTTCACGCTGACTTTTTCAGCGTAATCGGAGCACACCACGCAGTAATTTTAAGCGGGTGAAATGGCTCTTCGTGGGTGATGTACGGATTTTCGGTGCCCCCAGAAACTGCCATGTATTTTGCTTATTCACGTAACCGCTAAGATGATAATGAGCTTCATTGTTCGTGATAGTTTTCGAAGAAACATCGAACACCTCTTCATTGAGATTCAGGATGGCTTGCGCGTAGGTTACTCGTATATGTGTTTGGCTGTGAACAGAAAGAGATAGTATTCCCCTCTGTCTTTCACACAGCTGAGTTAAGACTTTGCAAAAGTAAACTTTGTGTGTCTAAAAGGGGTATATGTGACAGCGCATAGAGAAAGGGACCTAAGGGTAAAAAAATCAATTTTCACTTTTTTTCTTTTGATGTGGACAACATCTGAGCATCGAATGAGACCGATCCCATGCCCCAAAAGTGCTCCCTCCCAGAGATATGTGCATTTTATGAAATTGAAGTCGACGATTCTAAGGTTATGAGAAAAAATTTTCGTACTAACAGAGTGATATGCACGATTTAAAACAATTATAAATGAGTATTTATTATAATTCACAATTAATAATTTCAGAAAATAAACCTGGATTCGAAAAAACGCGAGCAAAATTGATATCAAACTCATGGAAACAGCGCGCCAGGTAGAAAACAGTAAAAACCAACTACACAAAACAAGAGATAGGGACGACGCGCGTTTTCAAGGTTGACCAACACGTTCCTGACGTCATGAGATGTGTCGCTTTCAAATGAGACCAATACCAACACGCTCAGTGATGGTACACCAATGAAACACATATTTAAATCTTTAAAATGGCTCTCCTGAACAAAACCGGTTTTTACCCTTAGGTCCCTTTCTATTTTGCGCGTCACATATGCTTTTTTAGGTTTATTTAAAAAAAAAAAGATTTATGTTATTAGTTTCCGTAAACTTGACACTCTTTATAAACTTTAATATGAATCAATTGAGAATTCCATCAGACATTATTGTACAGAATGAGCGCAGTAATTCTTAACAAATGGTCTGGATATTTAAGAAGCTTTATAGAAAATTTTAATAGGAACCAAATGAGAATTCCAGCTTATATGTATGTATGTATACTATACATTGTATAGGTTACCCAAACAGTTGAGCACAGCATATGGCAATACCATTGCTAATTTGTTTTCATACTTGTCAACTGTTTTTAGTGATGTTTGAGAACGCGAAATATACAATTAATGATCTTTTATAAGCAATAAAATTATCTTTACCTGAAAGTGACTTCCACGAGAGTTAAAAAAAAATTATATGCAGACAATATTTCTTTAAAGAAAATTAAGGAAAAATTCGAATAAAACTATTTTTTACCATATAAAAATAGAGAATATGCGTGCGACGAAGTTTAAGTTTTAGAGTTTTTTAAAATAAATTTTTGAGAAAAACAATACAGCCATAGAAACATAAGTACATACTATATATAATAAAATATAAAAATATAGCTTATAAAAAAATTTCACAGACTTTTTTCAGTCTTAGCAAACAATTTCATACATTAAAAAAAGTAATCAATATTTAATGAGCTTAATGCAAAATTTAGAATGTATAGTAACTGTCTCGAAATAAAATAAACTGAATTTCAACATTTTGGCATTGCTCCCTTCCCTTCCTGGTCGATACCTGGTTTAGTTATTTCTGCTAACCTACATTTTTAGTTTATCGTTCTTCATCTGTTTAAACCAGGCAAACAACATTTAGAACACTCTGACAGAGCTAACGAGGGAACTTTAAACAGATGCACAGCACAGATGGGCTAAAACGACTAAGATGTACACATACATACATAACAAATAGTCAAAAAGGGAACGGAATGACTGGCTGCCCAAACATCATTATAACAAATGAGCGCTAAAAATATAAATGAAGTTAAGCAAAAAAAAAAAAAAAAAAAAAAAAAAAAAAAAAAAAAACTTAATCTTAATCTTAAAGCGGAAATTGTAACAAAAACAAAGCCAAACAACAATAATAAGTCAAACGTGTCTATGTATGTATGTATGTATTTATATCTTCTCGTTTGTAAAGATGTGTGTATTGAACTTTTGTCTTACAATCGCTATGTTTCCCTCCCAAAGCAGTACCTTTAAATACACCAACAACAAACATTGAAAGTAGTTTATCTATCAGCATGTATTTTTGCTTTCTTAAGCTACACAAAAAGTTAAGACGGAGTTGAACCATTACACAAAAAAAAAAAAACAACACGCAAAAGAAGTGAGAAAATGGTAGGAAAGTTGGCTAGTAAAAATAAAAGGAAGTACTGTGGTTTAATTCGAAGCAAAAGAGACGAGGAAAAAATATTTGTAAATATGGTTTAATTAGCAGCAGATTAAATGTTTAATGATAAAAGCAGGCAAATATGCTTTTTTTCCTTGCTGAATAATTAAACACACGGCTGAATAACTTAGTGCGAAGCTGAATCATAAAATTTTTAGCTGAATTTATTTTTCAAAAACTATTAGAAGAACCATTTTTTTCCAAAACGAAATATGCATTTTTCTAGCTGAATTAAAATTTGTATCCCCTTAAATCAGTAGCATTTGTAGCTGAATTTTAGAGGACATAATATGTAATGGGTGTTTTTTATTGAGGTATAGAACTTTAAGTTGGCATCACTTTTTTAACTGGCGGCCATTTTGTCAGCTGTCAAGTGATTAATATTTAGTTTGGTTTGCCATTTCATCATGAACAGGTTGACAAAAGAACAACGCTTGCAAATCGTGCAAATTTATTAGGAAAATAATGGTTCAGTTCGCGAAGTTTACCGCAAGCTCCGTCCATTTTATGGTCGACATAATCGTCCATCAGAGCAATTAATTCGGTTAACCATGGATCGTTTTCGCACTACGTTTACTCTATGTGATAATACGCATCCGCAGAGACGTCGAACAGTGCGCACCGAAGAAACAATTGCCGCTGTAGAGCAAAGTGTTGAAGAGGACCCGAATGAATCGATTCGCCACCGTGCACAGCAATTGGAGCTTTTTCCATCAACTTTATGGAAGATTTTGCGCAAAGATCTTGGCTTGCGACCTTACAAGATCCAGCTTGTGCAAGAATTAAAGCCGCGAGACCATGCAATGCGTCGTGATTTTGGTGTATGGGCCGAAAATGAGATTGATCTCGATGCTGATTTTCATCGCAAAATTTTGTTCAGTGATGAGGCTCATTTTTGGTTGAATGGCTACGTCAACAAGCAAAATTGCCGCATTTGGAGTGAAGAGAATCCACGTGAGACGCCATTACATCCACAAAAACTGACTGTTTGGTGTGCTCTATGGGCTGGTGGAGTCATTGGGCCATACTTCTTCCGAAATAATGCTGGAGAGTCAGTTACCGTTAATGGAGACCGGTATAGAGCCATGATAACCGACTATTTTGTTCCCGAATTGGATGGCATGAATGTGGATGAGTTGTGGTTCCAACAAGACGGCGCTACATGCCACACAGCGCACGTCACAATCGATTTATTGAAGGAAACATTCGATGAGCGCATAATTTCGCGGAATGGACCTGTCAGTTGGCCACCAAGATCGTGTGATTTGACACCATTGGATTATTTTCTTTGGGGATATGTGAAGTCGCTCGTCTACGCCAACAAACCAGAAACGTTAGGGGACTTGGAAGCCAACATTCGTGGCGTTATTGCCAACATACGGCCCCATATGCTCGAAAAAGTGGTTGAAAATTGGACCTGTAGAATTGGCTTTATTCGAGCCAGCCGCGGCGGCCACATGCCCGAAATCATATTTAAACATTAATGGCATAAAATTATCCTTCCAATAAAGCCAAATTGATGGACATTAAAACGATTTTCTTGTGTTTTATTTCAATTCGAAGTTCTATACCTCTAAAAAAACACCCTGTATTTTTCCAAGAAAATTTAGTTTCTTCTATTTGAACTGTTTTATTTGTTGCTAAGTAAATGTTTTAATTCCGTTTTGATATATTAAATTATTTATTCAGCAACAAATAAAACAGTTCATGTAGAAAAAAAAATAGTTTTCTTGCAAGTATACATATATCACCTACAATTCAGCTACAAGTATTACTGATGTAAGGGGGAAAATTCAGTACAGCTAAGAAAAAATGTACAATTCAGCGGAAAAGTGCAAATTGAGACCAAATGTTTTAATAGCATAATTTAAAAATAACCATATGATTCTTCACAAAGTTTGATGCATAATTAGAATTGTAGCTGGATAATTGAATATGCAGCTGAATTATGGAATTTTTAGCTGAATTCCCTTGTATTCAGCTTTATTGCAAGAATAAGATTTGCTTACCCCCAAAAAAAATTAATAAATCATTTTGAATATTTTAGTTTTTTAATTTTTGATGCATTAAAATATTTATTCAGCAACATATAAGAAAAGTTCAACTAGAAAACAGTTAATTTTCTTGGAAGTATACATACTATGTCAGCTATGATTCAGCTAAAAGTACAACTGATTTAAGGGAAAAATATTCAATTCAGATAAGAAAAAATTTTACAAATCAGCTGAAACGAGCATATTCAAACCAAATGTTTAAATAACATAATTTAAAAATAACAATATGATTATCCACAAAGTAAGTTTGATGCACAACTATAAATATAGCTGAATAATTGAATATGCAGCTGAATTAAGAAATTTTCAGCTGAATTCCCTTATATTCAACTATATTATAAGAATAAAAATTTCTTATTCCAAAAAAATAATTAATCGACAACAAAGTGCCCAAGACTTTGTTATATATTTTTTTTCAAATATATATTTTAGCTGAATTATTATTTTATCCTTAATTAGTAAGTTAGGCTTAAGTAATGGTTTCATTCAGCCATTGAAACGAATACTAGGGTGCGGAAACGTAACCCACAAACTAATACATAGGATGACATAAAACAACATAGTCTAGCTGAATGAAATATTAAAAATATATACATACGTAAACATTTACAATACTGAGTTACTAAAATGTATTATGTTTGGCTGAATTAGCTAGAAAGGTGCTTAACTAATTACTTGTCCAGCTGAATTAAAAAAAGTGCAGCTGAATAAGACTTTCGATTATAAATTAATATAAATAAAACGTTTTAAATGTACATATGTATTTGTAAAAACTTTAATTAAATTTAATTGCTTGCCAGAAGTGTTTAAGTACGATTTCTGTAAATCTGTATCATCTCGTGTTATCATTTTTAATTTTTCTTTCTTAGTTAATTGTTGTATTAAGCTGCTTTATTGTAATTCGCTGAATTAGCTTTAAAGAGCCATTGAACTAGCTGTTTTTCTAGCTGAATTATATAAGTTGTAGCTGAATAGGGCTTTCGCTTATTAATTTAGTTAAAAGAATGTTTTGAATTGCATTGAAAAAATTTAAATACAATATAATTTTTTCCCTGAAGTGTTTAATCACAATTTTTGTAAATTTATATCACATATTAAATTATAAATTTTAATTTCCATATCTTGGGTCATTGCTGTATTAAGCTGCTGTAGTATATTTGGCTGAATTGGCTTTAAAATGTCATTGAACTAGTTATTTGTCCAGCTGAATTGAAAAAATTGCAGCTGAATAAGATTTTTAATTATTAATTCAGCATAAAAAATGTTTTGAATTGAATTGAAAAAATTTAAATAAAATTTAATTTTTACCATGAACTGTTTGTTTAACTAAAATTACTGTAAATTCAAAACATATTTTCATTCTTATTTTTGATTATTCCCTGCTTGATTCATTGTTAGATTAAGCTGCTGTATTGTGTTTGGCTGAATTAGCTTTAAATATTCGTTAAACTAGTAATTTGTCCAGCTGAATTTGAAAAATTGCAAAAATTGAAAAAATACTTTCGATTATAACTTTAATTTAACGGAACGTTTTATGTGGAACAACAGAAATTCATGTTAATAGTTGGACGAAAATAATATTTTTTCAGCTGAATACTCATATGTGAGACTTTCTGGACATTTCTTTAGCATTTTAAGTAGCTGAATTAATTATTTGTGGCTAAAATAGGGAAAACTGTATTATTAACTATTGGCGCAAAAATATTTCCGTAGCTGAATTACATGATTTGCTATTTAATTTAACTAAAAAAAAATCAATAAGTTGAAAATATTTAAGAGAAGAACGCTATATCTAAATATTTTTTTTTCAAAATAAATTCATTAAGTGTTTGTTCTTTATCAAATTCTCTAGCTGAATTGAGCTGATTGCTGTTACAAGATTTTTATCGTTGTTAAGGATTTATTTCCTTTCAGCTGAATAGCTGAGTAATGTTGTTTAGCTGAATTAAACACAATATATTAATTTCAAATAGTCTCGCAATGAGATCTATACTAATTTTTTCTTTTAATATGAATGTTTAAATAATAGGCCTGTTCGTACATGCATCACTGCGCTGCAAATGCAAATTGAAATGTTATAAACTGATTCACTGCAGTAGATAACGCACAGATAAATGTCAAATATGGTGTACAGCCATGATTACTACTAAACCAGATTATCAGTGAACTTGTACTGCTGTATTTTAAATAAAAGTTACGAACATGCCCAATTTTTGGTTATTATTCCTAGCTGAATTGTAAAATTGTTTAACCCTAGACATTGATTTCAAATAGATTGTAATGAAGTGGATAAAAACTTTTTCTTTAAATATCAATGTTTAAATAAATTTTGCTTATAATTCATATGACAGCACCACTGTTGCACGAGTAAAAATTACTTAAAAAAAAAAACGTGGAAAAAACTTAAGTTTAATAAAATTTTATAAATTACATAGCGAGTTAGTCTCAGTTTCTGTGGGTCATAAAACTCTAACAGCAACAACAAAAACAACAACAACAACAAAAGAGTTAATTTTAAACAATGAAGAAACATGCTTCCAGAATCGTATGTTCAGTACACTTCACCTAAAGCTGGGCTAAAAATAAAATGCGGCAAAAATTTCATGAAATAGAGCAACAACATTAAAAATATTAAGCAACGTAAAAGAATCATATATGTATTAGAAAAATTACTTTTAAATGCTGTAGTTGAGTGAACGGCGGAAATGAAATACTTTAACAAAACTTTGTTTTTACGTACTTTTTTTTTCCATTTCATTTATTTTTATCTTAATTTTTCGTTCAAAAACTTCCAACTTTTATTCAGACGAAATTATGTTTTAGCAGCTTTATTAAAAATAATATTAATTAAACAAATGTACATATACAGGGTGTTTTTTTTAGAGGTATAGAACTTCGAATTGAAATAAAACACAAGAAAATCGTTTTAATGTCCATCAATTTGGCTTTATTGGAAGGATAATTTTATGCCATTAATGTTTAAATATGATTTCGGGCATGTGGCCGCCGCGGCTGGCTCGAATAAAGCCAATTCTACAGATCCAATTTTCAACCACTTTTTCGAGCATATGGGGCCGTATGTTGGCAATAACGTCACGAATGTTGGCTTCCAAGTCCCCTAACGTTTGTTGGCGTAGACGAGCGACTTCACATATCCCCAAAGAAAATAATCCAATGGTGTCAAATCACACGATCTTGGAGGCCAACTGACAGGTCCATTCCGCGAAATTATGCGCTCATCGAATGTTTCCTTCAATAAATCGATTGTGACGTGCGCTGTGTGGCATGTAGCGCCGTCTTGTTGGAACCACAACTCATCCACATTCAAAATCTTCAAAATCTTCCATAAAGTTGATGGACAAAGCTCCAATTGCTGTGCACGGTGGCGAATCGATTCATTCGGGTCCTCTTCAACACTTTGCTCTACAGCGGCAATTGTTTCTTCGGTGCGCACTGTTCGACGTCTCTGCGGATGCGTATTATCACATAGAGTAAACGTAGTGCGAAAACGATCCATGGTTAACCGAATTAATTGCTCTGATGGACGATTATGTCGACCATAAAATGGACGGAGCTTGCGGTAAACTTCGCGAACTGAACCATTATTTTCGAAATAAATTTGCACGATTTGCAAGCGTTGTTCTTTTGTTAACCTGTTCATGATGAAATGGCAAACCAAACTAAATATTAATCACTTGACAGCTGACAAAATGGCCGCCAGTTAAAAAAGTGATGCCAACTTAAAGTTCTATACCTCAATAAAAAACACCCATTACTTATAAAAAAATTTTCGTTTTCGTTTTGCCTAAACTTGAAGATAAATATAGCTAAGTCCCGGTTCACACGTTTCAACTTTTGTTTGCTCAACTCGTGATTGAGCTGTAAGAAAGACGCAGACGGAAATACAAATATCTCTTTTTTTCCTACAGCTGAATTACGAGTTGAGCAACAAAAGTTGAAGCGTGTGAAGCGGGACTAACAACGCCATTAGTTAGTAGAATAACCAAAATGTATAGAAATGTACGAGTATATAAAATAATGGTGTCTACGCTCATTTGGGAAATGACAAATGCTTTTAATGAATTTACACAATCCAACAAAACAAAAAATATATCTCTATATGTATGTATGTATATATTTAAAAGTAAACTGGCAAATAATTTGTTGAACAAAAAAAAAACTTAAACTCTGTTTTTATTTTGCTGAGAAATATTCCCAGTGAATTAAAACTTTTTGCTAAAGTTTTGCTTTGTTTTAAAAACTAATATAAGTACGAGTATATATATATATATATATATATATATATGTATATATATATATATGTACATAAGTATATACAGATGTATAGACATGCATAAGTATTTATATAATTAAGTATGTATGTATGTATTTATGTGTTTATGTATTTCTATTCAATGCCTCAAATTAGCAACACCTTTCGAACGATAAGAAAAATAAGCTTAACAATTCCATACAATTATTTATGCATACAACAGTTCGTTTTTAACAGATAAAAGCTGTGAACGCTTCATTATTCATGCTTTCAGAAAAATAATTACATTTAATTAAACAAAAACGTAATATTTTCTATAAGGGTCTTGAAAAGTTTTTATGTTAAATTTTTTAAATTATATTATTTAGGTGACAAACTTCGTGACATAGTAAATAAATTGCACAAGAATACAGTAGAAGCTCAATGACTAGAGCTGGGTCCAACTCGTTCAGTCTTTTATTTTAGACACAAACCTATGATCAAACTTATGTAATTTAAATGGGTTTGATCAAATAAATAAGAGTCGTTAAGACACTTGCCAAGGTGTTGCAACCAGGGTTGGCAGACCTATTTCTTCAAATTTACTTTAAAAATCGCCAAAAGTTGCCAAAATCAATTTTAGGCAGTTTTTCTCAAGCTATGTACAGACGGTTGTCAGATCTTACAATATTGCCAGTACAATATGCTCAAAATTTCTTACAACCGTATGAACTGGCAATTTTTGTCAGACGTCGTTGCTAGAAAAATCACTGTCAGTCCATTGCAAGACTAACAGCTGACAACAAATTGTCAGACATCTTACAATCGTGTGAACACATTGCAAAATTATTGCCAGATATTTGTCAGACATTTTTATATTGGCAGATGCCCGAAGTTTATGCATCTGACAATGGCGTCATTGTAAGAGAATTCTTTCTATGGGCAGCACTGCACACGCTTGATTTTAAAGAAAAAATATATAAGAAAATATTTGCAGAAAAAATCATTGCAATTGCAATAATAATAATTTATATTTTCACTTTTTACATTTAACACAACCACAAATGATTCATATTTAACAATTTCTAATAATTGCTTTTAGTCTGGCAACGCATAACAACAGATATAACGCATAACAACAGATATACAACCGTATGAACTGGCAATCTACCTTGTGCTGGCAATTTTGGATTGCCCGTACATTGCCAGCAAATTGCCAGATCTGACAATATTGTAAGATCTGACAATCGTCTGTACATAGCTTCAGTATATATTTGATAATAAATTTGTTTTTATATAACACTTTTTTTAGTATAAATTTTTATAAAATAATTGTCTAAAATTAAAAAAAAAATCGCCAAAAGTAAAAATAAAATGACCAAAAATAATTTTTGTAAATTTTTCTCATCCCAAATGCATTAATTACTTTAATTATTATATATATGGCCTTAATTATGAAAGTGGTCATATCATTTTTGCTTGGAAATATCGAATAAATTTAAAAAAAAAAATTTAATAAATTTTTATTGAGACTACAATAATTCCAAATTGAAATACAGTGGAATCTCTCTTGAGCGGACACCGAAGGGAATATTGAAATGTGTCCGTACAAGGGGACTGTCCGGTCAAGAGATAAGTAAACATTTAAATGGAGCGCTGCCGGGACCTGTCAAAAGTGTCCGTCTAAAGGGGGTGTCCGCCAAATCGCCAAACAAATTTATTTATCTCCAACATGTTGTCAAATCCAAAAAATTTCGGTGCCAACAAAGTTGAAAAATCGCCAGGTTTGGCGAGTAATCGAAGTATCTTACAAACCTGTTTGCTACATAAAACTAGACTCAGTTCGAACTCCTACGCAAGTAAATTTTTGACACAGTTGTATGATCGAACCCATTTAAATTAGTTGGGCTTGATCAAAGGTTTGTGCCAGTGATAAAATACGAGTAGTAAGCGAGTTCGAACTAGACTTGTATCGAACTGTTTTAGTAGCTCGTTTTTGACACAGACCAATGATCAAACCCATGTAATTTAAAAGGGTTTCCTGAAAGGTTTGTGGCCAAAACGAGCCACTGAAAGAGTTCGATACAAGTCCAGTTCAATCCAGGTCTATCGTTAAAACATTTTCTCTCACATTATTCAACATGATCTTGCTCCTGATTAAGTTTCCTTGTTTAGACCACTTACGTTACAACTGTTGCAGCAACTTGAGCAGGTTGAATACGAGCTTGTAACTAGATTTGGATCGAAAGCATTCAGTGGCTCATTTTAGACACAAACCTTTGATCAAACCCGTTTAAATTAAAAGGCTTTGATGGCAAGTTTTGGTCAAAAATTAGCTAGTGAACGAGTTCGAATCAAGTCTACTTGTTAGAACTGCGTCCAACTCGTTCGAACTCTTTCAGTCTAGAGCATTGATCACCAAAAGGCTGCCCGTGGGCACTTTGTTATGCTCTTTTTTACAAGTACATTCGTACAAGCATGCAATTTGCTCTCTTTTACATTACATATGTATGTGTTTGCTTATCATTGGTCTAGAGCATAGATGTGCAAGCATCTCTTTCCCTATAACGCGTTATAGGAAAGCAACAAAAAAAAAAAACAAATTCTGCTTTGGCTTCTCTTTAACATTTTTTCATAAAAAAAAATGGCTTGGTAAATGTAAAACACAATAACATATAACGCATTCTATAAAGAAGAATTCGCTTTCGTAATTTTCTTCAAACATTTTACGCCAGTGGTGTTGTCTCAACAAGTGATAGACTTGTGGCCAACAGTTCTTTTTGAACTAGTTCGTTCAGTTGGACACAAGTTCGATCAAAAACATCAATGTAAATTAAATGAGTTTGAAACAACTTTTGATTCAAACGCTCTCAAACTAGTTCAAAAAGAACTGTTGGACAGAAGACTAACAAGTGATAAGCAGAAAGTGATTCAGGAAACATTTCCACCTCTGTTAAAAGTAAGCAGAGGTTTTAGTCTGCTCCACACACAAGCGCAAGTGTGTTTATGTGTTAGTGTACATCACTGGTCTCGAGTTATGTCAAAATGCTCTTTTGAACTAAAATGAGCTGTTGACTACAAGTCCGGTAAAAAGCGTCAATGTAAATTAAATGGATTTGAAACAACTTTTGATTTGAAACAGAGCTTTTGAACTGGACTTGTATCAAACTCTTTCAGTAGTTCTTTTTTGATATAAACCTATCATCAATCCTATTTAAACTAAAAGCCTTTGAGCGCCGGTTTATGTCAAAAATGAGCTAGTGAACGAGTTCGACCCAAGTCTAATCCAAACACGAAGAAACTAGTTCAAAAAGAGCAGTTGGTATACACTTATATCGAACTCTTTCAGTAGATCGCTTTGAGCCAAACTTATGATCTAACATATTTCAATTCCATGTGTTTGATCTTTGGTTTGTGTCAAAAAGGACTGACTGAATTAGACTTGGGTCGAACTCGTTCACTAGTTCATTTATGCCACAAACCAATGATCGAACCCATGTAATTTAAATGGGTTTGATCATTGGTATGTGGCAAAAACGAACTACTGAACGAGTTCGACCCAAGTCTAGACTGAATGATTTCGTTCCAAGTCTATGTTAGATACAACTCTAGTAGACTTGTATCGAACTCTAGAGTTGTGTCCAACAGCTGTTTTGAACTGAAGTAGACTTGGGTCGAACTCGTTCACTAGTTCATTTTTGACACAAACCTATGATCAAACCCATGTATTTTAAATGGGTTTGATCATTGGTTTGTGGCAAAAATGAACTAGTGAACGAGTTTGACCCAAGTCTAAACTGAAGTGAGCTGTTGGACACAAGTTCGGTCAAAAGCGCCAATATAAATTAAATGGGTTTGAAACAACTTTTGATTCAAACGCTCTCAAATTAATACAAAAAGAGCTGTTAGATACAACTCTAACGAACTCATTCAGTAGCTCATTTTTGACACCCATCAAACAAATTTAAATTACATGGGTTTGATGATTTGTTTGTGTCAAAAAAGGTTTACGGAATGCGTTCGATACAAGTTGAAACTCTAGTGCACAAACCTACAAATAAAACTTATTTAAATCTAGACTTGGGTCGAACTCGTTCACTAGTTCATTTTTGCCACAAACCAATGATCAAACCCATTTAAATTACATGGGTTTGATTATTGGTTTGTGGCAAAAATGAACTAGTGAACGAGTTCGACCCAAGTCTATTTAAATCACACGGGTTTGATAGCTGGTTTGTGTCAAAAATGATTCACTGAACGAGTTCGAATGAGTTGGATCCAGCTCAATTGTTGTACGCAATGGTTGCAACGTTAGTGTTGCATCCAACAGCTGTTTTTGAACCTGTTCGTTTGTATTCGAATCAAAAGTTGTTTCCAAACCAATTAATTTACATTTCGAGCTAGGTTCATTTTGCTCAGTCGTTCATTTTAGACAGAAACCTCTGATCCAACCCATGTAATTTAAATGGGTTTGGTCAAAGGCTTGTGTCAAAAATTAAGCACTGAATCAGTTGCACCCAGTTCTATTTACTCGTGCATTATCGTTTTTGACTGGACTTATTTCCAACTAGACTTGGGTCGAACTCGTTCACTAGTTCATTTTTGCCACAAACCAATGATCAAACCCATTTAAATTACCTGGGTTTGATCATTGGTTTGTGGCAAAAATGAACTAGTGAACGAGTTTGACCCAAGTCTATTTCCAACAGAACGAACTAGTTCAAAAAGAGCTATTGAACACAACTTTGGTATTCATGTTGTACAACATTATTCAATTCAATGTCAAACCTTGAAGAAGGAAAAATCTTACTTCCTTAATTACATTTTTGTTCTTTTCTGAAATTAATTAAATCAATTTAATTAAATAAAAAACTAATCTTTTCCAGACTTCTTTGCTGCAGTTGAAATTGAATAATCAAAAGACATAAACTACGGCATATGCATGTTTTTTATGTATTTAAATTTTACTAAAATTTTCCAAATATATGCGCACAATGGTACGAGTATAATAAAATTTTTTATTGCAAGTACAGAGTTAATTTTGAAAGTTTCTACTCGTATATTAATTAGTTTATTTGATTGCATATGTCTTAGCTTAATTAATTAACTTGTGTGATATAATATTTGTTAAGAAGCACTAACAAAAAAAAGCTATTCACTTCGTTTAATTGGACATATATTGTTTCAAATGTTTGTTTTATTAATGGACACTGTTTAAATCCGGCAGCTGCGAAGCCATTCTCACTGTCTTACTACATATCGTCGCCCCAGAATAGTTTTGCTCCATCGACCATTCTTAAAAAAAATTAGTTAGGTTTGGAATATATATATTTTGTATGCCATCTTTCAAATCAAACTATTCTTAGGTTTAATAAGTATTGTTTTGCTGTATACGCCACTGTTTGGCGATTGCGTCAAGTTTTTCATACAGAAACGTACAAAGTAAAGTTAACTCTTGTTTTACTTCATTTCTCGTAGAAATTAATAATAAAAAAGAAGATACAAAAATATCATCATCCAGACGCAGCTGCCGATTACATGTTTTAATATAAACTTATTAAACACTTAAAGAAAATAAAAGAAACCTTAATTATGCATGTTTGAGTATAACAGAAATCATTTAATTTCATTCTTTATATTAAATATACTTCAATTACTTGATTTTCTTGTGTAAGTGTGTAAGCGTATCGATAGTTAAAAATATTATGGCGGCGGCTTCAATTCACAGCAGTTAAGTATACGTATGGAGCATAAAAAACTAATTTTTAAAAATAAATTAAGAAAAGTGGTGTGTGCGGCACAAAACGTATTTTTATTTTTCCAGTAAAGTAATACTTAGGGCAATTATGTAAAAAATTCCGCAGGAAATTTCTCCCTTTTCCAATTAGAATTTTTTGTTTTCCCTATCATTTGCTATTAGTTGGAATTGTTCCCTGGAAGACATTTCCTGCGGAATTTTTTACATAATTGCCCTGACTAACTTCTAACTTCCGTCATTAACGTACACAAAAACTTAAATTTTTCTTGAAAACATGAGTCGGAAGCAGTGGTGCACATACAAAAGATATCCATCGGGTATATTTTGAGAAAACTTCATGTAAACCTTCTTTGTCGTTTTTCTACACTCCAACTTTGTGGCGTATGGGCTAAACCAATTCTGAGGCGTCGGTATGTAGATCTCAGTTTGACGTACAAATTAAATTTAAAATAGAAAACAGCCATTAAGAATAGGAAATATCAATCATTTGTCCGAATATTCATCCTTATTAGAATTGTCAATGCAGACGTCACGTCAATACAATATCAACATATTGGGGCTTGTCCACCAGTTGTCAAAAATAAATGACTGTTATTGACAGGCGCCTCATGATACTCTCTAGACCTTAGGGAACAGAAATAGACTGTCAACAGCACAAAATTGTTCCAGAGAGCGAGTAGAGTAGAACACCAAGTTTTTGGTATTGCACTGATGTGACGACGACGTTGACAATTGCAATAAAACTGATGAAATGCCAAAGAATATCATCAGTGTTGCCAGATTTTCTTTTCAATCACAAATTTTAATAATTTCAGTAAAAAAAACTTATTTTAAAATAGCCGGCTTAAAAATATAAATTTAAAGGAGAAAAAGTTTTCAGTAGTAGCATCAGTGTTGCCAGATTTTATTTTCAATCACAAATTTTAATAATTTCAGTTAAAAGAATTTTTTTTTTTAAAGTAGCGGACTTAAAAATATAAACCAAAAGAAGAAAAAGTATCATCAGTGTTGCCAGGTTTTATCTTCAACCACAAATTTTTTAATAATTTCAATAAAAAGTAAAACTATTTGGAAAGTAGCCGCCTTAAAAAAATATAAACTAAGAGGCGAAAAAGTTTTCAGGAGTTGCAGCAGTGTTGCCAGATTTTATTTAAAACTTGTTTTTTAATAATTTCACTAAAAAAAGAAAAATTGTGTAAAAATATGCGGCTTAAAAATATCAATTAAAAAGGGAAAACATTTTTCGGACTTGTAAGTTTTGAGAAACTGGAAGCAGTTATATTTAGTCGGTTTACTAACGAGGTAGAGGTATGTGAATTCTTTTTCGAGAACAGGGGCCTGTTCGTAAATGCATCACTATGCTGCAAATGGAAATTGAAATGTCCGAAATTACTTCACTAATGTAGATAATACACAAACAAATGTCAAATATGGCGTACATCCATGGCTACTACCGAAAAAGGTTATCAGCGAAGTTGTGTTGCATTTTAAATAAAAGTTTGCTCTCATAAGGCAGAGGGGTGATGCATTTACAGAGAGGCCCCAGTTTTTATTCGTTCCGAACTCGAACAGAATAGGACCGATAAAATTTTTGCTTTAACTCGCGTTCTGTGCTATATCAACAAGGAAAGAAAAAATATTCAAAAAGCTTTATTACTGAATATTGAAGAAGAAGAAGAAGAAGCCAACAGAGGCAAACACAATGTGTGACCAAATTTTTTTGGGTGATTAATAGTAGGTCAAAACTTTTGTCAGCCCGCATAGAACTCCTTCAAAAAAATAAAATTGGTCACATCTTGGAAAATTTTAATATAGCAGGGCAAATTTAAAGTTTTTCGAAAGACTCCTGAGAGTTCGAACTTCCAGAAATGCTGAGTATGTACATTTTTGGAGTACATTGTGGTCCATAATGAGCCACCATCTTGTACACCTGCACTGACTCCTTCCCAAAATAATTTTAATATAGAAGAGAAAATTTAAAGTTTTTCGAAAAACTCCTGAGAACTTCGAATTCCACAGGTTCTGAGCAAGCACGTTTTGGAGTACAAAGTGGTCCGTAATAGGTGACCACTCGTGTCCGCACGCATCGATTTTTTTGTCCGTGCGCATCCCTGCAAAAATGGCAAGTTGAAAACTTGACAATATTTGGTTCAAATTCTTGGTTGTCAGAAATACATTCATGGGCAATACTAAAGGAACACCCCTTGTCTATAAATTTGCTTTATTTTTTTCATTTACTGGGAAAGTAATTTGGAAAGGCATTAATCGAATATTTATAGCTTAACAGAGCTCTATTAACGCGCTAACAGAGCTCTGTTAAAGCACAAGGTTTGTGTCAAGGGTAATAAATAAATGTAAAACATCCGGTAATTTAAATGGGTTTGATCATTGGTTTGTGGCAAAAATTAACTAGTGAACGAGTTCGACCCAAGTCTAGTGCCTATTCGCCAGGTTATTTATTCCTTGGGCTTAAAAACATTTCTTTGATCACAAGCGATAATAGTGTAAGTCAAAAAACATAATATCGAGCAAAACCACTTTTGAACGTATGAACGTTTTTTTTTTTGGAAAATATAGAGAGGGAAATTAAACATTTTTTTTTTTGTAAATTCAACAATGAATTAAATTTTATTAAGACTTAATTCATTATTATTTTATTCATATCTTTATTAAGAACATCGCTAGAGTCATGAGAATTTCACTGAAATATGAAGTTTCGTTTGTAGAATATTAATGCATATATGTAGTATAATTTAATTTGTTCTAAGTCGACTTAGGCTATTATCACTTTTAAGCAGGGATATATTTTTGCAGGATGCCCCTGTGGTTCAGTGATAGCGATGCTAGCCTGCCAGTCCAGAGGTCCTGAGTTCGATTCCCGCCATAGACCTTGGATGTTTTCCGCAGACAAGCTAATCACTTCGCGGGTTGTTTGTTAAAAAAAAAACCATAAGTACTCTCATGTAGATATACCTAAGTTCTTAAGGCTAGGACTCACAATCATATATAATCGTACGACTTTTGAAAAAATACCCCCCTAATTTAATGAAAATATTCATTCAATAAACTTTATCACAATAGGGTTGTATATTCGCAAAAGTTGGGCGATTGCTTAGGATAGTTAATCAGAGAAACAAGTCGACCGGCCACCGCCGCTTATTTTTCTGTTTATCAAGCCGCCGCCGATTATATCGGCTCGCATCGGCTCAAAACTGCCGAAATTTTATCTGCTCAAAAGGACAAATTTCGGAGAAAAAAATTTTAAAATCGATTATCAGTTTCAATTTTTATTTTCTCTTTAAATTTTCATATGCTCGTTTGAGCCGCCGAAAATTGTCTCGGCGTGCCGACGCCGGTCACAAGACTACTACGCCGCCGCCGCCGATAATTTTGCCTCGAGTTGTTTCTCTGTAGTGAATCCAAGACTTTAATAATCGGCCATGTCACAGAGTTCAATTCCGTTCGGAATCGGAATTCAATCCACCCAATTTTTGTAGAAGATGGTGTCTAAAAAAGAAAACTAAAATACGGAAATTTGTAGAGTGTGGGAGGCGGTGGTTTGCTGGGGTATGCTCAGGCTAGGGCTTGACATTTTGAGGTTTGTTTAAATTCCGATTCCGAACGGAATTGAACTCTGTGACATGGTCGAATATAAGACGAATATTTACTATTCAAAGTTGCATACTTTTCCACTTTTCTCCCATTCCGTCTAATTGTTGACGTCTTGCATGTGGGTGGACATAGAGGGAGAGGGAGAGAGAGAGAGAGCGAGTTCATGAGACCGTAACAAAGATCCCCGTTATATTTCTAAGAAATATTTAATATTTGCAAATTTTCGCACCCATACAATAGAAATAATTATGAATTGTACACGATAGTTTTTTATCTTTGAAGCTCAAATTCAAAGAAATATATTTTTCGTTTGTATCGATAAATGAAAATAAGCAACAATAAGTAATAATAATAATTGAAGTAATTTCAATACCTTTTTCTTTTTTTGTTGCTTGGTAACAATTTATTATTTATTTCTTGTTCTACACAACAATTATAAGGTTTATTTCATTTTTATTTTAAATTTATTTTCTATTTGGCTTTGTAGCAGTATGAATGTAATTTTTTCTACTTGTTTTATGTAGATATTTCTACAGTATGTACCTATTTCACAAATCGTGGAAACCGCAAAAAAATTCAAGGTTTGAAGTTAATTCTTATATCTCTTAGATATTTTTTATTTATTTATTCATTTTTTATTAACATTTCTGTTTGCTTTCAAAACTTTATTATTAATTCTTTTTGCATGATTGATTTTTTTTTCTTTTTGATATTAAATTTTTAGTTATTTTTCTGTTAATCCTTATTTAGTCAATTCTGTTATCATTGTTGTTAATATTTTTTTAAACATTTGTAAATTTTTAATTGCCAGCAAAATTTCCTCTTGTTGTATTTATTGCACTTTTTAAGATTCTTTTTAAAATTTTTCTTAAATATTTTCACAACTTCATATTTTTTTTTTTCAAAATTTCCCACTCAAAAAGTAAAATAATAATTTCCCAACAATTTCTTGTATAGTTTAGAATATTGAAATATGTATTTTTTTTTATTTGTTTTAAATAAAACAACTTATTTTTTTGTTAGTTTTAAAAGCTTTAATATATTTTATGTGTATATATTTTTATTTTTATTTTGCCGCACGTTGTTGTATATGACTTCGTATCTGATGTTAGACTAACTTCAGCTGTGCGAGACGTTTGGCGAAGTATTTGGCTTGTGTGTATTTTGTTTTGTTTCTGCTCTTGTTGTTTTTGCGTTTTTCGTATTGGTTTCTACCGGGTTTATGTTGTTGGTTTTCTTGTTGTTGTCACAGCCTGACTCAGAAAAATATAAAAATCAAAGACAGAAATAATATCCACCAAACCTAAACTAATAAAACATACGTTCCAATTGCAAGAGTTTTTGTCTCTGTGCTTTTGCTTTGTGTTTTTTCTATCATAATTTTTGCTTTTGCTGCTGGTCGGTATTTTTTTTATATTGTCGGCTCGTGTGTTACAACAATTTTCACAAACATGAATTTTTTTTTTGGGTGAAATGATGAGCTTCCTTTTCCTCCGCCCCACCGTAAATAAAAATTTACTACAACAGGAACAACAACAATTCATAAACGACTGCTACTAGGGGTTTCGTTAAATATTCCGTTTTTCCGCTGTGCTATGTGTGTGCAGCGGTGTGTGTGTGTGTTTGTGTGTAGTTGCTTAATATTAAGTGTGTGTTTGTGTGTGTGGGACTTTTGTATATCAAGTCAAAATATAATGCTCATTTATGGGTTAAATTCTAGCAAATGTAATAAGAGAGAACTTTTTGAATCATCACAGGGTTCCCAGTTTTATTTTATACCTTATCCCCAATTAAAAATTTTTCATTCCTAAGAAAATCCCTAAAACAGCTATTTTCTTATCTCCAAAAAACCACACCACAGTTGCTTAAAAATAAAACCGTACTGTGTGTGTGTGTGTGTGTGCGACTCACAGTCTATTTAGCCGCAAACACATACACAAACAAATAATAAGATAGTGTACGTTTGCCCACCACTGAATTATATTGACGAGCAGATGGTTAAGAATATAAAAATGTTAACGCTATCGAAATATGCCACTGACCGCTTGTCGTGCCAAAAAATGCCAAAAAAGCTTAACCGACACATTTTTTGGATCTCTTTTTTTTAAGAAAATCTATTATTTACGATCTCAAATAAATAATTTTGGTAAAAAATTAAGTTCGAAAATTATGTTGCTTAAGCTTTTTTTTTGGCAGTTATGGCACGATAAAAAAACGTGCTGTAGAATGGGGAAGTTATTCAATCTAACTTCAAATTTTCATGCACATTCACAAACATATCATCGCTGTTTTAGCTAACTGACCTAACTGATATCATTTTAAAAAATGAGTTAAGTCCTCTATTAGACTTTATGAGTCATAATAGACCTTGTCCACAATTTTTATGACTTTAAACCAGTGATGGAATTGGAAATCTTGATTTCGTGCCGAATCTGTTTCTAAATCACTTGAATAGTGCCAAACTACTTTTTATATCTAGTATAATATGGTCCTTGAATGATACATTATTTTGTAAAGATAGAAAATTCCATAAATATCACAAGAAAAACAATCCAAAATTAGATCTGATTTTAAAAAATTTTTCAAATAAGAAGAGTCCACCGGGCGCTAAACCTCCTATATTCAGAAGATATTAATTATCATTTTAGAAAATATCTATTAAAGCAATAGTTTACTCAAAAGAAAACAAAGTTCACCATACATTCCGCCTCCAGTCTATCTGTCCGCTTGACCGTCACTTGACCGATCGGCAAAAAAACTTAAGCAACATAATTTTCCAACTTAATTTTTTGACGAAAATCGATTAGTGACGATCACAGATAATCGATTTTTTTCAACAAACGATGTGAAAAAATATGCCGCTTAAACATGTTTGAAGGTTATGACTCGAATGAAGAAAAAGTGCCAGAAAACGAGCGAGAGTGCCACAGTGCCAGCTAACATCTAATATTGCCAAAAATGGCACAATTGTGCCACATTTCCCCATAACTGCTGTAAACATTACTGTCGAGCCTATAACAGTAAAAATATTTCAGACGTTTCCATAAGAATACATGTAGAAAACAATCATAAAAGCTTCTCTCCTGTAAAATTTACAAAATGTCAGTTAGGTCAGTTAGTTATATGTACAAGCGATTCTTAGTCAGCTCTAATAAGGTTTAAAAATATTATTTGTTTTATTAAACGCTTTATTCAGAAAAATATAATTTAGGTTTACAAAACGTTTAACCAAAAAATTTTCATACAAAATGTGTTGCGTAAAACTTTTGTAAAAAATTTATTTTTTCTCAGTATATCGACCCGTAACCGCCAAAAAAAGCTTAACCGAAACATTTTTGGACATCGTTTTTTTTTTTTGACGAAAATCAATTGCTTCCGATCGCAAATAGTCGATTTTGGTAAAAAAACATTCAGTTCGAATATTACTAAACTATATATACATATATATTTTTAATATAACTGTTACCCGCGTCGTTTTTAGGGTTCCGTAAATCAAAGGTGGAAAGGAACCCTACTGTTTCCGTTACGATGTCCCTCTGTCTGTCTGTCTGTTGTATGTTGTTTTCTCATAAACCGTAAAAGCTGCGGACTTGAAATTTTTCACAGAATATCTAAAACTTTGGCTGCTACACAATATATAATGATTAAAAGTTAAAGGGTGTTTTAAAACGAGCAACGAAAAATGTTGTTATCCTAATCTAATATTTAGACAATTATATATAGAGCTTTGAAATTTTCACTGTTAGTGTATTTTTGTGCAAACTATACTAATTAAAACTAAAATTTAAAAAAATCACAATTAAAGGGTATTCCATCAGTTAATATAATTTTGACTATGTAATTTTTTGAACTTGCTGTATCTTGGTAATCGCAAGAGGCACATTCTTGAAATGTGCAAAAACGCTAAAACTAATAAGTTTCATAATAAAAAAAATGGCCAAAATAAAAAATCGCTAATATAAAAAGTATCACCAAAAATAAAATAAATCGCTCTAATGCAAAAAAAAGTCAAATGTAAGAAGGTCGCCAAAAAACAAATTATCTCCAAAAAGAATATAAAGCACCAAAATGAAGAAAATCTCAAACACTAAAATATAACTGAAAAAAGCGCCAAAACAAAACAAGTAACAGCCCAAGACTAAAAAGATGCGCTTAAATGAAAAATAACAACAAAAATAAATAAATCCCTCAAATGCGAAAAAATCGCAATAAAACTAAAAATAAACGCCAAAAACGGGGAAAAACGCCAAAAACTAAAAAAACGCCAAAACGAAAAAACCGCCATAGTTAAAAAAAAATCAAAAACTAAAAGCTAACTGAAAAACCTCGCCTAAAAGAAAAAAGGCGCCAAAACAAAATAAAAAACGCAGAGACTAAAAAAAGCGCTTAAATGAAAAGTATCACCAGAAATAAAATAACTGGTTCAAATGCAAAAAAATAACATAAAAAATAAGAAGGTCGCCAAATAACAAAAACAAAAACAGTCGCCAAATGAAAAAAGCACTATAACAAATTTTTTTTAATGTCTAAATCACTAGTGCGATTCACTAACCCTTTTTTTTAACAATAATCGTATCGTTAAAATAATTATAACGAAAATTGATCGAGTTTGCGATTCAGCAACATTTTTAACGATATTCGCTGTAGTTTCATGTCAGCTGTGTCGTTATTTAAGCGACAATAATTTATGTGCTGTTGATTTTATCGACAAAAATCAAAAGAAGACATCAGCTGGATACTATCGTTAAAAAGAAGTTACAGAATCACATAGTCGTTATTTGCAAGCAACAAAATGTGTAGACAAAAATTACGATTGTCGGATCGTTAGAAGTTACTGAATCGCACCACAGGTAAGATTATTATAAAGGCTAAAGTTCGTATAGTTTTACATACATACATACATATGTATGTATTGACCGTTCGATCGTCTGCGCGTCAAAGTCGTAGGTACTTTGGTGAATTAAGTTTTTCATCAATTACATTGATTATTACAAACATACAAATATATTTATGAACACCTGAATAGATGATACTAGATATGTATATGTATATGTAAGTACAGATGTACATACTTAAAGATATAGAGATACATACTCGTGTCTAATGCAAGTAAATTATAAAAACTATAATACATACATACATACTCGTATGTACATACATATAATCATGTGCATTTGATTACAAGCGAAGCATATCTTTTCGTATTATACGTACATACGAGTACAAACATACATACAAACATCCATATGTACATTTTTCACATTTCAGTTGTTTGATATCATCATTATTCATGTTAGTTTGAATTAATTTATGTATAGATGTGTGTATGCATGTACATATGTATGTATGTATGTTTGTATGTAATCACAATTAATTGTTTGTGTAGTTTTTTGCTTTATAATGTGTGTAAATATGCACATACCCAGTTGGCCAAGTCTTTCAGACATCTTACAAGATGGATGCACGACATTACAAAAGCATGGACGACACCTGCGAAAATCATTATTCCATTTTCTTCGAACAAATGTTCGCTAAGTTGCAACATGACAACAAGAGCGACATTATCGCTCACATATTCCTTGTCCCTATAGAACTGACAATTTCTATAACATTTTCATTAATTATATAAATTTTCATTACTATACAAAATTGTTATATTGAACGTTAAAAAACTAGCTTGCGAACAATACCCACCAACTAGTTTGGTGCTTGACCAGTTGAGTAGGTTTTCTTTTAACGAGTGTTTGAGTGAGTCCATTTTATTATTTAAGCCCCCACCAAAAATGGGGGTGTGTCTGTGTATCTGTGTGTCTGTCCGTGTCCACGTACAGCCCAAACCGCTGGACCAATTTTGATTTAGTTTTCTGTGTTTGAAAGGTGACTTGATCGAGATGGTTCTTAACCATGTGAAGATGTCACATTTTTTCTAGATACATATATCGGGGGTATTTAAAATTTTTAATTTTTGTTATTATTAAATTATCCTAATGCGGCCTCCTACACGTTGCGACATGTTGTACAATTTGATTAAGTTGTGCAATCAATTGTTGTTGTTAATAATCATTGGTTGAATAAAAACTTAAATAAAATAGTTCTTTCGGCCAAAAAAACCAACCGACTTCAATGCAAAGATCTGATAGAAGAAAATAAGAAGAAGTACGTGATATATAAAATTAAATTTTAATGGGCTTGCCTCCGCCCATTTTTTATATGCAAGATTGTGTGTTTTTCCCGGGCTAAGGGTGTGTGTTAAGTTTTGTAAAACTCTGTAAAGTAAAACCATGTAAAATAATATATAAAATTTTAATAGGCGTGATTCCGCCCATTTGTAAATAAAAGATTTTGTCTATTTTGTAAGTGGTAAGTTTCGTAAAAATCTGTTAAGTAGAAGCGCGTGAAATATTATAATAAATTTTAATGGGCGTGACTCCATCCATTTTTTTTCTTTCAAAATGTGTAATTGCAAGAACGAGGGAGCTATGGAAAGCTATACTCTCTCAGACAACAAAAAAAAGTTTTACAATCGGTCTAAAGTGTACCGAGTTATGAAGTAACACAGCTAAAAAAAAATATATACAAATTGTTAACCTCCTCCTGTTTTTTAAAGTCGGTTTCTTTCAACTGACGAACAGCATAGCTATCAAATTGTTGCGTGTGATGGCGATTATTTCTTCTTTTTTCCATTTTCATTCTGACGTTTCGTGAGCAACACTGTGCGAAGTAAACAATAAGTGTCAAAAAAATGCCAACGAGCAGTTTTATCGTTCTTATTTCTCCTGCTTTTGATCTTTTTCCTCCATCAAACATTTTATTTATGGCCAATAGAGCTAAAAAATTAGAACTAATGTTAACTCTGTTAAAATAATTTCTTAACGAAGTTTGATGAAAAATTGGTTGAAAGATTGTGAACTAGACTTGGGTCGAACTCGTTCACTAGTTCATTTTTGCCACAAACCAATGATCAAACCCATTTAAAATACATGGGTTTGATCATAGGTTTGTGTAAAAAATGAACTAGTGAACGAGTTCGACCCAAGTCTACATGGGTTTGATCATAGGTTTGTGTCAAAAATGAACTAGTGAACGAGTTCGACCCAAGTCTATTGTGAACGATCAACTGGTATATGCAACTCAATTGTACGACCAGTCGCATGCAACATGTAGGGAATGCATATAAGAAACTGTGTGAATGTGTTTCTGCTACAAGTTGACCAACTGGGAAATTGTAAGCAATACAGAAGTCATCATCAGTCGTATTTGTTTTAGTTATGCAGTTCGTTAATAAGGGCTCTCTATTGCTTGCATTTATCTCTTATATATTGTTTTTAATATAATTAAAGAGAGTTTATTTAGTAAACCTTTTGTTAAATGAGATATCTGTAGTAATGATTATTTCATGATTATTTCTGTAGAACATTTTAGGAGAAATTTTGCAACATTTTCTGGCAACACTGATCTTATAACATACAAATTCTTAACGTGTTGCCGCATAGAGAATTTTTTCTATTCAAATTTTCTTCAAAGCAAGCATCCCCAAACCACTACACAGGAGATTAGCTCTTGTATTTGTTTTTGCTCGTGGTATTTAGGTAAAATTGCGAACTTGAAAAAGCTTATTAAGATGCCTGCCTTAAGTCCTAGTTTACACTTTGCAAGTCGTATTGCTAAGCAATACGCACAACTTAATCTCAACAGAGGCTATCGAGAAGGGAAAAACATATGTATATCTGAGCCTGAGTGCGATTAAGTTATTTAGTTCATATGAATTTATTTTTTTTAATTTTACTTGGGAATGCCGCATAAAACTAATTCAGTTAAGCAGCTTGAATTAAATCTGTGTGTTTCGGGTTAAGTCGGAGTAGAAGACAACAAAAATATAAATAAATTGGCTGAGGGAGGTTCTGGCACACCATTGGTGGGACTACAACCGTTTTGTGGACTTATATCGAATAGAATCCAAGAAGATATGTCCACGGAGATAAAAAATATCAGGGAACACTTCTGATTCAATATCCTTTGGATTGAGGCATGCAGAGCTAATGATTGATGCGTATAACCGAAATCATTTTAAAGCTCCCATATCATGCAGCTAAAAAGAATCATAGAATGCTTGTGGGTTTTCTAATAGGATATTGCAGGTTGAGCGAAAAACTCAGCGTATATACCTGTAGATTCTATAATTATAGCGATGAAACTGCGGTACACATTCTAAATGACTGTGAAGCATTATGCCGCAAAAGATACAGCCAATTGCATAAGTATCTGTGTGAAGATTGGGAACTGCCAAATACTACAACCAATATAAACAAAACTAAATAAATTTGAGCTTGTGATTTTATTATTTTTTGCTTCAACCGGCAGCCAATATCGTTAAAATATGTTACTGAATAGAAGAGTCGATAAATTTTTATATTTATTATAGCGATACATACGATCACCGTAATAAAAGTTACAAAATACAGGAGCAGGTTATGGATTCTGTAACTTTTTGCGACTTTTTAACTACATTTTGTCGTAATATTTATCGACATATTTATTCGCTTGTGGTAACGATAATGTGATTCTGTAATTTTTTTCTTACGATAATCTCCAGTTTTATCTTACTCACCATTTGCATAATTATGTGGTATCTGTGTATAGAAAATGTAAAAAAGCACAAAGAATAATAAAGAAAAACTCTATGAATTTGAGCTTGTGATATTATTATATTGTTAAAATATGTTACTGAATAGCAAAGTCGATAAATTTTCATTACATTTATTATAGCGATACAATTATAATTAATAATTAATAAAAGTTTCAAAATAAGGGAGCAGGCCTATTTTATATTGCATAGTGTTGTAAGTGCTATTTTTTCAAAAAGGGGAAAAAATAGCACGAACTAGTTAAAAATTATAAAAAAGTGTTATTTAAAAAAATTTATAATAAAAAGTGTCCAAGGCGTCACAAAACGGGACAAATTGATACTTTAGTACACAATGGTAACGTTGGTTTAACTGTCCATAATTACTCTCATACGAAGTTTATTCTCTTTTAACACCCTTCGAAGAGAATTTACACTTGCAAATTAATGTTAGTAGTAGTAGTAGGCAGGGTGACCGATGACATTTTTCAAAAAGTGGCACCAAATAGGGAATTTATCAAACAAAAAGGGGCAACATTAAAAATAAATTCAGTAAAGTGCAACTTTGACTCGCGCACGAAGGGTTCCGTACGTTGGGCTTTGAGCATTTTTTTAATACAGCGTTGTTTTTAAGTTTTTGACGTATTTTCAGCTGAAATAATTTTTTTGGTTTATTTTTCTCTTTTTTCTTATTTTGGTGATATTTTTAATTTTGGCAATTTTTTTCATTTTGGCGATTTTTTTTTATTTTGACGATTTTTTTCATTTTGGCAAATTTGTTTCATTTTGGCGATTTTTCTTCATTTTGGCAATGTTTTACCTTTGGCGATTTTTTCACTTTGGTGATTTTTAAATTTAGGCGATTTTTCCGATTTTTCGCGACTTATTTTCGTTTTAGAAATTTTTTTATTTTGGTGCTTTTTTCGTTTTGGCGATTTTTTTCTTTTGGCGATTTTTTTTCGGTTTGGCGATTATAAAATTTTGGGATTATTTTGTTTTGCCGTTTTTGAAAATTTCCAGAAGTTTGCTCTTATGGTTGCCAAATTACATAGTCAAAGTTACATTAACTGATAGTACACCCTTTAATTAATTTTTTTTAAATTTTAGTGTTAATTGTTGTAGTCTGTATAAAAATACACTAACTTTACAAAATTCAAGTGTATATACATACAATTGTACATATATGTACATATTACATGGGATTTTAACATTTTTCATTGCTCGTTTCGGAACACCCTTTAATTTCCAAATCTCACGTATTTGTTGTTGTAGCGGCAAAAGTTCTACACACTGTGTTCAAATTTCAGCTCCGTAGCTCTTACGGTTATCGAGAAAATACCCTCTGACGGACAGAGGGACAGACGGATAGACGGACAGACGGACAGCGTAGCGAAAACAATAGGGTTTCTTTTCACCTTTGTTGTACGAAACCCTAAAAACGAGACAACTACACTTAACTTCTTATTTTTAATGTATTGTTATATAATTCACTTTAACAAAAAGGGGGACAAAAAGTGGCAAGGCGGTCGAAAAAGTGGCAATTTGCCACTTTAGTCGTTCAAACGGTCACGTTTATTATTGTGACATGTAAAAAAATATTATTGAATGATAGAAGTATAAGAAAAGCTTTAGTTTAATACCTAAGGAAATATTTTAAAAGTGTTATATCTGTAAAAATTCTCGTATATTGCAAAAGACCTAAAGCGCGTTTTGTTTCAAACTATAGACTTGGAATGAAATTATTATAAACTTATTTCTTAAAATGAATAAGAAAAATTATTAATTTTTTAGAAGAAATTTCAACGAAAGCTTTAAAGAAAGATTTAAACCCACTTTTTCTCTTGACTTACTTGTTTTCCTAAAAAAATAATACACAGAAATGAATTATGCGATATAGTAAAATTTGGAATTAGAGCACTGCCATTAAAACTTATACTTTTATTTAATTGAAAATTTATGAAATTACAAAGAAAAGGTAATAAGCAATTTTTATTAAATGATTTCCGAGAAATGTTAAACTGTTCCGTAAGTTCCTCTACTTAATTGTGGCCTCGTTGGGCAGGTGTTTTAATTCCCAACAATGCAAATTTATTTCACTTAAGTTCACTGAACTTAATTTTTTTTTGTAATATAAAAAAATTATTGAAAAAAAAAATATATAAAATATATTTTCCTATGAAGAAATTAACATACAAATTTAAGCACTAAAAAAAAGACCATAACAAAGAAAACAAAATATAACCAACCCCAAAATGATAAAAATGACACACACACACACACAACCAACCTACAAATCAAGCGTCACTGGACAAAGTGTGTTAAACAATTTTTCCTGTTTTAGCTGTTGTATTTTGTAACATGTGTAACTTTAAGATGCAAACACAACACAATCCACAAAATGCAAAACATAAAAAAAAAATATAAAACACCTGACATTAAAAATTTTAGCACCACAAAGGCAAGGAATTGCACAGCAATGATAACAATAAAACAAAATAGAAAACACCTGCTATAAAAGAGAATATTACGTTCTATCTGGTGGAAAGTAAAAGTAAAGAGAAATAAACGTCTTTCTTGCTAAAAAACGAGAGAGGAAGTTGTTGTTGTTAATAATTGCCAGGACTTTTTGTTTGCAAAGAAAGTGCAAAAAGCAAATAGGAGATAATGAAAAACTTAGAATTAAGAGAAAGAAGTCAAATTGAAACAATACTTATAAGCAGGGCTGCCAGAAGCTTTGCGAAGAAAATCATCATTTGTCGGAAAGAAAATCATATTTTGAAGAAATAAATCAGTCCATTTTTTTCCAAATGAATAAAGCAACAACAATTGACATATTTATATAAAAATCAAATTTCTTATTGTAAAGGGTGATTTTTTAAGAGCTTTCGGATTTGATTTATAAAAAACACATTTATGAAATCTTCATTTGAGTAGGTAGAACAATCTATATAATTCGATGTTTAACGATGATTTCTAGTAAATGCTGACTGCGGCTACGCCTGAAATGGTTTATACGCTGGGTCCAATTTTGGCATACTCTCGCCAACATTTCGGCCGGTATCTCATAAATAAATTCTTCAATATTGTCTTCCAGTGCGCAACCGTTGCGGGCTTGTCCCTGAGCACCAACATAGCCCTACAGTAAATAGGCTAAAGGCATTAAATCGCGCGATCAGTCGAGTCCAGCTCTTCCATTTTGGGGGGGAGGGGGAAAGGTAACAGAGACCCAATTGCTGCTAATAGCGCCGAATCGATAATCCACGGTAATCAACAGCACTGGCTGATACATCTGCGATACTTTCCTCTGACCGCACTCTACATATTCGTGTTTGTGGTTTAATATTCAATAATGTAATTTTAGTGCGAAATTTCACAATATTCCGAATAGCTGCCTCAGAAGGTCGCCCAAACTGACCATAAAATGGAGCATGAGTTTTGATAAGTCCTAATTTACACTCAGCAAGTCTTATTGATAAGCTGATTAGTTTTTTAGGAGAGCGAGACGAGGGGAAAAGAAACGTTTATGTTCCCCTCGTCTTTCTCTCCAACAAACTAATCAGCTTAGCAATAATACTTGTTTAGTGTAAATTAGGAATAATGAAATTCAATAATAATCTCAAATACTCCCTTGTGTGACTGTCGGAGACCGGAACGCGAACCCAGGAGCTTAGATTTTATAGTCAACGTGCTAACTATTTAATTTTTGCACATACGTTGTCATTAATGAAAAACCTCAGATATGTACTGAAAGTAAAAATCATAATTTGCAAAATTAAAAATCATTATTCTGTAAAAAAAATCATGAAATCATATTTTAGTCCAAAAATCATCAAAAATATGATAAAATCATCATTCTGGCAGCACTGCTTATAAGAGGAGAGCTCTCTCAGATTTGGATATTTCTCTCTAAATAGAGGATTATTTCTTGTGAATGGGGGGGATACAAGTTTTTGGGAAAATTATCAGGGGATTTTTTTGGGGAAAAGGCACTTTTTCGCTGGGGATTTTTGAGGATACATAATATCGTCGGTTGGTTTCTGGTTTGCTGCAGACATAATGTATTTTGAATATACTGTGCCGCAAACCAGAAACCAACCGACCATATATAAATAATATTATTTTCTGAATTGCTTATCTAAATTTTTTTTTCCTTTTTTCTTTGTTCAATGAAACTATTTTATTAGTGCCGGCCATACACTACACAAGTTCAGTGCTCAAGTCTGGCACTGCTTAAACTAAGCTTGTGACACACACTATACAAGTAAACTGTACATTTTTTATTTTAATTCGCCATAATGCTGGTGTTTATTTGTATATTTCTAGGAACTCTGTCCTGAATATTTGTTCCGCGCTCATTTCTCTTTAAAACATACACTACACAAGTTCACTGTACAGTTTTCAAACTTGAGCAAATATCAAAATCATTTTGATATTTACTCAGTTCACTGCGTAAATAGCACAACCACCCCCCTACACTACACAAAGCCACTGTACAGTGCCAGACTTGTGCAGTGAACTTGTATAGTGTATGGCCGGCATAAGTTTTAGGTCTATTTATGTATGTATATATTTTTAGTTTTTTATTTCGATATTTCTTATTTTCTGTTTATTTTGATATGTAATATTTTTAGGGTTCCGTATATCAAAGGTGAAAAGGTACCCTATTGTTTTCGCTACACTGTCCGTCTGTGCGTATGTCTGTCTGTCTGGCAGTCTGTCCGTCACAGAATATTTTCCCGACAACCGTAAGAGCTAGGAACCTGAAATTTGAACAAAGTATGAGAACTGTGGCCGCTACAACAACAAATACAGAGAGAGTTAAAAATTAAAGGGTGTTCCAAAACGAGCAACGAAAAATGTTAAAATCCCATGTAATATACATACAATTGAAGTTTGTAAAGTTAGTGTATTTTTATACAAACTACTACAATTAACTAAAATTTAAAAACATGTAAATTAAAGGGTGTTCTATCAGTTAATGTAATTTTGACTATGTTATATTGACAACTTGCTGTAGCTTGGAAACGTAAGAGGCAAACTCTTGAATATTTCAAATCGGTAAAACTAAAAAACCCCAAAATTATAAGATCGCCAAATCGAAAAAAATCGCCAAAAACCCAAAAAAAATCACCAAATCGAAAAAAAAACGCCAAATTAAAACAAAACTCTAAAACGCAAATAAATCGCAAAAAACCGGAAAAATCGCCAAAATGAAAAAAATCTCAAAAAACAGAAAAGTATCGCCAAAACGATAACAAAAAAACAAAACCAGTTTTTTGTCAGTTTAAACTGACAAAAAAACGCCAAAAACGCAACAAATTTCACATTAAAAAAATTCAAAAAGCCGAGTGTACGGAACCCTTCGTGCGCGAGTGAAAGTCGTACTTTATTTCGGCTTATGGCGATGTTTTTTTAGTTTTGACGCTTGTTTTCGTTTTTGGCAATTTTTAGCTTTGGTGGTTTTTTTCGTTTTGGCGTTTTATTTTCGGGTTTTGTAGTTCTTTTTAGTTTTGGCGTTGTTGTCGTTTTTTTCGATTTATTTTAGTTAGAGAGATATTTCTAGTTTTGGCGCTTTTTGGATTTCGCGATTTTTTTTTTCACTATTTAGAGTTCATTTTCGTTTTTGACGATTTTTTAGATTTGGCGTTTTTACGTCTTTGGCGTTTTTACGTCTTTGGCGTTTATTTTTATTTTGGTGATTTTTTCCATTCTTGGCGATTTATTTGATTTTGAGTGGCTTTTTTAACTTGGCCGCTTTTTTCGCTTTGGCGATTTTTTCGGGGTTTTGCAATTTTTTTAATTTGAGGATTTTAATTTATATAATTTAATTTATAAATAAATATTAGCTATTTTCAGTAATTCTTATGAACAACCAGGGAGGCACTAAATTATGGATAAGTTCTTTCATATTGTATATATAAATATTTTATGAACCGATTGCTACATTTACACAGACATTTTAATACATATTAATGAATGTTGAGGTTTGTTTATTAAGAGCTAGCAACGTTATTCGGCTTTCTAAGAAAATTATAATGTTATTTGTATTTATGTGTTCATGTTAAAATTTACTAGAAAGCAATTGTCTTTCTACAACTACCAGAAACAGCATAATAATATCCATTCTATGTCTAATCATGCAATATACAATCTAAATTCAAATCATTTCAACATTAAATATTCAAATAAACTTTATTATGCACTGTTAAATTGTTGGCAAAAAAAAAAAACCAAATTAGCTAGTATTTAAGTTATGTCATAAAAGTTTTTTAGAAAAAGAAAATTGTTTTTTGAATACTAGTTATCTAAGTTATTTCACTGCTTATACAAAACACACACAGATGCATATGTATACGCATCAGTGATCGGCAATGAGTCGCTATTAGTACTGACTCATGACATTTTAGATATAAGTGAGTAGACATCATTTAAACTCAACATTGATTTATACGTATAGGTTGAAATAAATATGAATGTGACGGCGACATCATAGTGATACCACACTCACATTCATAAATCACCTTAGTTTGATTTCTAATTTCAAAAGAATACTTACATTGATTCAGCTCACTCAACTCATCCATATACATACATGTATTTAAAAGTTTAGTCATTAAATAGTTTGTAATTAGTATATAATTGTAGTAAATAGAGTTGTTGCTGTGTTGAGCAAACACATAACCTCATAATGAGTATTTTAATGTTCGTATAGGAAGTTCTCATTGTAAATCATACTTATTTTGCATCGTCCATAGGCATAGAGTTAAGGAGAGTCGAAATCGACAACGTCATAAATGTTGCTAAGTATGAGTTTGATGCGCACTTCAAACTTTCGAGTGATTATGATTCATAGACAACATTGCAGTGCACATAAGTACTAGAAATTATAAGTCATGATTCAACTCTACTCACTTTTTCACTACTCATTGCTGTGCTCTGATGTGCATGTAAGTATATATTTTTTTTAATGTATAAATGGAATATTTAAATTTCTTTGTGTATGAAAAATAACAACTGAAACAAAAAAAAAAAATACATTTAATAGTTATTGATCAAACATACAAGAAAAAAAAAACGATTATCATATTTATTACAAAATTACCTGACATATGAAAATAAACTTGCAGTCAAATTATTTTAAATTTATTCAGATGTACGATGTTACGGTTTAGTGCTTACTCTTTGCCTGACTCGCTCTCTCACACAAGCACACACACACGCATACGTGAGCCTTATGGTTTCTTCCTTTTCCGTTACAAGAACTACTTAAATTTCTATAAAATTTTCATAACAACTATAAAATGCGATAAATAAAATACAAATTTTATTTATTCATAACAAAAAAAAAAGGAAGAAAGCAAGAAAGAAAACAAAATAAAAATGAAAATAAATTGATGTGATAAACTGTAGGCAGGCTTTAATAGGCCGGTTTGTAGTATAGTTTTTCTGTTTATATAAGAGATTTGTACGAATTTCGATAAATAAATTTAAAATTTGGGAAAAGGAAAAACTGCTTAAATCGACTTAAGCTACTTTTAAGTTAATGTCACTTCTTAAGCAATATTTTCAGCAAGTTATAGCGCAATAACTTGCAGCTTATATATTTTCGGCTTATAATCTTATTAAATTGTTTCCCCCATATTCATAAAAAAATGAAAATGAACTTTAAATCCTTTTTAGGAAAAATTTTTATGAAAAATTTTAAATAAAATACATTTTAAATTCATTTTAAATTTTATGAATATGGCGGTTTATCTATAAAAGCTTAATTTAGCTGAAGCTTTTAATATATTTTAAATTTAGTGCACATGAGGTAAGATATTCGCTTGTATAGGCTAAAGTTGGTATAGTATTATTAGTATAGAACACTTCGTGTGCCAGTTAAATTCAAAAAGTAATTCTTATTAATTTTTTTGGCCTCCAAGCTTGGCGGGAAGTTTCAACCGATTCCCATATTTTTTTTTTTTTTCATTTAAATTATATATAGAGAAAACTTTTAGACATTAAATCAATTTTCGATTATAAAACTGCTGTAACTCGTTTAACTTGTTTTATTAGTTTTTGCTGGAAATTAAGCTGAAACTATAATTTTACTATATAGAGTTTTCCAACCCTTGTCATGTTATGCTAAATTGTAAATTTCTACATTTCTTTTTGGTTTGCCATAAATATTTCATGTTTAATAAATGAAAAAAAAAACAATGATTCACATATTCTTTCAAATATAACTTTATTTGCATGTAAAATTAATTTTTATTTATATGTGAGTGTTCGTGTATTATTTTCCATTTGTTGTTTTTTTTGTTTTTGTTTTTGTTTTTGTTTTTGTTTTTGTTTGTTATCATGACAAATAACAATTATTATTATAATTTTTTTTCCAGCAAAAAAAAAAAAAAAACAACAAACGGCACAAGGTTGTTTGTTATTCTTTTTAATTTTGCTCTCAAAAATTGTTATTGCATATCAGTGATGGGAAAGTTGGTACGATCGTACTTTTTTTGATACTATTTGACATGAAAAAGTACCGTAGTACTCCCCTAAGTAATTTGATACTCCCACGGGCAACTTAGAAATGCAGTCAGAAGACCCGCGCATGCATATATTTTGCCAAGAATTAAATTGTTTTTTCGACAAATAGAAAGAAGCTTTATTAGTAAAGATCTTTTAGAAAAGTGTAACCACAATTAAATATCAACGAAAACCATATTTCATTCAATGATATTTTATGTGGCACAGAAGTTGATCTATTGAAACAACTGTTTTAAATCAGTTTAAAGAAAATTTTAAAAAGTTTATATTAAGTTCTAAGGGCAAAAGTGGACTTTGACAATAAAATGTTAGTTTGGTTTAGTAAGTTCCCCCTGAAAGTATTTTATCTGTTAAACCAATATCATTATACCACTTTTAATTAAAATGTTCCCAGGGAAAAGAAAAGAAAAATAATTTGAAATATTAACAACCAATATAGAGCATTCATTGGCTTATATAAAAACGCATTAGATGAATACATGTTTCCTGATATATCGAGAGTAGCTTACGGAATTTTATCCATGCCTCACTCCTCTGTAAATGTCGAAAGGATTTTCTCTTACCAAAATTTCATGAAAACAAAATATAAATCAACAGCCATCGTATTCTGTAACTCGCTAAAGCTAAATCTCTATCGCTAAGAATCCATAAAATCAATTTGTCGATTTTCGGCTACGAATGCAATTTTCAAACGGGTATTGATAAATCAGGTAATGGCTTAAAAATGTAATTCGCCGAAATTTTATTGCTTTATGTCATCGCCAAAAATTTAAAATTTTCTATTTGTTCAGCATTTTAGCGGTCGAATTTAGCTTTAGCTTTAGCGAGCTATGGAATACAGGGGCAAGCTTTATGTTCCAATAGGCTACACCTATTTGTATATTTGTACCTATGTGTTCCTTTTTTTTGTAAATGAATTTCTTATAATTTTTTGTTAATAAAATTTAAATAAGAAATATAATTTTTGGTACTCTCGGGATCAAAAAAGTACTAAAAAAAATTTGTTTTTGATACCGAAATGCAAATCTCATTTCCCATCACTGTTGCATATATTTTCAATAATTTATTGTTTGTTATTTAGTGTGTGTGTGTGTGTGTGTGTGTGTGTGTGTGTGTGTGTGCTTCGTATGTGTGTTATTTTCATGTCAAATTTTCGTTGACGTGATTTAGTTAAATTAAAATAATGATTTTATTTATTATTATTATTATTATATTTTTTTTCTTTCATTAAATATTGTAATACTGGTATATTAGAATAAACATTAATGGTTGGAATTTGCCATAAAATATTTTTAATTAAAAAAAATTTTTGTTATGAGGGGATATTTTATTTCGTGCACAATAGGTCGCGTTGTATAATATTTTTTTTTTTTTAGTAAAAAAATTTATTGTAAAAAGAAGATTTTCTATTATAGTGTAGTTAAGTGTAAGGACTTCCTAACAAAAAATAATGCTATGCTGAGGCAGGTCCGTAAGTAAGAGTTGAGTGGTATTCTGCTGTTTGGAAAGTTGTCTCGAAAAGTTATGACTTTTGTTTGAGATTCTGAGCTTATTTTTTTAAATGATCAGTCGATTTTTTTTATCAGAATTTCTTATCTTTATTTTGCTTTTTTCCTCTTTGAAAGAATAATAAAAAAAAATAGAAAAATTTCAAAAGCGGCAACTAAAGTATTTTTTTTTTTTTTTTAAAGAGAAGTGACACTCAGGCAATTAATGCCTACTGCTAATACTAGGTGTTACCTTCTTTTAGGAAAGGGATAGTGAGAGAGAAGACAGGTGGTGAAAGAAGAGATAGAGGAAAGCTTCATTCTTTTACAACTCTGCTTTTCGCACGTTTTTTTTTAATAATGCAGTGTTGCAGCGCCTCTCTGATGTTAAATGGGGCGTATTAATTTTTTGAAGCTGTGTCTTGTAGCCATTTTATTGATTATTTTACTTCGCCGATGATTTTGCTACACAACGAAGGAGGGCGCTCTGATGTTACATTAGGACTAGTATCTGCTGAAGTCGGTATAGTTCAGTGACCAGACCAGTGACTATGCCTTCATCACTTGAACTTTCCTACAACAACTGACACAAAGGGGCACTAATGCACATCAGAAAAATGCGTGGTGTTGTTATTTAATGACTGTCGGATACAGGGATTGAACCCAGGACCTTCGGTTTTGTAGTCAACGTGCTAACTACTTCAGCCAACGCCACCCTCCGAAAACACTACAAATAAGCATCATAAAAAAAATAAAAAATATTTGGTATGCCCATACCTGTCTACTAAAAGTATACTTACATAAAATATTAAGGAATTCAAGTTTAACATTTATTAACGTGCTAATAATCCCAATTTATTATTTTACGTATTTAGTAAAATAATTTTTTATTAAAAATACATTGAAATTGTTTATTGAGGGGCTTAGCTGGATCCTATACCCATTTCACTGTTGCTAATGCAGATAATCAGGGAACCTTTACCCAAAAATCTTAGAGTAAAGGTTGAATGATGGATCTGCATTAGCAACAGTGAAATGCGTATAGGAACCAGCTAAACCCCTCAATAATCAATTTCAATGTATTTTTAATAAAAAATTATTTTACTGAATAAGTAAAATAATAAATTGGGATTATTAGTACGTTAATAAATGTTAAACTTAAATTGTAACAATTTCCAAAACTAAAACACTAATTAAGGAATTTTTGCCTTCTCCGCTCCCTTATACATTCATTCGTAGTATGACAGTTTGTTGGACAGTTAAGACTTTTATAAGATAATATGGGGCTTAAAGAGCAACACCCGAAGAATTTTAACACTTTACATAACTAGCCAGAAAAATTCCAATGTATATTTTATATACAAAATAAATATTCTGCTTAAACTTTTCCTATTACTTTCGTTATATATTGACAAATTCAAATCGGAGGCCTGCATTTTCGCTTTAAATTTTATTGAAGAAAATAAAACTAAGTTATTTTTCCACCACATTTCTACTGATGTGTGTATCAGTGATCGGCAATGAATGGTTTTTTCGCTATGACAACTTAAATATAAGTGAGTAGACATCATTTAAACTCAACTACTCTGATTTACGATGACATTGATTTGTAAGTATAGGTTGAAATAAATATGAATGTTACGTCGACGTCATAGTTATACTACACTCAGATTCATAAATCACCTTAGTTTGATTTCCAATTTAAGGAAAATACTTATACTACTCACATTGATTCAGCTCACTTAACTCATACACATACGTCTTTATTTAAAAGTGCAGTCATTAAACAGTTTGCAAAAAAAAAAAATCAATAGAGAAACACCTAACCTCATAATGAGAACTTAAATGTTCGTCTGCAAAGTTCTCATTGTGAATCATACTTATTTGGCATCGTCCGTAGGCATTGAGCTAAGAATAGTCGAAATCAACAGCGTCACAAATGTCGCTAAGTATGAGTTCGATGCGCTGCACTTCAAACTTTCGAGTGAATATGATTCATAGATAACATTGCAATAAGTATGAGTGCGCATAAGTACAATAAATTATAAGTCATGATTCAACTCTACTCACTTTTTCATTACTCATTGCTGTTCTCTGGTATGTATGTTATATTATACAAATTCCATATCATTGTAATTCCTATTCATTCATCTACAAATTCAATCTGCCATACAATTTATAATGTTTTTAACATTTCATGACAATCATTAAAAAAAAACTGAACAGCAGCAGCAGCTGACTGAGACTTTGTTGGCATTAATTGTGCTTAAAGTGCTTTTTTGTACGCCGGTCAAAGTGCAATGGCCCTTGTCTTTAACTCTTTTAGATAATTCATTCATCAGATATTATATTCTTTTTCCTTTGTTCATCAACTCACTCAATTCCATGTGCAATATGTAGAATTCTTCTTTTTTTAATGTTCCCCTAATTAAAGTTTATTGTACATAAATTTTTATGATTTTAATTCTTGTTGTCATTCTTGTCATCATCATCGTCATTGTTATCATTATTTTTATAATCATAATGTTTATGATAATGATCATATATTTTTTTGTGACGGCGTTTTTTTTTTATTTTTGCTAATTTTCTTATTATGATAATTGTCAATGTCTGCTGCAATAGTTAAACATTGTCGTTGAAGGCAACACAAAATGCCATACAATTAAAATTAAGCGCAATGAGATATTTTTTTATTGGGCGGGCTTTTTTTTTAAACATTTTTGAATCATATTAGAAATATAAATTGAAATAAGTATTTTTCAGAGCTCAAGGTATATGCAAAGTTTAGTAAAAAATCGGTCAAGTAGAAGTACATGAAAAATAATACTAACTGTTAATGGGCGTGGCACCTTCCGACTTTTTTTAATGCAAGATTGTATTCTTTTTTGAGCTCAAGATGTGTGTCAAGTTTCGTAAAAATTGGTTAAATAGAAGCACTTAAAATACAATAGTAAAATTTAATGGGTGCGTCCCCGCCCACTTTTAAAATGCAAGATTAAGTTTTTTTAAGAGTGCAATTGCAAGTCCCAAATTTCGTCAAAATTGTTTACGTACAAGTATTTAAAATATAATAATAAAATTTAATAGGCGTGACGCCGCCCACTTTTTTAAATTACAAGATTGCGTCTTCTTAAGAGCTGCAGGTTTGTACCAATTATCGTAAAAGTTAGTTGTTAAATTTAATAGGAGTCGCCCCGCCCACTTTTTCAAATGCAAGATTGTGTTTTCTCTTTTAAGTTCTGAGTGTGTACTAAGTTTCATAAAAATTTATCAAGTAGAGGCACGTGAAATATAATACTAAATTTTAGTGGGTGTAACCCCGCCCACTTTTTTAAATGGCAGATTGTGTTTTCTTAAAAGCTTAGAGTTGGTGTCACGTTTCGTAAAAATAAGTTAAGTACAAGCACGTAAAATATAATATATATATATCTAATGGGGGTGGCCCCGCCCACTTTTTTCAATGCAAAATTGTGTTTTTTAGGTTTTAAAATGTGTGTCAAGCTTTGTGAAAATGTTGAATTACAAGCACGAAAAACATGATATTAAAATTTTATAGGCGTGGCCCCGCCCACTTTTTTGAATTCATGATTTTGTCTTCTTTTAAGCTTAGAATGTTTGACAAAAAAAAATCGGTCACGTAGAGCTTGTGATATAGTATGTGCAATATTAAGTTTTATTAAGCATGGCTCCGCCCATTTTTTAAAGTTCGAGATTGTGTCGTTACGAGAGCCTAATGCGGCAAGTTTTGTAGCAGAATATTATAAAATGAAATAAAAAACATTATTGGGCGTGTCCCCGCCCTTAATGTAACCAAATGAGAGCTATTTCCGCTCAGACTAAAAAGAATTACTACAATCTGCCCGAAATGTGCCGCAAAATAAATACCGACGAATTGCTAACCTGCTCCAATATTTTGAGGTCCTTCAAATGTTCTAAGGTTCGACACAAAATTTGCAGTGGTGGTCTAAAGATTACACTGCGTTTCGCCTCTGCTTGTTGCAAGGAAGGAAGGACCTCACATATTTATATAAAAAAATGCCTGCCGAAACGTTTGCTGTCTGTTATTAAACATGACCACTCCTCAAAAAAATGTCTAACACGATTTAGCTGCATATCATTATTCAAAACCTGCAATGAATTGGTATCGAAGAAATCAGGTCGATATCAGAGAATGAACATGAGTAATAAAAACAAATTATATACATAAGTAACTAGTCTTCATAATAGTAATCATAATTGCAATGCAAACCATTTGCACACTCGCATATTTTTTCTCAAGCAACTCTGCCTATAGCCGATTCTAAAATACAAGAGCAGCTCTACTTAATTTGTGCGAAAAACTAAAATAGGCTACAATTAAAAATAAAAAGGCTCATGCGTATCAAGCTCATTGACTCTCTCTCATACTTAGGGTCAATCCCATGAGGTCGACAACGTTCGACTTGTCCCACACTTACATTCAAAACAAAAACAAATTTTAACATCTTGTTGTTGTTTCTATCTGTGTATGCTTATACTCATACTATAAATATTTATACTCGGGATATTTATTCGTCATTTGCCACATACATTTGTATAAATAAAATGGTATGGACCCTACAAGCAAAGTAATACGAAAATGATTCGGATTGCTTGGAAGAAAAATATTATTGCGGCAACAATCATATTCGTATTTCGGAAGTTTCCCCCTTCGGGAGAGGTTGTGCGGCCAGGGCGATACTTCCAAGAGATACGAATGCAATAGTTCTAGAAGATGAAACTGCGATATTGCTAGATAATCGTCTAATAGAATTATTTATGATATTGCCAGATTATCTTTATGAAGATAAATTATTTATAACGATAGATTATCTCATAACTACAATTTTACAATTTTCTAAAATTATCTGAAGGATCAATTAAAACTATCATTAATTTAAATTCAAAGCAATTTTTTTATGGTCAACTAAATTCAATTTATCATCACAGGAGTCATCATATGTTTATCATAAAAAGGAATTTTCTGAGCTAATGTTTTGAAAATTTTCTGATTTATTTTTATTTTAAATTAAATATTTTTTTATCTTCCAGTTAAAAACATATTGAATTATAAATTTATTGCGCATGTGATAAAACACCAGTCTGAACAGAATGCAACATTTTAATAACACAAAATACCTTGTTAAAGGAAAAAATAAATAGTCAATACATTTTGAACTGTTCATTCAAAAAGTTTCACTAAAATGAAAATATTTTAATATCAAAAAAGTATTGCTTTGATGATTTTCTTCTAAATGATAAAAATAAGATATTGTAAATATATCTTCTTGGTGAGATATCTTCCAAATGCTTGTAGAAGAAAACGTGTTTTGGTTGCTAGAAAACATGCTTTATGTGTTTGTGTAAATAAAATAGCCCTGTATATACGCATGTGTACCAGATTAATAGTCAGAGTATTTTTATACTCATGCCTTAAATTGTAGCTCGTGCAGTCTATTATTTTTAGTTATAATTGTTTGGACTGCTTAATTCAAAAAATGTGTAAAAGCATAGTTGTTGGATATTTCTAGTTATACATATGTACATACATACATACGTATTCAGTTTAAAATTAATGCGTGTGTTTCCTTATTTCTAGCTGTATGCATTCATAGTCGTTTGACGTCAAATACTCAAAGAGTACTTAAGAGGATACTTTTGTCATTTTCTGTTCGATATAATAGAAAAAATATTCTAATGCTCCTAATAGTCCACAGTTTTGGCCAAGTGAAAAATTTTTGGATTTTATCGTACAGTTTTGTTATGACAATAATTATTTTTAGTGATTTGTGTCGGCGTGTTGTGCAACAGTTAATGGCATCCATTAAAATACGAACACAGATTTTTATAACAAGAAATAAATTTTAGTTTGTTCATTTATTTCCCTTAAATATCAATAAAAAATTTTCGATACGTTTTCAAGAGCTTTTAAAAAGCTTTTTCCATTAAATAAATATTAAGACTTATATGCGACTGGATTGTATGTGAATAGCCGAAATACTTTTATGCATATTTTTATGATTTCGATATTCTAAGCCTCTCTTTTGTTTCACTAAAACGAAAATGTACCTATAAGAGTTTATGTCTGTTTTTGTATTTGGCAGATCATTCTCCATTACCTCTTCCTCATTGGCCGTTAGTTTCGGCTCGTTTAAAAATGGCATTAACAAATTTTCGCTATTTCATCTAATGAAATATGGCTTATGTTTCTAGCTGCTAAGCAAAAATATACGTACGAGAAGTATCTATACAATAGTATACATACAAATGTATGTACTTTTTTTATACATGACTACGACTAGCCATATATATACATATACACTCATTTATGCAATTATATATACATACATTAAATGTCACACCTCAGTTACCATCAGTCATCATCGAAAAGTATAACAGAAGCAAACAAAAGCGCAGCGAAATATAAAAACTTTAGAAAATGTTTCACTTGGGTGACCATTAACAAAAAAAATTTAAAAAATAAAACTAAATATACTACGTCTAATAGCTGCTTTTTAACCCTTTTTGTTATTCTCGGCTTTAATTTGAAACAATTTAAGCTCACATTAAAAACACCCAAGTAAATATCTAACAAACAATATTTTTCGTACTTAAAAATAATTCTACAATAGCGCAAAGGGTTCTCAGTAGCGAGAGAGAAAGAGTGAGAGAGATAACAATATACAATAAATTCGCTGTGTATATGTGTTGAAATGCCCAGTAGTTCTGAGAGTAAATTCAGCAACTCAAGCTTTATTAAAAATTCTTTATTATTAAAACAAAGTCAAAACGAAGTTTTGTGCCAAAGGTTTAAGAAACAAAATATTTTTAGATCAATAAACAAAAAAAAAAAAAAAATAAAATAAAAAATAATTAAAAAAAGAAAGAAGAGAGGTGTCTTAGAACACCCGGTTAGAGCTATGCTACTCTATAGCTATATAAAACAAATTGCATATGTGTAATAACAAGGCAATAAAATTATATTATATAATGATGTCAGATTTGCCGCAAATATTTTAAAACTTTTCTATTTGTTTCCCACTATTTTCTTTTCGCACTGCCTACGATTAATGAGTTGTTTGTGACTAGCGGCGGCTATTAGCCGGCTTATAGCCGTTCGGCTTCATTTTCTGGTTTGTGCTCATGTGCAAAAACAATACAAAAACCAGTTGAGCAACAGAGAAACAAGTCGATCGGCTCAAGAGCCGCCGCCGATGTATGCGGCTAGCCTCGGCTCAAAATTTCAGCCGACTTATTGTTTTTGTAGTGGCAAATTCTTACCACATCTTACAAATTATGATTTTTTTTATAGAAATTTGCTTAAAAATCGTATCAAAATCAAAACCAGCGGCTGTCAATGCCAGACAGCTCAATCCGGCTTATGAGCAGTCGCCGACTATTTTTTCCTAAGCCGCCGCCGCCGACTTTTTAAGGCGGCTTGTTTCTCTGCTGAGCAATCGTTCTCATATTTTTTGTTTTGTTTTTGTTTCACTAACTTCAAAAGACGAAACAAAACAAAATCAAACATTTTGTTTCGTTTATTTTCGTACTCTGCTTTCAAGTACAAAGAAATCAAAACGTAAATAAATTTATAACTGTAATAGTGTCGATTATTTTTGTTACGAAAATCACGTCCTAGCTCCTGTATCGCGCCATAAAGAGCATAGCTCCAAAAGGAAAAAGTGCTTAGGTCGAGATAAGTTTTAGAAACATAATATCTTCAGATAAAAGCTCCAAAACTGAATTTAAAAATTAGTAAATATTTTTATATCTGGGGCAAAAGGGAAAAAGTGCTTAAGTCGAGATAAGCTAATTTTGAGTTAATGATAACTGTCTCTGCCTCTTTAAAAATCTCAATTATTTTATGCGGCTTTTCAGAAAGTTATAGCGCAATGATAATTACACTTTGGCACATTTTTGAACTCACCTCTCACAAACTCCCTCTCTTGTAAAATTTCTCGAAGTTCTTGTAGCCATTTATATTTTGGCTAAAAATTGATTTTTCCGAAGAACATAAATTTTCTCTTGTCGATATCTTGAAAGCCATTTGAAATTTAGTTTTCCTAACTTCAGCATAATTTTAGTTATGAAATAGGGGAAAAAGAAGTCTTCGCCTCAAAATTGGTTTAGCCCATACGCCACAAAGTTGGAGGGGAGAAAAACGACAAAGAAGGTTCACATGAAGTTTTCTCAAAATATACCCAAAGCATATCTTTTGTAACTATTTGCACCACTACTTCCGATACATGTTTTTTAAAGAGAAATGTAAATTTTTGTGAACTTTTATCAAGTTATTTTATTTTAAGTTATTTTATTGTAAGGCTAAGAAAACGTTATGTGCTCCATATACCACTTTTCTTAATTTATTTTTAAAAAGTAGCTTTCTGTGCTGCATACGTATACTTTACTGCTGTGAATTGAGAATTTTGTTGTTTTGTTTATTTTTCTTGCTGTCCAGAGAAATAACTCGATCGTTTAACGCCCACTAAGATGCTGCCGCCGCAATATTTTTAAATATCGTTCCGCTTAAACACCTTCACAAGAAAAACTAGTAATTTAAGTATATTTAATATAAAAAAATGAAATTAACTAAATGATTTCTGTTATACTCAAATATGAGCAAAACTATTCTGATGTCACGAAGTTTAAAATAAACTATACCGAAAAAACTGCATCTCGTGCCTCAGAATTGCAAATATCACTAATTTTTCATATCTTGCATATCTTCTCTTCACCATTTTGCTTTAAAGCTGCCAAATTCAGTAACACAGTCTTCAGAAGAAATATTCTTTATAATTCTCGTACAATTAATAGTTCTTCAGATAATTTTAATATTGGAAACTAGCTTATTTCAAATAGTTGATAATTATTAGCTTCGTGTTTTTCGGGAAATTCTACACGAGAAGTAGTTTAAAAGCGATGAGTTCAAAAATATTGCACAGTGTAATTAAATCAATTAATATATTAGTTGAATAATATTTAAAATTCAATAAAACAATTTATTGAAACAACTTAAATTCATAATCATTTTATTTATGAGAAGAAAAATGTTTGAAACGGTTGCACAATGGTCTGAAACTAAATTTTTTTGTTGTCAAAAATTCGAAAATGTTGGAAAAAGAACCGTAATATTTTTTATTACCACGCAGGTTAAAGCTTAGAAAAAAAATTCTTAATAAAAATTTTCAAAAAGTTTTTGTTGGTTTGCAAAAAATTTTTTTACGAGAAAAAAATTCATTGGTAAATTCATTTTATCTCGTACTGCTGGGACTTACAAATCATTTGAAACTTAAATGTTCGTAAAATAAATGTAAGTCTTGTGTACTTGTAATTGTAGTTGTAATTGTTTTATTTTTTGTTTTTCGATAAAATTTTGTTTTTTTTTATACACAAGCACAATAAAAAACAAATTACCTTTTATTCTTTTGCTTTTAATTTGATAGAATAATTGTTTTGTCGTTACTGTGATCATCATTTACTCACACACACACACACACACACAAACGTATTGTTTATACATACACAATCATTACAATACCCAGTAGTTCGGAAGGTAATCTTACAAATCTATGTATTTTGGCTACTTATGAGACAGCTGAAGTTAAACAAATTCTGCTCTAGATGAACTTAAAATAATGTACACGCTCCCGAGAATAAATTAAGTCGCCATGAAGCATAGTCTTGCTAAAAATTTCTATATTATTTCAAATAAAATGAATTTATTTCGAAAATTGAATAGGATAGTTCTTAAAGACAAAATAATTTTATAATTTGATCAGGCTAAAGTTCGTATCGCCTTGTAAGCCAAATTACATGTGATAATTATTAATGAACAAATAACACCAAAGTTAATTGTAAATATTCTGACAAACACGTAGCAGAACGGAGCAACTAGCTGTGTTCGAAGGCCACTACACTTTTATCATGACATTATCACGTAGTGGTGGCCGTATATGGTTATATATCCGTAAATTAAAAAATTACACACAGTGCTACTATTTTATATCCCTAGAAATAATTTATGTGACAAAACAAAGTTTGCTGGGACAAGTGCCTCCAGCTTAATAAATATAATAAAATAATTTTAAGTAATATATATATTTTTTCGAATTGTATGGACCCGTTAAATGTGTTTTGAAATATTTACTTATAAGTGTTTATATATATAATGATGGTATCATTATTACCAGAAAAGGCGCATAGGCAATGAGGACTCTTGACGAACTCTTAAATCATTTAGAATCGCTTCAATTTCGTTGAGGAATTAGAGTCAGAAAAAAAATGGAAAGAAGACCTTGATGGTAAAGTATAGAATCGCTTAAATTTCTTTAAACAATTAAAGCCAGAAAAAAAGAAGAAAATGGAAAAAAATCGCGAAAGTTTACTCTAACCAATTTCAATTGTCCTTATAATCCGAATTTGTCATTTGATTTTAAGGAGAAAGTTTTGTTTTTGCCTTGCAAGAAAAAAGTAATTTGCTGCTTCCAATAACCTAATATAAATGAATTATTGAACTTATAAAACAACAAATAACAAATTTATTAGTTAAAACAACCAAAATAAATTGTTACAGCTTATCATGTTGGATGGGCGAGATGGGTTAAATTAAAAAATGGACCATTCTTTTAATTTAGCATCACCCTACTTGTTGATTTTTAAATGAAAAATTTAATTTAAAAATTTTATTGGTTAATTTAACTGTTATGCACAGTTGGAAAAAATTAACCTAAAATATTAAGGGTGGCTAATCCAACTAAATTACTGGTTAATTTTAGTGTAAATAAAAAAGTTCTTTTTGAGATTTCAGATTTGCATGAACAAACCATACGCAGGTTAATTTAAACAATATTAATTGTTAATTTAAATTAAATGTAAACTGTTAATGCTTTTCAGTTGATACTTAAAAGTGTGATAAAAATTATTTTTTTCTTGCTTTTCGTAATAGACATAAAAAATCTAACACAAAAAACTGTGACGAAAGTTAAACTAACCAATTTGAGTTGTTAATTTTACTATAACTAAGAGAGGATTACAGTTCAGTGGGTTAAACCATTTTTGTTGGTTAATCTTATTAAGTTTATTTGTTACTATTGAATCAATTAATATAAATTGTTATTTTAATGTGTTTCTCATGAATAATTGCATAAAATATTCAGCCTTGGTTACATTTATATTGCAGATGTGAGGAAGTTAAAAATTAAGCCTTAAGCGCAATAGATGTTTTGACTTATCTAAGTTAAGTTGAAGTACCATTTCGAGAATTTTTTTCATTCTTGTACTGGTGGTACGGGAATTCTGTGGCAAATAGTTTAATTGTTGTGAAATTTTTAAATTGTTGTGACTACGTTTAAAGGAACTTTTTTGCCGCCATTATGGAAAGGCAGAAAACGTCCCATAACGAGAAGAGTTAGAGGGTTAACATGTTTCACAAAAATCTTTCTAGTAAGGTTTTACATAGAAGTGTTTAACACGTCTTGTACTTAAAAACCAAAGGTCTCAAGGTTTCCATAACAAAAAGAAAAAGGGCAGGGGGATTTTGTAACATGTTCAGAAGAAAACTTTTAAAAGACCGATCGATGTTTTTTTTTGTTCCTTTCCCAGAATCAGTCAGGTTCTAAGCCTTGTGATTTTGTTTGCATGTCGTACAGCCTTGTAATATTATATGGTCACATTTTATATATATTTTTACACACTAGGGCTCTGCAGGGTGCATCTATACAAACACAGCTAAATAATGTCTATTTAATGCTAAAGGGTTTTTAACTAAGCCCTATCTATCTTTAGATTAAAAAAAAAAACAAAGTGAGTATAGGATATCAAACAAATAATTTGCTTTTGTTGGTTATTGGTTTGCCGCAATAAGAAGGCATTTCTCATGTACTGTGCGGCAAACCAGCAATCAACCAATGAAATAGGCAATACAACTTTTGCATTATTCGTGTTAAAATAGGCCGACTAAACAGCCAATTTGGCACATGTAACTTGAACAATATGACCCCTTTCAACTGTCAAAGTTTGTTAGAACCTATTGGGAGACCCTTTATTATTGTTTTTTTCATTTTGCTTCGTTGGAGATTTGTTGACGTACATTTGTAGTTATATTGTGTTTCAAAAGACATTTCCACTTTATTGTTACGCCACGAGTAAATAGTATTTTTTTTATTGTCGTATATTTGTGATCGACAGTTTCAATAGAATTTGTTATATTTAAATTAGTTGTAATTTGTCAAATACAGAATAGAATCAGCTTAAAATGACAACGACAAATACACGCCTTATAATTTTTTTTGTATGCTATTTTTTGCAATTTTTTTTATAACAAGAATATGTTTATTTGGGTAAAACAAAAAAAAAAAATCATATTGTTTAATTTGAAAAAGGAAAATTAACGGAAACGGATGTATTGGCTGCTGCGTACGCACTCAAGCTTAAAGTTATTTTAAGGTTTTTTTTTTAAATTTCATGGAAACTTTTATTAAAAAAACAATTGAAATGCGATTTGTTAAACAGATTAATAATACATATAAATATCTCAATTGTTTATTGACAAACTAAAAACAAACAAAAGAGGCTCTATTAAGCCTTGTGTTAGTAATTATTAAAATTTCCGATTGTTAATGGAAGATTTGAGTTGTTAAATTTCGTACGTACACTCAGGGAAAAGCTGCAACTTAAAAACAACAACGTGTCACATTAATTCAATAACAGAAAATGTATATTGAGATATTTAAAAATAAATAAATAAATATTTTTCCATATTGAAATCAGAAATTTCAACATGACTAGACTTTCGTTAATGTTTCTTATTATTTAAATATGGTTTTTTTTATTGATTTTAAGCAGTTTTTTCTCTGGGTGTAGCTTTTTTAAAGCAACAATTATTTTAAATGTTTCATTATAAAAATGTTAAAACTAGTTTCAATGAATTGGGTCATGGTATGACTTACTCCTATGATCGAACAATTAAAAAATTAAAAATTTATTAAGAATTTGTTTTTACTGTAAAAATCGAAAAATAAGTAAAATTGAAAATGGCAAGCCCCACTGAGATCCATAACTGTATAATTTCGATGGAATAAAAATATTACAAAGTTTAGTGGCCATCGGTTGGCTAAAACTGTATCCAATACAATTATTTATATTAAAAGGGCGTGGCTCCGCCCACTTTCTTAGACATAAAACTGTGTATTTTTAGAAAGAATAATGATTTTATAAAAATTAGTGGGAATCGGTTGGCTGGGAGTGCATAAAATGCAATATTAATATTGAAGGGACGTGGCTCCGCTCTCTTTTTCAGACACAAAACTGTAAAATTTTGAAAGAATAAAGATTTTGTCAAGTTTTTTGCAAATCGGTTGGCTGGAAGTGCATAAAATAAAATATTAATATTAAAGGGGCGTGTCCCCGCCTACTTTTTGCGACACAAAGCTGTAAAATTTTGAAAGAATAAAGATTTTACCAAGTTTGGTGGAAAGATGTTGGCTGAAAGCAGATGAAATACAATTTTAATATTTTGGGGGCGTGTCTCCGCCCATTTTTACCAATAAAAAAATTGTTAATTTTAAAAGATTGAAAATGTCGCCAAGCTTGGTGGAAATCGATCGGCTGAAAGTAAATTAAATACACTATTAATATTAAAGGGGCGTTCCACCGCCCACTTTTTCACACACAAACATGTGCAATTTTGAAAGATTAAGGTTGTTGCTATGTTTGATGGAAATCGGTTATGGTGCCCTTGTGGCTGAGTGGTAATGATGTTAGCCTCTCAGTCCAGAGGTCGTGGGTTCGATTCCCGCCATAGACCCTGGGTATTTTCTGCAGACAAGCTAATCGCTTGGCGGGCTGTGTTGTGTGGGTTAAAATATATATATATATATATAAAAAGAGTACATAAGCTACAGTAGTAATATTAAAGGGGCGTGCCCCCACCCCGCCCACTTTTTCAGATACAAAACTGTATAATTTTGAACAACTGAAGATTTTGCCAAATTTAGTGGGAATCAGTTGGCTGAAAGTACATAAAATAGAGTATTAATGTTAAAAGGGGCGTGCCCCTCCCACTATTTCAGACACAAAAATGTGCAATTTTGAAAGATTAAAGTTGTTGCTAGGTTTGATAAAAGTTTTAAAGTGTCTGGCCCCGCCCTCTTTTTTTTAATACAAACAATTTGACATTTTTTAAGAATAACGTTGCCACGCCCAATTTTCCAAATTCAAAATGGTGGATACCGATTGTTGCAAGGTTTCTGGTACGTTTTGTAGAATTCTAATTAGCCGAAGAAGAAATTTAATAGATAATATTAAAGGGCGTAGCCCCGCCCACTTTTACAAATGCTATATTGTGTCATTACTTACAATGACGTACTGGTATAATGTGTGAGTTTCTTAGGATAGGGATTAAATAGTTCACATTTGACAAAACAAATATTTGTGGGCGTGCCACGCCCTTTTTTACAAAGCGTCTAAAGCGGAGCTGCCTCAAAAAAAATTATTTTTGAAATCGGTTTACAAAGAAAAAAAAAATCCAATCGAATTGTGAATTGTTAAAGATCTCACAAATCAAAACGTGATTTTTTCATGTGGATTGCGGTCAATCCTCACTATAGGCCCTTCTTCTTTCAAAAATTAGTAAAAAAATTTTTTTTCATTTCTTCAAATTCATCATAATGAATATAAAATTTTCCTGCAAATGAAAAAATTCTAACTCGAGTTCCTTAATTAGAGGATAATTACAATACAACAAACCAGCTTCCTTTTACAATTACAAAAGAACTTAAGAGATGCAATTTTCTATTTAAATTTTGTAATATTACATGAACACTTTTTGCTATTGAAATACATAAAAACAATAATTTGTGACCTTTTAACAACTCCAGCGCCCAATGAATGATTCACTAACATTGGAACTGTCTGCTGTATTTTTTAAATTTATCATTAACACACAGTGCAAATGTTTTTATTTTTATTAGTTAAAATATAAATACGTAAATATTTATTTAACTATTTTCTATTTGCTTGTTAATTTTGTTAAAAGACAATTATTTGAGTTGTATGAATAATTAATAAATTTTCTATATGAGACGATATCATCGAAATTAAATCTAAAATGATATCTTAAGATTCATGATTATATTGAATATTTAAACACGTTTTTGTACACACAACTGCTAACAGACAATCAATCACACATGAATACATACTACCATGTGCAGTTGAGAGCAACAGAAAATTGTTAAGAAAAAAAACCAAAATAATTATTTAGTTAATTTATGATGAAATTAAAGCAGAGATGAAAACGTGATGATATTTTTATTGCAGTCATGCCGTGCCCCCTTCCTATACCGCTAAAATTTTGTTGAAGCATGCAGTTTATTCTAAAAGCTATTCATGTACAATTTAATGACTCTCAGTTTTGTAGTTGCAGTGTTCGCGAAAAAAGGGCATTTGGCCCCACTGTGCATCCTAACTGGCTCCAGTGTTACCTAAATATACTTTTAACTGACCTTAAACAAATGTTTTGCTTAAAAGTATTTATCAACAATAAAAAATCGCCACTTTATTAACTCAACACTGATATTAAGAGATTTCAGACACACAATGTTAAATTATTCTTTGATAGAACAGCACGATGTTAACTTTGCTGTTCCTTACACAAAACTAAGTTCGACTTTGGCTTTAGTTGGGACGAATTTAAAAAACTTGATTAAACTTTAGCTTCGTCATAATAACAATACTTCGGTCAAATTCAAGAAACTTTCATCTAGTTAATACTTCTCGAATTCTTTTAATTTTTTTTTAACTTCTTAAAATATTTTAAGTGAAAATATTAATTAATTTAAGTTCAGTATTGCATCGCCGTATCTTCAACAACACACGTACACTCATTGAGGCTTAAATTTCACTTTCAAGCTAATTTTTGCCCGAATTTTTTATTGACCGTCACGTGTGATGTGTCCAGCTCTGACTTTTATACAAAACTTATATCCGCCAGAGACTAAATGCTAAATGTATAAATGTTTGTTGTTTTCTATTATTTTTGTCTCTTTTGCATTATTGTTAGATTAATTGCAGGTGATACATGTGTTTATTTGTTGATTTATTTATATATTTATTGCACTCTACACACTGATTGAGTGTTATATTCGTTTCTTTGGGGAGTTTGGTGCAGATGAAATTAATTTAAAATAAATTTTATTTGAATAGTCGTTACTTAACAACAACTGTTAAATAAATTTAGTAAAGTGCGGTCTTACCTCGCACAAGAAGATGTCCGTACGGTGCTTGTTTCTTTTTGGCGATTTTTTCAGTTGTTGGCGATTTTTAGCAATTTTTTTTAGCGTTGACGTTTTTTTCTTAACTTTTAACGATTTTTTTTTCGGTTTTTTTATGAATTTGTTTTGAAATATATATATAAATCTATTTTCAGTTTTAGCGATTTTTTAGCTTTGTCGCTTTTTTTCGTTGTAGCGATATTTTTAGTGTTGGTGCTTTTTTTTCGTTTTAGTGATTTTTTCGATTTGGGCGATTTTTTTAATTATATATTTTTAGTTTTAACGATTTGTTAGCTGGCGCTCATTTGCTTCAGCGATTTTTCTGGTTTTTAGCGATTTTTTACAATATACATTTTTTGTTTCAGCAATTTTTTTAGCTTTGGCGCTATTTTTTGTCTTAACGATATTTTTAGTCTTGGCGCTTATTTTCGGTTTTTGTCGATTTTTTTTAAATATAAAGTTTTAGTTTTAGCGATTTTGTAGTCTTGGCGCTTTTTTGGGGTTTTGGCGATTTTTGCAAGTTTTGGCGATTTTTTTTACAATATTTTGAGTTTCAGCAATTTTTTAGTTTTGACGCTTTTTTTCAGTTGTAGCGATATTTTAAGCATTGACGTTTTTTTTCGTTTTAGTGATTGTTTAGTGAGTTTAGCGATTTTTAGCACTATATATTTTTTGTTTCAGCGATTATTTAGTTTTGGAGCTTTTTTTCGTCTTAACGATATTTCAAGTCTTGGCGCTTTTTTCGATTTATATCGATTTTTTTTAAATATACAAATTTAGTTTTAGATATTTTGTAGTTTTATCGAATTTTTTTGGTTGTTGGCAATTTTTGGCGATTTTTTTACAGTATATATATTTAGTTTCACCGAATTTTTTGTTTTGGCGTGATTTTCGTTTAAGCGATTTTTTAGTCGCTCTTTTTTCGTATTAGTGATTTCTTCCGGTTTTTTCGACTTTTTTCAGTTAATGTCGACTTTTTTTAAATATACAGTTTTAATTTTAGCGATTTTGTGGTCTTGGAGCTTCTTTCGTTTAGCGATTTTTTCGGTTTCTGGCGAAATTTTTCGTTTTAGCGATTTTTTTGGGTGTTGGCGATTTTTTTTCGGCTTGGACCATCTATTTTAGTTCAAGCGTTTCTTGGTTTTTGGCGATTTCATCTAGTTTTTCGCGACTTTTTTACTTTTGGTGATATTTTGCATTTTACAGATTTGTTTTATTTTTGGTCTTATTTTTTATTTAAGAGCTTTTTTCATTTTGGCGATTTTTCGTTGCGGCATTTTCTTAATTTTGGTATTTTTAAGTTTAAGCATTATTAAAAATTTCAAGAGTTTGCCTCTTACGATTTCCAAGAAACAGCAAGCAAGTTGTTAAAATTAAATAGTCAAAATTACATTAACTGATAGAAAACCCTTTAATTGTAATTTTTTTTTTAAATTTTGATGTTGTCTTCATAAAAGTTTATAGTTGTCGGTATATTACATTAAGTTTTCAACAATTGTCGTTGCTTGCTTTAGTTTTTTTACTGTCATATATTTGGTGTTGTAACGGCTAAAGTTTAACATATTCTGTTCAAAATTTCAGACCCGTAACTCTTACAGTTCTCGAGAAAATAGCCTTTGACAGACTGACAGGCTGATGGACATCGTAGTGAAAACAATAGGGTTCCTTTTCACCTATGGTGTACGGAACCCTGAAAAAAGTCGAATAAATTATCATAATATTTAGAAAAAATTAATCAAATACCTTGACAAAAATCGTACTGAATGGGCGAAGTCAAATTCTTTGAAAAAACTGTACAGGGAAAAATAAATATCATTTAAACAATTGAATATAATTTGCATTAGCAAGATTATTTATAAGTTTTTAAGACTTGAGATAATTTAAGCGATTAAAAATGTAATTAAACGAATTAAGTTTTTAACTGAAAATATTCATTAATAGGTTTTTTTTTGAGTGTATAGAATAGAATTTAAATTCTTGTACTCAAAGTCGATAGACTTTAGATCCGTGGTCGGCAGATTAAGGGCGTGTGTGTACACACGCATTGTTGAGAACAAGTTGTGTGTATCGCATACTCTTAAGAATCAGCGTTGCCAGAGAAACATTTTTTTTTGCCAACAATAAGAAAATATGTGTGATGAGAATTTACAAAAAAATGTTTGTGTTCAGAAAATTATTATGGCAAACCACAGAAGAAGGTTTGGTTTGTCAACGTGCGTTGTCATGCATGAAAAAAACGTGACATGCAAAGGAATTTTCAAGCATATATTTAAGTTATTTTTTAGGAAAATTTTCTACAAAAGCATCTTTTGACTCACTATTACATTGACGTAGCAACAACAAAAGATGCACTTCTTTGTAAACAAAACTTGAGTGTTTCTTCTGACCTTGGGAGATTTAAAATTTAAAATGGGAAATCAGACGAAACTTCACTGGCAACACCGGTTTGTGGCGAGAGTATAACTCATACAATCGTAAAATGTAATGGTATAGGTTGCCGGCCACTGCTTTAGCATCTAAACTTTAGATTAGATAGTTTTTAGATTCTAAAGCTTAAATCGTATTTTATGTTGTAAGAAATGCTAAATCATTTTAGAAGCAAACCTCAGCATTTTGTTATTTCAGTGTGAATCGTGTAGTGTGTTTGTCTTACGTTTTAACCTTCATATATCATTTTTTTAATGAGCATCTATTTTTGCTTAACTAAAACACAAACAGAGAATATCTTATCAAAAAAAAAATAAAACTAATAATTCTATTTTGCAAATCTATGTGTTAATTGGCAATTTTTGTATGACGTTCTGGCTACTGTGCTTTATTATTATTATTTTTATTTTAATTTATGATTTCCTGTTTTAAAAGTATGTACAAACAAAAAATTATTTGAATTTATATTTTCAGCGTTTTGAAACGTTTGCTATATATCAATTAATTGTGAAAATATCAAAAGCCATATTTATTGATTGGCAAATTACAACAACACATTTCTAGGGAATTTATCTACAAAATTTGCCAAGACTTGCAGCTATTTCTATTAAAAATTTCTAGTACACAAATTTGATTATCAGGGAAATAAAATGAAAAATTTTTTGTACAAAATTAAAGCAAATTAAGGTTGCTAAATTATTTTAAAAAATTTCAAAATTAATAACAAAGAAAATTTTCATTTTAAAGCGGAAGCAAAAATGAGATAAAAATGCAAGAAAATGTTTAAGATAAGTTTAAATGCCTGTTTTCATAAAACGTCAGCGTAATGGAATTTTCGTTTGACGATTCGCACAAAAGACAGCAACAAACTTTTGTAAGCTACTGTTGTTTATCGTACAAATTGTGGAACGAAAATTCTTTTTCGTTCGTTGTATAAAAACCAGAATTAAGTTAACAAGTTCAATTGAAGGAGTTGCTCCGAAAATTGGGTCAGTGGCGCAGGTTTACAAAAATTTAGTAAGCGACATGATATAATTCGCTGACTTATGACTCTTACAACAGATTGCGTGTTACTAATCGCCCAATCTTAGATTTGCTTAAGAGCAAAGACGAATTCTTTTATTTATATTATTATTAGCTAGACCCGGAGTGATTCGCTACCCCGATCAACTTTCAAATTTACCCCCATCGTCTTTTAAATTTCATTTACAGCGATTTGCAAGTGTTAAAGGAGCAGAAATAAGGTAAATAGAATATGTCTTCTTCTATGCTTTAAATTTCATTAAAATCGATTTCAACGTTTTGGAGGAGCAGGACTCATTCCTGGCCCCTTGCTCCTCTTACTTTTGAGAAGGTACAAAGAGTATGTCTCCTTCTAAACGAAGGGGTATCTGTATTTTAAATTTCACTAATATCGAGTTGAGTTTCACTAATATCGTAGGGTCATTTTGTGACTTTCTAGAGGCAGATTTATGTTCTGAATTATATCAAAATCGGTTGCAACGTTTCGGAAGGGCAGAAATTTCCCCCCTTTCACCCTTCTGGTTCTAGTTTTGAAAATCTACATAGCCTTTGTAAGTTTTTAGATGCAGATCTATCTATGTTCTAAATTTTATTACAATCGGTTTGAACGTTTCGGAGGGCAGAATTCTCCCCCTATCGCCCTCCTTTTCCTACACAGAGGCTGCCTCATAGAATCAAGAATATATTCTCTATGAAACGTTTTTTGGATAAGGGGTATCCCAGCAGAAAGAAGCGAAGATTTTTTCATAGAGATTCCTTATTGTTTTTATGTGGTAAATCTTATTAATTTTATCAAGAAGAAAACCACATAAAATCAAGAAGAAATTTTATTATTCTCAATTTTTTTTTACCCAATTTGCGTTATTTTTGGCACACAAAAAAAAAAAATCTATAGAGAAAAACTTCTTGCTTCTATTAGGTTTTCTTATAAATTGTAAACTATAGGGATTTCTTATTGATTTTATTAGGTTAGCTTATATTTTTTTTTCTTCTTGATCTTATTAGGTTCCTATATGATTATGTGTAAAGCATCTTATTGATTTTTTTAATAAGGAAATCTTCTTGATTTTATGAGGTGTCTTGTTATTTCATATCTATAAATAGACATATAGACAATTTTTTTCATCATAATTTTCAATAAGATAACCTCATAAAAACTACAAGATTTCTTCTTGATTTTTTCAAAAAGGTTTTCTCTATGAAATTATTAAGATTTCCTTATTAAAAAAAACCATAGAGATTTCTTATTAGTTTTGTTCTATTTTATGAGGTATTTAATAGGCACTGTTTTCTCTGTGTAGTTTTAAAAATTTAGATAGCCTCTGTGGCTCTTTAAACGCAGATCTATATATGTTCTTAATTGTATTAAAATCGGTTTGAACGTTTTGGAGGGACAGAAACTTTCCCCGTAATGCCCTCCGTAGTCTAGTTTTGAAAATGTACGGAGTGACTTTTTAAACGCAGATCTATTTTTGTTCTAAATTTTATTACAATCGGTTTGAGGGGCAGACATTTCCCCTCATTTCGCCCTCCTTTTCTTAGTTTTAAAAATTTAGACAGCCTCTGCTACTCTCTAGACGTAGATCTATTAATGATTTCGGAGGGGCGGAAATTTCCCCCTTTCGGGATAAAAAGCATCTTATGTCCGTGAGCCAAATCGGTTCATCCGTTCTTGAGTTATAAATAGTGTAACTAACACCACTTTCTTTTATATATAGATTAAATAAGTGTTTAATCAGCATTCGTTATTGTATTTATTTATTAGAGCTATGCTCTTTATGCCACGAGACAGGAGCTAGGACGTGATTTTCGTAACAAAAATAATCGACACTATTACAGTTTTAAATTTATTTTTGTTTTAAAGTCTTTGTACTTGAAACCGTAGTACGAAAATAAAAAAAAACAAAGTGTTTGATTTCGTTATTTGAAGTGAGTAAAACAAAAACAAACCGTAAACAAAGAAAACGATTGCTTAATTTGTTTTTGTATTGCATTTGCACATGTACACAAACCAGAGTACATAGCCGATCAGCTGTAAGTCGGCTAACAGCCGTCAGAGGTCACAAACAATACATTAATTTGATCGTACGCCGCTAGAAAAGAAAATAATGGGAAATAAATGGAATTTTAAATCGTCATACGAGTATAATATAATTTTATTGCTTTCTTAACTATTTAATACATTAAGTATGTTTTATATATGTAGCTTAGTAGCATAGCTCTATTCTTTTTTATTTACATTATTTATTTGTTATATTTATTCAGTTCAAATTTAATCAGTTTCTTCAAAGTTTTTTAAATTTTTTATACTGTTACCTCAATTCCTGCTTATTTATAATTCGCAAACGCTGAACTGAATGAATATCTAAGCAAAAGTTTAAATTTGTCTCATAAATAAAACAATTTGCCACAAATAAGAATTGCAACAATTGCTCTTGGAACACGTAGAATAAAAAGTGGAATAAATTTCATTTAAGAAAGTACAAACAAATTCTAAACACCTCGCATATGTTACAGATATTATTTATTTATCTTCACTTACACATAAAATTTATCTTTTTAATGCAGCGGAATGGAGGAAGGAAGAACAAAATCTTAAAACTTAAATTAACTGTAAATCTATTAATTACTTTTTGGCAACAACTAAATCATGTAGCCCATAATTTATAGTGTTTGCATGAAGCACGTTTTCTTCGAAGTGTGCTCCACTCAAAGTTGGAGTCTTAGGGTGAGCAGCAAAATAAATAATTATCAGCCTTATGTAAAAAGTAAAACTTCATGCCAGTTAGCTTAAGTGACAAAATTTAACACACATTTTGCACTCGCCATAAGCCGCAGGAGGTGCGGCTCAAGCAAGTAGAACTAGAACAACTTCGGCGGCGTTTGTGAGCCGTCTCGAAGCCTTTAAAGTTCGCCATCAACTAATGTTTAACAGAAACATTTATGCTGTTAATGTCTTTACTGGAACTAAGCACGAACCCGTGATTCTATTAATAACTTGCCCTAGAGGTCAACTCGCTAAATGATGAATTTCGTAGCTGTTTATATTATTGTTTGACAACAGTAAACTTAAACAAAATTAGTTAACTTAATTGTATATACCTATTAGTTTGCTTTAGTATAAATTATTGTTAAATTTTGGATGATTAAATTTTATTTTTGTTGTTACTATCTATTCGGTTAATGCAACCAACGGAAATTGTTAATGTACTGTATTTTATTTTTAAAGTTAAAAAATGTCACTTGTTTTATGTTTCCTTTATGATTGCTTAACATCATTTGTTTGCAAAAAAAAAATAAAAATAAAAAATTAACTCAATAAAGTGAGACCTCAACTCGCGCCCGAGGGGTTCCATAGGGCGCTTGCTTTTTTGCGATTTTTTCGTTTTTTTTTCGCTTTTTTTACGGTTTTTTAATATTGACGCTATTTTTTATTTCAGAGTTTTTTTTTGCTTAAGCGATTTTTTCGGTTTGCGGTGATTTTTTTTTGCACAATAATTTTTTTTTTAGTTTTGGCTTTTATTTAAGTTTTGGGGCTTTCATTTTTTTTGGCGATTTTTTGTTTTTGTAATTTTTTCGGATGTTTTTTTTAGTTTAAAATTTTTTTTAGATACGACGCTTTTTTTCTTAATTTGGCGCTTTTTTCGTTTTGGCAAGTTTTTTCGGTTTTTTCCTGATGTTTTAGTTTTCTGGCGCCCTTTGTGCTTTTAGTGATTTTTTTTTAAATTTTAGTGACTCATTTTATTTTTTGTAATGTTTTTCATTCAAGCGCTTTTTTTCATTTCGGGCATTTTTTCGTTTCGACATTTTTTTAATATTAGCATTTTTAAAAATTTCAAGATCTTGTTTCTTTTTTTTTTGTTTTTGCTTCTTTCGGTTTTTGGTTTTTTTTCATATGACGCAATTTACACTGCGCCTTTTCTGCTTGCATGTGTAGGCAGGCTTTTTCAGTTCGTAGGTGAGAGGTGTTGAGAAGCATGCGGAGTAAAACAAAAGGCACGAAATGAAAATTCAAGGGGATTTTTGATATTTCTCTTTGTTTTTTCGTACTCTCAGCACTAAGAGTGTATACAAACGTCAAAAAGTCATGAAGAAAAAAGTCTTAATGTATATGTGCTTGACTTTTCGTAGGGGGTTTAAAAGAAAATTGTCGAAAGAAGGCAGGCTAAAAAGGCATAATGTGAATAGGCACTATTCACCCTTTTTTTAGTTTTAGCGTTTTTTTACGTTTTGGCGATTTTTTCTTATTTAGCGGTTTTCTTATTTCTGGCACTTTTTTTTAGTTTTGGTGTAGTTTTTTCGTTTTAGGCGATTTTTTTTACCTAAGGTGATTTATTGGCATTTGAGCGATTTATTTTGATTTTTTTTTTTTTTTTTGGTTATTTCCATTTTGGCGATTTTTTTCATTTTGGAATTTTTTAATCTTAGCATTTTTGAAAATTTTCAAGCTGCTGTTTCTTTTCTTTGCGATTTTTTATATTGACACTTTTTTAGTTTTAGCGTTTTTTTTTTGTTTTAACGATTTTTTTATTTTTGTCATTTTCCGGCTGTTTTTAGTTTAAATTTTTTTTTATTTGCTTTCATAGTTTTGCTGTTTTTGTTCGTTTTGGCGATTTTTTCGGTTTTAGGCGATTTTTTTAATTCTGGTGATTTGTTTGAATTTGAGCGATTTATTTTATTTTTGATGACATTTTTCATTTAAGTGTCTTCCCCACTTTTTCGGGATTTTTCTTTTTTGCGATTTTTTTTTAAATTTGGAATTTTGTAATTTAAGCAATTTTGAAAAATTCAAGAGCTTGTTTCCTTTTTTCGATTTTTGGTGATTTTTTTAATATTAAAGCTTTTTTGTTTTGGCGATCTATTCGACTATATCCGATTTTCCGGCTATTTTAATTCTTAGCAATTTTTTTTATTTTTGGCGCTTTTTTAGTGTTAGTGTATTTTTTTCCTTTTGGCTTTTAGGCGATTTTTTTACTCTTGGTGATTTGTTTGTATTTGAGCGTTTATTTTTTTATTTTTCGCAATGTTTTTCTTTTAAGCGCTTTTTCCATTTTGGGCATTTTTTTTCGTTTTGTAATTTTTCTATTTTAGCATTTTTGAAAATTTCAAGAGCTTGAGTATTTTCTTGGCAACTTTTTTTCGGCGTTTTGCGATTATTTTTTTTGATATTGGCGCTTTTTTAGGTTTTTGCGTTTTTTTTTGTTTTGGAGATTTTTAAGATATTTTGTGATTTTCCAGCTGTTTTTAGTTTTAGCGATTTTTTTTATATTTTTAGCATTTTGTTAGTTTTGGTGTTTTTTTTTTCGTTTTGGCTAATTTTTTTTAGGTCCTTGGCGATTTTTTTCCAGGAGATTTGTTTGCATTTGAGCGATTTATTTTTTTTTGGTGATATTTTTCATTTAAAAACTTTTTCTATTTTGGTGATTTTTCGTTTTTGGCATTTTTTTTTTGTCATTATGAATTTTTTTAATTTTAGCATTTTTTAACATTTGAAGAGCATTTACGGTTTCCGAGATAGAATACCCTTTAATTTTGATTTTTTAAATTTCAGTGTTAATTGGTCTAGTCTGCTTAAAAGTAAACTAACTTTAAAAATTTCAAAGCCTGTATATTACATTAGGACTTAAACATTTTTAATTGGTCGCTTTATAAGCCCCTTTACTTTTTGTGGCGGCCAAAGTTTTACATGTTCTGTGAAAATTTAATTGCCGTAGCTCTTACGGTTCTCGGAAAAACAGCCTGTGACAGACGGACATTGTTTAAATCGGTCTGTCGCTTTACATCCCTGCTTTGGCAGAATCGAGGTTTTCAGGCGCCTGCAAAAGTGGTTAATGCCTTTAAAAATTCGTTTATTTGAACTGAAATCTGAGTGGAAAAATGTGTGTAAAAGACATTTGATAGAAAGAAAAACAGTTTTGTTCAAAATATTTATAGCAGCCCTCTTATTTAAATCAAAACTCTTCCTTCACTGGCTACCCTGCCACTCATTTTATGCTCGATATAACTTCTGCTTTACTACCTTAACAAATATAAAACTGTGATTATCTAAAAGCTATCGGTAAATAAATCTTAAAATAAAAAATAAAAAAATAAAAATAATACTTAAAAGAGAAACCAACAAAAACATTATGGCGCATATATGAAGTGAGTGAAACATGGAAAATTTCTTTTATAACTATTCAATGAACTGAAATAAACGCTTAAGTGCATTTCACGTAGCTTTCTGACTTAGTTAAAAAAATTTTGTTGGTCTCAAAATAAAAATAATAAAAAATAAACACTCACTTGAAATGCCTTGCTTTACATTTGTAAGGCGGTGATTTTTCTGGCTAAAAGGCCTTTTATTTCAGTTTTTAGTTACAAGTCAGCTAAAGCTAGAATTGCAGCAAATAACTTAATCCCAGCAATTTTGCTTATAAATATTTTTATAAAAATATTTTAACACAATTTTCAAATTTTACTGCTAAAAGCTCTAACACAAAAGCTTTTATTAAAGCAAGTGCATGTGAACGTATGTATATAAAATGCAAGTATGTATATAATATGAAAAAGAAATTATAAACCATATTTTTTTTTTGGCTGGAAGCTAAATATTTTGCTTTTGCCCACAGTCCATTTCTTCGTGCATCAATGGCTAAGCCAGCCAGCCAGCCAGCCATTCCAACCACTTCTCGTTTTATTCTTTGTTCTGCACTAAAGTTGTTGTTGTTGCTCTTAATAAATCTAACATATAAATTATATACAAAAGGTTCAGCTTGGTTGGAGGAGGTGATGTTGTGTCTGTGTGAGTGGGCTGTAGTTGCAGTTGTATAGTTTTACTCGTGCTTTCTTGTTTCCTGTTATAACGCCCCATTTTAATGCAACGTCTCCATGTATGTGCATATGTTAAGTCTGATGGTAGTCTGATGCCCAACAAACTCTTCACGCTGGTGATCACTAAATAAAGTTTGTATGCAGTTACAGTGGTGCAGCAAATTGTTTTGATATTTAAGGAAATATTAGATGAATACAAATTTTTTTAAAGCTAAGAAAATTTAAAATTTTTAATGCTAATTTAAATGCTAATTTAATGCTAATTTTTTAATGCTAAAAATTAAAAAGGATTTCTAACTTCTAAATATAAATTCCAAAATAGTCCAGTTTCTCTGTAATTTGATCATAAAATTTATACAAGGTAGGCCAGGGCATGCCGTCACTAAAAAAATTTGCTACTCAGATATGCACTGCCTATTATTGCCGCCAAAACTGTATTTTAATAATTAGGGACCAACACATATCCTTGTCCTGATTTAAAAAAAAAACTGACCAAAGTTGCTGCTAATGCTATTCTAAAAGTAAATATTAACTTTCGTTGCGAAACATGGGTTTTTTTTAAATTAAGGATAATACAGATACAGGCATATCCTTGCTACCATTATGTAAAAGAAATCTAGCAGCGAGCTCAACTGCACAATTTTAAAAACAATTGTTTATAAAAATTGTATTCTATAAAAAAACTCCAAATAAAATTTAGTTTCAAGGATGAAGGATATATGAGAGAGGGGCGTAGCCTTGCTCTTATGACAACAAAACGCTGCCTGAAATTTAAATTTATGGTTTATTTAGAAATAAATAGCAAGTTCATATGTATACTGATTACAATGTACGTACATATCAACAATTTAATATGTAAAATTAAGGATACACTGAAGGTAGGAATATCCTTGCAACTTCAAGATTTTAATTTGACGGAGAGTTTAGTCATACATTTCCACAAATAGTTAAACATTTTTATAAGTTATTGTGCAAAACGCTTCCCTAATACAGTAGTTCTTTCTTTTATAATGATATCCATACAGAAATATATCATAATTCATTTCATATTCATTATCCTTAATATTCTTATGGAAATAATTTTTTTCGACGGAAAATATTTACTATCATTGTTTTGATACCTAAGATTTTCTCTAGTTATCAATTATAATATTATTAAACAAAGATTTTTTTCTCATTAACAGTTTTTTTCATAAAAAAATTTTTATCGATAATTTTTGTAAGAAAATTTTTTATTAAATAATTTTTCCTTATCGATATATTTTCTCTACAAATAGTGTAATATAATTTTGTGTTAAAACGTTTTGTTATAACTTTTCATAAGAAAAGTTTTGATATCGGTAATTTTTATTAAAGAAAAATTTTACTAGAGATACATTTTTTTCAACTTTGCTAAAGTTTTGATACATTCTTCTCTTAATTGTGACTAATAATTTTTATAAAAAAAGGTATTATCGGAGCTAGAGGCATATCCTTAATCCAATTTTAGCAAAATTTCTTAAAGAAAAATCAAGTTTTGATTTACTTTGAATTCTGATTCTGGTATTTGTAGCTACAATTCAAGGTGTTAGTTTATTTTTCAGATCACATAAAAATTTTAACAAATATAATGTTAATAGCAGATAAAGCTAAATTCTTTGCATTAAGGATATACCGGAAGCAGGCAGATCCTTGCTTCGCCTGGAACCTAGTTTGGCAGAGAAGTTAAGTGTATATGTGTACATATACATATGTGGAAAATTATATTAAATTTTTTCCGCATTTTGATTACAATTCTCAGTTAAATTTAGGTTTTGTAAAAAAAGGATATATGGCAGGCAAGCATGTTTTTGATTCGATTAAAACAAACCTTATCACAAAGCTTTATTAAAGAATCTCTCAAGCATTTACATATACATATATATTTACTAAAAATTAATGATAACTGCAGCTAAAATTATATTTTTTAAATTAAGGACATATGAGAGGTTGTCATATCCTGGCTTCTAGTAAATTAAAATATTTCAGAAAGAATTACCGAGTAATTTTCTCTGCATTCTAATCATATTTGCATATAATATAACATTTTTTAAAAAAAGGACATTTGAAAACAGAGGGTATCCTTTCTCTGGTTATACCAAAATTCAACAGCAATTTACAATATGAAAATGCATATATTTTTATTGCATTGTAATGATAATTGCAGATCAAATTAATTTCTTCATATTAAGGATCTAAGGCAGTTAGTCCATATCCTTGCTTCATTTGAAACCATGCTTGTGAGAGAAGTAAACTGTTTATATTTTAAAAATGACTTTTAAGTTTTTCCTGCATTTTATTTGCAATTGTGATTAAACTTTAACTTTTGTAGAAAAAAGGATATATGGAAGGCGGCCATGTTTTTGTTGCGATTGTAACAAGATTTTTCAGCAAGCTTCATTTTACAATTTCACAACCTTTTATTTATTTTCACTCATATCTGATGATAATTGCTGATGATATTTAATTTTTTAAATTAAGGATATGATGTAATTATATTAAAACTTCACAGAGAGTTTTATTTTTTGATTTTTACTGCTTTTTTAATATATGTATGTAATTTAAAAATTTTTTTAAAAAATTGTTTCATTAAGGATATATGGAAGTTTGTCATATCCTTGCTCCGCTTTAAGCAAATGCATAGTTCTAGAAAAATGTACAGATTTTAGATAAATTCAGTGAAGAATCGTAGCTATAAATTTTAAGATTAAGGATATATGGCAGGCAGGTGTATCCTTACATTCATTGCAGTTAAACCTACCGTATAATTTGGTGATATTATTTTAGAACGACTTATTAGTTTTTCTTATATTATTTTCATAATTATAAATGAAATTAAACTTTAAATATTAGGGATATGAGGGAGTTTGCGCATGTCCTTGCTACGATCTTTTCGCTGTAAGGCGACTACAACACTATGGGACGTAATTTTTATAGTAAGTTATATGGCAAAACACGCTACGTCATGTTGTGACATCTGCTTTAAATTATGAATCAATTAATTTTGAATTAAAAATATTAATCAATAACATAATTGAAATGTGTGTGAAATATTCGTCCACTTTTGTCATTCAGTGTAGCTGGTAGCAGTTTCCAATTTAATATTTATAGCATGTTTAACACATTCTAGGTTTTCCCATACAAACATATAAAACACACATCATAATAATCATCTTCCGCATTGGCGTCATAATAATGAAGTTTATGATGGTTCATGGAGTGTTGCTGCTTGTTCAGCTTGTTAAGTTTAATGTTATTTTAAGCGGCCGAATGCGAGTGTGTGTGTGTTTCCATTTGAAATTGGCTTTTTTTCAATATTATTATGTTTTCTCGTTTCCAATTTGTATTCAACTTAAATTTCATGTTGCATAAACTGAATTTGGTGTTATTTGCTACTTATTTGTGTGTATATCAAACTAAAATCAACTCACACTCTGTATGCAAGCTTTGGCAGTCATGTGTTACTAAAACGGTTTATGGCTGAAGTTTTAAAAACGGTTTTTGAGTCTGATGGTCAACAGTGAATAAAATTATTTGCTACACACATGCAACAAAGGTGGCCGGCGTTGAATATGCGGCACATGCCACAAAGCGTATGTATGTATATGTACTATTGAAACATTTAATTAAAGACTAGTCTAGTGTTTGAAGGCGTTCAGTCTTCACTCATTTATCTACTAGGAAAATTATGTTTTTAGAAAATCAAGCGCTTAAAATTAAATACCTGTGCACATCAGAGAACTGGATGAGTTGATTAACATTTACAATGATTTTGTTTTGTTTTTTAACATCATTATATACTAAAGATGTTGTTGCTTGCAGTGTTAACTCTCTAACAACTGCCTGTCATTAACTAACTCCTGTTTTTAAATACTGTTTGCAAAATCAAATAAAAACTTTTTATTGTTGTTTGATTGTTTTGTATAATAATCAAATTACTTACAAAAGCACCTTGGACAGATGAAGTCTTAAGTTGATACGATAAATTGATAAGTATGTATATGTTTTCATACATTTTTAAAATAAATTTAAAGAAGCGTGAAATAATAAGAATAAACAATCATATTGATTCACTGCTTGTGTGAATCATATGAATAAACTGAACTTGCAAGCAATGACAAGCATGTATTAACAACAGTCTTGTGACTATGAATCATGCATTGGCATTTTTAATTAGTTTTAATGTTAAGTGCTAAATAAATATTCATTTTTCAAAAAGGCAAAATTATGCAGTTTGATTCGTAATCATGCCGATCTCTGGTGCACATTGATGGCCAATACGGCTACTTTAGAGGATGATTTAATTTTACAAGTCAGTTAATATCAAAACAAAATATATGTGAATGATGCAGAAGAGAGAGAGAGAGAAAAATTGAGCAGAAATAAAACAAAGCAAATAAATATGTACACTTTAGAGCTGAATGACTATTTTCGGTCTTTGCTAGTTTTTGGTCAATTGGACAACAAACGTTTGAAAGGAAAACAAAAGCCCATCATCGCACACACACAAACACCCACTCACAGTGATATCACAATAAAATCCTAGTCCACACCAGAGAACAGCAATGAGTAGTGAAAAAGTGAGTAGAGTTGAATCATGACTTATAATTTCTTGTACCTATGCGCACTCATACTTATTGCAATGTTGTCTATGAATCATATTCACTGGAAAGTTTGAAGTGCGGCGCATCGAACTCATACTTAGCAACATTTATGACATTGTTGATTTCGACTCTCCTTAACTCTATGACTATGGACGATGTAAAATAAGTATGATTCATAATGTGAGCTTCGCAAACCAACATTTAAGTTCTCAATATGAGATTATGTGTTTCTCTGTTGCTTTTTTTTTTTTTGTTTTTTTTTTAAGAATTGAAAAACAACGCTCTTTACTACTATTGTATACTACTTGCAAACTGTTTAATTACTAAACTTTTAAATAAACATACATGCATGAGTTGAGTGAGCTGAATCAATGTGAGTAGTATAAGTATTTTCTTGAAATTAGAAATCATACTGAGGTGATATTGAGTGCGAGTATGGTATATTAATTTCTATCTATACTTATAAATCAATGTCATCGTGAGTATACGTAAATCATAATAGTTGAGTTTAAATTATGTCTACTGACTTATATTGAAAATTTCATGAGTCAGTATGAATAGCGATTCATTGCCGATCACTGGACCACACAGAGCCTGCTCATAGCAATTCTATTTCTTAGTGTAAAAATAAAAGCAACACAATACAATTGAAATCCCTAGCATAACAACAACAAGAACAGAACAACAACAATAAAAAATTAACAAAAAAAAAACTGTTGCTAGAGGGAAGGGAGAGATGTTGATGTAAAAAAAACATTAACCGAGTCATCAAATAAAAAATATTGTAATAAAATACTTTGTGTACTGCAAGCATTGTGTTGGTTGTGTAGTTCCATGAATGGCAGAGACCAGTTTTAGTTCACACGAAACCGGAATCACTGACGCTGGCAGGGAATGAATGCTTTTTCTTTTATTACAATTTACTATTTTTTTATGTCAAATTGTTGTTATTGTTAGAGTTGTGTTGCTGTTGTTTAGTTTTTTCAACAACACTTTATTTTAGTTACAATCAAATGCCTGATTGTTTCATGCCAAAAAGGAATAGCAAGTCAACTTGATTATAGTTGGACAAAAACGGTCATAAGGACATGCTAAGGAAAAGACTTATACACTGACATTATTGTTATGATACGAGTATTATTATTATAAGTTTATTGCCACAAATGTATAAATAATTTAATTGAATCAATTAAAATTTCTAATTGCTTTAATTAATGCGAATGGAAAAACTTACCCTCTTTTACCACAAATACGCAGGGTCGACTTGCGTAGAAAGTTTATATGAAAAGCACGAATTTTTTTGTGGAAACAGGGAATTAGTTGATACTACGAGTATCAAGTCGTTTGTAGTTGTAAATTTAATTAAATTTTTAACTGATACTACAAAGTTTTCGTTGATATTAGAACATTTTTCATATTACTTTTCTCTGTGTGTGTAGTAAGTATATAGAAAATTGTTAAGATATCATAATCAAAACTTTTTTGTAAGGTCTGCAAATAAAAAAAGAAGGCGCGGCAAAGATAGCTCATCAGACTCTGAGTCTATTAAAACATGTTTAATGGCCTATTTCCCACCTGCGAAACAAAACGTTCGACTTAAAATTTATACTGAAAACAACAATAAAATATGAAAATTTGTTTTTGTTTTCAATATAAATTTTAAGTCGAACGTTTTCTTTCGCAGGTGGGAAATAGGCCATAAATCATCTATTTAATCGCCAAATCGGTCTTCATTATACATATTTTGCTCGTTAGTAGAGCGACTTTACTCCGAGACTTCCCCTTACAATGTATTGAAAAAGTGTTTAGGCACTTGTAGTTTATTTAAATTTTAATAAATTATACTAGTGCCGTAGGGTATCAATTTATTTATTCTACCTTAACACGATTGCTAGTTGCCACATCATTTTAAATAATAATGTATTAATTCAAATTACTATTAAGTTGCAAAAAACAAAATCTATTATGACTGAAAATAACCTCAAAATGCTTAAAAATTTCATCTTAGTAATATTTTAGAGCCGAATTTTGTTAGCGCAGAGTTTGAATGTTACTGTGAAAAATTATTGTGCAATATTATTGCTCAAAATATATAGATATAGAAACAATACCAACAAAAAAAAGTATCATTATTCAAAATATTTCTATAGCAATTGTTTTTTGACAAACAGTAGTTTTTTCATCAATCATTTGTTGTTATCGATAAGTATTCTATAAAAAATTTTTTTTTATGTTATCAATAATTTTGCTATTTATAAAAAAAAATGTATTATGGATAGTATTATTGCTGAAAAAAATTAAGACAGAAAGATCCCATAAAAAAATATTATTGTCCAAAATGTTTCTATAGTAATTGTGTTTTGACAATATTTTCATCAATCATTTATTGTTTCGAGAATTTTTCTATAAAACAAATACATATCGTCGTTTGGTTTCTGGTTTGCGGCACAGTATATTCAAAACACCTTAAGTCTGCAGCAAACCAGAAACCAACCGTTGATATGTTATCAATAAGTTTTCTATTTATAAAAATTTTTGTTATCGATAATTTTTTGCGAGACAATCATTTTTCTTAGACAAAGTTCTGTTATCGATAATGTTGCAATAGAAAAATTTTGATATCGATAATTTTCCTTAAACAAGTTAAAAAAATATAGATATCGAAAAATTCGATAAAAAAAATTTCAGTGCCCCCACAATATTTCAACAGCAATTTGTACACGATATTTCACAAGTGTAATATTTTTTCACCTATAATTTTTTGTTATCGATAAGTTTTCTATGTTGTTACCGATAATTTTTCTTTAAAAAAATATGTTATCAATAATTTTTTTATTTATAAAGAATTTTGTTATCGATAATATTTTTGGCAAACAAAATTTTTTCTAAAGAAAAGCTTTGTTATCGATAATGTGTTCAAAAAAATTTTAATATCGGTCTTATTTGTTAAACAAGAATTTTGTTGCTGGTAGGTTTTTGTAAAAATTGTTAGTTATCGATAATTTCTCGGAAAAATATTTGCTTGTCTTTGTATATACATATATATGTATATTGTAGATATCAAAAGTTTTTCTTTACATATCGAGCCTTATTTTCGATTTTATCGTAAGCGTTATGTTATCGGAAAGATACTTTTTATTGAAATTAAATATTTTTATAATATTCAAATTTGTTTTGCATACGTAAATTGTCGCTTAAAATGAACTGCCTGGCTCACGATGTCGACAAGAAATTTTCGTTCGCTTATTTATATTGAAAACAAAAACAAATTTTCTTATTTTGCAAAAAAAAAAGTAATCAACAATAAGAATAGGTCCATAAAATTTTAATTTCAATAAAAAAAGTCTATTTTCGATTACAAGTCGCTTACAATAAAAACGAAAATAAGGCCCGATATATTGCAGATCGATGATTTATTTAATTTTTTTTATAGAAAAATTGTAATATCTTTTATTTTAATAGAAAAATATTGTTGTAAATTTTGCTTGATTAAAGATCGATAATTTTTTTAATTTTGGAATAAATGTTATAGAAAAGTTTTAATATCGGTAATTTTTAGGAGCAAATATGGCTGTAGTAAGTTTTTGTAAAAGTAAACTTTTTTCAATAATATTTTTTTATATAGATATTGTGTTATGGGTAATTTGAAAAAAAAATTCAATCGATAATTTCAATCTTTATAATGTTTTGTAAAAAAATTTCCATAGAAATTGTTTTCAATAATATTCTTTTGTAAAAAAAACTTTATTGTTAATAATTTTTTGATTGAGAATCTTATGTTACCTTATATTTCTGTAAGCAAATTGTTATCGATATGTAATAAATTATCGATATCAATTTTCTTATAGAAAAATAAGGTAACGAAAATTTTCAACCAAACAATTAGTAACAATAAACTTTTTATTACATTGATGGCAATTTTAAATTTTTTAAGATTTTAAATATTAAAAAAAATATATTTTTTACAGAAAAAATTTTTAAAAATGTTTAAAAAAATTTTTTAAAAATTTTCTTAAAGTTTTCTCGATAAATATCTATAAATTTTTTTTTTCCTAAACTTTTAACTTAGAATTAAAATATATTTTCTTATCGATGTGTTTACTTTGTATAAATTATGTTATCGGTGAATTTTCTTTAGTAAACCTCTGCTAGAAACAGTTTTTTCCCAGTCTTTTTTAAAGAAAAATTCATTATGGCTTGCTAAAAAAAAATTTATTTCGTTATCACAAATTTTTCTATTCCAAAATTTTTTAATCGAGAATATTGTTGTGGCAATAAAATTTTAGTGTGCTTTAATTTTTGTATAAAAATCTTTTTTATGAACAATGAATGACTTTTGTAAAAAAAATGTGTATACCGATAATGTTTTCTTTCAAAAATTTTTACAGACAGAGCTTCCAAAGGAAAATTATCAATTGTAACTTTTCTAAAGACAAATAAGTTTTTCCTTTCAATCATTATTTCACGCTATCGATAGAGTTGCCGAAGAAAAATTTCTTGCTAATTATATTTGTTTGTTATGTAAAATTATTTTTGCTAAAAAATTTTCATGGAAATTTTTGCACTCGACTTGGGTTTACGAATGTACACAATATTTTTTTTTATAGAAGTAGTGAGTCTCAATAAGTGTTTTTACCCTTAAATTTAATATTAATTTAAAAGTTTACTTTTTGTCATATTTTCCAGCAGCTGGCAACTCTGTTCGCCCATAAGCCACATGCAAATATTTTCAGTTTTTTATTTGTTGTTGTTTTTAGTAAATTTTTGTGTTGTTTCAAGTTTTTGATTTTTGTTGTTGATGCTGGGGTTTGTGTATTTGTTGACTTTTCAAATGTTTGTTTGTTTTTCTCTGTGTGTCTGTCATTTGTGTGTGTTATTTTTAAGAATCCAGTTATTTTTCTTAATTTGAAGTAGTTACACAGGCACACGCACACAAATTTGCGGATATTTTTTAAAGGTTTAAAAAAAGAGCCAGTGTATTTTTGTTAAGAAAATTTTGCCCTGATATATCCAAATAAATGCGGCCAATTTCAACATTTCTGAGGTTTTTTTTTTTAATTATTTATCTTAAAAAATTTTCAAGTTTTTCTTATAGTATTCCACCACTGCACAAACGACACAAAAACAAAAGAAGACAAGAAAAGAGAAACTTTAACGATACTGAACGGCATGAAATATAAAATAATAAAGTTAAGCTTTTTAGATAGCGAGAACGGACTAAGTGGCATGAATGCATTTGGGTGGTAAAAGTGGGTGGGGTAGTTGAACTCGAAAATAAAAACAAACAAAAAAGTGTAAATTAAATAGTTGTAAAGAAAAACCCGCTCTCTACAATTCATTGTGATGAAAACTAAAAGATTAAATGACGTCGTTTTCGCTGAATAATGTTACACTGCCAAAGACAATGATGGAAAAGCAAGAGTTTTTTTTTAGTTATATTTAAGTTATTTGACTTACCTTTGATTAAAGCAGTGGTCGTGCTGCTGTTGCAGAAAGGTAGAGAGATTTGTTGACTGCAAGTAGAAGAAAAAGAAGTACATTGTTGCAGATAAGTGAAAAATTCATGCAGTATTAGGTTGCAAAATAAATAAATGTTAAATAAGTAATTTGCTTAAATTCAGCTAGTGGTGGAAAGTTTTATGACTGTGTGTGTGTGTCACCATTAAAAGTCACTGTTGTTGTTTTTTTTTTGGCTAAGGAAATTTCCCCCGAGTTTTGTTGTTCCAATAAAATTTTATACTAAAGTCTTCTGTTAAATGATTCTTTGGAAGGTTTTAGTGTAACCAGTAAAACACACTTAAGCTTGCGTTTAACAAACATGCCCTTAATCCTTGAACTATTAAGTTCAAAGCAGAATTTGTGTTCATCTAGAGAGTAGTTTGAGAATTGGAAAAGCTGTTTTCCAAAACACTAGTGTACATTTCAAGGAAATTCAAAGAACAATTGGTCAGTCTATAGTAGATTAATTTTAAAATTTTAGAAAACTAAGCAAAACAAAAACATAAAAACTCCTTGAACACAAAGTATTCATACACACTTTGTGTGCATATAAAAAAATTATTTTTTTGTTTTGCTCAAAAACTAAAGAGAAAATAAAAATTTTAAAGGAAACAGGAGAAAAATTGTATAAAATACAAAATACATACATGAAATTTACTAGTGGCCTTTTGTAAAATTTACAGCATGTGCAAACTTTATATATATTTTCCTCTTGTTGTATTTTTTTTATAAGTTTTACTTTTAAATTTATTAAGCAGATTTGTTAAGGTGCAGTAAAATATGGTAGCAGAGCATTAAAGGAATGTCCTCTAAGTAACTAAAGAAATTTAAAAAGGATTTAAAAAAGAAGTTAAATACATAATTAGATAAAACTCTTTATCGAATAAAGTTCATACGAAAATTTTGTAACCATTATTGGAAATAAAAATTTTGCAAAAAATTTTTCACATAAAAGTTTTGCCAAAAAAATGTTTTATATAAAACTTTTGGAAAAAAAAATTTCATATAGAAATTTTGAAAAAAATTTTGTAAAAAATTTTCATATAAAAATATTGTAAAAAAATGGTCACAAAAATTTTTTAAAAATTTTTCATGTAAAAATTTTGCAAACAAATATGGTATAAAAATTTTTACATATAAAAATTTTGCAAACAAATTTTTCATATACAATATTGGTAAAAACATTTTCATATAAAAATTTTCAAAAAAATATTTTATATAAAAATTTTGCAAAAAAAATTTCATATAGAAATTTTGTAAAAAATTTTGCAAAAAAATTTTCATATATAAATTTTGTAAAAAATGGTCGCAAAAGTTTTGTAAAAAATTTTCATACAAAATTTTTTAAAAAAAATGGTCACAAAAATTTTACATATAAAAATTTTGCAAACAAATTTTTGATATACAATGTTGGTAAAAACATTTTCCTATAAAAATTTTCATACAAAAATTTTGTAAAACAAGTTTGATATAAAAATTTTGCAAGAAAAATTTTATATAAAAATTTTGCTAGAAAAATTTTATATAAAAATTTTGCAAGAAAATTTTATATAAAAATTTTGCTAATAAATAAAATTTTCCTAATAAATAAAAGTTCAAAAACGTATCTAAAACAATTAAAAAAAAACTTTCGATAACCCTACATCTCCACCTGTTACATTCATATCATGACAAATGTCAAATTCCATGTACCCTACGTCTACACCTGATATATTTTTATCATAACAAATAAAAAATATTTTTTTTATGTTACCTGTTTTTTCTATATGGAATTTGACATTTGTCATGATATAAATATATCAGGTTGAAATGAAGGGCTATCGAAAGTTTTTTCTTAAATTGTTTTAGATATATTTTAGAGAAGTTTTCTTATAGAATTTTACAAAAAACTGCTGTTATATTTCAAGATTCATAATAGAATTTTATGGAGAATGTATTTGATGAACATTTTAACCCATTACCTTATTTAAAGGTACATTTTTATAAGTGGTACTCGTAATTTCATTATTTTTTATTAAGCTGATAAAAATAGTCTTATTCAAAAGTTTTTATACTATAAAGCTTCTGTCTTTCCGCCAAAAAAAAAACTTGAAAACGCCTGCAAAACAATCCAATTGTATACCACAAGTAATATTCCGGTTAAGATCCTATGCCAATTTGCTATGCAGAAAAAAAAGCTTCGTTTACAGATGTGCTCTTCCCAGAATAAAAACAAAATGAAAATAGAAATATATTAAATATTCAATACATATGAGGTTTCTGTTTTGCTAGTTTAATTTTCACTTTGAAATGAAGTAATAGAAAAAAAAAGACTTTCATTAAAAAAAGGAAAGGACATATGTAAAAAATTAATGTTGTTTTATTTTTTCTTGAGCAATTATTCCCTTTAAACCCAAAACTCTATATGGTATTTTAACAACTTTTATCCTGAGGCCTGATAAAATTTGAATACATTTTCATTTGGTAAACTATTGTTGATTTTCTTTGTTTTTTTTATTACAAGTTTAGTGTTCGATTTTGTATGGGCTTGGAGCTTTTAAGGCAAGTTGTAACGAAATGTATTGGATATAATACTTCATTTACTTTAGTATGCATAAATCAATATTAAGATTGATAAGTTATGAGTAATTTAAAATCATTAAACTAATTTCTTTAGTAATCATAAGTGGCTTAAATTTTCGGATTAAGTTTATATATGTATGTGTACACTAAATTTCTTAATGCATGTACTGTGCAAAAGAATAAATATAATAAAACATGAATACAAACCAACACAATGAATTCTAACACCAACTAATGACCCGATCGAAAGCTAGTATCGAGAGGTTGTTGAGTATACTGAGAGTGTTTGGCTGTTGGCTAACATTCTTCTGAAAGCCCTATGTTAAGTATACAAAGGTCGTTGCATCAGATACGAATCAATCGTGTGTAAAGAACAGCAAAGTTAACACCGTGGTACTGTAGCATTTAATAACTTAACATTATGTGTTTAAAAGATCTTAATATCAGTGTTGAGTAAATAAAGTCTTCTGATTGTAGCATTGTACACTGGTGAATTTTTATTTAATTGCAAACATTCGAACCTACAGAAGTAATGTAGTGAAAAGCTAAAAACGTGACAATATGCTCTATACATTTTTATGTTATTATAAAAACGAACTTTTCATGTGACATTTTTTTAAAGGAAAAAATTTCGCAGTCGAAAATATTTTCCCATAAAAAAACCTAAAAATATTTTTGGAAAAAATTTGTTACCGAAAATATTTAAAAAAAAATTTACCTTACCGTAAGGTTGTTTAGTAACAAAAATTTTGTCTAAAAAGAAAATTAATTTACCGAACATTTTTCCTAACACAAATTTGGTTAATAAAAATTTTTTTCGAAAAAAATGTTTAACAAAAAATTTTTCTAAAAAATATTTAATACAGAAATTTTTTTCTAAAAAAATTTTAATACCGAACATTTTTTCTAAAAGATTTTAAGAGAAGTTATCGATAACGAACAATTTTTACAAAAAACTATCAGCAACAAAATTCTTGGTTAACAAATAAGACCGATATTAAAATTTTTTTAACACATTATCGATAACAAAGCTTTTCTTTAGAAAAAATTTTGTTTGCCAAAAATATTATCGATAACAAAATTCTTTATAAATAAAAAAATTATTGATAACATATTTAAAAAAAAAAAAAAAATACCGGTAACAACATAGAAAACTTATCGATAACAAAAAATTATAGGTGAAAAAATATTACCCTTGTGAAATATCGTGTACAAATTGCTGTTGAAATATTGTGGGGGCACTGAAATTTTTTTATCGAATTTTTCGATATCTATATTTTTTTAACTTGTTTAAGGAAAATTATCGATATCTAAATTTTTCTATTGCAACATTATCGATAACTAAACTTTTCCTAAGAAAAATTATTGTCTCGCAAAAAATTATCGATAACAAAAAAATAAAAATAGAAAACTTATTGATAACATATCGTCGTTTGGTTTCTTGTTTGCTGCAGACTTAAAGTATTTTGAATATACTGTGCCGCAAACCAGAAACCAACCGACGATATGTATTTGTTTTATAGACAAATTCTCGAAACAATAAATTTTTTTTTTAATTTTAATACCGAAAATTTCTTCTAAAAAAAATTAATACAGATTTTTTTTTCTAACAAAATTTTAATACCTAAAATTTTTTCTAAAAAAAAATTAATACCGAAAATTTTTTCTAAAAAAAATTAACACAAAAAATTAAAAAAAAAATTAATATCGAAAATTTTTTCTAAAAATATGTTAATACCGAAAATTTTTTCTAAAAATATGTTAATACCGAAAAGTTTTTCTAAAAAAATTTTAATACTGAAATATTTTTCTAAAAAATTTTAATATTAAAAATTTTTTTCTAAAAAAAATTTAATACTGAAATATTTTTCTAAAAAAATTTAGTACCGAAAATTTTTTCTAAAAAAATTTTGGTACCGAAAATTTTTCCTAAAAAAATTTTAATACCGAAAATTGTTTCTAAAAAAAATTTGATACTGAAATTTTTCTTAAATAAATTAAATCCGAAAAATTTTTCTCAAAAAATTTTTTCTAATAATGTGATTTATCTAAAGTTTTTTTTTTTAAATTTGATTTATTCCGAAAAATATTTTTACCGAAAATTTATTAGTAGAAATTTTGTTGCCGATAATTTTCAACCACCTACTAAAAAAAAGGATTGTTATAAGTGTGTAGTGTATGTCTGCGTGTCTGTGTGCCTGTACGAGTCCACGTACAGCTATAAACGGCTGAACCGATTTTTATTTATTTTTTGTTGTTTGAAAGGTGACTTTGTGTGTTCTTAACTATGTTTGAACAAAATCGTTACATCCGTTTAGAAGATATCACATCTTTTCTAGATATATTCTTTTGAATCTTTGTGTCCTTGACGCCGTAGCCCTTCAAAACGGCTAGCTCTCCAGCTTATTTCTATGTTATTATTATTATATATTCTCTTACTATAGAATTTCATGGTCTAGAGAATGTTCTGCTATTATGAATTTATTGAAATAAATTTTGAAAGAAATTATTAATTTCCACTTAAGCTACATTCTTGGAAAAATATTATTGTATACACTTTCTTTATTTTTATGTGCCAGCCTTTCTTATGAAAGCAGAATTTTTTATCTATTTTATGAACAGACTTTTGTGTTGAATATTTTTTTCTGTTTTCATTTGAAAAATCATAGAGATACAACAAGCATTACTGCAACATTGTCTTAATAAACGACACGTGTGTTGTGTTGGTATAAAACTATAATGTTTAGTGCAGGTGCAGGTTTTTCTCAAACTATACTTTTAGGCGCTAGAGGCTATTAGCAAAAATATGTTTATCTCTATATAGCTTGATTGTTTTCTTATATTTTTTTGTATTTTTGCTTGGTAGAAAAAATTATACTTAAAACATTCTTATTATAAAAGTTAAAATACGTACGTGCAAGTATTTAAGCCACATCTACATACATAAATAAACATACTTAACTTCGATAAAAAAGTGCACCTTTATACGATTATTATCCGTGCTCGTATACGTTTTCATACCTAAAAGTCGACTATAGTTGGTGTAAGAGAAATTTTATATGTTCATGTAATAGAACTAAAACATTTTATTTACGTGACTTGTAAAAATTAGATATGCACACGTATATAAATACATATGTATGTATGAATAAACGTTTATACGTAACATGTTCATAGTAAAACCTGAAGCTTTCAAGTACCTGCCAAAGGCTATCATTTGTATGGTTTGGAAATAGCGGTACGAAACCAAAAAAAAATCCATACACACTTATAGATCACTTGGCAAGATTCTAGGGCTTACGATTTCTTACCCGACAATCCATATTGTAAAAATCTGTCCTAGGAATTTTGAAAATAATATTTAAATAATTGTATGTGGTCACATAATTTCTAAGGGTTACTAACGGTATAGTGATTCGCCCCTACACTTGGCGTACCCTGTTATTAGCTGACGAGGCTCCGATGACCAACCATGGGCGGTATAACCCTCACAAACGATGGTGGATAAATCTCCATTGTCGACTGTCTTCCTGGAGACCTACTGGCAGCCCCAGACCCAGGATCGGATGCAGAAGCCCAATCTACAGCTACTCATCTTATATTAACGAAACCTCAAGTAAAAATAAAAACCAACTGATAGATACCCTCTGCTTCTTATAACGAGCCAAAGGAACCAATATATAAATATATACATAATATTTCTAAAGAAATCGCATTCGAGAATTTCCTATAAAGAATTTTTATAGTTTAAACATATTTCACAAAAAGCAGTTTATAGAAAATTTTTATTAAACAAATTTGTATTCGAAAATATTTATAAATAAGAATCTTGCACTTGCTTATGTAATGCAACGTATTTTATTTATATCATCCATAATTATCTTTAAAAAAAAAATTTGGTATTCGAACGTTCATGTAGAAAATGTTTGTAATTCAAAATTTGGATTCAAGCATATTTCTATGAAAATAGCTTTTATTCTGTAAAAAATATTTCTACTTAATGGCTTTTATATAGAAAAAATCTTATCAACTAAATTTTTTTTAAGGACTTCATGCACAAAAATTTTACAAGTAAAACAATTTGCAATTGAAAGTTTTTTATAAAAAAAATTTTAAATAAAACAAGTAAGAGTGCTATATTCGTCTGTGCCGAATCTTATATACCCTTTACCAACGTACGTACATATATATAGTATGCAGACACATACATACATATTTGTTTTGTGAAAAAATTTATAATTTTTTTAAAGTTTCCATCTTTGGAGCTGTAATTTTAATTTTTCAAATTTCATACGCCAAACTTTTCTTTTAGAAGCATAAAATATATTCAATTTATAAAGAAAAAGAAAAAAATTTAGACCTATTTAATTTTACATAACACAAAAGCGTGAGTTTTCCAACCAACCCTGGAGTCATAATTTTGGATTTTTCTGATTATTGATACCGATCTAGTTTTTTAAAAAATACATAAAATATGTAAAGTAAACGAAGCAAAAACGAAATAAGAAAAAACTTAGTTTAATTTAATTCCTTTAATATTAAAAAATTCAGTAAAGTGTGACTTTGACTCGCGCAGTTTTTTTCAGTTTAAACGATTTTTTCAGTTTTGTTGCTTTTTTCTCATTTTGGCCATTTTTTTCTGTTTTTTTTTTCATTTTGGCGATTTTTTTTCTGTTTTTTGGGGGTTTATTTTAATTTTGGCGACTTTTTTTTCATTTTGGCGATTTTTTTGGCAATTCTTTTTCCATTTTGGCGATTTTTTCCTATTTTGGGATTTTTTTTCATTTTGGCGATTTTTTTTCATTTTGGAGATTTTTTTCTGTTTATGGGGCTTTTTTTATTTTGGAGATTTTTTTCATATTAGCGATTTTTTTTCATTTTGGCGATTTTTTTCCGTTATTTGGGGTTTTTTTTGTTTTGGCGATTTTTTTTTCATTTTGGCAATTTTTTTTATTTTGGCGATTTTTTTCTCTTTTTGGGGGTTTATTTTCATTTTGGAGATTTTTTTCCTTTTGGCGATTTTTTTAATATTTCGATTTTTTTTATTTTGGCGTTTTTTTCATTTTGGCGATTTTTTTTCATTTTGGCGTTTTTTTTTCATTTTGGCGATTTTTTTTCTGTTTTTTGGGTTTTTTTTTCATTTTGGAGATTTTTTTCATTTTGGCGATTTTTTCCTTTTTGGCGATTTTTTTACTGTTTTGGGGTTTTTTTTAATTTTGGCGATTTTTTTCTGTTTTTGGGGCTTTTTTCATTTTGGAGATTTTTTTAATTTTGGCGAATTTTTTTTTTATTTTGGCGATTTTTTCCTGTTTTTGGGTTTTTTTTCATTTTGGCGATTTTTTTCATCTTGGCGACTTTTTTCATTTTAACGATTTTTTCCTATTTTTTGGGGTTTTTTTTCGTTTTGGCCATATTTTTCGTTTTGGCGATTTTTTTTTCATTTTGGGGTTTTTTTCATTTTGGCGATTTTCTTTCATTTTAGCGATTTTTTTTACTGTTTTGGGGTTTTTTTTAATTTTGGCGATTTTTTTCTGTTTTCTGGGCTTTTTTCATTTTGGAGATTTTTTGAATTTTGGCGATTTTTTTTTATTTTGGCGATTTTTTCCTGTTTTTGGGTTTTTTTCATTTTGGCGATTTTTTTCATCTTGGCGACTTTTTTTAATTTTAAATTTTTTTCTTTTTTTGGGGTTTTTTTTCGTTTTGGCCATTTTTTTCGTTTTGGCGATTTTTTTTCATTTTGGGGTTTTTTTCATTTTGGCGATTTTCTTTCATTTTAGCGATTTTTTTTACTGTTTTGGGGTTTTTTTTAATTTTGGCGATTTTTTTCTGTTTTTGGGGCTTTTTTTCATTTTGGAGATTTTTTTAATTTTGGCGATTTTTTTTTATTTTGACGATTTTTTCCTGTTTTTGGGTTTTTTTCATTTTGGCGATTTTTTTCATCTTGGCGACTTTTTTCATTTAAAATTTTTTTTTCTTTTTTTGGGGTTTTTTTCGTTTTGGCCATTTTTTTCGTTTTGGCGATTTTTTTTTCATTTTGGGGTTTCTTTTCATTTTGGCGATTTTCTTTCATTTTAGCGATTTTTTTTATTTTAGCAATTTTTCCGGTTATTCGCGATTTATTTTAGTCTTAGAAATTTTTTTGTAATTTGGTGCTTTTTTTCGTTTTAGCGATTTTTTTTTTGTTTTTTGCGATTTTTTTCGGTTTGGCGATTTTATAATTTTTTGTTTTTTTAGTTTTACCGTTTTTGAAAATTTCAAGAGTTTTGCTCTTACGGTTTCCAAGATACAGCAAGTTGTCAAAATTGCATATCAAAAGTGCATTAACTGACGGAACACCCTTTAATTTAAATTTTTGGAAATTTTAGTGTTAATTTTTGAAGTCTGTATAAAAATACACTAACCTTACAAATTTCAAGTGTATATACATACATACATACAATTGTATGTATATTACATGGGATTTTAACATTTTTCGTTGCTCGTTTTGCAACACCCTTTAATTTCCAGCTCTCACGCATTTGTTGTTGTAGCGGCCAAAGGGTTACACACTGTGTCCAAATTTCAGGTCTCTAGCTCTTACGGTTCTCGAGAAAATACTAATATAGTTTTAGACATAGTTAATTTTACATGACACAAAAAGTTAAAGTTTTCCAACCCTGGAAACGTCTTTTTAAATTTTTTATATTTTTTCAATTTAAAATTCCAATTTTAGTCGTACTGAAGTGTAAAATAAGTTTTTTTATTAAAAAAAAATAAAAATTTGTTTTCGGTAGTTACTTTTATATGGCAAAATAAAGTTTAAGTTTTCCAGCTCTGCAATGGTCTGCTCGATTATGCTGAATTTCAATACCAATCTATTTTGGAAAATTTCTGACACACCAGTCCAAGAACGAAGTCTCTAGCTCTTCTGGGAGCTTCGGAAAACCGATTTCACGTACAGACAGACGGACAGACGGACAGACGGACAGACGGACAGACGGACAGACGGACAGACGGACAGACGGACAGACGGACAGACGGACAGACGGACATCGCTTATTCGTCTTCCCTATGCATAAGGATCCAGAATATATATATTTTATGTGTCGCTTATTGATATTATAGAAATTACAAACGGAATGACAAACCTATATATACCCTTTTACCATTTTTGTTGGTAAAGGGTATAAAAATTGTAGTTAATTTTAATTATTATTTAAAAATTTATTATTCGACATATTGTCCGAAGTTGATTTTAATTTGAAATTTATTTGCTGGTGGTTCAATGTTGTCTGTATCTGATGGTTTGTTACAGCAACAATGAAATGCGTGCTGAACCACCAGCAAATAAATTTCAAATTTAATTATTCACCCTTATTCCAGTTGCCAACATCGACGTCATGTCAATACCAAATAATTGGGCCTTCTCTACCAGCTGACGAAAACAACTAACTGGTATTGACAGGCTTATGCTATTTTCTAGACCTTAGGGAACTAAAATAAACCATCAATAACAGAAAATTGTTCTCGAAAGAGAGTAGACAAGTCCCAATGTTTTGGTATTGTATTGACGTGACGACGATGTTGACAACTGGAATAAGGGTGATTATAGTTCGAACTTCATTTGTTTCTATATTTATGATGCGAAAGCGATACGAACTTTGGCCTGTTCAAATCATAAAAATATAAAAAAGTTTTATCAAGAATTTTTTAAAGTATTTGCTGTTCTAACCAAAAAAATATTTCAAAAAATATTTCTTTAGAAAAAATAGTTCTCGAATTTTATTTCCTTCAAATTTACGATACAATTTTTTTTTACAGAAGAAAAGTACAAACAATAAAAAAATTGTCATCGATAAATTAACCGAAATTTTTTTTTGTAAAAATAATTTTTTTTTAATTTTTTTATTATTAAATTAAAAAAAAAGTGTTATTGTAAATTTTATCTGAAATTTTTCTGAGAAATAATTATAATATCGAAAAAATATTTAGTGAAAAATAATTAATGATCGAAAATAAAAGTTAAAAAAAAATTATTTTAATAAAAAAAATTGTCCTAAAATTAAAAAAAAAATTTTCTCGAGATAAAAAATTTTGGAGAACATTTTTAGCGAAAAATTTTTAGAGAAACATTTTTAAGGAAAAAATAAAAAAAATTATTTTTAAGAAAAATTCTATAGAAGAAAAATTTTTAGAGAACAATTTTTAGAGATAATTTAGAGAAAATTTTTAGAGAGAATTTAGAGAAAATTTTTAAAGAAAAATTTTTATACAAATTTTTAGAGACAAATTTTTAAAGAAAACTTTCTGGAAAAAAAATTTTTAGAGAAAAGTTTTGAGAGAAAATTTTTTTGAGAAATATTTGTAGAAAAAATTTTCAATGGAAAATTTTTAGAGAAATATTTTTATAGAAAATTTGTTATAGAAAAATTTTGCTATAGAAAAATTTTTATAAAAAAATTTTTAAAGAAAATTTTTAAAGTAATATTTTTTTGAGTCGAAAAATTTTCGTTAAATGATTTTCAATATCAAACACTTTTTCTAAAAAAAAAAACAAAAGTTTTTACGATTTACATAATAAAGGTATTCATTTCACTTTTTTTCTGTTGGAAAAATGGAAAAATGTAATTTTTCTTACAACAAACACAGGAGAAAAAATTCCACCAAAAGTTGAATTTAAAATTTCAACTTTTGGTGAATTTTTTTATTTGTGTTTGTTGTAAAAAAATTACATTTTTCCATTTTTCCAACCAAAAAAACTGAAATGAATACCTTTAATATGTATTTTTTAAATTTGTTAATAAAAAATTATTTTTTAAAACATTTTGTGTTCCAATAGTTTCTTCCACTAAAAAAATTTATTTCTCTTAGGTAATTCCCTTAATATTTATTTCTTCCGCGGAAAACCCTTGATAAAGCATTTCCCTACAGGTCTCTAATAGTCGCTTTTTGGCGCAATAGTAGTGTCTCCCGTATATCTTTTTGTTGCATATAATTGAACCATTACACTTTTTGTTTTTATTACTGCATTTCCTTATCCTGGCTTAATGTCTTCCTGCATTTCTTGCTCCACTTTTGTTGCTATTTTTGTTGTCGTTATCATGAATGTTCATACAAGTAATGGTTGAATATATAACTCAGAGCTTGTTTTAACTATTGTAAAAAACACACGTACATGTCTAACACGTACACACATATATATACATATATATATATATATATTTTTCTTAGTATGAATGAATTTGTATGCTCTCTATACATTTGGGTCAAAGTTCAAAAGGATCTGAAAGCAAACGCGAGACATATAGAAAGACAAGAAAAACAAAAACCAAAAAGTATAACTAACACAATTTACTGACTTCGACTGAATATGAATTAAAAACAGGAAGAAAACAATGTTAAGAAGACTAGAAGACAATTTTAAATATTGTACTGCAGTGTCTATATATGTGGCTAAAGCTTAAAATATGCAACTATGAAATCGCTTTTTCTTTCAACTTTATGTAGCCGATATCGTAACAATTTTGTTTTTAAATTAAAGTGGGATAGTAACATTTATATATCAGCTAAATATGAATATTTTGTAACGAAAGCTTTTATATTGAAATTATTATATAAGAAAGCATAAGAAATATTTTATTGTACTTATACATACATATTCGCAAGTCTCTTAGAAATATTCACATTTTGCTTAAAGTAAATTTTAATTCTTCATTTCCTTGTTTCCTTTTTTTTATTCGAGGAAATCACTCTTAAAGTATTTTATAAAATATACACGCTTGAGCTCGAAAATATCACAGGTGACAAAACAAAAATCTACATTTTCAATATTTTCTAGCTAATTGTTACAGTATATCTTCTAATATACAAATATTTTCGCTTGATACTATGGAAAGCCTCATTACAAGAGTATTCCAGCACAATATTATCGAAGTATTTTCTTTATATTCCTTAAACTATTTTTGTGAATCGAAAATTAAAACAAAAATATAATTTTTTTTTATAGAACAAGAACGTTAAATAAAGTTTTTACGAACACCATAAAACCTATCAACGAAAAATGTTCCATAAAAAAACTTAACTGCAAAATTTTTTTATAAAAAAATGCAAGATTGTAAAATTTAAAAGCAAGTCTTAGAAAAAAAAGCCACAAAATTTCATCTCTTAAATTAAAAAAAAATTGTTAAGAAAACTTGCACAAACATGTCTTCTTTAAATTTTTTTTCCAACAAAAATTCTTTATCAAATTTTCTTCTCGAAAATTTTTTTATAAAAATATTTTAATATCGAGACCATAAAGGAAATTTGATTAAGAAGTTTTGCTTTTGAAAAAAATTTTATCAAAGGGTTTTCTTTAAAAAAAATTTTTTCTAAATAAAATTTTTGAGGAAAAAATTATTTAAGATTATGATTATAAAAAATATCGGATTACTTATCACAAGGACTTGCTCATAGAAAAATGATAAATGAAAAAAAGTATATTGAAAATAATTTTTTCCAAATATATTTTGCTAAAAATATGTATTTTAGTTTCCAATAATTTTTTTAGATAAAATTTTAATACTAAAGTATTTTCGAACGAAATATTGTTATCAAAAACATTTTCAATAAGAAATAAAATAGTATAATTGAAAAAACTTTATAAAATAAATTTCGTAATTGAAAAATTAAAAAAAAATGTTTTTTTCTATAGAAAAATTTTTGTAAAAATTGCCTACGAGAGATTTTGGTAATGACAATTCTTTTAAATAAGCAATAATATTGTTATAAAAATTTTATTCCATAAATAAAATTTTATTGAAATTTAAAAAAAAATTGTTTAAAGAAAAAATTTTGTTATAGAAAAATTAAAAAAAAATTATATAAACATTTTTGTTGTAGAAAAATTTTCTATAGAAACATTTTTGTTATCGAAAAATTTCGTCATTAAAAAATTTTCTATCGAAAACATAATGAAGTTTGCTACCGAAAAATTTTCTAAAGAAATAGTTTTCTATCGAAAAATTGTCTATAGACACTTTTTTTCTATGGAAAAATTTTCTATAGAAACATTTTGTTATAAAAAATTTTTTTATAGAAAAATTAGATAGTTTTGCTAATTTTAATAGAAGTACTTTTGCTATTGAAAAATTTTCTATAGAAATAGTTTTGTTGTAGAACAGTTTTCTATACAAAATATGTTGTTATAAGAAAAGTTTTATTAGAAAAAAAATATTTTTATAAAAAAATTTTGTAAAAATTGCTTACGAGAAATTTTGCTAATGACAATTCTTTTAAATAAGCAACAATATATTGTTATCGAAATTTTATTCCATAAATGAAAAATTTGCCTTAGAAACAATTTTGTCATCAAAAAAACTGTTTAAAGAAAAAAATTTGTTATAGAAAAATTAAAAAAAAAATTTATAAAAACATTTTTTTATGGAAAAATTTTCTATAGAAAAATTTTTGTTATCGAAAAATTTCCTATCGAAAGCTTAATTAAGTTTGCTATCGAAAAATGTTGTAAAGAAAAAGTTTTGCTCTCGAAAAATTTTCTAAGACACGTTTTTGCTGTGCAAAAATCTTCTATAGAAACATTTTTGCTATGGAAATATTTTTGTTATAGAAAAATGTTTGCCATGAACAATTTTTTTGTTTTTATAGAAAAACTAGATAGTTTTGCTATTTTCTATAGAAATATATTTTTTATCAAAAATTCTATTATAGACAAATTTTGTGTAGAAAATATTTTGTTTAAGAAAAATTTTTGCAGAAAAAATTTTGGTACACCAAAATTTTCTATAGAAACGATTTGTTATATAAACATTTGTGTATCACAGTTTTTTATGGAAAAACTTTCTATAGAAATATGTTTGCTATTGAAAAATTTTCTGTAGAAAAAATTTTGTTGTAGAAAAATGTTCTATCTATTTTGTTATAGAAAAAGTTTTAATTGAAAAAAATATTTTTATAGAAAAAATTTGAAAGGAAACATTTTTGCTATGGAAATTTTTTTTTTAAATTGTTCCATAGAAACATTTTGGCTATCGATTAATTTTTTACTGAAATATTTTTGCTATCGATCAATTTTCTACAGAAATATTTTTTCAATCGTAAAATTTTCCTTAAAAATATTTATGCTGTTGAAATTCCTTAGAATTATATTGCTATCGAAAAATTTTGCTTAGCAGTATTGTTGCTAGCGAAAAATTTTTTTTAGAAAAAATGTATTTGGTATAAAAAATTTTCCTTAAAAATACTTCTGGTATCAAAAAATTTTCTTTAGAAAAATTTTTGGTATCGAGAAATTTTCTTTAGAAATATTTTTGGTATAAAAAAAATATTCTTTAGAAAAAATTTTGGTATCGAGAAATTTACAATAGAAAAATTTTCTATAGAAAAATTTTTGCTAGCGAAGAATTTCCTGTAGAAAAATATAAAAAATTTTGTGATAGAAAAATTTTTTGAGGAAAATATTTTGTTATAAAAGAATTTCTTGAGAAAAAAAAATTTGGTTGGTTTTGGAAAACTTTTATATATAAAAAATTGTGTGTTTTAAAAAGATATTGTATATAAAAATTTGCCATGAAAATTGTTTTTATTAAAACATTTTTTAAATAAGAAAATTTTTTTCCATAGAAAATCTTTTGTTTTTGAACACATTTTTATAGAAATAATTTTTATTGAAAAACATTTTTTATTCAAAAATGTTTCTCTGTTTTGAAAAATTTGTCATGCAAAAATTTTTCTATACAATGAATTTTGTTGAAAGAAAAGTTTCCATGGACACAATTTTTTTTGTTGTTGAAAATTTCTCCACATTTGCTTTGAATCCTGTTGACTTCTTTGAATATATGTACATATATTTCATTCAGCTTTGGTGTAATAAAAAATGTCTAAAAGTTTTACTTAGATAAATCTGGCAGATATGATAGTTTCGCTAAAAATCAAATAGTCTATAATGTCATTGTGTTAAGACTTTTAAGGGCAAATTCAATTAATTGTATTGAACTTAGTTGCATCCTAATTGTTGTACAATCTTTGAATTTCATTTGGCAAATTGCTTCATGGCGCCATACAATCCATTAGTTGTAGATTAATTTTATTTCTATTTTCTAACGCTTTTGAAAGTAATTTATTTAAATTGATTAAGTAATGAATTAAAAAAAAAAGAGTTTGCTTCCTCAAAATAAAATAATTACTTTATGTATAACGAAAATGCTAGAGGATGGCTCCTGGCTATTAAATATTTTAGAATTTTTGTAGTTTGTGTTGGCCGTAAAAGCAAACTTGCAAGTGTTAATTGCAGAAAGACCGACACTATGTCTTAATTAAAATATTCTTATTTCCATTAAAGGGTTAGGACAAAGCTTTCGAATGCTAGTTTTGTGAAATATTCACGGCCGGGATTAAATACCACTAGCCTCTGGTTGATTTTCTTGATTTAGGCAAAATATTCCTTTATGTATTTTTCATGGCAAGTTTATTTTTATAATTTTGTATATTATATTTTTTTTTTATTTTCCTTATTCATATTTTATTACTTTATTTAATCTTCAAAAATATATTTAAGAAAAAGCGTCCTTAGCTTTGGTTAAAAAAGAAAACTAAATAATTTTTGCGTTGTGTATGTTTGCTTAGTAAAAAAAATGTCGTACAATTTTTTTTAAAAAAGAAACGATTTATTTAAAACGTTAGAAAAAATCCAGTAGTACTTTTCGGGATTTATGTATGTTCTTTTTTTGGGAAATATAATATAATTTTTATACAGGATAAAGGACATGTCTACACACACCGATACATATCCACACATTCACCCCAGTAAAACTTACTTTTGCATACCTAAAAGTTCAAACGAATGTGATTGTATATTTGCATGCTTGAAATCACATTCAGTTGAATGTGAGTGAGTTTTTTTTCTCCAGAAAATTGCGTTATTTTTTTGTCAAAATATATACAGTTTTTAAAATTTAAAAATGTGTGCAGAGATTTTTTTGGTATAATTTTTCTTTTCCCAACAAAATTCACTCTCAAAGCTAATGCCCGGTTATTCAACAACAACAATCATGCTAACAAATAATTGGATATGAGGAAAATAGGAGGTCAGTGTGTGAAAATTTTCTTAAAGAATACATATGTATGTGTTAATTAAAGATTTTTGCAAATTTTCTTTGATCGTTTATTTTTATATAACAATTATTTTATTAAGATTTTCTATAGACACACTTATGCCAGCGAAAAATTTTCAATAGCAATATTTTTTCTATTAATATTAATATATTTTCCATAGAAAAAATTTTAATGTAGAAAATTTTTCCATAGAAACAATTTTGTTGTAAAAAATTTTTCTTCAGAAAAAATTTTGTTGTAGAAAATTTTTATATAGAACATTTTTTTTCGTAGAAAATTTTTATATAGAAAAGATTTTTTGTAGAAAATTTTTGTATAGAATAGATTTTTTGTAGAAAATTTTTATCTAGAAAAAATTTTTTTGTAGAAAATTTTTCTATAGAAAAAATTTTAATGTAGAACAATATTTTAAACAAAAAATTTTAATGAAGAAAATTTTTCTATAGAAAAAAATTTAATGTAGAAAATTTTGCTATAGAAAAAAATTTATTGTTAAAATATTTTCTGTAGAAATAGTTCTGCTTTCGAAAAATTTTCTAAAGACAATTTTTCTATAGAAAATATGTTAGCGTAGAAAAATTTTCTATAAAAATATTTTAATGTAGAACAATTTTTTAAACAAAAAATTTTAATGAAGAACAATTTTCTATAAAAATTTTCTGTAGAAAAAGTTCTATCGAAAAATTTTCTATAGAAAAAAATTTTGTTGCAGATAATTTTTCTATAGGAAAAATTTTGTTGTAAACAATTTTTCTATAGAAAAAAAATTTGCTTCAGACAATTTTTCTATAGAAAACATTTTGTTGTTAATAATTTTTCTATACAAAAAATTCTAATGTAGAAAAACTTTCTATAAAAAACAAATTTAATGTAGAACAATTTTTTAAACAAAAAATTTTAATGAAGAAAATTTTTCTATAGAAAACAATTTATTGTAAAAAAATTTTCTGTAGAAATAGTTCAGCTATCGAAAATTTTTCCATAGAAAAAATTTTTTTGTAGAAAATTTTTTTATAGACAAATTTTTTGTTGTAGTAAATTTTTCTATAGAAACAATTTTAATGTAAAAAAATTTTCTATAGAAAACATTTGAATGTAGAAAAATTTTAAAGAAATTTTTCTAAAGAAAAAAATTTAATGTAGAAAATTTTTCTATAGAAAAAAATTTATTGTAAAAAAATTTTCTTCAAAAAAAATTTTGGTATCGAAATATTTTCTATAGAAAAAATTTTGTTGCTGACAATTTTTTTATGGAAAAATTTTTTATGTAGACAATTTTTTTAAAGAAAAATTTTATTTTAGAAAATATTTTTATAGTAAAAATGTTAATGTAGAAAACTTTTTTATAGAAAAAATTTTGTTGTAAAAAGTTTTTCTCTTTTATTGTAAAAAAATATTATGTAGAATATTTTTCTATAGAAAAAAAAATTATTGAAAAAAAATTTCTATAAATAGTTCTGCTATCGAAAAATTTTCTATAGAAAATATTTTGTTACTTACAATTTTTTATAGAAAAAATTTTTATGTAGACATTTTTATAGTAAAAATGTTAATGTAGAAAATTTTTCTATAGAAAAAATTTTGCTGTAGAAAGTTTTTTTTTATTGTAAAAAAATTTTCTGTAGAAATAGTTCTGCTACAGAAATATTTGCGCTATTGAAAAATTTTCTGTAGCAAAAATTTTGTTGTAGAAAAATTTTCTACAAAAAAATTTTGGTGTAGAAATTTTTTTAAGTAAAATTTTTCTAGAAAAATTTTTTATAAAAAAAAATTGTTATCGAAAGAACAATTATTTTATTAAGGTTGAGTGAGTATAATATTTTGACACGAATTTGTGTGCCTTGTGCAGGTGAAAATTATTCTGTAATAAGTAAATATGTTTTCTTTAATTTTTTTTTAAGTTATGCCTTTTGTGACTTTATAAAACGATGAACTCATTGATGTGGGAGCTGGCCTGAATTTCAAGTCATTTTCAGACTATTTTCCAAGGAATTCTTATTTATGCGTCTCACTATTTATTTATGTTAGTAAGAATGAATTTGTATAGGTGTGTATGTGTGTGTAAGAATGCATACAAATGCACGTATGTATGTGTGCATATTTATTTTTATTTATGAAGTTGCCTTTCTATTTCTTGCTCATGTGTGGTTTTGTTTCCATCAACTTTTCCTCTGTGTTTTTGTGTACTCTTTTCATTTGTGTCTTCTTGTGAATTTTGGTTTTAGTATGACTCAAAGGCATGTTTTAAGTTGTTTGCTTAACTGTGCATGTTGGTGATCTTAAAAAATAGATTTTCAAAAAATATGAAAAAAGAATCATCTCAACGTTTCTAAGTCTAAATATGAATAAACAAGGAAACAAGGACATTTGAAAAAAAAAATCTTATTGCAGTTTTTTTCTCCGTAATTTAAGATGTTAAAAAAGGATGTTAAACCCTTAGTTTTTTTTATTTAAAAGATGTCAGCATTTAAATTTACTGAGCTAAGTAGTTTTTAAGGAACTGTTTGATCCTTCAGCTCTTTATGTAAATAAATTTTTTTTTACCTTTTAATAAATTGTTGCCAAATAAATTCCCTCAAAAGTCTATATACAGTAGTGCAATAAAAATATGTTACAAGTCCTTTGAACACATACACATACAGTTGTTATTGCACCTTAATTATGGGAAATAGGTCGAACCATAAGCTGAGTTTTGACTTACTTCTACAATTTTTTTAATTTTTTTTTAATTTAGAAAACATCAGCTATAATTTAAAAAGTCTCAATTGTTGTTCAGAAAGAAGCCAAGTTTCATCGACTGCTTATAATAGTTAAAATTTCTTCGATCTTCTTGTTTCTAGTTTTGTTTTTATTTATATAGCTTCATACAGGGGTCTATCTAAAAAAATAAAAATTGTATTTTGCTTACAATATATCGTTGTCACAATGGGCAACATTTTCAAGGAATATACATATAAGGAGGAGGAAGGATCTAGACATGCTAAACCATTCACAAATAAAATTTGGTAACCATTGTTGTAAAGCTAAATAACCTTCAAGAATGATTTCAGATGTTTTAACTGAAAAATATCTGTATTTTTGTGATTTTTCTTTATTACTGTTATTATGTTTTGAATACCAATTGACGCTTCCCATATTACAATTGACTAATCTGTATTACCATTGACGTTTTCTAAATTACAGTTGATTAATATGAATTAAAATTTACTCACTCTTTCTGAATTACAAATACAGGAGTTGTAATTAAAGCTTAAGTTGAAGCGAAAATGAATATTTGCGTAGATTGTTGCGTTGACGGGATTTATCGCAATTTATTTTATGATTAAAAAGATTCAAAAAAGATCCGTGCTGTGAAAAGATTTTGCTGAGAACAGAAATCGTGATCGATTTCGTATACCCATCCATTATAACAATATAATAAGTTCAAGCTTCAATTTTCAAGGCGCTGATACTTCTTTTTTCTTTTAATGTTTTGTGTCAAAATTAGTTGCTAGAATCCTTAGAATGCTTTTGTAGAAAAAGTTTGATTTTCTTAATAAAACTCTTTCAATTAATTGAGGCCATCAGCGCAAAAGTGGTGTAACCCACAATTTTTTTTTGCTGTTCTGGTGATAAATTGGTGATACATTGCCAACATTAAAAAAAAGAGAGTAAGTCACCTTGGTATTCAAAAGAAGAAGGAGCTAAAAGCAAAGTAAGAGAGCGATTAAATAAATAATAGTTTGGGCTTACAGCACTTCTGAATTTGAGTTAAAAATTCCAAGGTTTTTAATACATATATAGTACTTGCTGCGTATGATGTACATATGATATAAAGGAAATATGTATTGATCATACGCAAAATTGATTTTAATTAGGGAAGTAACGAATGTTCGCATTCGCTTTCGCATTCGCAAATAATTCGCTTACTTTTGCTATTTGCATTCGCTAAAATGTATGCGAATATTTAAAGCGAATACTAAAGACAAAAATATTGGAAATATTTTCCTGTTTTTGAAAAAGAAAAAACTGTTAAAACCTTTGAAAAAGGGTAAGCACATCATTACTTCGTTCAAAAAATTTTAAATTCAAAAATATTAACTAATCCTTCTTTGTTGTAAATTTTTTGCGAAACAAGTGCCACTTATATTATTTCGCATGAAAACTTAAAATGTTGAAGATATATTTCATATGTTTTTCCCAAGATGAACAGAGTATTTTTCTTAATATGTATTTTGGTAGCATTTTACAGGAAATATTGAATTTAGGGCCAAAGTACGAATGGGTTGATTGCCTAACATTTTGTAAATTTATTTTTAATTATTATCTATACTTATTTTAATATGATTTCATTTTTTTCAGTTTAAGAATTTTTATTTCTAATAAATTAATAAATATTTGCTGAATTCAAGACTCAATATTGTAATATTTGCATTCGCTTTCGCATTCGCTTTCGCAAAAATTAAAATCTATTATTCGTTTTCGCATTCGCATTCGCTAAACTGCTATTCGTTACATCCCTAATTTTAATGTATCGTAATGCTGAGTACACATCTGGCATTTCTTGTGTTGTCCTTTTCAAAATGTGTACAACCCCGTTCACGTTATGTTTTTTATATGGAAAGCAAATGCCACACAACGAAAAATTTTGGAAATGACAAACGTTGCCATCAGTACACACTAGTGCGATGTAACAAAATGCCATAGTGTGTATCTACTGGTCATAAGATGCACGCATTTTTCTGCAAAAATTATTGTGAGTGGTCCAAGATCATGCAATCAAAATCGATTTTTCCCATAAAATTTTTCTATCCAAGCAGAAGTGTTCAAATTTGGTACAATCACTTACAAGACGCATGCCGAATGCCATCAAAAGTGGCCACACCGATCGCCCATGATTTCTATACATAATATAGATAACATTTAGTTTGATTTATGCTAATTTCATGCCACTTTTTGCGTATATATGTACATATGTATATGACTGATATTGTTTATCACTCGACAAAAAAAACTTTATTTATTCTCTATGTTTTCCGTCATATTTGCAATGCTCTTTGGATGGCTCATACGAGTGCCATAGAAACTTCATACAAAATAAAAAATAAAAAAAAAATTTTTATGCGCATTAATGTTTACTAGAACTAACTATACATGTCAAATATCGAGGAATTCGGAAAAAAATGTTTGGAGTTATACGCTTCAGGAATAATTTTCCATTTATTTGTTCATTTCAGTATTAGATTTTTTATTGTTTTTTTGTTTCATCATCACTTTAGTCTGAATTTATGTTATAAGTAAAAAACATTTGCAAGTAATGAGTGTATGTATGTATGTATGTATATACATATGTATGTATATGTACAATCTACATATTCCCACATTTTTACAGTTAATAAGTCGGTTGTCTCCATGCCCACTAAATTATAGTTTACTGTAATAAATAAAATTAAAAAAGAAGAAGAAATAAACACATGAAAAAAATGCTTTTAACATTTTTTCTTACTAAAATATCGATTAAACTAAAAGGTAAGAGAGAAAGAGATGGATAAATGTAATGAACCGTTACTTGAGGTGTGTTTTTGCTATACTTACATGAACATATTTAACAGAAAGGGTAGTGTGTGTGTGTGTTCTCTCACTGTTTTTCATACAAAATCACTCTCACAAAAAGTCAAAGTTTTATACCAACACTAATAATCACATACATTTGCATAATTGTACAATACTTGTGCATGTAAGTATGTATGTATGTATGTATGTATGTATGTATGTAGTATGTAAGAAAATGTGAACGTATTATTATTATTATTATTATTATTTTCACTATTTTTTTTTAACAAATATTTTTAATTATTCCAATTATCATAAAAAAGAATAATAACAATATGTGTTTAAGACACCGAGTTAAAACTTTTTTTACTCTTTCTCTTCATTTAAATGTTTTTTTCTTTTAATATTTTTAAGGCTAAGTCTTATATAAAAGTTTTTGGTAAATGCTTTAATTTGGTAAAATTTTTGACTCAAGGACATGGCTGCATTTGTTGTGGCAAAAATTCTAGCAGCTAACTAATAATAATTTTTTTTATCACTAATTTTTTACATTCCCCGTTTTTAGTTTCTAGCACAATTATCGATTAAACATTTGAAGAAAAAATAAAATAGAAAACGCCCCTTTTCCATTTCAATTGTAATTAATTGTTTATTTTTTCTATCTTCAACTTTTCTTTGTAACTCTTAAATTGTCAATTTATTGTTAGATCGATTTTGATTTGTTCGTTGATGGTTTTAAAGGGGTTCCTTTTCTTTCTGCGGCTATGAAATGTTTTTTTTTTTGTATTTCGTCACATTTTAATGTTTAATAATACACTTATTGAGTCTTTTACGTTCTCTGAACGACTATTTAGTGGCCAGCGTTTGCTTTTGTTTTGGGTGTTGTCCCTTAAGCCGTATCCTAGCAATCGGTCTAGTATATTTAGTTAATGTTCATATTGCTAAGCCAGCAGTAACAATTTAATTCAATAGAAATTATTAAAAAAAAAAACAAGAAAAACTCTGCTCGCCCATAATGATAGTATGTATTGGCACAGTGGGTATATCTAAAAAAAATCACTATTAAAATATTAAAGTTTAGTTTTTGCTTTAGAAGAACTCCTTCTTAGCTTATGGCTGGCTTCTATTTTTACTAAATGATACAATCCAAAGACATGCTTTAGTAAATATAAATTGCGTTTAAATCGCATAGAGTTGTTATAATATTTCTAATAGATTTGATTTATTTTTCATAACCACAAACTAGTTAGTTAAAATTTATTGAATGCTTGAAACGCCATATTTGCTTATGTTTTTAAAAGTCTTCCTTATATAATCTCCTTATTTACCAAATGTCAAAGGACTTGTGTCTGCCTACCAGCAGATACCAATTACGTTATTCAAATATTTGCTGTTTCCCACTGTATTTTGCTGTAACTAGCGTGTGCCGACATTCCACACAAGAAATGTGAAATATGTATGAGTAATTTTTCTTTTATTTTTGCATGTGGCTAAAATGCAAGTAAAAACTATAGCGTTGCGTGTCCTGTTTGCTAGTAAGTTTTTTAATGTTTGCTTATGGATTTCTCAATAAAACACATATACTATAGCAATAAGAACGCAAATGCTAATCAACATGCAACTGTATATATGTATATATAAGTATAAAGAGAGAAAAAATCACACAACGTTGCTCCTTAAAGTTGTCTATTTCGTGTTATTATATTTAGGTTGCCTTCAAGTTTGTTTAATATTTTTTTGTATTTTTCATTTTAATTTCGTTGTCATGACTGCAATTTTGTAGCACACGGGTAACAACAGAAGAACTTTACTACATTGCATAGTCAAATATTAAAGTTTAAACATTTACAGGTAAATTTGATTGTTAAGAACGAAGCTGCGATACCCTTTATTTGTATTATTCAATATCTACGGCATTCAACTATCTTATATTAGTTGATCGCAGGTTGATTTTCAGAGTAACTTTACTGGATTATTTAATTGGAAATTCAAATAAATTCAGTAAAGTGCAACTTTGACTCGCACACAAATGGCTCCGAACGAACACTAAATATTTACTCATATTATTAATCGAATATCTTACCTGATGTAGACACTTTTTAAAATTTAAATACCAGGTAATTTTTTTCGGTTTTTGGCGATTTTTTTTACGTTTTTCTAATTTTTTTCACGTCTTGGCGTTTTCTTAGTGTTGGCGTTTTTTAGTTTTGGCTTTTTTTTAGTTTTGGATTTTGTTTTTTTTTTGTTTAGGCGATTTTTGTTTGTTTTGACGATTGTTTCTGTTTTGGAAATTTTTTAGTTTAAGTTTTTTTTGGTTTTTGCAGATTTTTTTGGTTTTGGTCGATTTTTTTTGTTGTTTTTTAGTTTTTAGCCATTTTTTTGCTCAGACGCTTTTTTCGTTTTGGCGATTTTTTTAAGGTTTTTGGCAATTTTTTTACCTTTGGTGTGTTTTTTGTATTTAAACGTTTTATTTTATTTTTGTTGATATTTCTCATTTAAGCGCTTATTTCATTTTGGCGATTTCTTTACTTTGGAATTTGTTAGTTCTATTGTTTTTGAAAATTCCATGAGTTTGCCTCTTACGGTTTCCAAAATACAGCAAGTTGTCAAAATTACATTAACTGACAGAGAACCCTTTAATTTTGAGTTTTTTTGTTCAAATTTCTGTGTTAATTGGTGTAGCCTGCATAAAAATACACTTACCTTGAAAATTTCAAGTGACTATATAATTGTGTGTATATTACATTACATGTTGAAAACATGTTTCATTGCTCGCTTTAGAACACCCTTTAATTTTTAACTGTCAAATATTTGTTTTTCTAGTTCCTTTTTACCTTTGGTGTACAGAAGGAACCCTTAAAATAAAAAGATATGAAAATTTTTTGTCTTAAGGCTTTTGTAGGTATTATTAGAAGTTAATGTAAGATGTCACAAATTCAACATCACTTAGGTTGCAGTACTGTTAGTTTTGATGGGCATGGCCCCTCCCACTTTAAGCACTAATTTATGTCTTACAAGTATTGGGATTTTTATTAATTTCTTAAAAGTTTTGTTGCAGTGCCCCTGGTGTTAAGTAGGTGAATTATTTTAAGCTATATGTAGGCATTTTGTTAGTTAATTTGTTTGACAGACTATTGATTGCTACAAACATGAATGAAATAGGGTGCTGAGATATGCATTAGCATACACACGAATCTATAACTGAAAAATCTATGATGTTGATATAACTAGGGATTGAACTCGGTTTTCGAAAACCGTCAGTTACTTTGCGGTTAATGCAATAACTTCCTTTAGCCAAGTGTTGTTAGGCTAAATATTACTGGAAAAACTTTTTTATTTAAGATATTTTCAACAATTTTATTTTAGAAAAAGTTTTGTTTTTGTAAAGTTTTCTTATAATTAGTTTGGCAGATTACTTAGGTCCAAGTTCACAGTCTATAGTTAACTAACCACCGCAGTTTAACTAACGATTGTTCTAATCAATATCATTGGTCAAACCACCTTCATTAGTTAACTAAAGGTTGTGAATTTGAGACTTAGTGAGATAGAAAGATACACAGAAATAATACATGAATGAAAAGTAAAAAAATTAATATTAAGGGCCAATTTCACCAATACTATTTAAATATCAATTCAATCAATTCATATTTGATATTTAGATAGAATTGGTGAAATTGGCATGTGATACCATAAAATTTTTTTCTTAACGAAAATTTTTTACCAACAGGCATGCAGGTTATGTTACAACAAATTTTTTCGCCTTCTATAACAGCCCCATAATTATCATCACTAACGTCATTTTTCCTTCAAAAGGATGAGTAAATAACTACTTAAATAAAAGGCAGAGAGAGAGAGAGAAAGTACTGAAACTCAACGACAAGAAACAAAAACTTAAGTTTATGAAGGTGGGCAACAGTTAATGTTTATAAACGTCAAGGTAGTTCCTTGGAACTTCAAGCAAAAGAGAAAAAAAAAGTTTAACTAAATTATGGGTTTATGAAAATGTTACATTGTTGCTGCATGTAAATGCTAAAGTGAGTAAAGAAACTTTTCTTTTGAATAAACACGTTATATGTGTACCTCAAATGAAATTTAGATTATTTAATGGCAAAATCGATTTACAAAATTTCATATTAACTTACAGGCTTTTTTTCTTAACAGAAGCTAAATTAAATAAGTGACAAAATTAAATTTAGGTACCGACTGCATTTTTTAGGAGAACCAAAACTCAAGCAAACAATAACTAGTGTTAGCTTTTTTGTAAAAAGGGTTAGAGTAGAGGGAGTGTGAGATAGAGAGAGCGAGAGAGCTTATTGCTTATTCTAATTGTAAGGGGGAAAAAACGGACAAAAGCCCAGTCTTGCTACTTTTTTGTTAACCATTTATGCCTAAAAAGAATATGCAGAATATTTTAATTAAAATATAATTGTAGTCCTTCTAAAAAAGTTTTAATCGACCTTGGCTTTGTTTTGAAAATTTTAAGGTATAAGGTCTTAAATGGATGCCTCTTTTTTGTACTTTTTTTTATAAAAATATTTGTTTTGTACATACATCAATATTTAAAAAAAGTTATGATAAATACCTCCATCGATAGAAAATTTGCTTCTACAAAGGGGCCAAAAGTTGCGCAAAAGAATGGTTTTCTTTCTTTCAACAAATAAGCGTTAGTCCTAGCTTACACTATGCAAGTCTTATTGATAAGCTGATTAGTTGACGAGGGGAAAAGAAACGTTTCTGCTCCCCTCGTCTCTCTCTCTCCGTCAATTTATTCAGCTTAGCAATAATACTTGCGTACTATAAACTAGGACTTAGCGAAGTACCATACTGGCGTGTGTGCGCAGAGTAAACAGTGCCTACTAAATACCTGATAAAATAGAACAAAATTAATAAGAAATCTCTATGGTTTTTTTTGTCAATAAGGAAATCTTATTAATTTCATAGAGAAAACCTTTTTGAAAAAATCAAGAAGAAATCTTGTAGTTTTTATGAGGTTACCTTATTGATTTTTTCAATAAAAAAAATTGCGTCTTTATTCTCTGTACTTATGTATTTTCATTTAAATTCTATACCATATACATATGTATGTATGTATGTACTATATTGTAGATGTTATTTATTTATACACAAATACATAGATACATACACATTAGGTTATATTCTTAACTAACTTACTCACCAAGTATTGAAACAGCCCAATATGCTTTCAAGCAGCCTGAATAGCCACTGAAATTATTGTGCAAACATTCTTATACAAAAATGGAAAAGATCATGAAAAAAATTGTCTCTATGTCTATTTACAGATGTGAAATAACAAGACACCCCATAAAATCAAAAAGATTTCCTTATTAAAAAAATCAATAAGATGCTTTACACATACTCATATAGGAACCTACTAAGATCAAGAAGAAAACCTTATTGAAAAAATCAATAAGGCAACATAATAAAATCTAGAAGAAAACCTTTTTAAAAAAATCAAGAAGGCAACCTAATAAAATCAATAAGAAATCCCTATAGTTTACAAGTTATAAGAAAACCTAATAAAATCAAGAAGTTTTTCTCTTGGTGCCAAAAATAACGGAAATTGAGTAAAAAAAGTTGTGAATAATAAGATTTCTTCTTGATTTTATTAATAATAAAAACAATAAGGAATCTCTATGAAAAAATCTTCGCTTCTTTCCGCTAGGATACCCCTTAGCCTAAAAACGTTTCATAGAGAAAATCTTCTTGATTTTATGAGGCAGTTTTTTCTCTTTGTGTGCTAGTATATAATAAGTAAATTGTCTAATACTTTAAAAAGCCAATAGAAATATATATTTTTCTTTTTGTAAAAAGAATTTAATATTGTCCACTTGTGTCATCATTTGCATACAGCAGTTTTAAGAAGTTAACAAGGAGTTCTTAAATATTTTATGTGTATTTCATAAGATAATATTTCCAAGAAATGTTAAAACAAGTCTAATACCTAAATGAAACAAAACGATTACAAATATTATGCGAGTATTAAATTGTTAAATATCCACTTAACTAAATCAAGTCAAGTTGCAAAAAATAAATAATTTTTAATAAATATCTGGTAGAAGTCAAAAGCCTTTATAGACAATTAAAATAATATATACACTGCGTAACAAAATTAAAAAATTAGTATTAATTTTAAGGAGACTCTATTACAGATTAAGGACTACTTGAATGATTTGATTATACGATCATCATGTAGAAATATATATTTAGAGGTATGCATGCACGAACAAATTTCATTTCATTAAAATCTACGACAGCAGGATTTATTGAAAATTTTTCGGTAGTGATAAATTGCTTGTTATGTGTTTCATGTTAATTTAACATGATTTACAGTAACCTTTTCCTTTTGATGTAACTTTATTTCGCTTTGATTTAACATTCCACTGCTGTTGAAACAAAATGAAAAATCATGTTTTATCAAAGTTATTTCAAGTTGAAACAACATGAGTTGAATTAATTTTTCCAGAAACTTCTTATTTTATTCGTATATGTAGATATTTATTCATCTGAGTTTGCTGTAGTCTTCTGAATGGTCTCATGATACATTGGTTGCCTATATCGATTCGTCAGAAAAAAAATTTAAACATCCGTTGAAAATAGCCGAGTGTTTAAGAGAGCTTACCTGCTACTTTTCCATGGCATTTTACGAGCATGATGCTCTCAAAGATATCTAAAGTCTTTGTTACGAAATTGAAGTACCTTCTCGTATAATATTCCAATGGACAGAGCAGTATTATGAATAATGTGCTGTGTTGAATGTATTTAATGCATCTCTGTCATCCAATTTTTTTCCCTCCCGCAGTTGGTGAAAAGAAAGAAATTTTATGCATAATAGGAGAATAGGAAAAAGTGTGAATTTATATAATTACGTTAAAAAATTTACATTATATATTTTTTCTATTTGTTCACAATTGTTATCGTGTTCTAAAATTTCCTTTCCTACAAAAAGATGCTTCTACAACTTGCCTCATAAATTAAATACTTTTCCTTGTCTCTACCACTCTTTTTAAGGATAATTGAATTGATTAACCTCGTTGTAGGCATTTCAGAGAAAAAGAAAGACGTAACTGCTTTACGACTAAATTATTTAAAAGTACTTCTACGAAAATACAAATAAAAAAAAAATAAAAATAAAAGCCAGCAAATGCATTTTTCACATGACTTTCTTTACTGCATTTAAACAAAAAATTTCTTATTTAAATTCATTAATATGGACTACTAATAAAAATAATTTAAATAATATAAAACTTCGATTCAATACGATTTTTTTTATATAATTTTAATAAAAGAAAAACACAATATTTTGTCCTTCACAAGGGCATGATAAAAATTTTATTATTCCTTAAACCGTATGAATGCCATAACAGCAAAATTATGCTGCTTTTAGAATTTAACACTTCATTTTCTTTCTCCGTCAGGTTTTACTTTATTTTAAGTAATTTGTTTTTTTTTTTTGTACTTAAAATAGTTATTGCCTTGAATTTTTTGTATTGTCCTTAAATATTTGTACACGTTTGTCTTGCATATGTACATTCACATTGATTATCATATTGTCCTTGTAACTAGAGTTTTTGCCTTTAGGACAATCGTACTAGTGTCGCTCGCTTATAGTTCCAAACATATTTTATTAACTGTCTGTCGCTATCTTTATAAAAATGTATTGCTGCGGATCTGTGTAAATAATTTAAAAGAGTTAAATCTTAATAAATGAAAAAAGAGCTCTCAAATCACTTTAACCAACTACAAAATAAGTACATAAAGTATATGAATCCAGAAACCCCGAAAGAAAATTAAATAAAAAATTTCTCTTACATTAATAAAAAAATTTTTTTTCCAAATATTATTCGGCAGAGAAATTAAAAATATTAATTAACAGCTCGATTATGGTTGGCAACTCAACTAAAGTTGAGTTATGTTATTAAATATTGCAACTGAGAGTTAACAGCTGTTAAGTTTTGCTACAAAATTTCAATAATATTGGCAACCTCAAATTTTAAATTGCTGCATATTTTTTTTAAGTAAAACAATATTAAGATTGAAAAAAGTAAAAATTTTAATTCAATGAAATAAACTACTTCTTTTTTGGGAAAAGAAAATTTGCTTTAAAGCTAAAAAATAAAGTGTTACTTATATATATTATTAAGCAATACCATTTAACCGCAGCAGAAGCGATGACTTTAAAAGGCTTGAGTTGTGCTTCAATTACTTTCTAACTTGCCTCTCTAATTCAAAAAATAATGGATCCTCCCAAGAGACATATGATACTTACTGTAGCGCAGTGGGCGGCAAACGCCCCATTTGCCGAAAATATTTATTATCCTTTCAGCAGATATAAAATAAATCAAGATCATTTAGGGTTACGTAAAAACAGAAAACTTTATTAACGTGAGTGTGGACTTTGACGGCAACTCCGTCTAACTTTCCTCTAGTCCATCATACAAGCCCTTCCCTGCCCCTTCCTAATTAACAAGTAACTTTGTTTGGTTGTTACGCTTTATCGGCTAAACGTTTTAGCAGATTTTGATTTAAACTCAACCATGGATAGCTCTTCATCTTAACGAACACATAAGCTATATATTTAAAAGTAAAGTAGGACCAAAGGAGGGACAGCCAGCAGGTTATAACGCTACAAAACTTTCGCACCAATTTTTATAAAATTTAAAACATAAATGCATCAGCATCTAAAAGGAAACACATACTTTATATATATAACTAGGACCACCAAGGTAGGGTAGGGGGGAAATTGTGCCTCTCCCAAGCTTGTCAAACAATTTTTATTATATCTAAGCATATATGATAATGATTCTTAATTGACACAAATTCTTACTATATTTTTAAAACTAGGAGCAAGGAGGGAGTAGAGGGGCATGATTTGACTCTCTGAAAATATCCAACTGATTTTGCTAAAACTTAAAATATGGAAAGATATACGTCTTAAATGGCCTAAAAGCTTTTTATTTCAAGTCCCCGCAGGATTTTCAGTTTTGACGATTTTTTACCATCTTGACGATTTATTTTAATGTGTGTCTATCATAATAAGAAAATAAAAATTTTTTATTGCTTTTTTGCCAACTGCATAAATTTTCCCTATATAATACAAATTTTAATTTCGATTGCGTTGCCAGTTGACAAGGCAACTGAATTTGGGTTGCCATCCGTAAGACTTAACAACTTAATTATTATTAAAGTACTTGCAAATTTAATGGAATCTTTTTTCAGATGCTTTCTATTATTGCGTAAATTAAAAACAATGGAATTGGAAAATTTTCTGCCTGTTACACGATGTCGACAAGAAATTTTCGTTCGCTTATTTATATTGAAAACAAAAACAAATTTTCTTATTATGTTTTTGTTTTCAATATAAATAAGCGAACGAAAATTTCTTGTCGACATCGTGAAACAGGCAGTTTTTGTCGCAATTGATTCCTTTAATTTCTCTAATTCAACATTAATAAATTTTTTTGGGACAAACTTCGTAGTCGTGGTCCATGATTTTTATTTATTTCTAGCTGGTGTTTCTTTTTTCCCCCCAGTTAATTTTCATTATTGTCTGCCTTTCATTATTGTTGGATTTATTGTGCAACTTTTTTTCTTATCCTTTCATTTGCCGTTGTTTCACTTATATTTACGTTGGCAGTCCTTGTAGTCCTTGTCAGTTATTTATATTGTTGTTGTTGTTGAACCAAAAAAAAAAAAACGGCTGTGACGTTGTTTATGTTTTTGTCATTATTGTTTTAAACCATTATCCTGTGTTGTTATTCAACCAATTAGCCCGATTAACAGGTTCTATATAGCTCTGCTGCCACACTCAATGCTAATATAGAGCAAAATACAATTACAAAGACAAAACACTAACGTCGCTGCTTTTATGGCAACCCAATTGACCAATATTTTTAACTGGCTTCAAAAAGAGCAGGAGGTTATCAAATCGCCTATATTTTTTTTAAACTCGGTACATTTAAGACCGATTGTAAAAATTCTTTTTTTTTGTGGCTAAAAGGGTATAGCTTCCATTTGGTGCCATTTAAAAAGATTTAATGTTATTTTACCTTTTCGAAACTTACCCAACACATTTGGCTACCTACTAACGACACAATCTCAAAGTTGTAGAAATGGGCGGAGCCACGCCCATTAAACCTTAATATTATATTTCACATGATTCTATTTGATTGATATTTACAAAACTTGGCACACACCCTGATTTAAAAAAAATACACAATCCTGCATTTAAAAAATTGGGCGGGGCCACGCCCATTAACGTTTAATATTAAGTTTCACAAACTTTTTGCTTAACAAATTTTACAAAACTTGGCACAAACTCTGAGCTCAAAAAAATACTCAATGTTCACTCCAAAAAAGTGGGCGGGGTCATGTCTATTAAATTTTTATATATTATTTCACGTGCTTCTACTTTAATAATTTTTACGAAACTTAGCAAACACATTGAGCTTTTAAAAACACACAATCTTGCATTCAAGAAAAGTGGGTGGGGCCACGCCTATTAAAATTTAATAGTATATATCACGTGCTTTTACTAAACCAATTTTCACGAAATTCGACACACAGCTTAAACTCTTAAAAAGACACAATCTTGCGCACACAAAAGTGGGCGGGTTGACGCCCATTAAAATTTATATTTCATGTGCCTTGTCGCATTGATTTTTACGAAATCTGGCACATAGCTTGAGCTCTAAAAATACGCAATGATGTGTTCATAATATCAGATTCCCACGAAATTTGGCAAAGAATTTTTCCTCTTAGAATGAAATAATTTTGTGCTTCAAGAAGTGGGCGATGCCATGCCCCTTAAGGATTAATATTATATATCACGTTCTTTTATTTTATAGATTTTTACGTAACTTGACGCACACCTTGAGCTCTAAAAGCACTTAATCATATGTTCAAAAAAGTGGGCGAGGCCACGCCTATAAAAATTTAATATTATATTTCATGTGCGTGCAGTTAACTAGTTTTAAAAAAACTTCACACACACCTTGAGCTCTTAAGAAGACACAATAATGCAATAATGCTGGTGCAAGCCTGAACTCTAAGAAAGACACAATCTTGCAATCTAAAAAAGTTGGCGGGACCACGCCTATTAAATTTTAATATATTATATAGTGTGCTTCTACTTAAAAAAAATTTACGAAACTTGGCACACACTTTGAATTCTTAAAAAAGACACAATCTCGCATTCAAAAGGGTGGGCGGGTTCACGCCCATTAAAATTTAATATTATATTTTACGTGCTTCTGCTTTATGGATTTTTATGAAACTCGGCGCACACCTTGAGCTCTGAAAAATATTTAATCTTGTCTTAAAAAAACTGGGCGGTTCCACGCCCATTAAAATTGAATAGTATATTTCGCGTGCTTGTACGTAACCAAATTTTACGAGACTTTGCACCCAACTTGAGCTCTGAGAAGGACTTAATCTTGTGCTTAAAAAATTGGGAGGGGCTACGCCTATAAAAGGTTAGTATTAAATAATATACTCTTCTGCTTATCGGACTCCCAGGAAACTTGGCTAAGAATTTTTCCTCTTAAGATGACATAATTTTGTGCTTAAAAAGTGGGCGGGGTCATGCACATGAAAGATGAATATTATATTTCATTAGAAGTACGCGTCCATTTTTACGAAACCTGGCACATATCTTGAGTTCTGAAAATGACGCGATATTCAATTTACAAAAGCGGGCGGACAGTACAATTTTCCAAAAATATAAAAAGAGGCCCTAAAAAGTTTAAAATAAAACTTAAAAAAAAATAGTAAACTGACTTCAAAAATAAGCAGTTAAAGGTAAGAATAATCTAGATATAGTTAAATGCAATATTTTAATATGTGTTATCTAATGTCTACGCAATAATTATCTAAACATTTCTAAAATTACATTGAACCATTTTTTTATCGATAAATTAACAAACATTATAGTTTTTAAGAAAATTGATTTGATTTTGGCTTAATGGTCAAGTGGGAAATGTGTGTTTTTGAGTGGGGAATGTGTGTACAAAATACAATCATAAAATTTTAAATTAATATAAATGTAACTTGCCAGTGCTTGTACTCGTATCTCTCTCTTACTCTCTATATCTCTGTATATATTCTTCTGTTTTGAGTCCTGCCTTAAAAGAGCGTTATTGTGTCACTATGCATAAGTTTTTTTTTCTTTATTGTACTTTTTACCAAATGGCATGAAAAAGCTTTTAAATATTTTAAACGATTTAATTGATATAATTTGAATTTTCAATTTAAATTGAAGTCTGTACAAGTCAAAATATTAATATGGTGTTTTATTTTTTTTTTCAGTTTTTTTCTTGTTCTTTTAGATAAATCTTTTGTTAATTTAACGATTTATTTTTACTCATTGTATATAATCGCTGGGTATATGGAAAATAAATCCTTGAAAAGTTATTAGCCAAAATAATTATAATAGAGCGTTAATTAGTTTTGAATTACACCAGAGATTTGGCATTTAGTCATTAAGCTCATGCTTGCTTTATATTAAAAAAAAAAAAAACAAAGTGTGTGTGAAAAAATTTTCAAGTTTTTCATGGGTTTAAATGGACTATCGAATAACTGAATGTGGAATAACTGTGTAAAAATCATTTAAATAATTATATTGGTTTTTTTGGCTCCTTATAAGGAGCATAGGGCCTTAAACAATTAACAAAATAAGTTTACTACATGAAAATTCACATCATTTCAACTTGAAATAACTTTGATTCAACATGATTCTTCATTTTGAAGTTTAATTATATTCACGTTGTTTCAACTTGTAATAACTTTGATTTAACACTACTGAAACATTAAATCATTGTGAAATTAAATTTATTTCTAAAGGCAATTTTTTTTTTGAAGATTACTGTAAATCATGTTGAATTAACATGAAGCATATACAAAGGAAAATAATTGCCAAAAAATTTTTAAAACGATTTTAGCAATTGTAAAAGCTGTTAGTTTTTCGTCGTCAACGAATGTATTTAGTGTCTTCAAAATTCGTCGTTCAAAATTCATCCTTCAAAGTTCATCGTTCAAAGTTTATCGTTCAAAGTTCATCGTTCGTTCCAAAAGCGTGAATACGTTCGATATAAGCCTTTCAAGTCTTAATTTATTCTTGATCTTTAAGCTTAATATGAAACTATTTTGCTATTCACGAAATTCATTGCGAATATTTATGCAAAGTATTTCAAGTCGTAATACTTCTGTTTCGTTGTATTTTCCTTTTAGGAAAGGGATAATTAAGACCCAAGATAGAAGAGTTTTAGAGGGTTAAAATGTTCGACCAAAACGTTCTCTGCAACAGTGTGCATAAAGCAGACGAAGAAATGCCAAACCTTAAATTAAAGGTTTACATTAAATCTTATAACGATTCTCCATAGCAATGCGTAGTAAGTATTGTTAAATTTTTTTTGTGTCCTTTTTTTTATCAGAAGAAGGCATATTATTTCATTTAATGTAATCAAATGATTATATGAAATATATTTAAAAAGTGAAGAAAGAAAATTTTTTTATACAACAAGACCCTTAGGCCTCTTTTCCCAGAAAACTCATCATCGATAACTTTGCGCAAACAGATATAGTCCAAGATTACATCAATCTTTATGTCTGTATAAAAACTTATGCACATGTGAGAAAATCATTTGTGCTGCTTTTACATATTACAGAAAAAAAAACTTCGAAATTGTTGTCAATAAAATTGAAATAAAATTTTATCAATTGATGAATTACTGTTGGGCAAAGTGAAGCAAAAAACTAAAACTATATTGGCCCCCATCGGGAATAAAAAGTAAAGATAGTCTATGTCCTATGGCCCAAGATTTCGGTGGAACATGCAGTTTGTTTTAAGAGCTATCCACAGCAAATTTAGTGTTCCTCACTAGTGCAGCTCTCAAGATATAGGAAAAATTATAATTACACTTATCCCTCGATTTGCACGATACTTTTTTTACACGATTTTACTTTTACACGATTATTTTGGTGTTCGTGTAAATTGAGAGATTTATGAAATACCTCGATTTACACTATTTTTTATGTGTTTTATTGAATATTTTTGAATATTTTATGAATTATATTAACTTTGTTTTTATTTTTATTAATAGCATTTATTTTGTTTAATGAATAAAAGTTTATTTTTATGTGTTTTGAGTAAAGGCTTCTCATATTTTAAAAACTAAGTTGAAATACATATGTGACGCGCAAAATAGAAAGGGACCTAAGGGTAAAAACCGGTTTTGTTCAGGAGAGCCATTTTAAAGATTTAAATACGTGTATCTTTGGTGTACCATCACTGAGCGTTTGGTATTGGTCTTATTTGAAAGCGACACATCTCATGACGTCAGGAACGTGTTGATCAACCTTGAAAACGCGCATTTGTTGTCCCTACCTCTTGTTTTGTGTAGTTGGTTTTTACTATTTTCTAACTAGCGCGCTGTTTCCATGAGTTTGATATCAATTTTGCTTGCGTTTTTTCGTATCCAGGTTTATTTTCTGAAATTATTAATTGTGAATTTATAATTATTTTAAATCGTGCATATCACTCTGTTAGTACGAAAATTTTTTCACATAACCTTAGAATCGTCGACTTCAATTTCATAAAATGCGCATATCTCTGGGAGGGAACACTTTTGGGGCATGTGATCGGTCTCATTCGATGCTCAGATGTTGTCCACATAAAAAAAAAAGTGAAAATTGATTTTTTTTACCCTTAGGCCCCTTTCTCTATGCGCTGTCACATATACAATTTCTTAGTAAAATCAATTTTTTATGCGATTCTGCCTTTATTTTCGATTTACACGATTTTTCATACAAAAATTTAAAATTTCGATTTACACGACTTTCTCAGGAACGTATCTATCGTGTGTACTTTATATTGGAGGTGGACTTGTCACCCCTCTCCTATAAGGCCAAGATTTTGATGAAATATGCAGTTTGTTGTAAGTGCTACTTATAGACAATTTAGTGACCCTCAGTGTAGTATTTGGCGCCCCACTGTGCAAGATTTTAAATTTTTTAGCAATACTTTTGCGTTGTTTTAAAAATTAAGTTTAAAGTTTTTTCAATATTAGGTTTTTTAATTTAAGTAAAAGAAGCAAGCTGAAACTGAAGATTAAATAAGGTTAGAATATGAAATTAATATGTTTTTTGTCACACCTAATGCATCTTTTTGCGTTCTGAGCTTAGAATTTAATTTCAAATTGAATCGAATTGCCTTACATAACTAAATATTTACTCTTCACTGTAAAGCACATGATATTCTTTGTAAATAATATGGCCATTTCATCATTTCATCACAAAATACACATACACATACACATACACATACACATACACATACACATACACATGCACATTATATAAATATTCAATTGCCATTGATATGCTTATGCATTGTGCGTATATGTGTGTGTGTGTGTGTGTGTGTCTTCGTGTCCTTTTGTCTGTCTACAGCTGCTTACTTTAGCAAAATAAGCATGTATGCATGCATCCATGTATAAGTAAATCTGTTGCAATGTGTTGGTAAGATATTAATTTTTAATAAATTCGAAATTGATGAGTGTTTTCGCATCTGATTTATTATGCTTTTGACAAGCTGCCAAGCAAATGACACACCACGAAAAGCAACAATAGCATAAAACTTTTTGCGAAGAAAAATTACAATTTTGTTTATTTTATTTTATTTTTTTTGGTGTGCAAATAAATCTGTTTTAAGAAAAGTGAAATAAAATATATGTATATGGTGGGTTAATAATTTGAATACTTGTGCTTAGCAACAATTTTATTTAATTTAAGGTCTAGAGCAATATATTGATCGCTGTGTGTGATTATTATATTTAAGGATACAGAGTATAAGGCATTGCATATGAAGTTAGCTACTCTTAACTGTTTTTCGACTTTCATTAGACTTGTTAATATTGGCGAATGTACTACGATTAGATCAAGAAATCAATGATCAATTTAAAGCTCAACACAACTTTAATCCTGTGGTAATTTTTATCAATTTCTTATGCTCGCGAGCACAGGCTGTATAATTGATTTGCTTCAAATATTTTTGTAATATACTACATACATGCATATCGTTATTTTAATATAAAAAGGCCCTAACTCATTATTTTTTTTTTTTTGTTTTAGATAGAAGAACATCTAATGTAACGAAAAATGCAAAAGTATCAATTTGAAAAATATTAATGATTATTTTCATTGAATGTTTTCTTCTATTTAGATAAAATCTTCATCACAGAAAAAATCTAAGGTATTTATGCATTAAACACATTAAGCACACTAAGGGTTCCGTACGGACACTACACATGTGACCCTGTGACCAGAGGTCGTGGATTCGATTACCGCCCTAGACCCTGGGTGTTTTCTAAGCACAAGCTAATCGCTTCGCGGGTTGTGTTTGTTAAAAAAAACTACACGAACTTTATTTAGCCTGTTCTTATACATACATAAACCTGCTGTAGTAGAATTTTCTTAAAAAAAATTTAAGTAGACGGTAAACTTTTTTTTAGTTTTGACGCTTTTTCATAATTTGGCGATTTTTCCCTTTTCGATTTTGTTTTATTTTATCTTTTCTTTGTCTTGGAGACTTTTTCGGTTTATGAAGATTTCTTTAATTTTTAGCGATTTTCCTTAGTTTTAGTGTTTTGTTTTCGTTTTTGGCAATTTTTTCTTTTTTGCGATTTTTTCGGCTTTTGAAGATTTATTTTAGTTTTAGCATTTTTTTTGGCGATTTTTTCCGCTTATGGCGATTTCTTAATTTTGGGACTTTTTAATTTTATAGGGCATTTACATTATATCGAAATCTAGTACTTACGGGCTTTCAAACTAAATCTAGTTACTGTTTACTAGATTTCCCATACAAAACAAAATCTGTTTTAGTCAGTACACAGAGAAAAAACTGCCTCATAGAATCAAGAAGATTTTCTCTATGAAACGTTTTTATGATAAGGGGTATCCCAGCAGAAAGAAGCGAAGATTTTTTCATAGAGATTCCTTATTGTTTTTATGTGGTAAATCTTATTAGTTTTATCAAGAAGAAAACCACATAAAATCCAGAAGAAATCTTATTATTCACAAAAAAACAATCCATAGAGAAAAACTTCTTGATTCTATTAGGTTTTCTTATAAATTGTAAACTATAGGGATTTCCTATTGATTTTATTAGGTTGCCTTATTGATTTTTTCAATAAGGGTTTCTTCTTGATTTTAGTAGGTTCCTATATGACCATGTGTAAAGCATCTTATTGATTTTTTTAATAAGAAAATCTTCTTGATTTTATGAGATGTCTTGTTATTTCATATCTATAAATTGACATAGAGACAAAAATATTAATTTACAGTATTAATTTATTAATTTTATTTATTTTTAAGTATCTCGCCATACATTTTCTATTATATTGAAAATCATTGAATTAATGTGACGCGTTCGCATTTTTAAGTTACAGTTTTTCCCTGAGTGTAGTATAGATTTATAGATAGTATAGATTTCCATAAAGATTTTAAATAAAATCTGCTAGATTTTGTGCACGTGTAGTAAATGCCCTATAATAACGTTTTTGAAAACTTCAAGAAATTCTGTTTTCAGCTTTGATGTACGAAGCCCTAAAAATTAATTAATAGCGCATTTACATTGTATCGAAGTCTAGTACTTGGGAGATTTCAAGCTAAATATAGTTGCTCTTTGCTAGATTCCCCATACAAAAAGGAAATCTACTTTGTCAGCAGATTTGTACAAAATCTACTCAAAATCTAATATTTTTATTTCTTTTTTACTACCCCGTAACAATATATTTATATAGAAGGTTAGTGAATTAGGAACGCTCTACAAAATTTACTATTGAAGATGTGTGAATGAGCTAAGGCGGCACTTTTTGACTTATAGGGCATTTACATCAGCACAACATCTAGCATATTTTGATTAAAATCTTTATGAAAATCTATACCGTTTACAGCAGCTTTTTTTGACATTTATCAAGATTTTTTTTTATCGAATACAAAACCCATCAACTTATATGTTTCCAAAACTACAACCATACAACTGCATTGTAGCCAATTCACACACTTTTTTAAGCAGACCGTAGCTAATTCACTCACCTTTTGTTGTACAGGGTAGTAAGGAGTAAATAAAAACATAAGATTTTTATTAGATTTCCTACAAATCTACTGAAAAATTAGATTTCGTTTTGTAGGGGAAATCTGTAAAAAAAGCAGCTTGATTTAGCTCGAAATCTTGAAAGTTCTAGATTTCGAGACAGTGTAAATGCACTTTAAGACAAAAAAATTAGACAAAGGATTTTATTTTGGATACAAAATCTTAAAAAATGTCAAACAAAGCTTAGTGTAACCGACATAGATTTTGATAAAGATTTCAAATCAAATCTGCAAGATTTCGAGACAATGTAAGTGCAGTATAATTTATTTCTTTGCATTGAATTTCGGAATGCTCTTCCTCTCTGTTAAATAATCAGGGCTATCATGAATAAAATTCCACGTGAAATTTTTCCCGGGGAAAAATTCCAACTAATAGCAAATAATAGGGAAAACAAAAAATTCTAATTGGAAAAGGGAGAAATTTCATGCGTAATTTTATTCATGATAGCCCTGAATATGAAATAATTGTAAGATATCATTCATTGTTGCCAAAAAATATATATATATATAAATTAGTTATAATTGGAGTGCAATGACAAAATCAGCATGGACAACAACCTGCCCCCGTGTTGCTTTGCTGTCTTCGAGGTTGTTGTTGTTGTATTAATTTCTATTAAAGTGACATTTTTTATTACTTTTTTTTCAGTTCATTGCAATTATTTCTTCACTGATGAAAAAAATAGAGATCAAAATATGTGGGTTAAAAAGATAATGGCAGAAATATCAAAAGCTTTCACTGTATCAATCACAAGCAATAAATTTTTGGTATTAAAATTTCATAAGCAATTTCCGTACTTCGTTAAATTTATAAATAAAAAATCATTAAATTTAAACATTTCAATGCTGCTGCAAATTTTAACCATAATATTGAAAGTAATCCATGACACACACACACACACAAACATGTAACTTCCCTCTAGTCAGCCTAGAACCATATGTCTCTATGTCAACACTCTTTTCTCTAGCGACAATTGCACTAGTTGAAATGTCGAAAACTTTACTTTTATGCGCGAGTAGAGGAGATAGAGAACAGTTCTAGTGTATTTATGGTGATATTGTCAATGAACGCGTCAATAGTTTGTTTTTCTTTTTATTATGCTATGCAATAACGTTAAAAACTTACGTACATATGTATGTCTTTAAGTTTGTTGCCCCAACCCTTATAAAATTGTAGACGAAGGCCACTAAAATGTACTAGTGAATCTTTAGTTCAAGTGTCTCCATATGGTCGTAAAAGAATACCGGTACATTTTCAATGACAACCATATGTTATATGATCATAGACAATTACATTGGCTGAGGTGCACCTGGTCAGTAGTACTATTGACAATGTCACTAGTAAATCAGTACAATTTTGCTATTGACAATGAGCAAGGATATATTGTAGACTAGAGCCCCTTAAAATTTACTAGTGAATCTTTGGTGCAAATGTATCCATGTGGTGCCAAAAGAACTACTTAATTAGTAGTGCTACTGTCTAGTGGTTGATTTTCAATGACAAGCTAATGTTAAATGTCAATAGGTGATTACATTGTCTGCGGTACACCTATTCAGTTGTACTGTTGACAATGTCACTAGTAAATCACTTCAATTTCACTATCCGCATTTCCTACAGGGTTACTGATATGCATACATACATACACACATACATACATTGTATTCATTGCACTACACACCTATAAACATATTTATAAAGTATGTAGACATGCATGTGCATGCATTAAATATATACATATTCAAATATGTATGTATGTATAAGTGTATAATAATAATAGGCGTGTACAGTGTAGTTGTGCATACATACGTAGAAGTTTGATGAGTTTATTGCTAAAATAACAGATGACAAAGTTTATAAATGTCAAATACACATACATACGAGTACATACATACATACCTACAAACGAACTCTCGCAAGAGCAAACCTATTTTGTATCTATGACACAAAATGTTTGACTTTTGTTTGGTTTTCGAGTCATTTCATTATTTATGAAATTGAAATGAAATGAAAAAAAAGTAATATTATGCATTCTCTGCTCTATACTTATGTATACATGCATGTGCATGCACACTGATATGACAGGTAACAATTGACAATTGTTTAAATATTTAATAAGACAACAATGATGATTCTGATTTTCATATGAAGCAACTTAAAAAATAAGTATGCATTTCAATTTATTTTTGTTGCTTGGAAAAACTAAAAACAATATGCTTGCATTAATTCTTAAAGTTAAATTTTAAAAATTATACAAAAAAAAAACTAGTTGAAAACTATACACGCAAAGATAAGAACAATGTGAAATCAACATGCAAAAATGTTGTTTTGAAATTATATTTATATTAATATTAATTTGTATGTAAATCATTCAAAACAACTTAGTGCGTCTCATATAATTTTTCTACTCAAGTAGACCGTTTAGGTTGTGGCAACAAGAGCTACATTTATTAGAAATAATAGGCCGACTTCCTAAATGTAAGTTGCAATGCATAATGCTAAAGATTTCTTAAGTGTAACCTTGCGTTGCAGAGAAATTTTGTTGCACTTTATCGGCATTTAGGAACTCATACATCCGTTTGCATACAAAATAAAAGTGATGCGCGACTTTGACAATTGATACTCATTAAAATGAGTTGCCAAACGATTAGGAACATTGAACGTTGCCAGAAAGCTTACATATGTGACGCGCAAAATAGAAAGGGACCTAAGGGTAAAAACCGGTTTTGTTCAGGAGAGCCATTTTAAAGATTTAAATACGTGTATCTTTGGTGTACCATCACTGAGCGTGTTGGTATTGCTCTCATTTGAAAGCGACACATCTCTTGTTTTGTGTAGTTGGTTTTTTATTGTTTTCTACCTAGCGCGCTGTTTCCATGAGTTTGATATCAATTTTGCTCGCGTTTTTTCGCATCCAGGCTTATTTTCTGAAATTATTAATTGTGAATTATAATAAATACTCATTTACGAGGGCGGTTCGGAAACTTCTTAGCCTATCAATGAAAGAGAATAGTTAGTTTTTCAAAAATATTTTCATTTTTAAATATAATCTCCTGAAACTTCAATACACTTAGTCCAACGCTTTTCTAGCAATTCTATCCCTTGATTAAAATAGTTTTCCTCAAGGTCTTCAAAATAGTGGTTTACAACTGTAATTGCATCTTCATTTGAGGTAAAACGCTTGCCAGCAAGGAATTTTTTTAGATTTGGGAACAGGTAAAAGTCACTGGGAGCCAAATCAGGAGAATAAGGTGGGTAGTCAAGCAACTCGTACTTTAATTCGTTGATTTTAGCCATTGTTAAATCACTCTTGTGCGCTGGTGCGTTGTCTTGATGAAAAAATATTTATTTGTGTTGTAAGCCAGACGTTTTTCTCGAATTTGTACATTTAATTGATCCAAAAGGTTGCAATAGTACTCTGAATTTATTGTTTTACCCTTTTGCAGATAGTCAATCAATAAAATACCTTTGAAGTCCCAAAAAACCGTTGCCATAACCTTACCAGCCGATTGAATTGTTTTTGCCTTCTTTGGGGCACTTCCTCCAGCTTCAGTCCATTGTATGGATTTTTCTTTTGTCTCTGGAGTATAGTGGTGGATTCATGTTTCATCAACAGTTATGAAACGACGCTTAAAATCCATTTTATTTCGCTTAAAACGATCCAAACAAACTTGAGAAATGTTCATTCTTATGCGTTTTTGGTCGACTGTTAACAAATGCGGCACCCATCCTTCAGAAAGCTTTTTCATCTGTAGTTCTTCATGCAAAATTAAATGGACTCGATCATTTGAGATGCCCATGATATTAGCTATTTCACGCACTTTTATTCGTCGATCATTTAATACCATATCATGCACTTTGGCTACAATTTCTGTTGTTGTTGCTGTTTTTGGACGTCCACTACGTGGTTCATCTTCAATGCTTGTGCGACCACGTTTAAATTCAGCAACCAAATTTTTTACTGTTGCATATGAAGGAGCACTTTCACCTAACACATTCACCATATCATTATGAATTTCTTGTCCCGATAAACCTTTTTTATGTAAATATTTAATGACACCACGCATTTCTAATTTTTCCATTTTTAAAAAATCGCGGATGCGTCTTTTGTGAACACCTGTTTCTATATGAAGGAGTTGCCAGATCGAAACAAAATTTAACATTTGTTCATAGCAGAGATGGAAGTTTCCAAAACACTTAACTTTTTTCTGTTTATACCGCGCTTTTTGTGCTAGGCTAAGAAATTTCCGAACCGCCCTCGTATAATTCTTTTAAATCGTGAATAACACTCTGTTAGTACGAAAATTTTTTCACATAACCTTAGAATTGTCGACTTCAATTTCGCGCAAAAACGCGCATATCTCTGGGAGGGAACATTTTTAGGGCATGGGATCGGTCTCATTCGATGCTCAGATGTGTGTGAAAATTGATCTTTTTACCCTTAGGTCCCTTTCTCTATGCGCTGTCACATATGCGTTTACGAAGTGTTTGTATTGTAAATATGCATTGCAACTTGCGTTTAGGAAGTCGGCCATTCGTTCAGCTTATTTTGTTGTTGTTTTGATATTCATGTCGTGTAAACAGCCGACAAATTTCTTATTACCAGCGAAATTCTTCTGCTACGGATTTAAAATTAACATTGTTTCATATTAGTTTTAAATGAAAAATGGTTAAACTAACCTTAATAAATATCTTTGATTTAATAGTTTTCACTAATAAAACAACATGACTATAACTTTAATTTCCTACAAATTGTATGTTAAATTAAAATTTAATGAATTTATCTATTGTGTTTGTTTAAAAAAAATTTTGTGTGCATTTAAAGAATGTTAGTGCTGCAGCGGTAAGTGCATTGACTATTATGCGGTGAGTTCGAGTTCAAATCCTGGCTCGGTTAGCCAAGTATTCTGATGCTAATAAAATAGATAAAGAGAATAGAACGCCTTTGTTTGGTGTTAAGTATTACTAATTTAATCGAACCCAATAGCAGTTTAGATTGGATTTGGATTCTTATCCACTATTTTTCATGCATTTCAACTGACACGACACAGCATGAAACCGACAATTCTTTTGTCCTAAAGTTGTGAACCTGCATTTAGTGGTATATCCTAACCCTGGTTTGTTCAACGATCTAATCGAACTTATTAATTGTGCGCAAATGCAATTTACAAAGTCGTTTAACACTGATGCCCTTCTGCTCCCATATTACATAGCCATATTTATTCAGCTTTAGGGTTCTATGTTCCTGTTTTTCTGCGCCTCTCATGCATTTGTTTGATTTAGGAATTATCTTAAAAGATCTAGTTATTGTTTCCTGTACAAAATTTTTAAGCAAACAATCTTATTTCAGAGCATAATAAGACTTTTACAACTGAATGAAATCTAGTAAATTTCAATAAAAATCTTTATCAAAATCTATACCGTTTGCACTAAATATTTTTATAGAAATTTCTTATCCAAAACAAAAACCATTAACTATAATTTTTGCTAAACTACAAAGCAACAGCTGCAATGTAGCTAATTCACGAACCTTTTTTTATATAAAATCTAGTAGAAGAAGTTAGTGATGCAACTGTGATTTCTTTTTTCACAATTGTACTAAAAGGTAAATATCTGTACCTTTTAGTACATAGTTGCATCACTAACTTCTACTAGATTTTATGTAGATAATAATTCCTGCGGAAAGCATTTATGTATGTTAATCAGCAACTAATGTTGTTAGTGGCAAAATAATAATTGTTCATGAGGTCAAAGGAATATCTCTTAAGGTACCCATAGACTTTGTAATATAATTGAGTACTTTATTTCTATTATTGTAGTCGTTTTGCTCCACATTACTCAATAAATTGCACAATATAAAAAAAATAATATAGTGCGCAATTTTTCTTGCCATGTACTTATATAAAAGCAAACAAATTATATAAATTTTATTGGAGCAAATTAAAATATCGGAAAATAAGGTTCGGTGATGTACACACCTGGAAATAGTTATTGTACAATATTATCAACACATTAGAAAATATTTCTTTTCGCGCAATATAAATCAAAATGCTTTTATCCAATATATTTTGCCACCTACCAAATACATAAAGTTAATTTTATTATACAATATCAATTATTGCACAATAATATTGCAAAGATAGTTGTTCTTCTTTTTGCTTTTGCTACTATGTCCGTCACAGGCTCTTTTCTCGAGAACCGTAAGAGCTACAGACCTGCGATTTTTACAGAGTATGTAAACCTCTGGCCGCTACAAGAACAAATACATATCTGATAGTTAAAAGTTAAAGGGTGTCCGAAAGCGAACACCGAAACATGTGGAAATCCTAATATAATAAACATACAATTATATATAGACCCCTGAAATTTTCAGAGATATTTTTATGCCACTTAACACTAAAATTAAAAACAAAAAAAAATTAAAGGGCATTCTATTAGTTAATGTTATCTTGATTATGTAATTTTTGACAACTTGCTGTAGCTTGGAAACCGCACGAGGCAAGCTCTTCAACTTTTTTAAAAGGATAAAACCAAAAACTGCAATCCCAACATTAAAAAAATAAATTCAGTAAAGTGTGACTTTGACTAGAGCACGAAGGGTTCCGTACGTTAGGCTTTGAGCATATTATTTTTAAATGGGGTTTGTTTTTGCGTTTTTTCAGCTGAAACGTTTTTTGTTTTTTCGCTTTTTTCTCAATTTGGCCTTTTTTTCAGTTTTTAGCGTTTTTTCAGTTTTTAGCGTTTTTTGCATTTTGGGGTTTTTTTCATTTTGGCGATTTTTTTTCATCTTGGCGATTTTTTTCATTTTGGCGTTTTTTTCATTTAGGCGATTTTTCCGATTTTTCGCGATTTATTTTAGTCTTATAATTTTTTTTTAATTTGGTGCTTTCTTTCGTTTTGCCGATTTTTTTTTTGGTTTTTGACGATTTTTTTTCGCTTTGGCGATTTTATAATTTTGGGATTTTTTAGTATTGCCGTTTCTGAAAATTTCAAGAGTTTGGGCTCTTACGGTTTCCAAGATACAGCAAGTTGTCAATATTACATAGTCAAAATTACATTAACTGATAGAACACCCTTTAATTTAGATTTTTTTTTTAAGTTTGATTGTTCATTGTTGTAGTCTGCGGCCAAATTTCAGGTCCGCAGCTCTTACGGTTCTGGAGAAAACAGCCTGTGACGGACAGCGTAGCGAAAATAATGGGGTTCCTTTTCACGTTTGGTGTACTGAACCCTAAAAATGCCGAAACGAAAAATCGCCAAAAATAAACAAAAACACTTAAATAAGAAGTATCACCAAAATTAAATTAAATCGCTAAAAATACAAAAATATTACCAAATGTAAAAAAAGGTCGTTGAAGAACTAAAAAATCGTTAAAGCCAAAAAAAAATCGCAAAAATGAAAAAAAGTGCCAAAACTAAAAAAATCGCTAAAAAAATTATATTTTGCAATGAAGCAAAAAAAAATATTACCAAAAACCGAAAAAATTGCCAAAACAAAAAACAACGTTAAAATTCAAACAAGTGTCAATACACGTCAATACAATACACGTCAATATAATACACGTCAATACAATACAAAGGTCAATATAAAATACAAAAAAAAATTGCCAAAAACAAATAAGCGCCAAAGCTAAAAGGTTCGTTCGTATAGTCAATGTTGGTTGCACTTTACTGAACTTATTTTTAGGGTGGCGTTGGCTGAATTACTTAGCACGTTGACAACAAAGCCGAAGGTGCTGGGTTCGAGCCCGAACTTCTGCAACAACACTTAGCAGTTTTCTGATGTGTATTATTATCCCTATTAGTTGTTGTGGGAAAGTTCAAGTGATGAAGTCATAGTCATTGGACATTGAACTATACCGATTTCAGCAGACACTAATCCTAATGTTACAGCCTACGTTGGCATTGTGTAGCTGAACTATCGGCAAGGTAAAATAACCAATAAAATAGCTACTATAAATACAGTTTTGAAAATTTAATACGCCTCATTGACACCAGAGGCGCTGCAACACTGCATTATTAAGAAAAAAGTAGAGTTGTAAAAAAATTAAGCTCTCCTTCATTTCTTGCTTCACCAGCTGTCTTTTCTATCGCTAACCCTTAGCTAAAGAAGGTAACACCTAGTAATAGTAGAAGGCATGCATTGTCTGACTGAGTGTTATTTTTTACTGGCTCCAGGAACTTAATATTTGTTGCTGGGTTGTGCCTGCAATAAGAAATTAAATGCCCATTCCATTAAACGATATAAAACTAAACTGATTTCATGCTACAGATTAAAAACGCAGTGCCTTTCCTATTGCTTAAGCAATTATATAAATTTGTAGGTGTGGTATTTGCTTCTTTTAAATGCTTTTTTTTTATTGTAATTTTCGGCAAAATCTCTGTCAACATCATTGAATATTTATTGCTGCTTATGCCACTCTAATTAAAGATATATTATTTGTGAGCATAGATTTACTCAGTAATAACTTAAAAACTAAATTAGTATTAATGTAGAGCAACAAGTTTTTAATTAGATTTGAGATTTAATACATTTCCCATAGAAAATAATTTATTCTGCCCATATCTATTAAATATTAAAGTTTAAGATTACATATTTTGCATGTGAATTTATAGCAGCTGTTCTCATTTGCCTGGTAATAAAATAATTGTATGTGCTTATTTATATGTATATAATATATATTTTATATATCCTTGCATTGCAAATTGGGCTGGAGTATTTTCGTGTGTTATAATACCTAAAGTTATACTTTATTAATTGTTTTTAATTATGACAAATAAATTACTGACTGTAATAATTATAAGATATACAATATGAGTAGATACCTATGTAGACAAATAATTCTTATACAATTTAATGGCTGACCCCGGTGCGCGTTGCTGGCCCTAAGCAAACATTAGTGTTGTATAGGGCATTGGTGATACAATATGAAAATTGGAATTTGCCCACGAATAAACTAAATATTGCGCCATCTGCCGGACGAACTTCAAACTACACAAAAACGCTACTCACACCCCATAGAGCATGTATATGAAGTTTAGTCAAAATCGGTTCAGTAGCTCTTGAGTTACGGTGCAAAAACACAAAAAAACTAAAAATTGCGCCATCTGTCGGACGAATCACTATTTCTGAAAGGGGCGTAGCATTTACCGGGGTAGAATATATATAAAAACATGCTCCGGTCTTTTACAAATATTTTGTGGGGTGGAAGGCGAAAATCTGTTGGGGCATTGAAGAGTTCACCCCTAACAAATAAACGTGTTTTTGATTTTTATATGTGTTAAGATGTACAATAATTTACTTATTTTATACATTTATGGCCTGTCCCGTGATGTCGACAGAAAACGTTTGATCGACAACTTGTATTGAAAACAACAATAAAATAAGAAAACTTGTTTATATTTTTAAAATAAATAAACGATCGAAAATTTTTTGTCGACATTGTGGCATAGTTCTTTAATGATTCGTTTAAATTATTATTTTCATCATAAAAATTCAAAAACCATCGATTTATCATCAACTCAGACTATTGAACTGTCCTTATCATTTCCATCGTTAAAAGTAAGTGTAATTTGTAAATGAACTGCGTTAAATTATTATTAAAAGTTTAATTAAGCCAACCACAATGTTTCCTATCATACTTGCTGTCATTTTATCTGGGTCTGTCTGACTGCCTGTCTGTCGGCTTGTCTGCCTTATAAGCATAACAAACATATTTTAATGATATTAAAACCATATTTAAAGAAAAATCTATAAGCAGAAGCGCATGGTACGTTCTATGTGTCCAACCGATTACTCAGCTTCGGCTTCGGCTTCGATATCTTTCGAATATGTTGGGCATTATTTTTTTGCTGAATTTTACAAAAAAAAATCAAAATTGAAATTTTTCAAGGATCATGCTAAGACTCGGCTGAATTTTTGGGACAGATTGCTAAATTTCGCACACTGGCTTCCTAAACAGTACAAAATATCCTTGTGGCTGTTTTATGTAACATACTTGCATCATTTGTACAGTATGAATAGTTTTTTGCCACACCTGAATATCTGGGAAAAAATCGCCAAGTCGAAAAAAGAAAACAAAAAACATCCGAAAAAATCGCAGAAACGAAAAAAGCACCAGAACTGAAAATATCGCTAAAACTAAATCGCCGAAATCCGAAAAAATCGCCAAAACTAAAAACCGTTAAAAACCGAAGAAAACGTCAAAAGCCGAAAAATCCAAAAACTGAAGAAATCCACAAATCAAAAAAAACAAAACGGAAGAAATAAAAAAACATCCGAAAAATCTCGCCAAAAACCGGAAAAAATCGTATAAACTAAAAAAAGCGCCAGAACTAAAAATATCGCTAAAACCAAATTGCCGAAATCCGAAAAAATCGCCAAAAACAAAGAAAAAAAAAAACAGCAAACTAAATAACGACAAACACCGAAAAAATCGCCAAAACAAAAATAAGCACCAAAAGTAAAAAATCGCTAAAACCAAAAAATTGCTAAAAACGAAAAAAAGCGCCAAAAGCCAAGAAAAAACGCTAAACCTGTCTGTCTGTCTTTGTTAAAAGCTAATTAAACATTTAACAGCATTGATCTGAAATACAAGCTTAATTGATGGGACATTTTATGTTGATATTGTACGTGACATTCTGTGGAATTGCCCATATGTATGTAGCGTCCGTACGGAATCCTTTGTGTGCGAGTTAAAGTCGCATTTTAATCAATTTATTTCTCGACATCGTGGAGCAGGCTGCTTGTTTACGGTCGTTTAAATTGTTATAACGAGAAGACTTTTTAAATTATGGTCTTAAAAATTTTGAGCCCGCCCACAGTCTCGGCATAAAATCAACCAAAACCCCTACATGGGCGACACGCAACTAGGACCGTGAAAGCTGCAGGGAGGAGGAGGATTTGTGCTTCTCAGAAACTATGCAACCGATTTATTTTAAATTTAAAACATAGATACATATATGTGCGTCTAAAAAGAACTTGTTCTTTAATTTTAAGGACACACAGCCACAGAAGATTTCCATTTTTAAGGATTTTTACAATTCAATGGTTTTTGCCATAAACGATGATATTCATCTATTAAAGCTTCTTTGAAGGAACTTAAAATATTTACTTAATTTTAAAAAATTTAACTCCTATACCGTCAGCTGAAAAGCAAAACCACGTAACTACCAAAAATTAAAAATCGCATTTTAAATTAATTATTGTTGAATTACAACGAAAATTTAAAACTTTTCAAACATTTATCATAGGAATCAGCCGTGTTCAAAGTTAATGTAAAGAAACTTTACTTCACACACTTGAATAATTTTCTATTGTTTATTTTTTCTCCAATAAAAATGAAAAAATTTTATTTACGTTATTTTGCATTTCAGTTAAAAATCAATTCGGATTGAATATAACCCTTAGGAAAATTTCCATAAGGGTTGGAAGACAGTTTATGTCACCTGTTCCGGAATTATAAATGTTGAACAAAATCAAGCCTCTAGGTGGTATCCGTTCTGCTATCGAAATGCACCAAAAACTCAATTTAAAAATACAATTTCTTAGGGCCTTTCTATATTAAGGTAACGATATTCTCTTCTGTGACTATCCAAAATGTTAAGCTGGTCTTGTCAAATAATGTAGTGTGTATTGGTGCGCTGCGTGCTTATTGCCAAAACGTGATCACATTTTGATAAAAAAAAATTTCTTAAATAATGTTTAAAGTGACCAACGTGGGCTTAACCACCAGAAAGAAGCTGTGGCATATATGAAAAATTTTAATAGATTTATAATGAGTGTTAATACGTATGCGTATGACAGAAATAAATATACATATATGTATTTGCTTTAAAATTCTTAAGGATTCTGAAAAAAAATGCAAGTCATTTTAGAGTCACGTAAACAGAGTTTATAAAAATATGTCCTTTAATACATTTGCTGGTTCAATAAAAGTAAACAAATATGCTGCAAAAAAAAATAAAAATAAAAATAAAGGAAAAGTCCTTTATATACAGTAAAGCAGGAACAAGAAGTCACGTTCTCAGCAAATGAATATGTATTTCTATTTTTGGCGGATTTTTTTGTCAAGTAAAAACTAAAAAAAACGAAAATACAACACATGGCACGTAAAGATATTAAGAAAAGCCCCAATTCACCTGCAGACAAAAGTGTGTATATTTTCTTGGCACTTATGAAATGACAAGCAACCCTCATAAAACGAAAAAAAAATACGAAGAAACGCATAAAGCCAAGCAATTAAAAAATATACATATACATATACAAAATATGGGGAGGGGGAAGGTATATAGAGAGGCCAGTTGTGCCCACTTGGAAATGACTTGAAATTTTATATTTATCCTGCTACAATTAGTAATAGAGCCAGTGTGCTTGGTTTAAATAGGACCTTTACTTTATAGAAAAGAAGAAACAAAAAAAAAACCCCTCAAATCCAATTCGTATTTTGTCCTTCACACAAAAATTTAAAAGTAAAACAAATAACAGAAAACAAGTGCATAAAATTGTAATAAAAGTTCCATTTTTTTAATGTTAAAAACTCCTCAATTTCTTGTGTTTGTTTTAACCCTTGTCCTTTCACTGAATTAATGCATATAAGGAAATATAGAAAACGAACAAGTACATAAATATTTTTATTTGCATTTACATAGAAACGATGTGGGAGAATACCAGAGCAATTAAACCAAAATTAATATATTGATTTCTCTTTACACAAGTACTTGAATATGTTTTGTTTTCTTTTGCAAAAGAAATTTAAGCAAAATTTGATAGCAATTCTTGCAAATCTTTTTACTTACATACATTAGAAATAGTACACTGTGTTACAAATTTGCACTTTTTTAAACTAAAAATTGCCTGGTTAGATATTTTATCTTCTACTGAGTCTTACTCAAAGTGTGAATAGGAAAACAAAGTCTTGTTAATCATATTATAGCTATATAATATTTTCAAAAACGTTTATGCAAAATCCTAAGACGAAACTTTTTGTAGAACACCTTAACACTCTAAATAAGCTCCATACAGAGCTATAGACATAGCATACTCGTACGTTGCCTTTTTAAACGCATCAGTAGACTTCAACCAAAAAATATCCAAAGAACCTCTAAAAAGACCTTCATATATTTATATAAAAACTCTCTCTATTAAGAATTATATACCCAAACATTATAAATTAGCAAAATCTTCTCACAAATATCTTAAAGAAAAGCTAAAAAAAAGTGCTCAAGATGTTATTGAGAATTATGTACATAGACCTAAGAAATAAAACAGCATCCAACAAAAACTTTTCTACAAAAATATTTTTATTCGATTCTGAATCTTTATAGGGTTCCGTACACCAAAGATGAAAAGGAACCAAATTCTTTTCACTACGATGTCCGTCTGTCCGTCTGTCCATCTGTCCGTCCGTCTGTCTGGTACAGGCTGGTTTTTTTAGAATTGTAAGAGCTACGTACCTGAGAAATTTTCACAGTATATGTAAATTTATAAACAACAGCAAAAATATAAGAGTAAAAAATTAATGGCGGTTCCAAAGCACACAACGAAACATGTTGAAATCCTAATGTAATATACACACAATTATATATAGACACTTAAAATTTTCCAATTTAGTGCAGTTTTTTTTTTGCAAAGTAAACAAATTAACACTTTTATTAAAAAAAAACAAAATTAAAGGGTCTTCTATCATTTAAAGTAATTTTGACAACTTGCTGTATCTGGGAAACCGTAAGACACAAACTCTTGAAATTTCCAAAAACCTTAAATCTAATAATGTTTTCACACTGACTTGGTTTTTATAAAAGTTGGTTTTAATGTCAAAACTAACTCTCAAAACCTGGTTTTACCATACAAATTGTTTTTGTTAAATCCAACTTAAAACCATTTCTGAATTGCTTTTATTTTGGTTTTATGAAATGAAGCCCTGTTTTCGCTGTGGTAAATTCAGTGCTGTCAAGTTAAAATGACCGGTAGCAGCTGATAATGTTTATGCCAGTGAATAACAAGAGATGTCGCTTGAAAGATTTTCAACTTAAAAATGGATGCAGCAGCAACAATAAGTAAAAAATTATTGAAAAATAAGAGTTCTTTGGAAGGAAAACAACAAAAAAATTTTCATTGTCCTCTGGAAAGTGAAAATAAACGATATGACATATCGATCCACCACTAAAAAAGTTGTATTTTGTGACTTATTTGTGTATTTTTTATATACAATAACTTTATTTCCAAGCACTTCTTCACTTTGTATTATTAGTTTCATAATTTTAAAATATTAATTTAAAAAATATAAAATAATTTCCATTTTAGAGCGCATTGTAAAGTTTCTTAGTTTTTCATACAAACAAAAACAGTTGTACAGTTTGTCAAATAAGTGTTATAAAAAGCAGAAAAAAATACAACAACAAATACACGCATTTCTGCAGAAGATTTATTTTATTTTGATCAAAGTTATTAGACAGTCTGTGAGTTAAAACCTGAATTTAACAAACTTGCAGTGTGAATGCAAAATCAGCTGTTTATGGTTTTAACGTTAAAACCAGGTTTTAACTTGCAGTGTGAAAACACTATAAGAAAATCCAAAATTAAAAAATAGCCAAACGAAAAGAAATGCCAAAATTAAAAAAAAACGTTAAATGAAAAATAACACCAAAAGTAAAATAAGTCAAGAAGATGAAAAAAATTCACCAGAAGTAAAAGTATAGCAAAAAAAAACCGAAAAAACGCCAAAAAGGAAAAAAACGGCAAAAATCGCCAAAAATTAAAAAAGCACTTAAATGAAAAATATCACCAAAAATAACAAAACAACAAAAAAGTTAAAAGGTCACCAAAAACCGAAAAATTATCAAAAAAAAACACAAAAAAGCCAAAAACGAAAATAACGCCAGAACTAAAAAAATCGCTAAGACCAAAATATATATATTGCAAAAACCAAACAAAAATCGTTAAAAACCGAAAAAATCTTCAAAACGAAAAAAGCCCCAAAATAAAAAAATCGCTAACACCTAAAATATGTATTTTAAAAACAAGAAAAAATCGTCAAAAACCGAAGCGCCAAAACTAAGCAACAAAAAAAGAATTTGCAAAAAACTAGAAAAAATCGCCAAAACGTAGATAACGTCAAAACAAAAAAATCGGTAAAACTAATATATCTTTTGCAAAAAAACAAAAAAGAAATCGTTAAAGACCGAAAAAATCTTCATAACGAAAAAAAATCGCTAAAACTTAATATATGTATTGTAAAAAAACCAAAACAAAACTATCATCAAGCACCGAAAAAAATCGCCAAACGAAAAAAAAACAAAAAAAGTTGCAAAAAAACCGGAAAAAATCGCCAAAATAATTTATAAAAAAATCGAAAAAAACCGAAAAAAAATCATTTAAGATATTTGATAATATAGGCTAAGATTTAGTAGCATGTATGTAGTGTCCGTACAGGACCCTTCGTGTGCGAGTCAGAGTCGAAAATTATTAAATTTCTTATAAATAAAATTAAACTAAACTACTTGCAGAGAATTTCTTAGAATGCAATTTGATAATGAACAATTCTAGTGTTTAATAATAATTTAAGTTCGACCTTTCGTTCCATATATTTTCGTTTGCTTAGGGTTTGATACTCAAAAATATGTATTGTTACGTTTTTGCCTTTTAAAAATTAAATTTTTGTAGCTTCAAACAATTAATTAAAAAATCGCCAGTATACAATGCTTAATAAACTCTAATACTTTTTATTGCTCAACGCTGATATTCAGAACGTTTAGACATACATTGTTAAATAATTCACTGCTAATATGCTACGATATTAACTTTGCTGTTATTAAAACAAGATGGTGCTAAATGCTGGTACTCACTATCTTACATAGTCAAATGGCTTTTGAGAAAAATAACATCTGGTCTAATGGAGCTTATGAAAATTTCTAAATAACAAAAAAAAACCGAATGATTATGCAGGATAGTGAGTACCAGCCTTCAGCGGACTTTCAAATCTTTTTGCACTTCACATAAAGCTTGCAGAAGGATGCCAGCAAAATCCAGAAAGTCAGAGCACATCGAACGGTATCTCATTACTAACTTTCGATCTCATCATTAGTTTCAGTTACAATTCATTCTATTTCCTTGTATGTAGATACATTGACAATAACCTGCAAGTGAAAGCATTATAGTTGATGTTGTTGTTTGTATGTGGCATCTGCATTGGTTTAAGTGTTTGTGTGGTTGTATATTTTTGGTTAAGCAGAAGATATAACATTATAGTTGTTGTTATGTTTTAAAAGTTTTCTTTCACTTCGTGTTGCATATTTGTATGCTTGAGTATTGAGAGAGTATGGAAAGAGTTTTGTGATTATTCTCGCTCATTATTTCTGAGACAATATGGAATAGTAGCTTAAGTTGACTTAACTAATAAAATATAGCTTTAGTATGCTGTATTTTGTTACAGTTGGAATTTGCAATTAAAAAAAATTAAAATATTAAGTTAGCGTTACAACTTCCCATAAAAAGCCGCTTTGCTTAAGTTGACTTAAGCTACTATTCCATATGGCCACATACATATTTATTTTTATATTTCAATTCCACTTTCAAACGCTAAGTGTAAAACAATTGCTTTAAAACAACTACGTTCAAACACACATACACTGATATTTGCATTTGAGGTAAACAGGTTTGAAAGTTCTTAAATTTGTTCTTGTTTCTTTGCAAGGTAAGAGCAAGCATTGTTGTCTGGTTTGTTGTTGCTGTGGCTTGTTGGTTGTACCCTCGTCTATGTGAAAGCTTAAAAGCTCTTCTGTAAAAGTTTGCACATTGTACATATGGATTGGACGTAGCTGCTTTAAAACTATTGAAATAGAGGAATCTTTAGAATAATTATTGGTGCATACTTTTAGGAGCGGTAAATAAATATTTACTAAAAGAAGGCACATTGCTGAGATATTGCTCACAATGTCCTTGAAGCGGCAAAACAAAGCTACTCGTATATGACATACAAATTTTAACTTTCATAAAAATTCGGTGTAAGACTTTGTATGAGTTTACCTCAACGATAGACATATAGCCCCTATTTACTTTAATAGTGTATCAATTAAAAAAAATCGTTTGTTTTCTTAATAATGCTAAATAATTTGGCATATTTTTTTCTGGGAAAAACTAGTTTTTTGAGTTGTGATACTATTGCAGTTAATCAGCGACATTCATATCACCTGTAATTTATTACTTTGAATTTATGGTGATCTCCACCATCTGACATTTTTAGTGCAATCATTTCAAGTTCGAGCTGAAAAATAAAACAAATTTTACTTACCGTATAAATAAAACATGCCCTCAATAATTATTACTACCGGTATAATTTTAAATTGCTGCATATTTGCTGTCTGTCTTTACCTTTTGCATTTGTGTAAATTTTTTACATTTACTTACCCCTCGATTGTGAACTGTTTTTGTCATTAATGACATTAAAATGTTATTGCCCAAAAGAAAGATATAAAAAAATAAAACTATTAAAATTTTATGTTTTTTTTATTCCGAAGTAGAAATTGCAGTGGGTGGTATAGAAAAAAAAAATAAAGCAGTAAAGTGCTAGTTGGACTTCTTTTTTCTTTTTTTGGCTTTTCAAAGATAGTGAATTAATATTAAATGACAAATTTATGGACTTCTAACGATAATGGTAAAGTTAAATGAAAAAAAAATATATATATATGGAATAGAACATTAATTTTTGTATCAAGCTAGTGCTGCAGCTTTTGTGAATAAATTAATGGACATAATGAAAATAAAAACTAATATTGAAATAAAGAAAAATAATTAAGGATATTAAGGTTAAAGCTGGGGTTTGAATTAAAGGAAAAATAAGAAATAAAATTATTTTTGTGCAATAAATTTGAGAAAAAGAAACAGATTCTTAAAATGCAATCAAAAACTATTGCCTTTTTATTTATTTTAAAATTGAAAACCAGACACTTAATTTTTATTTATTTTTTGTTTTTATTATAAATATCTTCGATACTTTGGAAGTTAATCTATATTATTCCTTCTAAAACAAATTTTGTTGCATATCGTTGGCCAATAGAAATAATATATACTATCAGCCTTATTTATAAAAATTTATAAAGGGTTTATAAAACAGTTTTTCATTCAAAATTTATCTTATTAATAAGTCTGTATAAGTTTAGTTTTTACAACTTTTTTTTATTATGATAAATTAAAATATACAAGCTTGTTATTATATTATTCTAACATATCGTCCCTACTATGTCAAAATTCGTTTTTTAGATTCGTTATCCTGGTACCCTAATTTACACGATATGCCACGTATCAAAATGCTGAAATTCTCATGGACAATAGATCATTCAACAAGAAATGTTTTAAGCCTGGCACTTTTAGGGACTTGACTTCAAGTTCCCAATTTACGGGTCTTCTTACAAATTTGCATATTGGATAGTTTGACATGGTAAGTTTTAAGCTTAAAAAAATAAATTTTGTACGTTTGAATATTTGTGTATAATGATGATCAATTCAGAACTCTATATTTACCCAAAACTGATAAAAAAGACCTTTTGAACACACAATGTTAAATTAGTCAGTGCTAGTATACCACGATGTTAACTTCGCTGTTCATTACATAAGACTGTCTGTAACACTGACTCATATGTTTGTTTGTGTGTCATTCCGTGTTTAATTTCCATAGTATGCATATGCGACCCATGAAGTATATTCTGGGTCCTCATGAATAGGAAAGACGAATAAGCGATGTCCGTCTGTCCATCCGCCCGTCTGTCGGTTTTCCGTAGCTAGAAACTTTGGTCATGAACTGGTGTATCAGAAATGATTCAAACTAGATTGCTATTGAAAATCAGCAAAACCAAAAAGATGGTTTCAGAGCTGGACAACTTCAACTTTTTTCCCATATAAAAGAAACTAGCTAAAACTAATTTTTGTTATTTTTTGTTGAATAAATATATTTCATATATCAAAATTAAAATAAAATGTAAATATGTAAATCAAAAAGATGATTCCAGGGTTGGAAAGTTAAATTTTTTTTTTTGGTATATAAAAGTAGCCTACTCTATAAATTAACCCATATGATATTCTATTAGACGCATTTTATATTTTGAAAGAAATATTTTGCTAAAAGAAATTAGAAAAAACTAAAAAGATGATTAAAGGGGTTGGAAAATTCAATTTCGTTTTGCATATAAAAGTAACCAGTTCAATTTCATTTTTTCTTTTTCTTTTGATGACATTTTGTTTTTAAAAATACATTGAAATACATTATTGAGATGTTAGCTAATCTCTAGTTGGCTTTGCGCACTGTTACAAATTTTCCTCCAAATGCATGAACACAATGGCAGGCTTATCTTCTGTTTCGAAGCTTGTCTAATAACTAAATATTCCTTGATTGATTTGCTAATTAAAATGTTATGACAGCAATATGAACTTTAGACTAATTTTTTGATTTACAAAAACGTATTAAAGCTTGAATGTTAGCCCATACTTATAAATACTTATATTCATACACAGCATAGACTGAATTACGAAAAATTTTATGGAAAACAACAATAAAATATAAGTTATCGATCGAACGTTTTCCGTCTTCATGATGGGACAGACTGCTAAGAATTTCCAAAAAAAAAAACAAAATTTAGTAAGTGAGACACTTTAAATTTAATTAAACTATAATGAATTTTAATCAGGAATAATTTCCTTAATATGGCTTAAGTTCACTATTTTAAATTTTTATTGAATGAAATAGAAGAGAAAAAATTTAAGCTAGACTTTTCTTCTCTTCTTTGGAAACAATAATTAAAAAATTTTTTTTTTCCTTGAAACATAATGTCACCCTTAAAAACTAATCTCAGCTTTAAATGAAAAATAGACATTATTTCATCTACTCTTATATAGATACACAACTCCTAAAACTATGCTTTGCCAAATATTAAATTTTTAACTCCTCATAATATGCAACGCTTTTGTAATTTTAACGAATTATATGGGAAAAGAAAAACACTTACCACAAAATATGTGACAACAGCCTCCATAATCACCGAAATTTAACTAAAGCAGTAAAAAATAAAGAGCAATATAATAAAATAAATTTAGCACGTATAAAATGCTCTAGCAAAAGGAAAAAATAACTAAATGTGGATAGAAAAAGAAATGGTCTACGGTAAGCAGCATGTGGTAGTTTTTAATTTTGTGGTTTTGGTGCTTGTTGGCTTAATTTGATAAAAAAAAAAAAATTAAAATAAACAAGGAAAACCACAAATAAATGAAGTGCAGAAGAGTTGATAGAAATTTTCTCTAACATTAAAGGAAAAAATGTTTTAAAAAGACTTCAACTACTACGATTTTGTACTAGACTAAAGAACATTGCAACATTTTCTTTTTAATCTAATACAAAATCGTCGTAGTTGTAGTCGAAATACGACACTCGTAATAAGGCCCAATTATAACGTCAGCTGAAATGCAAAACAACTAACAAAAATAATTCAAAATAGCATTTTTAATAATTTATGGGGTATTAATTACATCGAAACACATGTCCCTACAAATTTTCAGCAGGATGAAAAAGTTTAATAAAAGAATTTTACTTCAGTCACTTAAATAATTTTGTTTCGGTTTTTCTCTATTCTATAAAATTTACAAAAAAAATTTTTTACTTGTGTTTTTTTTATTTAATTTATTATTTCAATTAAATACAAAAACATATTCAAAATTCCTAATATACATATTTTTAAATAAAAAAAAACTTTTGCAAAACAAAAGTTTAAGCATGTCTTATGTATGAAAATAAATTCAGTAAAGTGCGACTTTGACTCGCGCACGAAGGGTTCCGTACGTTGGGCTTTGAGCTTTTTTTTAATTAGTGTTTTTTTACGTTTTTTCAGCTGAAATAATTTTTTTTATTATTATTCGCTTTTTCTCGTTTTGGCGATTTTTTTAATTTTGGCGATTTTTTTTTAATTTTGGCGATTTTTTTCCGGTTTTTCGCGATTTATTTTCGATTTAGAATTTTTTTTTAATTTGCTGCTTTTTTTCGTTTTGGCGATTTTTTTTTGTTTTGGCGATTTTTTTTCGGTTTGGCGATTTTATAATTTTGAGATTTTTTTGTTTACCGTTTTTGAAAATTTCAAGAAGTTTGCTCTTACGGTTTCCAAGATACAGCAAGTTATCAAAATTACATAGTCGAAATTACATTAACTGATGGTAAGCCCTTTAATTAAAATTTTTTAAATTTTATTGTTAATTGTTGTAGTCTGTATAAAAATACACTAACCTTACAAAATTGAAGTCTATATACATACAATTGTATGTATATTACATGGGATTTTAAAATTTTTCGTTGCTCGTTTTGGCACACCTTTTAATTTCCAACTCTCATGTATTTGTTGTTGTAGCGGCCAAGGGTCTACACACTCTGACCAAATTTCAGGTCCGTAGCTCTTACGGTTCTCGAGAAAATACCCTGTGATGGACAGACGGACAGACGGACAGCGTAGCGAAAACAATAGGGTTTCTTTTCACCTTTAGTGTACGAAACCCTAAAAAGAGCTCAAGCAAATATTTAATATTTGTTTTAGATTTTTGCTAGTTTTTGGCAACAAATAAAACAAAACACCATCAAACAAACAACAAGAAGAAATGAAGGCAAAAAGGAGAAAATTTTACTTAAACCGCATTAATTGAAAATTTATGGCCTATTTCACAATAACGAAACGAAACTTTCGACTGAAAATTTATATTGAAAACTAAACAAATTTTCATATTTTATTGTTGTTTTCAATATAGGTTTTCAGTCGAACGTTTCGTTTCGTTATTGTGAAACAGGCGCTTAATTTAATTTTATTTCCCATGCAAAACATTCTCACACACATTATAATATTTTAAAGCCAGACAAAAAAAAAAAAAGAAAGAATTTCATGTACGAGTACACACACCCACACAAACTCAACCGCTGCTACTCCCCTGCAGATAAAAGGAGTAGTATGTGGTCAGAAACATACTAGTTGCTTTTGAATTCAGACTGGTTGCACATCTGTTTTTTTCATACAACGAACTATCGACTTTTACATTGGGTTGTCATAGGAGCACAACTAGTTGTTTTGTGTAGAGTTGCATACTAGTTGAAGGACTAGTTGCTGTTATACTAGTTTATGTCAATGCCTGTTATGGATAGTTTTGTACTATTATTTTATAAAATAGTTTTATACCAGTATTCTATAAAATAGTTTAATACTAGTTACGCCCAATGCTGTTGTATACTACTCCAATATATACCGAATTCGGGAAATTATTTTCTACTAATAAAACAATATAATTTTTAAATTAATTTTAAAATTTAATTAAAAATCTCAACTAAAAAGAGAACAATTCATTCAAAACATAAAAACTCAACAATGAAAAACACTTACTGCGTATTTAAATTTAAATGAAACTTATCCGCCGCCAAAATAAAATATTGTTGAGAGTTAAAACACTGATCGATTTGTAATGACGCAGAAGACATTCAAATTCCTTTACAAAAAATTTTACCACATACATACACACACACACTTGCTGCATTCCATTTTACAATGGAAACATTGCACAGGCAAAAAATTCTTTTTTTTTTCATGTTGTTTACATGACAAAAAAAAAAGGGAGAGAAAGAGACAGCGCGTCGCTTGTAGAGAAGTGCAGCCGATATTTCATCAAGCTTCTTAGTTCTGTCTCTTTATAACTAGTATAGGACTGTTCCAAAACGTAACTACTCCAAAAATTAGCAACAGGGTCATGCCAAATAAACAACTTGCACTCATATTTCCAAATACATACACATACACAGCTCTAAACACCTCCGAGATCTGCATGATTACGAATCAAGCGGCATTTTAAATTAAAATTTTAAAAATGCTATTGCATTATCCAAATCAATGAGATTGTTGTTAATAAATGCATGCCCACTGCTTGCAATATCTTTCATTCATATGATTCACTAAAGCAATGAATTGAAAACTTCTTAAAACACCTTCTGACAAATATAGTTTTATGTACGATAATATTATAAAATCAAATAGCTAGGCTCATTCAATTTTATAAATTATTTTAATAAGAGAAAAACTATTAATTAACACGTTCACTGTCCACAGCCCATATATGGACGGAAATCATTCGTAGTCCACAGCCCATATGTGGGCTGCTAATCAAAAACCTCTTTTTAGATAGTTGTATATATTTTCAAACACGTATACATTTACGTAGCACTCTAATACAGTGATAAAAAAAAAAACACACTGGACGTCTGGGGCACTACTCGGTTTCTACCCTGGACAGTGAACGTGTTAATACTCATTGTTTTATTAACTTAAGACTTCATATAAACAACGTCACTTTGTGAGTTATTTGATTACTATACAAAACAATCAAACAACAGGAAGAATTTTTTATTTACAAGTATTTTTACTAACGGCACTTAAAAAAAGACAGTGAGTTAATGACAGTCAGTTGTAGTAGTACATGCATACATACCTGCAAATAATATTGGACTACGTGGTCCAATCTACATGAATCAGACTACTTACAACATGGTCCCATGTAATGCAGCCATGGATCATGTCGTTTTCGCACAAGCATTCAATGCTGTACGATATGTGTTCGTGTTTAAACGATTATGATCGTTCTTCTTAGGCACTTACAAATTGTATGCGAGTAGTCTATAACTGTTCCATATGGGGTAATTTTTGGGGAAGGTCCGATGTAGTGCAAATTTGGACCATGTGGTCCGTCCCTAGGACATCGCAATGTTAAATCGACCATGTTTTATAAATACATTTGGACTAGTTTTGTAATAGTCCTGGTCTTTTACGGAGTAGTCCTTACATGCAGGTATGGACTAGCCGCGTTATTTCCAGGCATACGGGCACCTACCCACGCACAAACACACGAATACACAGAGCCGTACACTGAAACACACACACACATATTAAAACTTCCTCTCTCTCTCTCTCTCTCTCTCTCTCTCTCTCTCCCACTGCTTTTTGAAGAATCATGAGCTCTTTTTACCGTTACATCTTTCAAATTGCTCCTCATCATAATTTAGTTAATGCGATTTGACAAATGTCAAGAGGTTCTAATAACTGCTTAATACTTATTTACGAATAGCCTTAAATATTTATTTACTTGTATAATTTATTTGTTTCTATTTGCTTGTATACTTTTTTTCTTTCCTTAAAAGGCGGCGCACAGTATATGGGAGAGTAATATGAATAAAACACGTACTTGGGACTTTAAACAAATGTTTTATGACAATATAATTATACGCTTCATTTGAAATGTATTAGAAAGCAAAAAAAAAAAAAACAAAAAATGAGAAAACATAAAAAAGGATATTTTTTTATAAAAAGCCCATCAAATTGGTATCATGCATGCACACACACGCTTGCACGCACTCACACACACACACATGCACAAGCACAAACACCTCAATTACAATCACAGTTAAATGTTGCCAACATTATATTGAACGACATTTCCCCCCATTATTTAATTATGACTTTGTGGTTGATATTATTCCATTAACTGGGTTTCCTAATAGGGATTTCCTAACTTTGACAGTTGAAGGTTAGCCGCGAATAACGTTTTAAGTGACAAAATAATCATTTTTCAGGAGAGCCAAAAGAACGTATTTTAAAGCAAGATTGTTTATTTCGTTTAAATTTTTTTAGCTTATCGAAAATAATGATAACTAGCATTAACTTTTCTTTTTGTATCTCTGCTACATTTATCAAGAGAGATAGATATCTTAATGTTAATCTGTGAAAAAACTGGTTTTTAGGGTTCCGTACACCAAAGGTGAAAAGGAACCCTATTGTTTTCGCTACGCTGTCTATCTGTCCGTCTGTTCGTCTGTCCGTCTGTCCGTCTGTCCGTCACAGGGTATTTTCTCGAGAACCGTAAGAGCTACGGACCTAAAATTTTGACAGAGTGTGTAGACCCTTAGCCGCTACAACAAAAAATACATGAGAGTTGGAAATTAAAGGGTGTGCCCAAACGAGCAACGAAAAATGTTAAAATCCCATGTAATATACATACAATTGTATGTATATGCACTTGAAATTTGTAAAGTTAGTGTATTTTTATACAGACTACTTAATTAAAGGGTGTACCATTAGTTAATCTAATTTTGACTATATAATTTTGATAACTTGCTGTATCTTGGAAACAGGAAGAGCAAACTTCTTGAATTTTTCAAAAACGGGTAAACAAAAAAATCCCAAAATTATAAAATCGCCAAACCGAAAAAAAATCGCCAAAACGAAAAAAAAGAACCAAATTAAAAAAAAAATTCTAAGACGAAAATAAATCGTGAAAAACCTGAAAAATCGCCAAAACGGAAAAATCGCCGAAATGAAAAAAAATATCGCCAAAATAAAAAACTCGCCAAAATGAAAAAATCGCCAAAATGAAAAAATCGCCAAAATGAAAAAAAATCGCCAAAACAAACAAAAACCGCCAAAACGAAAAAAAGCACCAATTTAAAAATAAACGAAAAAATCGCCAAAATGAAAAAATATCGCCAAAATTAAAAAAATCGCCAAAACGAGAAAAAAGCGAAAAATAAACAAAAAAAAAGTTATTTCTGCTGAAAAAACGTAAAAAAACACTGTATTAAAAAAATGCTCAAAGCCCAACCCTTCATGCGCGAGTCAAAGTCGCACTTTACTGAATTTATTTAACGAACGTTATTCGCGGCTGTGCTTCAGTTTATAGCTGTCGAATTGGCTAACATGTATCGAAATCTTCTGATTCATCAGCATCAGAAACTTTGTTGCACATAGTACTTGCATAAAAAAGGTTTAGCATTTCAGCAGAAAGATTAAATTTGCATTATTTTTAAAGTGTGTGTTTATTCTGAGAAGTGCTTCCAAAATAAGTCACATTGGATTTTGTTACGAATTTTTGTTTTAGCAGTGTTCATTATTAGTTCATCTGCCTTCTTCTTTATTAGAAACCATTCACTGTGAATAGTAAAACACATTTTTAGACTTGCCAGAGGCATTCTTGTTACCATCAGTTATAAAAAATCTCCCAAAAATTCCCTCAAATTTAGTTATCTTCCCCAACAAATCCCCAGTTACCCAATACGAAATTTTTAACCCCAATCGCGAAAAAAAATCCCCAATTTGGGTACAAATCCCCTCAAATAGCAACACTGGTCCAGGCCATAAGCACACCGATGAGAGCACAGGAGATCATAACAGCCAATGAGATCTTTTACTCTGCAAAGAAATAAGCATAAATATAAGAGCTTTCAAAATTATTTACCTCAAATGCAAATGTCAGAGTATGAATGTTTGAATGTAGCTGCTGTAGACCAGCCTCATATACTCTAATATTTAGATAGTTATGAGTTAAAAAGCTTTGAAAGCTCTTAAAATTTTTTCTTGTGTCTGTGCAAAGTAATCATCCAGCATCGTTTTCGCTGAGATCCGATTGGCTGTTGTGCTCTCGCTGGTGTGAAAGCACAAAGCTGTTTGTTAAAAGCTTGCACAGTGCGCATAGCGCTTTAACGTGGCTACTTTACACCTAACGTTAAATAAATATACTTGGGACTTTTTAGATATAGTTTTTTTTTAAACTTACCCAGTTAGGAGTTTTCTTTCATAAGTGGCGTTCAAGGTTATTTTTCAATCATTAATTGACATCTGTTATCAGTAGAGTGCAAATTGCTGGTTTAATTTTTATTTTTTTTTTGAACTATTATTTATGATATGTTTTGTTATTATTTATATTATTATATTAATTATATAATTTTATAAAATATTTATGTTTAGATTTATAAAATTTTAAATATACATATACTTATGCAATTATGTATATGTTAGATTGCATGTAAAAATTTAAAACTATTTTTATATTCTTTAATTTAAAAGATTTGTTCTTAAAGAACTTGATATGTATTTGATATTAAAAATTCTTTTTATCCCTTTTAACTCATTTGTTTGAGAAATGTTTTAGTTTGGGGCAATTACTTGCAGTTTAATTAATTTTTATTTGGTTTTGCTATAAAAGCATGATTAATATTTTTATGTTTATTTTTAATGATATGTTGTTTGTTTTATTAGTTTTATTTAAAGCTTGTTTAATATTTTGCTTACATTATTTATTTTTACACAATTACTTTTATATTATTAAATTAATAACTTGCAAGTGATACGTAATTGTTGGTTTTTTTATAAAATTTTATTTAATATATTTTGAACATTATTTTCTATTGTTTCAAACAAACCATAAAAGAAAATTATTTTCTCATATAATTTTTTTTTAATGGTAATTGTTTGTTGTTGTAGACATATTTCAAATGTTTATATTAATATAATAGTTTTTTTTGTATATATGCTTAATAATTATGCATTTATTTAATTTAATATTATTAAATTATTTTATTTTTCATTATTAGAATATTAAATAATAAGCTTTGTATTATATAATTTTTTAGTTTTTATTTTTTATTTTTTATTATTATAATATTTAAAATTAAATTATATTATTATTTTATTTTTATTTTTTATTATTATAATATTTAATATTTAATAATATTATTATTTTATTTTCTAATTTTTTTAATGCTTTTAATTTAATTATATTATTTTTTTTATTTTTACTTATATAACTATAATATTTTTTTATTTGGTTTTATAATTAATTAATTTTTTAATTTTAATTTTTCATTATAGTATTATTTAATATTTAGTTATATTATTATATTGTTTTTAATTTTAATTTTTTATTATTATACCATTTATATAATAAATATAATTTATTTATATATATATTTTTATATTTTTATTTATTATATAATTTAATAGAGCTTTTTCTTTTAATTTTTTGAAAGAAAAAATTGTTAGTTTTAATTTTATTTGTATAAAATTTTTGATATGTATTTTTTAACTTATTTTATTTTTTTCATTTTTTCTTTCTATTATACAAATATTTTATATTTAATTATGTTATTATAATTATATATTTTACTATTTTTTTTATTAAATTTCCAGAGCTTTTTTATTTTTTTTATTTATTTATTTTTTATTTTTTAGATATGTATTGATTAAATCATTGATTTTAATTTATATTTTTTATTATTATTATATTTAATAATATTATATAATTTTGTATTATTTAATATTAAGCTATATTGTTATTTTATTTTTTTAATTTTTATTTTTTATTATTGCAATATTTAGTTATATTATTACTATTTTGTTTTTTTTTTATTTAAGTTTTCTTTCACTTCTTTCTTATTTATATTTATATATATTTTTTGATATGTATTGATTAAGTAATTTTATTTTTTAATTTTTATTTTTTATAACTATAATATTTAGTTTTATTATAATCTTTTATTTTTATTTATTAACTTTAATTTTTTATTATTATAATATTTAATTTTAAATTATATTTTTTTTATTTTTTTTTTATTGTATTTTTTAGTAATTAATTATATAGTTTTTTAATTTTTATTTCGTTAAATTTGTTATTTAATATTTAATTAAATTATTTTTATTAAAATTGTTTCATTTATATTAGAGCTTTTTTAAGTTTTTACGTTTATTTATATTTTGATATGTATTGATTACATTTGTTTCACTTTTAAATGAATTATTTGAAATATAAATAATCATTTATATTTGAAGGTTTTAACAATTCTGAAATCGTTTATGAATTTATTATTTTTTTCTTTGTGTATAAACTTTTGTTTATAAAAGCTTTTATAAAAAAATCTATTAGTTCACTGTTTCTTGCCGTATTACTTTTTTATAAATTTTTAAAATCTTTATATAACCTGAATGCTGGTTTCATAGCAATTTTTGTATATAAAAAATAATTGTTTTGAAATTTGGTTTATTTTTTTAACTTTTGCCATTCAGTTTTTTGGGCTTAAAATTTTATATTTTTTATATTTTTAACATTGTTTTTATTACGTATAGAAGTTGTTTCTTATTAGTTTATATTAGTTTTTATATATTTTGTTAAACTTGAAATAATTTCTCTTAAAATTTTGAGTTTAAAACTCGTCTTAAGTTGTGACGATCTGCCGGCCAGGATTAAGTAATTTTTGCATATTATATAACCTTGAATTAATTTAGTACTCTTTGCCACTTCTCTTCTATTTTATGTATTTCATATATTTTCACTAATTTCTATTAAACCATTTTTAGGTATTTTTTTCTCTTCTAGTTGTTTTCTCTTAATTACATTTTTTTTATATCGTTCTCTTATTTAATATGTTTAATTTCTCTTAGTGTTACTCTCTTTTTATTACTGCTAAATTTATTTGGTTTTAATTAGCTATATCTCTCTTAATAGCTTTTGCAGTGCAGTTTTTTGTTTGTTTTGCTGTCATTTAATTTGTTTTAATTTGCCTTAGCTTTCTTAAAGCATTTATAGCGTAGCTCTCTTTAGTGTTGCCGTCATTTTTAATTTGCCTTAACTCTCTCTCTCTCTCTCTTTTGCAGCTTAGCGCTTTAATGTTGCTCTCAATGAATTTGCTTTATTTCTCTTATAGCTTTTGTAGCTCCCTTTATTAAATAAGTTTTTTATTTTTCTCTTTAATTGCTTATATTTTATTTTTCACCGTATTTCCCTTTTGCACTGTGTGCAGTAGTTCTCTATATTCTCTCTCCTTCTCTCTATCTCTACTTTATTTTTTTTTTTGTATTAAAGATTAACACTTCAAGAGTTTTTCTCTTGACTAATTTTAAGTTTTTTTTAATTCATAACATTCATAAAATATTTTGAAAATGTTTTAAATTCGAATAAAACGTTTATCAACATAAAACTGTCGAATATTTTTGTACGCAAAGCGACTCCATATCATGTGATCTTGGTGAAATTTTTTCTGCTAATTATCTGAATATCCCTTAGTGTCACCACAAATTTTTCAGTACATAATTTTTTGGCCTCCCAAGTATAAAGTTTTTAAGGCGAATATGGTCTTATCTACCTTCTCTTTGGTTTTTCTCTTACTTTACTTCTGGCGTTGATACCTTATAACAATCTCTAACATTAATTTTAATATATTTTCTTAAAGTTAATGCTGTTTTGATGTTCAATGTTTTCTCAATACTTTTTCAATGTTTGATGGATTTTTAATTAAAAAAAAAATATTCTCTTCACAATGTTGTAACTTTTCTTTTAATGCATTTAGTTGATTTTTTGAAACTTTACAATTTTTGTTGATTTAATTTTACAACTTTTTTTTATTTAACTTAAATATCTTTATGTAGCAAGCATAATTAAGTTTTAATTTCCCTTATATTATTCAGTGAATAAATAAAACTTTTCTTGTGGTGTATTTAAAAACACATATTTTTATTTACTAGTATTTTATCTCTGCTCTGCTTTCTTTTTTTCCGAATTGTTTTTCTCTCTTTACGTTTAAAAACACTCTCTTCAATAGCTCTGTTCACTCTTTTGCCTTTGTTCCCTTTTCACTCGCACCTTAATGTGTTGTTTTTTTTTGTTGTTGTGGATTTATTCAATTTCTTTCCCTGTTTATTTATTAACACTTGTTCTTTAAAACCTGTTTCCCTTACACTTCACACACACAAGTCTTTTGACAGCATTAAAAGGATAGCAAAAAATAATGTTTGCAAAAAAGTCAAAAGACGGTAAGGCAACACCAACAACAAAGAAATTTTTAATGATGTATACCTTACGGCGTATGAAAAAAATTTGTTAATAAATTTTAGACGTTTTGTTAAAGTTTGTTAGCGGTTTAGCTAAAAATATATGTATATATCATACGTTTTTCGTTTTAAATATATTTTTTATAAAATAAATTATTTGTTTTGCTGTACTAATGTATTGATGTATTCACTTTTGACGGCGTTTTATCTTTCATAAGCAAAAAAACAACACATAAAAACACTTCTTATACTAAGGCGTTATTTAGTGATATGTATAGTTTACGATTTGTTTAAATCTAAAATTAATCTAGTTTTACTTTTCTCTTTTTGTTAAGCCATTTAAAATGTCAAAGTTCATTGGCTGATTTAAGCCACAAAAATGTTTGCCTAAAACTATGCTTGCTTTATTTTTTTTTAATGTTTTTCTTAAATAATTTTAATTGCTGCATATAATCAATATAATTATTATTATTTTTCCTTCAAAGCTTTAACGATGTGTTTGTTAAATTTTTTCTTATGTTGCAAAGTTCAATGTTTAACATTTACTCAATGTTTGTTTAACTGGTCCGCAGCGTTGAAGTGAAGTTAAATGAATTTTTCATGCCATGAATACTCATACCAGCCAAGACAAGAGAAGATGAAGATACATCAAAATCTCCCTATAGAGATTTCTTTTCTATTTGTTATTTCCATTCAATTGCACGACATAGTATAAGGGAAGTTTAACAAGTATGTGTATGACTCGCCTTCAATTGTTGTTGAAGCATTATTACAGTGCACTTTAGCCTTTAAGAAAAGATTATTAAAATAACACTTTTAATTCAAAACGTTTTTGCACACTTTTATTATGTATTTATATATTTATATATATGAAATGACTAATTTCTTATTATAATTTCTCGTTTATTTTTTTTTTTTCATGGTATGAGGGTAGTTTAATATCAACATTAATAATTTAATAGGGGTAAAATGTATTACGTTCTTCGTTTTATTTTGCTAGTTTTCTTTAGTGTTTCTCATTATTCATGAATTTGTCAATTTTGACAGTTTATTTTTGTAGCTGGGAGGCGCATGCTCTAGGAAAGGCGAATTCTATTACAATTTAGCTATAACAGTTAGCAAAGTCCTTAACCTCACACAATATTTACTTCTTATATTGTAGGTAGTTGTCTATGATTATTAGTTTGGGTAAATCTTAAGCTGTGGCTTCTAAGCTGTAAATATGAAATAACCGTATACGAAATGGTTTTTGCTAATCACTTGCAGTAGTGCATCTATAACTTTTTATTAAATTTAGCAAAGTCTTTAACCATACGTAATATTTAATACATTTTGTGGAGGTTATTGTCTATGATTATTAATGGATTTATTTTTTAAGCTGTGGCTCCTAGGCTGTAGATATAAAATAACCGTATGGAATGTGAAATTTACTAATCACTTGTAGCAGTGCACTTCAAAGTTTTTAAAATTATTCCATATATGAAATTGCAAGTCACCGTGTGGTTATTGGTTTGCTCTGTAATAAAGTACAGGCAAATCCCGATATAACGAACGATATAATGTCAGGCCCATTCGTTACACCGATAAATTCGTTATATCGCAGTTTTTTTCAAGTGTTATTTTAACTTTTTTACTGAATACATGATACAATACAATAAAAAGAATTTTTTTTTGCAAAAATGCTGCTGTAGATTTTGTTTAATATTGTTTTCTAACTCGAATTTTCTCTAACTCGAACTAGTTTGGTTGGCAGTAGCGTTGGAAGAACAAATCACATACAATTCTGTAACTCGAAGTCTCCGTAAGTCGAAGTTTTCTTTGGGATAATGGTGATTCGAGTTATGGAAGTTCGACTGTAGTTTCAGCTACTGTCCGGATTATTGGATCGTCCGGCCTACAGTTAAAATAAAAATTTAATCGTAATACGCTTATGTACATCTATATAATTTACTTTTATTACTGAAAAGAAGAAAAACTACACATAAGAATTCATTTGTGTTTAATTAATTTACAGAAGACATAATGAAAAATACTTAAAGTGGTCAAAAATATTCATTTTGAAATATAAGAATTTATTTTTGTTTGAATACACATATCATTATGTAATTTATGTGCACTATTTTTAGATTATTTTAAAAATAAAATGTCCTTTTCCGTCGCTTTGGTTTGCTCAGCCCAATAGAGGACTATAAGAGGAAAAATTACTAAACTGTCCGAAAAATTCAAATGTCCCAATTAGCGGATTAGAGAGTTTGTACTGCATTTGTTATTATGTATTTTAATTAACAAATAAACATCTTTCAGTGCTATATTAATATTTCACATATTAATATTATTTCTGAAAAGTTCGATACTTTGAGAGGAACAATGGAAATTCTATGAAATTGTCTTTATTTTATTTATTTATTTTTGCTGGCTTGTATGTTGTTTTTGTTGTTGTATGAATTATTATAGTTTTTCACTCATTTGCTTGCAATGCAATCAATCATACGTCACAGTAATTCGAGGAATATGAAGAGATTAAATGAATATATTATGCAGCATACTTTTAGGATGACTAAATTTGTGCAGCAATTGCGTTATAGAAATGCATAGTAAACAACAAAAAATTTCATTATTCTTATGAATTGAATAGGCTAAAGTTCGTAACTCTTTTTAAGCCAAATTACATGTGATAATTATTAATGAACAAATAACATCAAAGTTAGTTGTAAATATTCTGACAACAACACATAGTTGAACGGAACAGCCAGCCGTTTTTGAAGGCCACTAAACCTTCCTCATCAGCGTTCTTCTTTCTACGAAACTTTATTGCAAATGGAATATGTGAAAATTTCATTATTTAAATGAAATGAATGCCGGAGTGGGGGGGGGCAAGATAGAAGTAGAGTAGCTGACAGTTAAAACGTACAGTTGTAAAACTAATAATGCATGTTGTTTTAATACTCGCATATTGGCCCTTGTACCGCTAAAGGAGATCATGTCAAGATTTTGAAATGTTTTAATTTTGCAAGAAACCGATATACAGTGCTCATAAGAGTAACTACCCACTGTAAAAAATTTTACATTATTTTCTCTAATATTTTGCAAAAAATAAAATAGCAGTTGTATCCATCATTGTATAATAAGAATTTATTAAATAACAAACATGTTTTTGCCTCTAATGAGATTTTCTAAATTTTATGTTGACAACTTTTAGAGAAATTATTGCGATATGTATGTGTGTTTATATCCGTTTATAGCGATATTTTGTTAAGAAAATTTACCGATTTCAAAAAAAAGGAGGAGGTTATAAATTCGTCTGTATTTTTTTTTTTTGTGATTGTTAATTCATAACTTGGTACATTTAAAACCGATTTTAAAAGTTTTTGTCTGAGAGGTTATAGCTCCAATTGGCTCCATTGTGGGCGGGACACGCCCATTTTTATTATATTTTAGATATTCTACACATTTGATTGCTGCGAAACCTAGCAAACATCTTTGCATCTTGTAAATACGCAATTTTAAGGTTAAAAAATGGGCGGGGCTACGCCTATTAAAATTTATTATTATATTTAACGTGGTTCTACTAAGCTAATTTTTACGAAACGTACCACACATTTTTAACTCTAAAATAGACACAATCTTTGATTTAAAATAATGGGCGGAGTCACGCCCATTAAAATTAAATATATTATTTTAAGTAGATGTTAAAAAAAAAGTTTGGCTTTGATATATTCTGAAACTTATAGTAGAATTGAATGTTTAGTTGTGTATAGCAATTAAACTTGAAATGTCTATGTTGTAAGGCACTTTTTGGGCTATTCTGTAAGAAATATAAAAAAGTTATCATGGAGGAGTTTTACTTGTTCCTCCTGCGATTCTAAATTTAAAGGCTAAATACTTCATATACCAAAAATTCAATGATAGATGAGGGTTAGGGAAGGAGAAAGGGCAGACTCCATTAAGCTTTCTTTAAATGAAAACATACATTTTTAAAATAAAAATTATTGTAGATTTATTTCAGCCTTTTGTCCCGGTCCAGACTTGCAATTTTTGTTGTAGCAATTCTTTAATATGTGGAGAGTGTTGAAATACAAATATATACATTTTGTATTTCTTTCTCGCTCCTTCTTACTAAAAAATTTAAAGTTGCTGCAACAAAAAATTTAAGTCTTGTTTCGCACTTTGGAATCAGTCATGCGAAACTCGTTTTTAAACTTCTTGCCATCAAAAAGAGGAATACAGAAAAAACAATTAAAATGCGTTGAAATTTGAGCAAAATTTTATACTTACGACATTTCAGGGCAAAATTTAGTAGAATTTCCATACCAAACAAAATATATTTACAATCTAGTAGAACTTTGAGATGCAACTATGGATTTTTCTAAAAAGTAAGGCTCTGGGGTAGACTTGGGTCGAACTCGTTCACTAGTTCATTTTTGCCACAAACCAATGATCAAACCCATTTAAAATACATGGGTTTGATCATTGGTTTGTGGCAAAAATGAAGTAGTGAACGAGTTCGACCCAAGTCTACTCTGGGGTCTAATCGTAGCTTTTGACCATATTATTACATTGTTCGATATCCAATTCCATAATCTCAGACTGAAAATACGTGATCTAATCAGATTGCTATCGAAAGCGAGGATTAGACCCCTGTACTTTCAAAGGTGTGTGAATTCGCTACATGGCAGTTGTTTGGTTATAGTTTTGGAAAATTTTCAGTTAATGGATTTGTTCTGCGATCTAATCGTCGCTTTTGATAACGAGCTGATTCGATCACAAAAAAAAACTTGGTGTAAACGGTATAGATTTTAATAAAGATTTCGATTTAAATTAACTAAACTTTGCAGAAATCTAAATATCCTATAAGGCATTGTATTCATATTACAAGCAGTCAACAACTCGCTCAGAAAATTTTTATGGAAATCACAAAAAAGTTAATCCTTTTACCATACAACTTTTCCTAACAAGTTGACTGATTGTAATCTAGAAACTGCTCTTTAAAAACTTTTACTCATTTAGCTTTTTAAGCACTCAAACATGAAATAAAACAGATATAGAAGTGTTTATGCTTGCCAAAAAAAAAAAAAATACTTGGTATTATGGCACAATAAATCTATTTCTGTACACTAGTAGGACATAATTTATGATATATTGACTCATTTTGAGAAGTTGAGCAGACCAATATTATTTATAAATAGCCGACAAGGCTGCCGGTAAGCGTGGTGAAAGAACTTTAGTAGCTTTTTTGGCCTAAAAACTTCTTTAATAAATTAAAGACATTTGCTGTTTTACTTTTGGACGAAAACAAAAATATTATCTCACAACACACCAGCAGCTTAACAAAAACATTATTATTGTGGCTGAAGATAACGAAAATACCTGCACTATAAAATTGTTCAACAGCAACAACCCGTAGCTAGAATAGCGGCAGGAGTAACAACAACAAAAGCAATCAGGATATGAAAGAATAAGAGGAAAGTATATGTATGTATGTATACATGCATTTTTACACATATACATATGTACACGTATGTATGTGTGTGAATATGTATGTATATGCAGACGTTTAAACAAAAATGATGCAAAAGACAGCACAGGGGCAACAGGAGTCAACACACAGTGAAGAGAAAATCAATAAAAAGCTCAATGACGTCAGTCTTAACTTAGTATGAAGTGTGCGTAAGAATAACATTTTTATGAGCGATGAATTGGTTTTCTATTCTGTTTTTTTTTATAAATTTTATTTGGTTGAGGGAATGTACGTCGGCCGTAGTAGCTGTGATAGTAAAACAAAATACACAAATACAGATAAAAGTGAAGATAAACATAAGAAGAAAGAAAAAGCAGATAACATTACAATCGCCTCCATTGCCACAAGCACAAAATATCATTTTACTCCCTTTTGGTTGGGAGTCTCCTCTCCCTCCACAAAAGCCAACCACAACAGCAACAACAACAACAAAGACAAATAAAAAGAACAAAAAAGCTTATGAAGGCAAAATAGTAGAACGAGCACGCATAGTTAAGCTTAGAAATTATATATTAGAGATTTGATGTATAAATGAAAACTGCTTGAGAAAAAAAGACAAACACGAATATATATATATACACACACACACATACACGAATATACAAAAGAAAAAAACAGGCAACAACAAGGGTAATTTCTATTAGACAGAAAGAAGTAGATTTTTTTAAGTGAAAATTGCGTAAATTTTAAGCACACACAGATTCATATTATTTTTTAGTTTAAGGTTTAGGCGCTTTTTTAGGGTAGTAGAACTAGAAGCATAAAAAAATTGCAATAAATCATAATACGCTTTCTTGCCTGCTAAACGTGTGCCAAAAAAAGTAGAGTCATTGTACTTGTATATTGCAAAATGCAGAGCAGGAACCATAATATATTTTGAAGCTAAGCGTGCAAAAAGTTTTACATATGGAAAAGTTTTTTATATATTTTATATTTTTAAGTGTGCGATCAAATCAAGTGAGACATGTTAAAGCTTAGGTAAATGTTCTTATGTGCCTATCGCTCATCAAAATTGGAGGCCATTACAATGCTGAAAAAAGGCATTTATACCTGCACAAAATCTATCAGATTTTAATTAAAATCTTTATGAAAATCTTTACCGTTTGCACCAAGTTTTTTTTTTTGACATTTACCAACTTTTTTTTATCCAAAACAAAACACATTAACTGAAAAATTTCCAATACTACAACCAATCAAACTGCAATCTAGCTAATTCTCACCTCTTTTTAAGCAGACTGCAGCTAATTCAATTATCTAATTGTACAAATATGTTGTACAGGGTTGTATGGGAAATCTAGTAAAAATCAGCTACATTTAGCTCGAAATCTCGTAAGTACTATATTTTGAGACAGTGTACATGCCCTTTAAAATTAAAGACTAGTTAAAGTAATAATTCGGTTCGACGATTGCATCGTCTTGTCTGTGGACGAAAGAAAGCCGTAGTTGTGATTCTTTAAAACAATTATTATTTATTGTCTATGCTAGAAGGTTCGTGTATTTGCTTTGCAATTTTGTTCCAAACATATCTAATAGGGCATTTACATTAGCACAAAACCTAGCATATTTTGATTAAAATCTTAATGAAAATCTATACCGTTTGCACCAGCTTTTTTTTGACATTTATAAAGATTTTTTTTTATCCAAAACAAAACCCATCAACTGCTTTGTTTCCAAAACTACAACCAAATAAATGCATTGTAGCCAATTCACACACTTTTTAAAGCAGACCGTAGCTAATTCACTCACCTTTTGTTGTACAGGGTAGTAAAGAATAAATAAAAACGTAATATTTTTATTAGATTTCCTACAAATCTACTGAAAAATTAGATTTCGTTTTGTATGGGAAATATGGAAAAAAGCAGCTTGATTTCATGGTGGTCCACACTACACCCATCAAACCTTAACCCCTTATTTTAACAGGCTAATAGACTGGAAACTTTAAATTAAACAAGGTGTGTAAAAAAAGTTTTAAAAAAAGCTTTTTATATGTTATGAAAGACCAAGCAAAAACTGAACTTGAATGAAGAATGGTATACACACAAAAACAAAAAACGACATTTAAAAATTTTTCAATTGATCCATATTAAATTGAATTGAACTAAAATGAATTTTATTTAATAAGAAATAATAGCTTAATCGGGCTTAAGTTCGGAATTTTCAATTCTTATTGAATGAAATATTGTTTATTAATTAATGTGATATTCTAAAGAGAAGAATAATTAAACTGTACCTTTTAGGTGGGGGGAAATGCCGAAATTTTTCTGTGCAGCCACACACTTTATCAGCACCCATGTCCAATTTTTAAGTATGTATAACTATCATGATGCTGTTTAGACAATTTGGGTCTGAATTTCAATAATAATTCAACAATAATTGATCCTAAAACTATGCTGTATTATTTTGTGATCTCATTAGCGTGAATGATTAATATATATTTTTGTGGTTAATATCACTCATACGCATGATTTCACCAGAACTGTATACTATACTTAATCCAGTTGTAATTCAGGATCGTCAATTGTAATTCTGATTAGTGAAATGTAATTCAGAAACCGTCAAACGGATAGTATGTATATGGTCCAAATTAAAATAAAGGATACTTTTTATTGGGAGGGTAAAAGGGGTGAAAATGTGTAATTTTAGTACTTTTTCTGTTTCTGCTAAACTAAGTACAAATACAGTTTTTAAGACAATTTCACTTTCTTTCGTCCAGTCGTCTTACGAAAAGCAAAGTAATCAGGATAAATTTCGAATCCTTGCACACTACCATAGAAACAGAGTTTTCATGCACTTGTGTATAGTAAAAACCAACTGTCTATAGGTATTAGAGAGAGTTTTATATAAAAAAAACAAATACATACATACTTACAAGCATACATACACATATGCACACAAATACTTAAATGATAAAAATTATTTGTGACCCTCAACCGATAGTCATAAAGATCATATTAACATAATGCTCAAAACATTATTTTGTAGTTACAATAATTATATTTAAATAGTTTAAAACATTATGACAATATAATATTTAAGACTATCGTTGCAGTATTCTAATTGTTTAACAAATGAAATTTCTGAAAGAAAAAAAAAACACAATAAACACAATATTAATTTAAAAAAAAAATAGTACACTTAAAGAAATGGGAACTAAAACAATTGTTAATGGTTAACAAATGTCAATAAAACACAACAAAAAATTAACCACTCAGTTGAAATTTGCAATAAAGGGATTATGAGAAAAATTTAGAAAGAAAAGAAAACACCAACAAGTTATACGTTAACGCACTTAGAGGATTTGATATGTTGTGGTGATAAAAAAAAGAGAAAAGCTTTATGCACATTAAAATTAGAATAATGCCAATGATGAGGTTTTTAATAAAAATAAATGTTATAACTAGCTAAAAGAAGAGTAGAGAGATATCATGAAACAGCAAATAAAGTGAACAAAAAAGTCAATAAATTAGCAATTTTTTGTTTAACCAATAAAACAAGCAAAAAATCCTTAATACATATAAGACTCATATCCTTATTCAGTTAGTAAGATCTATGAGTATATTTCACAAATAAATTACGAACACAGGAAAAAAACTTAATTTTGTATTAAAATACTATTTTTACTGAAATAGGAAAATTTTTAAAAAAATTATTATTATTTAGTAAAATAATTTACTATAAATTCATCAAACCATGAGGGTGGCGTTGGCTGAAGTAGTTAGCACGTTGACTACAAAATCGAAGGTCCTGGGTTCAATCCCTGTATCCAACAGTCATTGAATAACAACACCACGCATTTTTCTGATGTGCATTAGTGTCCCTTTGTATCAGTTGTTGTAGGAAAGTTCAAGTGATGAAGGCATAGTCACTGGTCACTTAACTATACCGACTTCAGAAGATACTAGTCCTAATGTAACATCGGAGCGCCCTCCTTCGTTGTGTAGCAAAATCATCGGCGAAGTAAAATAATCAATAAAATGGCTACAAAACACAGCTTCAAAAATTTAATACGCCTCATTTGACAGCAGATGGCGCTGCAACACTGCATTATCAAAAAACGTGCAAAAAAGCAGAGTTGTAAAAGAATGAAGCTTTCCTCTATATCTTCCTTCACCACCTGTCTTTTCTATCACTATCCCTTTCCTAAAGAAGGTAACACCTAGTAATAGTAGTAGGCATTAATTGCCTGAGTGTTACTTCTCTTTAAAAAAAAAAAAAAAACACACATAGAGAATAATAAATTTTAAAATAAGTTTCAAAAACTTGTTTCTTAAACCAAAAACTTATAATAATTTTTTTCTAATGTAAATACCTCGATTTAAAATTGCTGCAAAAATTCGCAAAATCGCTGCATTAGCAGCAGTTCAACGCACATTAATAGAGTAAAAATAATAGAAAATAAGAATAGGAAAAGAAGAAATAAACGGGAACAAATTTGCTGTCATATAGAAAACTCACCACCATCAGCGTGGTAGGTTTTTCTTTCACAATGTTATACGTTTAGTAGTTGATATTTAAAGTTAACAGCTTCTCTACAGCTGGACTAGTAGTCGTCGTGTAGTGGTGTCGCCGTCGTCGTCGTCGTATAGCGCGTAAAATAGAAACAATTTAAAGCTAAAAGCAGAAAAAAATTATATATATATATATACATATATGCACATTTAGATAAAAAAAGAACCCTTCATTATATGAAAAAGAAAGAAACTTCAAGGAACAAAGTGTACAAAAAAAATTCATATATAATTAGTTATAAAATTTTTTCACAAAGAAATTAAACTTAAATATACAAAAAAGGAAAACCAAGTTATCTTATAGTTTATATATGAAAATCAAGTTGGACAAAAATAGATTGAATGATTTTTTTGATATGCAAGAAAGATGAAAAGAAAAAAAATATTCAATTACTCTGAGCAAAGGAAGTGAAAATTTCTGTATACATTAAAATGTGAAAAAAGGTTAAAATTACATATTTTTGTTTTACTTTTCCAAGCTGTTACTCGACTTTTAAGTTAAAAAGCTGTTGGCTTATGTTTGAAGGTAAAAAGAAAAATAAATAGTTTTTGAAAACTAAAAATTAAAAAATTTTTTTTTCAATATTTAAATAAATTTTTTTATTAAAAAAAAAGAAGATGTAAAATATTAGATATATGAAAATTTTGTAGAAAAATGGAAAAAAAATTCTATGTACATAGTTGTGTATAACCATGAACAAAAAGAAGAATAAGCAGTTCAGGAAAAATGTATGTAACGAGACAGTAAAAGGGCAATTAATCAGAGGAAAACGTAAAAAAAAGTATAACTGAAGCTCTTTGAAATTCACCACGTCAAGTACATATAGATAAAAATTAAAAAAGAAATTGAATATGAAAAACATTAAACACAACAACAACAATTTTAACAAGGAACATTTTTGCAGAGATTTGATAAGTGTGCTGATAAAGCGAATTCAAAGTTCAACTAACTATGGACTCTATGTTGGCTCTCAACATAAACTCACCACTACCGACTTGAGTACTAAAACACTTGCATATATACACACACACACACACACACACACACTCAAATGACTCTCATTAAATAAAAGTGAAATAAAACTGTTAAAAGAAAAACAAAAATTGTGCTGAAGTGTTTCAATTTCATTCAAAACGCTCGCTCCATAATTTTATTTATTTTTTGCTCTGTCTTTTTACTCTATTTCTTTTGCTTTGTCTATATTCCCGCCCCTCAAACTCTCTGTTGGTCTATTAATAAGACTTAGAGAAAACGGGGCTATGGTATATATTTAGCTGACACATAATAAACTCGTTTTTATTTTCAAGTGGCCAAAATATTCTCTAAATTACTAAACATCGTATTTGAACAAAAATTAAAATAAAAATATTCATGTATAAAAAGTGTAAATAATTAAATTTTTAAATTACAATATAAATGTGCCTCTATCAATTAAACTAAAGATAAAAATAAGTGTAGCAAAGAAATTCTGTTTTCATAAATTATTTAAAAGTAGCAGAAAAAATCCCGCAGGAAAATCTTCAAAATCCCATATTCTCCTCCCTCAGTTGGAAAATAACCAAAAAAACAAAATATGTTTTTGCAGTCGCTCTCTCATATGTATCTCTCTCTATCTTTCGCTCTCTCTAGCTGTTTAAGCTATTTTATACTTAAGTGAAAAGGTGAATTGGCATTCGTTTGAAATAATCGTTTGTTCTGGTCATTTGTTATTAACAATAAATTATCATCGTTAAAACTGCAAGAGTGAAGGCAACCAACGTTTAATATGAAAGAACTCGTACATATATACATATAAAATATTAAATTAAACAAACCCTTAAAGATAGCCACTACATCAATACTTACGAGAAACCAATTACTTACAATTTATATATGCAACATATGTATTTCCTTAAAATTATTTGCTTTTAAACATAAGCTTAACAAAAAAAAATATATACATATTAATGTAAGACCATACTACACGATTATATATAGAGAAATTTCCCCCAAGCAACCAATCTAATCAGCAAACTTAAGCCAGCAAACATCAACAAGTGCAACAACATTAAGGATTATTTAAAATAACAACGAATATTAACACAACGCCGTTTGTTCAACAAACAAATCAACAACCGAAAATAATTGTAAGTACAAAAAAAAAAAGAATATTATAAAATAAAGTAAAGCTTGATAACTTTTTTTTTCATACAGAGATTTTTTTAAATTTTATTTATTTATTGCAAAAAAAAAGAACAAAATATGAGAAATTTTACTAGCGTATTTGTAATAAAAAATATAATTTAAGCAAGTCTGAGTATTAACAAGCATAGATACTTACGCATGAAGTATATATTGCTCATTTACTCAAACAACATCATAACTGAAAAAAACTAGTTTGCAGGAAAACCAGTTTAAAATTTTCAATTTACACACAACTTAATGGAAAAAGAGATTTTTATTCTGCTCTCAGGAGTTGTGTAAACAAAATATTTGTATGAAATTTTTACATAATATGAAAAACGATATGAGGATTAATTCTGCATTATTAACTAAAAAATTTAATTTTTTGAGTTATGACATTCTTTGAGTAAATGAGCGGTACATACATTGTATATGCACACATACATAAGTACATACGTCAAAAACGCCTCAGGCAAAAAATAGCACCCCGTGCTGTTACTTAAAAAAAACGCTACGTTAACAACTCTTGGCTATTTATAACGCTGCACAGTGGGCCCAAAGGTCTTTTTTCGCGCAGCAATTCATACCTCAACAACTAAAAAGCTAAATTTTAGATGGTAAGCTCTTAGAACACATTGCATCTTCAAACAAAGTATTGGCGGCATTAGACGGGGAAAACGTTTACCCCCCCCCCCCCCAAAAACCAGTACAAAGTAATTGTTATTTTTCCTATAACTTCAGACCTACAGTAGTGAGGCACACTTATTTTGATGTGGATATCTCTTTAAACTAGCTGCATGTTCCACCAAAATTTGGCGAGTATAAGAGTTTGAAGACGGGTACTCCCCATACAAAGTAATTATCAGGGACAGGGGTTTCATGCAAATGCATAATTTTCCCTTAACCCTGATAATGGCAAGACCGAAATATCCTTAGGAAACAATGGATTTGCGTAAAACTAGTAACCATTTGTTAATGCATATTTTTGCATATTCTGCTGATAATGCATACTTTTGCATAATTTGATCATAAATGCATATTTTTGTCACATATTTTGTCAAAAATTTAAATCTCAATAAAGTTCTTGGCAAATTATTAATGCAAGACTGTATTTTTTGCAAATTTATTCGCTTGCATTGTTATGAAATTGTAGAAGGATTGTAATTGTCATTTTGATGACTTCAAGAGGAAATTGTCTGCTATTGAAGTCGAAAGTAGTGAAACAATTCTGTGGAAACTTGATATTGTTGTTTTTTTTTTATTCGCGCAAGCTTCTGATAAATTACCTGCCATTGAATGACTTCGGATACGAATTATTCAAAAATTGATATTTTAATTTTTTATTTGAATTTTTTTTATTTTTGAAGCGCTTAACGATTTTCGCTAAGATTTTTATTGCTGTTATTTCGGTCATTGTGTTATGTGCTTTTATTAGATAGGTACAAATGATTTGTTATGCGTGATTTGTTACGCGTGACTTACGCATTAGTCACGTGTGAGTCACGCGTGATCGTTGTTATATTTATATATAATAACAATCCAATTCACAATCTTGTGCAAATACTCTTGCATCATATATATACAAAATGGTATGGTATATTGACATTCACCACTTAACAATTCTTAGTGGTGAGTATTCAAATTGTACTATACCATTTTGCTACGATGCCACACCCTTTGCACAAGGCTGTTAATTGGACTGCTATTATATGTATATATATACAACTACGATCACGCCTGACTCACACCTGACTCGTGAGTGACTCACGCGTAACAAATCACGCGTATCAAATCAGTTGTACCTCTCTAATAAAAGCACATAAAACCATGACTAAAATAACAGCAATAAAAAGTTTATTTTTGCAGTTTTTTAACGTCAAGTATTTGACATTTATTTTTTGCCTAGTGATGTAGAGTTTTATGCTCTTTAAATGAGTACTTTTAGTTCTCACGGTACTCGATTTTTTTTTTTGTTTCTTATTTAATCCATGAAAACGGCTCATAGTGCACCGTTTTACATGAATCTCTATTTGATGCTCAAGCAATCGTTTCATGAGCTAATACAAAAATGCTTTACACTTGTCTTTTTTCTTTCTCAAAAAAAAAAACTATTGCATGAGAAATCTGCCTACTAAAAGCAACATAAGCTTTGACAAGGATGGATAAGTTCATACCATCGTAATTTTGTTGTTAACAATTTAAAACAGTGCTGCTGTTTGATGCTTTTTAAAGATATTTGAGTATTATATCTACATACCGAATAAGCTAACTTTAATATTTTCCGGTAAATAATAAAATTTTGTATTAAAAATCTTTTTAATGCCTGAATTCATTGGCATTATATATATCATTATATTCCAACGGAATTTTACATTTTCTTAAGCACAAAATAACAGTTTTAGGGAAATGAAATGCAAAATGTCTGTTCATTTATTTTTTAGTTATGAATGTTCTTTAAAAATACATTGAATGTTATTTCCATTTCCTAAAAATTAATAAAAACTAAGTTATGTTTGTCTTTAACAATAATATATTCGCAAAGTTGTAGCCCTGGTTTTGTTAAAGAAATCAATTCTTGTTTTAAAATAGTTTTTTTCCTTCCAAATAAAATTGATGACGTTGTTTCGTAATACTTACATACATACAATATTATTAAAGTTTAGTTTTTAAATAACTTGCAACAGTTTAATGTTTCAGTTACAATGATTAGTATCCCACAGTTGGTGCCGTCTAGTATAATTCTTTGCCTACTGCTGTTAAAATAATGACAACCTAAAGCTCTATGGCTGATATATGTATAACCTGTAACAATCAACAAATTAATATCGATCATGGAAACCTGTTGTTTTTAAAATAAAATGTTAATTTCTTCTGCCTTCCAGCACCTTCTATGACGTTTGACTTTCTTCATTTCTTTCAATTTTGCTTCAGTCTCGTTTAATTAAAATTATTTTATGTAAATTGCAAAAATATTTCAGTGGAACAGAGAGTGTGAGTGTGTTAGTAAGCAAGTTAATTAAATTTTTTTTTGTCATTTGAGCCATTTTGCTTAGAGTATCTACAAATTGTTATTAGCAAGTAATTAGCAGCATAGAGGATTTATTGAAAAGTATATATCGTTACCTTAATATAGAAAGGCCCTAACTCATTCTTTTTTGGAAATCGAAATTTTTTAATTTTTCGATACATTAAATGTTCTTGTATCGAAATATACAAAAATCTCGATTACAAAAAAATAATGAGTTATAGCCTTTCTGTATTAAGGTAGCGATATGTATGTTTGGTCACACCTTTTTTTAATATTTTTCTTTTTTTTATATTTAACTCGTCATCGAATTTGCTTACACAAATAGATTACTTGCTCCTCTTCATTCTAGCTAAAGCAAATGACACTGTTTTTTAGATTCTGCTTAAAAAATCAAAAAGTCTTTAACTTTAGTTAATTTTTTAATTATTATTCGAACTCCATTTATTTCTATATTTATAATTTGAACGGGCTAAGGTTCGTATCGCTTTTTAAGCCAAATTACATGTGATAATTATTAATGAACAAATAACATCAAAGATTGTTGTAAATATAATGACAACACATAGTTGAACGAAACAGCTAGCCGTTTTTAACTTTTTTTTTCATATACAATAGTGGACTAATAAGTGTGAGTGTGTGTGTGTGTACTTTTTTATATTAAATTATATACTTTCTATAACTTCTGTTCCTTAATGTCTCCTTGTATATGATTAATTTCTTTTTATTTTATTTATTTTTTTCTCAAAACACACCATCCACACAAATGCTTAAAAAAATATTAATCTTTGTATGTACATATGTATTTTATTTTACATTCATTGTGTATTTCCTATCTTTTTCATTTTCTGTTGACTTTAGCTATGACGCAATCTTGTGTGCGTATAAATAAAAATATTGGATTTATTATCGTTACCATCAATAAAAATCATTTTCGATGGCACCATTTGCATAAGCAAAACAAATCAAATAACAGCTTATGAATGAAAACTTTGCTTTTCCTAATGGGGAAACAAAGTAAAAATAGATTTTATTTTAAGTTTCTTACGAAACGTTTGTAAGCAAATTGTATATAATTATAAATTGATGGATCGACTTATGACCAAAGGATTTGTTTTACATAAATTGCCCACGTGTGCGTGCATTGGATTCTTTTTTTAACCCTAAAACGTTACTTTTTATCACTAAAAAGTCCCGTGGGAAGAAGAGTAAGAAACTAAACCGCTCCTCGCCCATGCAATATTTAAACAAGAATTTAAATTCACCCCCGATTTTCATGTAAATGGATGCAAAGATTAGCGGAAATGCCGCTACTGAATAATAATTAGTCCAAAACTGAAGTATCTGGAGGCGCTTTATTCGCCTAAAGTACCCACATGCAATGCGATGCCGGCGCATAAAATTAACGGCCATTTTTTGTTTTGTTTTGAAGACGAAACAATAAGTGCCGTTATGGCGAATTTGAATGTGCGAGAAGATAAATTCAAACTTAACTAGCGGAGACGCTAACCAGAATTTATCATTTAGCATGTAAGGCAAATTCATAACAGGTGGTTTCGCCACAAGGCGAATACATACTAGGTGGTCGCAAGCAGCGATGCCAATTTAGCGCCTTTCGCGCTAGTTTTAGCGCGTTTTAACTATGCCAAACGTGCTTTTTTTCGTCTTAGCGCGTTAAATAAAAAAATCGCTAAACTAGCGCGTTTTGATTAAAGTCAAAAATATCATTTCAGTTCAATATTTTTTCCCTTTTTTTTGTATAAATTTAAAAATTTTTTAATATCCAAAATTTAGTTTTTTCTTTAAATTCGTTAATGATTCAGATGTTGCAAATAAAATTCCCTTGACTGTCGTTAGAATTAAAAACGCATTTTAATATTGTAAATGGCAAATATTTTCACAGCTAAAAATATGTACTCGTTACTCGTGACCCAAAAAATTTATGCATCTATTCTTTTTGTACTTCAAAAAGCATTTGAATCGAAACACTATTCGACAATTTATATAAGTTGTTACAAAGTTTGAGAAATAAAATTAAATAAAAACGATGAATTTGTAATATTTGGAAGATGAGTTTGATTTTGTATTAAATGATTTTAGTTATTTAGGATATAATTTCGAAGAAGCAATATTGCAAAATCTGAAAGAGTTACTAAAAAAATTAATTGTATTTACTAATACATACATCGACCTTTATTAAAGTTTAATTTAGCGCGTAGGAAAATAGCGGGTTTTGGCTATAAATTGTTGATAATGCTTTAACTTAGCGCGTTCTAGCGCGTTTTGAGAAGGTGTATAGTGCGTTTGTGTTAGAAATAGTTGGCATCGCTGGTCGCAAGGGAACAATTAACAGTTTTAATCTCTTGTAATTTGAATAACTATACGTTGGATGTCAACAAGCAGTTTTCAGTACATTTGACATTTAAAGTATAAATTTCTCAAACTAAATTAAGCTGAGTATACCATATATGAAATTGCCTTGGTTTCGACAGCTTTTGTGCTTCTTTTCGGAACTTGTAATTTGAATCTTCCTCTGATATTCACACACATTTTAACAAAATTTTTTGTCATCCAAGCTATTAATTTTTCAAAGCGAAATGAGGCGAGCCTGCGTTGTATGAATATAGCTGTGCACTGTAAGCTCAATATTTAATAATATTCGCTCAGTGGATTAGCAATCACGGCGAATCTTGGAACGAAATCAATGAAAAGAAATGATGAAGCTATAATAATTCGATACTGCAAATATATCTGCTAAGGCCAGCACCAAAATGGCCAATAATTTTCCAAAAAAAAAAAAAATCAGTAAAACCTACATTTCTCACAATCGATTATTTTAATTTCCAAAATTATTTGAGAAAAGTTACAAACTATTTCACATTAAAAAAATCATCATTTATTTATTTTTTTTTTTATTTATTTCATTTAGCTACCACTTTAAGAATCGAAATCTTTTATAGTCCATAAACGAATGACAAATTTTTATTAGGAATGACCAATCTTCTGAATGTAATTTCTTGGTTCAAGCTGGCTACGTTCCAACACACACACACTCTGATATTTGATTTTTTAAGTAGGGAGCTTTGAAAGCTCTTAAATTTGTTCTTGTTTCTTTGCACAACAAGAGCAAGTATTGTTGTCTGGTATGTTGTTGTTTTGGCTGTTGTAACCTCGTCGGTGTGAAAGCACAAAAGCTCTTCTGTAAAAGTTTGCACATTGTGCATATGGATTGAATGTAGCTGCCCTAAATGAATGATGCGAAGCCTAATTAAAAATTCTTTAATTTTATTGGGGCTTATTTCATTTTCATATTTAGGGGTTAGTTCCTTGGGCCTTTTTTTATAGCGCCTATTATTTCCGGCTGCCTTCTGGGTGCTTATTAGACCAGCTGTCATTAAGGCTGTGAACTCGATTCCGATCAAATACTCTCAAACAAAGTATTATGCCCTAATTCAGTAAGAAGATTTAAGACGCTTTTGTTTGTTTGTGAATTCTCTAAATTATTTTCTTCAAAAATGGTTGTTGTCTTTGATAATGACAAATAAAAATATTATTGCCATTTTGTTTGAAAAATATACATATGAAAAAATATTTGTTGGATATAATGTCTGGTACAAAATCATAAAGCAAATACACGAAAATTCTAGCATAGACAATAAATAATAATTGTTTTAAAGAATCTCAGCTACGGCTTTTTATCGTCCATAGACAAGACCATACAATCGTCGAACAGAAGTAGGGCATTACTGCATTAATTGGCATGTAATATTTCAAAAATATACAATAAATAAATCATTATTATTAAAAAAAAATTAAATATTCAAAAAATATTTGAAAATATGCTCGCAATTAAATATCTACATACATATATGCATGCCCATAACTTCTTACTTATGATTTACAATTACGTATGTATGTATATAGGTTAGGTTAGGTTAGCAGGCTGCTGGTAAGGAAGGGTGAAATTTAGAGTCCAGCTCACTTGGGTCCAATACAATGATCCCTTTGTGTTACCTGTTAATTGAAGAGAAGATAGTGAGAGAGGGTGATAGGGAAATGATAGTGATAGAGAAGACAGGTGGCGAAGGAAGATATAGAGGATAGAGGAAAGCTTCATTCTTTTACAACTCTGCTCTTTGCACATTTTTTGATAATGCAGTGTTGCAGTGCCATCTGGTGTCAAATGAGGCGTTTTTGAAGCTGTGTTTAGTAGCCATCTTATTGATTATTTTACTTCGCCAATTATTCTTCCACACAGCGAAGGAGGGCGCTCTGATGTCCATTAGGATTATTATCTGATGAAGTCGGTATAGTTTTTAGTGACCAGTGCCTTATGTCTGCATCACTAGAACTTTTCCCACAACAACCGATACAAAGGACACTAATGCACATCAGAAAAATGCTTGGTGTTGTTATTTTTAATGACTGTCAGAGACCGGGCTCGAACCCAGGCTACAGGATTTTGTAGTCAACGTGCTAACTACTTCAGCCAACGCCACCCTCATGTATGTATATGTGTACTTTGCATTAAAAACACAATAATTATGGTATTTCCACACATTTATCAAATGTCGAAGAAAGTAATAATGTATGTAAAACTACCCTTTCATACACAAATTGACGTTGGTTGGACTCCGCCAGCAAACAACATGTGGGTGTCATATCCAAAATGAATAATAATTAAATACAATCATGACATCATTCGCATCACAACTTTCTCTAAAGAATTATCAATTCAGTTTTTTTTCTGGCTTTGTATTTTTTCGCTTGTAATTTTTCAAAAGATGACAACAAAGAGCCATAAATTCTAGTATCAAGCTAATGTGGGTGTAAGCTAAGCAAAAAAAAAAAAAAATAAAAAATTTGTTTTATCTTGTTTTACTTGTAGTTGTTGTTCTCTAACTTCAACAAAGTTGAAGGTTGGCTAATGCTGATTGTTGGTGTTGTGCTTTTTTTTTATTAAAATGTTATTGTTTGATTTAATTTTTAAAGTATATACATATATATTTAGAAATCATTTTAAAGCTACTTACATTTCTATTGCTATTAATGTTAAAATTTTGTTGCCCCCATATTCATAAAATTTTAAATGAATTTGAAATGTATTTTATTTAAAATATATAATTTTCCTAAAATAAATTTCAAATTAATTTAATTTTTTTATGAATATAAATAAAAAAAATCTAATTTTACTCCTTTAGTAATAGCCGCATTAAATCAAATACTTGCTGTAACATTTTAGTAAGTAATTTTTGTTCGTAATTTTTCAGCAAAGAAAATGTTATTCCCCAAGAGTTTTCGGTCATTTGGGCGTAAGATTGATGTAAATAATTATAAGACGAAAGGTTAGGTTAGGTTAGGCTAGCAGGCTGCTGGTGAAGAATGAAAATATAGGAGTCTAGCTCACTTGGGTCCAATACAATGATCCCTTCGAGCTGCCTGTAAGTTGAAAGTATAAGAATAAGGGGGAGACAGGGAGTATAGGGAGAATATAGATGGAGAGGATATAGATGGAGAGGATATAGATGGAGAGTTTTTGTACAATAAGAGAGAGTAGAGTAGAGAAGAAGTGAAGAAGTGGGACAAGGAGAGGGTCTAGTACATACACATGCCGTGAAGGCTAGCGGCCATACCAGCCGCTGCTCCTAATGTATAGACTTAGGTTTATAAGTCCTATTTCCGAAAGCTCGGACAAGCTATTGAAGGATATTCTGCCAAGGAAGTGCAGACGGAGATCCTCCAAAGCAGGGCGGAAGCAGAGAAGATGCGAAATGCTTTCCTCCTCTTCCTCATCATTTCATTACGGGAGACCCATACGTTTAGCGTGGGTTCCAAAAGTGTAGTGGCCTGTAAGTGTGGCCAGGAGATTCCTCAGATGCTTTCTGGTAAAGCTAATGAGGTTTCTGGTTCTTTTAGTATATAGACGAGGCCAAAGGGTTCTCGATATAACGCAGGTAGGCTCATTGCACCATCTTTCCCGCGCTAATTTAAGAAAGGCAGTATCGAAACGTCTCCAGCAAGACGACAGAGGGAGCCCACAGAGATTATCAATATCGACTTCCCCGAGTAGGGTTCCTCTCTTTGCTAGTTTATCCGCAACTATATTGCCTGAATTGGTTCCGTGTCCACGCACCCAGTATAGTGTGATGGTTGAGTGCTGCTCCAGTTCATCCAGGACTGTGGGGCATTCTTGGACAAGTAATGATGTAGAATATACACCTGCAAGGGTTTTGATCGCGGGTTGGCTGTCCGTTATTATAAGATGAAATATTATTTACTGATTTAAATTTGTATTTATATACTTAAATGCAACAACTTAAATTATTAAATTAAAGTCACAGGCTGTTTCTATAGCCATAGAAAGACTGATGATATCCTGCCATAAAATATTTTGTGTAAAGAAAAAAAAATTAAATTAAGAATTTGTTGGCTTACAAATCATATTTTGTTTACCAAATTGCTTTAAGTAATACTAAGAGCACTTGAATATAACATGTTATAGCAGTACAATGATCCTTTAAGTATACTGCAAAGTTTAGTGAACTTTAAGTTATATATAAATATGTATAAAAATTTCTTTAACTCCTATAGAACCATAACAAATTTGCTCTTAGTCGGTTTATCTAATACCAGTGCCTTTAGTTCGTTCCAGGATTTTCCGAGATTGTTGCCTTCCAAGCCATGGTCTGCCATTTCAATGGCATCCATTTGATCGCCTGCCTGACTAGGTTGGTTTTTGGTTTCCTTAGTGCTTAGCCCAGTAATTTAATTTTATGGATGTTGATGTTTATTGGGTCTTATGTACTGACGAAAAGAATTTAGTTATGACCCGACAAAGACAGCGAGTTACAAACTTTTTCAGCAACTTTGTGTCCTTGATTATGGCTTTCTAAGATTCGCAGCCATACAGTTTCATTTAGTTGATAGTAGAATTGAAAAAGTTGATATTGGTTTTCCTTGAAGCGTGAGTAGATTGCCATATAGGGCTTAAGTTGCCGAGTAATTGTTTGAGCACTTTTATGCAATTTTAATTTTATAACTGAACATTATTAAAAGACCAAGTAACAGAAAGTATGAACGTGCTGTACATTTTGCCTCATTTAATTAGAGCAGTGTGAATTTTACAATATTGAGTTTTAGGCTGGTCTTGTAAGCTTCTTGGTGTATTAACATGCATGCATTTAACATGCATCTCATTAAACGTCTTCTATAGTGGGTAAATGCCATTCATTCATTTTTTTTCCTGACGAAGCTACACAACGTTGAAGCGAAAAATCGATAAGCAAATAGATAAAATTGTAAATTAATTACAAAAGATCTAAAGCTTTAATAAAAATTTTGTTTATAATTAATAAAAAAGGTCGAATAAATTATTATAATAGTTAAATATCATTCCGTTGAGATCCCTTATAATTCGTCCTGTCATTATCTCATCATAATAATTTGCCCACCGATTTTCGACAAAAAAAAAATTATGGGACCCAACTGCTGGAAAATCTCTACAAACAAGAAAAAATTATGTTGAAAATTGGTTTAAAATTTATGTTTGATAGGGTGGGAGGGGCAAACGTTGGAAAGAAAATTTCCCTATGGATTTTTGAAAAAAAAAAAAACTTTGGGACCAAACTGCAAGCAAACCGTTTCAGATAAAAAATAGCTTGACAAATAACAGAGTTATGCTTAAGGGCAGCAAATTTTCCCTTTCAAATAACGAAAAAAAGTTATGGAACCCAGTTACAGACAGACCTTTACAAACAAAAAAAGAATTTTGCAAATTGCTTTACTAAAATTTCGAAAAAAAAAATTAAAGAACCCAATTACAGACAGGCCTTTTCAAACCAAAAAAGAATTTTGCAAATTGCTTTACAAATGACAGAGTTATGCATAAGGGGAGCAATTTTCACCATTCAAATTTCGAAAAAAGATTATGGAACCCAAAAAAGAATTTTGCAAATTGCTTTACAAATGACAGAGTTATGCATAAGGGGAGTAAATCTCACCATTCAAATCTCGAAAAAAAAAATTTATATTTTGGTTACCTTAGTTTTGATATGTTTCTTTTCTGGTCTATACGACGTCTATATTCATGTTGTTTCTACTTAAGAAACTCATCAGTTGCCTTCAGCAAAAAAAATTAAAAAAAAACCACGAAAAATGTTATATTTTAACAAATAAACTCTCAAAATTATTGAGAATTGCTTACGTAAACATAATAAAATAAATTAATTTATAATAATAAACTTAACGAATAAATATGCTTTAGTATTTTTAGTTTATTATTAAATAATTTACAATGGATTTTTTAATTAAAAATAAACATTAACTTGAAAAAAATAACGCTTTTTAAATTTTTATAAATTCTGATGATGTCTATCATTGATAGATACAACATTTGAACACAATATAAAATACAGTATAATTGCCATAACTGGAGTTATGACTACTTATGTGGCAATAAAGTACCAATATTTATTTATCGTTTTTCATATAATCGGCAACATTGGCTTGCAAATAGCCAGTTAACAAATATCACTGCTTGCAGATGAAAATAAAAAAGCAATACCATTTTATTTAGATTATCGTTGCTAAAGCTTACACTGTCTAAAAGGTCAATGAAAACATCGCCCACAAGTGTTACTCGTTTATACACCACGCTGCACTGGTACTTTTGTAATTACATTTGAAGTAAAACTTTCATTTGCATTTTTCCAATTTCCTTTTAAAACGTTTGAGTGGCAATGAAAAAAAACAACACAAACAAACAAACAAAAACGATTTGCTACAAATAAAACAGGCCAAATGCACATAAATGACTTGAATGTGCATATGTGTGTTTTACTAACACACATATTATTTATTTTTTCTTGCTAAAGCTACTTTAATTGCAAATGTTTAATTTATTTCTACCATTTGCCATGATTAATTTTAACTTCACTGTCATCATTCATTGTGTATCATTTATTGTTATTTTCGATTATCCTTGATAAACCACATACATACAAACATACATTCAAACATTTATCAGGTGCTAGAGCTTGTGCATGTGTGTATTTCATTCGTGTGTTTACAGCTGTTACAATGAATACAATTAATTCACCACTTTTACATACATACATACATATGTATATATGTACATGTAATTAAGTATTGCACAAAATTTCTATACATAACTGTTACAAAAACCTGTTTCAATTCCATTTATTCTCAACAGCGGAGAGACAGATAGAGCGAAAGATAAAGTGAGATTGAGATAGCAATTGTTGTTCTTCCACTTGTTATTAACTGTGTTTTGCTAATGATTGCGAAAGAAAGTAGTATTAGTGGTGAGTTTTTGTAAAGAGAGCGTCTATAAACGAAATGCCGTTAAAAGGGAAATAATCTCAATTTATTTATTTTTTGCCCGTTGCCTGTTTGACACATAAATATCAAACATGTGATTTTGAGGTTTTTCTTTGAATACTTAAAAAAAGGTTTATTATACAGATATACATACATACATACATTCATGTGTATTTATGTTTGTATAAACATAGTTATACATACATTTCTACTTAAATATTCTTCATCATAAATTAAATTAAATTATTTATAATATTTTCTTGGAGTAAAACATTTTCAATTTAAATTTTTAAGTAACTTATTAAAAGTAAAATATAAAATTTGATGGTTCCTCATTTCCATTAACCAACTACGACCTATTTAATCGTGTTTTAATGTCTATTAAATGTAGTAAATATTAAAACCAAAAATAAATAAAATAAGTTTATTTTTCCACGGAGATTAGCTGCCGTATTTATAAAAAATAATTATATAAGGTTTGCAAAACGTTTATTAAACAAATTTTTACACAAAATTCGTTTTGTAAACCAAAATTATTTTTCTTAATACGGCAGTAGAACTATAACTTTACACTTGTTTTTGTTTCATTTTTTATTTGTGTTATTTTCATAATTTACTGCTTTAAAAAAATTTCCATTATTTTATGATTTTTATCTCTTCTGCTCGTTGTAAAAGTTTTTACGCATAATTTATGCCATTCAAATTTAAATTACAATACTTGCTCTGCATAGAGGTAATTCCCTAAACACATGTACATATGCTTATTCTTCTTCTTCTTCTTCTTCTTCTGCTTTGTTTTATCATTTATGTATAAGCATCTTGTAATCTTATGCCAGCGTCTTTGTTATAACATGTCAATCGATATTTATGATACACTGAAAGAATACTCCAGAGTATTGCAAAAGGGAATATAAGTATCTGTATCTTTAGAAATATTAGAGTAGAGAAGAATTTACTGAAAAACAACATTATTGTACACAGAAAAAAAATTCATCCTGTACTAATGCGAGGGTGGCGTTGGCTGAAGTACTTAGCACGCTGTCTACAAAACCACAGGTCCTCGGTTCGACCCCGGTATCCAACAGTCATCAAAGAATTACAACACCACCACCAATCCACCAAAATATAATGTTATCCTTGGGACTAAACAAGTTGCACTTGGCAGCTGCTCAAAATACAAGCGAACATAAAAAGCTTATCTATCTAAGGTACAGCTTAATCCACCAAAATATAATGTTGTCTTTTCGTGTTAAATTCTTTAATCATGTATAGTTCTTTTTTCATATTTTAGAAATATGAATACCTTTTCATTTAGATATATTTTTTTGTTTTTGGGATTTTTTTTCGGTTTTGGGCGGTTTTTTAATTCTGGCGTTTTTTACGGTTTGTCCATTTTGTCGGTTTTTTTGGATTCTTTGGTTTTAGCGTTTTTGAAAATTTCAAAAGCTGTGCCTCTTATGGCTTTCAAGTTGCAGTACGTTGTCAAAATTACATTAACTGATAAAAGGGTATTTTATCAGTTGATGTAATTTTGACAACTTGCTGCAATTTTGATTGTTTGAAATTTCAGTTTGCAAAAAAATACACTAACCTTAAAAATTTCAAGTGTCTATGTATAATTGTCTTAGGATTTTAAAATTTTTCGATGCTCACTTTAGAATACCCTTTAATTTTTAACAGTCATATATTTGTTACTGTAGCGGCCATAATTTTACATATTCTGTGAAAATTTCAGATCCGTAGCTCTTAGGGTTTTCAAGAAAACAGCCTGTGACAGACAGACAGATAGACGGACGTACATTGTAATGAAAACAATAGGGTTTCTTTTCACCTTTGGGGCACAGAACCCCAAAGAGTATGCTACAATAAATTTGCATATGTTAGGCAATGCGTATACATACTTACAAACATAAATTAGAATTGCTCATACAACATCGCACTCTGGGGTACGAGTAATTGATTAAAGTAAAATTTTTAAAGTAAATATTTTTGTTACGCATTGTAAGTCATGGGAAACTACAATCAATCTCATTGAATAATAGATTTAGAAGTATATATGTGGCATTCCACGCCAAATCAGACGATTTGTATATTTTTATTGTTTTTATTTCCCCAATTTTCTGATATTTTTTAGTGCCTCTCAAAAGAGTTTCCCTTATAAATTTGGAGCGTTTTTGAATATTCGTTCAGACGATATTAAATTTTTCAAAATTCAGTTTTTCTTAGAGTTAAGTCCACAATTTTCTTAAAAATTATTTATGGGAATTTGAAGATTTATAAGTTTTAAAATACTGCTTAGTTTCTTTTTTTCCTTAATTTGCGCTTCCTTAATACAATTTATTTGGCTGCAGCTAACACATTTCCTTAAAAAAACATAACTGGGTAACTGACCTTCTTTGTGTTTGGATTTTATCCTTATTAAAAAAATTGTATGATGACTTTAACATTTTTTTTTTCATGCATGAATAATAAATAAACTGCAATGCAACATTGTGGCGACAAATTCTATGTTGTTAACTTTTTTCCTTTTTCGTGTGTAGATATTTTATCTACATACATATGGTGGCGTTGGCTGAAGTAGTTAGCACGTTGACTACAAAACCTAAGGTCCTGGGTTCAATCCCTGTATCCGACAGTCATTAAATAACAACACCACGCATTTTTCTGATGTGCATTAGTGCCCCTTTGTGTCAGTTGTTGTAGGAAAGTTCAAGTGATGAAGGCATAGTCACTGGTCACTGAACTATACCGACTTCAGCAGATACTAATCCTAATGTAACATCAGAGCGCCCTCCTTCGTTGTGTAGCAAAAATCATTGGCGAAGTAAAATAATCAATAAAAAATGGCTACAAGACACAGCTTCAAAAAATTAATACGCCTCATTTAACATCAGAGAGGCGCTGCAACACTGCATTATTAAAAACGTGCGAAAAAGCAAAGTTGTAAAAGAATTAAGCTTTCCTCTATCTCTTCCTTCACCACCTGTCTTCTCTATCACTATCCCTTTCCTAAAGAAAGTAACACCTAGTAATAGTAGTAGGCATTCATTGCCTGAGTGTTACTTCTCTTAAAAAAAATATATATACGAGGGTGGTCCTTAAATTAGCCTACCTATCAAGGAAAACTGAAAAACGTTACGATTTTTTTATTTCTCAATATAAGCTGCTTTAAGCAGTGCTAGTTGTTCAATAGCTTCGATAAACTGTTTATGGTAAGTTCTGCCCTGGTTCTTAAATAAGCCAGCAACCACAAACTCGCTCCATTTTGGCAAGTCTTTTCCATTGGACAAAAATCCATGGGAACTAAGTCTGACAAATAAGGTGCGTTACAAAAATGTTCGATCTTCAATGCATTAATTTTGAATATATGAACTGGTAAATTATCTAGAGGAACCAACATTTACTTTTTCGCCAAATGCGATCTTTTTACTCAATTTTGTCCTCTTTGAAAATAAGCAAAATAAATGATCAGACAAGCATCCAAAAAAAAACAGAGACCATGGCTTTTGCGTTTAGTTAAAATAATTATCCCATTCCAATCCACTGCTTTGGCTGCATTTTCTTTATCCACAATTACGAATCGGCGCAAAACCTTGACTTTATTGCAGACATGCTAGTGAAATATTTTCATGATTTTGTTTTTGTTGCATTGTAACATTTGCCAAATGTTAAAGCCATGTATTGATCTTTCAAATGAAAAATTTTTTGATTAAAATTAAATTTGTTGTGCTATTTTTTAAAATTTTAAATTTTATCGGACTGCAAAAAACAAACTTTAGGATTTAATATTGACCAGAGAATTGAGAATTTTCCAATGGAAGGATTCAATTACAAAACGGTGACCAATTTTATTAATGTCCACAAATTCACTGAGATGGCTTATGTCTAATGGCTCTAAAAAAATAAAATACTACAATACATGTTTTACGAGGTTGACACTTTTCACCAAAGTAAAGTCTTTCAAACGTCAGGTGGGAGAGTTTTGAGACCGCCCTCGTAGTCATATGTATTTCAGTATATACTAATATAATCACTTATGTATGAAGTATATAAAACTTTTTTGTGCAAAAGGAAACTAAATGCATTTTCTACAAAATATAACCAGATACATTTATTTGTTTTTTAATTTCTAAACATACTAGAAAATTATAATCACTTGTTTTTTTTTTGGTCTTCTCTTTGCAGATTCCATATTAAAACAGGCAGACCACTGATGTTAATGAAAATAAAGTGATAAAAAAAATACAAAAAAAATCACTAACATGGAAATGCTATTTCTTGGCTTTGAAACAACCACACAAATTAGTTAAAACTAAATAAATGTAACCGTATACGCCTTGACGACTCAAATATTCATGTTAAATAAAATAATTAAGACAACAAATTCATTTAATTTTCCTTTCCCAAAAAAAGCAACACAACAAGAGTTTAATTGTAAATATCAGCATAATAAACACAAATAATTTCAACGAATAAACTTAAATAAAAAAATAAATCAATAAAATTACACGAGTATTAATTATAATATTTGATTTCAACATGCTATGCAAATTTTATTTATAAACAAAATAAAAATAATTAAAACAAATTCCATAAATTTAGTCTGTGATTAAACTGAATTCGAATTAAATAGAAAAAAAATATAACAAGTAAATTTACTTATTAATAAATTATATAAATATGAATTAATCTTACAACTTACAACTCAATATATAAATTAAAAAGAAAATGTATAAACACAACTAACTAAACTAATAATATTATGTAAAATTAAAGGAAATAAAAAGCTTTAAAACAAATTATTATTAAACAAAAAATTCATTACTATTTAAAATAAAATATAAAACCAAAAAGAAAAATCTTCCATTAAACTTAATTGAAAAAAAATTGCAACCAAAATAAAAATCCTGCAAACATTTTTAAAACAAACAGAAAAAATAATAAAAAATAAAAATAAAAATGAAGAAGCAACGAACTGAAATAGAAACTAATAAAACATATTTGCAATTACTTGGAAAAAAATTTTATTAACTAGAAACCCCTTAAAAAAAGAAGAACAATTAACATAAAGAAATAAATTCATGGCAAAAAGTAACAGCAAGCGTTTGAAATTTCCGTTTCCGTCAAAATAACTAAAAATAAAAATACATAATTTTTTTTTTAAACAATAACATTAAACTGCAACTGCAACTATACGTAATAAAAAAATAAATAAATTACAATTATACAAAAAAAAACACAACAACAACAACAACAACGTTAAACGGGGTTTGCTTAAAATTCAACACACTGCAGACATACACTCAAGCACGCAGCCATTAACAGAGCGTCAGAGAAAGAGAGAGAGAGAGGGAGAAAATAACGGCATAAAACGAGTTTACTGTCCAGTGCATTCATAACAATAATATTAAAAACAAAAACAAAAGGCAAATAAATTAAAAACAAAACAAAAATATTAATTACACAAAGAAATTTGTTTTTGCTGGACAGAATGGATGATCTGCCGGATTTATCGCACTTGACACCCCACGAGCGTATGCAAATTGAGAATGTGCTGCGGCGTCAGAAGCAAGAGGAGGAGCAACAAAATGAAGTAATGCGGTAAGTAAATAATGCGCACAAAAATGTTGTATGACACAATACTAGTACATATCGCACATTTACTCAAACAGTGTCAGGCAGACAACTAGAAAATATGATTTGCATATAAATTTTATATTCAAATCGACCTGTCTGTGTTGTAGAAACAGGGGGTAAAAAAAATTGTTTGCCAGAAAATGAGTTTAAAAGTTAAAAAAAAATTTGTAGGCAGATTTTGTAAAAAATTTCGTTTCTAAACGTTTCAAATTTGTATGAAAAGTAACGAAAATTCGTTCCAAAAAATATTTTTTCCATACAAAATTTCAAAACGACAAAAACGTTTCTATTTACAAAATTTGCCTTTTGATTTGGCTTTTAGGAGTTGAGTAAACAAAATATTTGTATGAACTTTTTACACAATATAAACAACGATATGAGGATTAACTCAAAATTTCTATTTTTTGAGTTATGACGTTTGTCGAGTAAATGAGCGATATGTACATATATGTATTACTTATGGGACAGATATGTATGGAGTTTCTTCGTAACAGGATTATGATGCGCTAGACCCCCCAGTCTGATGAGGTTCGTAAACAATATTTATAAGAATGAAAGGAAGTGGACGCTCATGAAGCTCAAAATGGGGGGGGGCAAAAAGGAAAATATGAAAAAAAGCTTCTTAACTGCCACAGAGCCACGCTTAATTTTTCTGTCCAACAATATTTATAATATCGTCATTCCTTTAGGGCTACCATAAAAAATTTTAATTATTTTGAAGTAGGATGCTTCTAGATGGGTCAATTGTATGGCAGACTTTCATTAATATTCTAACTCCAAAATTTTTCAATATTTATTGTTACATATGTATGTAGCTACTACCCCTTGTCACCATTCATTAAGGGGACTCCCATACACAATTTTCAATACAGACTAATGCCCTAATTCTGTTCGGCGATTGTATCGTCTTGTCTATGGACGAAAAAGAGAAACAGTTTTGATGCTTTAAAACAATTATTATTTATTGTCTATGCTAGAAGGTGCGTGTATTTGCTTTATGATTTTTTTCCAAACATTTTTTTATATATTTTTTAAACTATTATATAATACTTTAATTAAATTTTTATGTTCTAAAAACATGGCAATAATATTTTTATTTTTCATTAGCACAGAAAACAAACATTTTTGAAGAAAATAATTTAGAGCATTTAAAGACAAGAACTCAGAAGCATTTTCAAACAAAAACGTCCTAAGTCTTCTTACTGAATTAGGGCATAATAATATATTGAATAAAAAGTCTCATAACTGATCCGACCTCCATTAGATTTTTGAAGTGAAGAAGTTTGTAATACAATTGAATTTTCGCTGCGTACATTTTCGGACGCCTGTGTTAAGTAATATTTCAGGCAAAAAGCCAAGATTGATTAATGCCCTAATTCAGTAAGAAGGTTTAGGACGTGTTTGTTTGAAAATGCTTTTGAGTTCTTGTTTTTGAATTGTCTAAATTATTTTCTTCAGGAATGGTTGTTGTCTTTGATAATGAAAAATATAAATATTATTGCCATTATTATTTTGGCTTTTGCTGTTGATAGTTCTTTCAGGGGGGTTACTATGAATTTATTAAATAAATTTTAGTTGAAAGTTATAACCTACAACTAAATAAGTTGTAAGCATATGATTTCACCAAAAAATTATATATCTTGCTAATATATATAGTTTTTCCTTTTTATGTCTTTTATCATGGAAAATATCCTAAGTACTTAAATAAGCTTGAAGTGACGATTTTCAATAGCAAACTGTCACTTTGTCTAAGACCTACAAATATTTATTTAAATTTTCTCTTTTTCCTTTCTTTTTTTGCAGACGCAAACAAGATGAGGTTATATCATTGGAAATGCAAATACGACAACGTTCAGAGCAGCAGAAGAAAGCCGGCGTTGAGCTGGAGGCAACCTGTCACATATGCCTTAAAACAAAATTCGCCGATGGTGTTGGACATATTTGTCATTACTGTAATACGCGTTGCTGTGCACGCTGCGGTGGCAAAGTAACACTACGTAGCAATAAGGTAAGCATCACTCGTACACTGTACTGATGAGAGAGAGGGTGTGGGAGGCAGGCAAAAGTAAATGAAAGTATGTATTAAAATTTTGCAAATACTTTTAGTGTAACTAACTAAAATTTACTGCTGACAGTTTTGCCAGTCAGCAAGCAAACTTAAGAAAAGCAGCCATTTTAAAATGACTTTGAGTGACAGACAACAAGAACCTTTAAGCTTTACCGTTTTGGTATTTGCTTTTCTGATTTCATCTCCATTTTTCCAACAAACTAATTATTTACAAAGTCACTTGGTTTTAAGGGCTTTTGAACAAACAAATTGATTTGCTTTTATTTTAGTAAGTTTTCTTTAAATTTAGGTCGTTGCTGTAAAGCTAAAAAGTTAAGTGTGGCAGAAGAGAAAAGAGAAAAAAATTAAAGATTTGTTGTTGCATGTCCTCATGTTGTTTGCCTCAACATACTTGAGTGATGGTGACGCCAAATATCCTAAAAATAGATTACGCAGATCATTGTTTAAAACCGTTTCTCGTTTATTCACAATTTTTATTTGTTTGTTTATTTTTTTTTTGTTGATTTTTCTATGAAAAATTGTTTATCCTTTCAATTATCTGGTTGGATGGGAAAGTTTGTTGTTTATATCATACTTAATTTTTGGTTTTTATATTATTTATGACAACAGTATGTTGAAGGTTATTTGTTAAAATGTTGTACAAAAAGAGTTATTCACACAAAAGATGCATTATTCTGCCAAGATAAGAGGAATGAGTACGCCAATAAATTTTAAGCTAAATGTAGGGCACTTGCTTTAAAAAAGAGTTTTTTGTATTGATTGAGAAACTGATATCAAAATAAAGCCGCTAAAATTTTATGTATTAGCGTCCGCTGAACCATTAAAAATAAGCCCCTACATCTATTTAAATTTTACTTTTAAAATATTTAGAGACTTTGTAAAGATTATATTAGGTTACTTTATTATTATAGTGCAAAATTAATCGAGCAAAAGTTGAAAAATGTTTGAATTAAATTATGAGTTTCATGGAATACCGAATTTAAAATCATGAAACATTCACTGGTATTCCAGTTGTCAACATCAACAAAAAACGATACTGTTTTGAGTTGAGTGATATGAAGCATACAGCAAACCAGGCTTAGAAATTTGTGCAGGAGCTGCAGAGGAATCATCCTCCTCCAGAATTAGGTTTTCGCCGAGGTACTATTCCAAGTAATTTGAAGGAACAATTTGTAAAATTATTATATACTGTTGTAACTGGGGGACAACTAGAAGATAAATGGTAAAATTAAGGGAAATAATGAACCTAAATAGCGCAATATAAAAATAATATTTTCTAAGAGATTCAGCGAGATTTAAAGTTTAAAGTTAAGCAAAAAATAGACGGCAAGAAAGCTAAATGTCATGCAACCGGAGGAGAGATATTTTAGCAGGGTAGTAGTGGCGAATCTGCTGGAGTTTCAGAAGCAACTGAAACCTGAAGCAGCACTCAAAGGAGTCCAGTTGAAAAAATTTAGCTAATGAATTAGCCAGGTAGAAAATATTTCATTGGCAGAAGTACTAAAAGACCTGAAATTACAGTTATACCATTTTAACTAGAAAAAGATGAATTGTAAATGCTGGGGCCAAATTCGATATCAATCGAAATTTGAAAATATTTCCTTATCCTTATTATTGAAATATTTTGTTATTTTGCTTCATATCGACTGCCGTAATTTGGCCCCTGGTCAAAGCAATAATCCATAGTGCTGAGGACACTAGTTTTTTTTTGTAATTCGAATAAAGAACGAATAAAAAATATATTCCACGAATTCTACAACGTTCCACTTGTCGCACACATACATTCAAAACAAAAACAAATTTTCATATTCTTTTGTTGTTTCAAATGTAAGTGTGGCGACAAGTGTCGAACGCTGTCGCCATCGTGGAATTGGCCCTAAATGCTCGGGAATAGAAGTTAGAAACATTTTTAATTAGATTTTTCAACTAAATGTTAAATGAAACCGAAAAAGAATTCTTATAAGTCGTTTTTATTAATGAAAGTTTTTATTCGATTATTCGAATAAGCAACGAATAAATACTTTTTAATTTTAAATATTCGGAAATAGATGTTTGTAATGGTAAAAAAAAAATTAAAATTTTATTCGAATAATAAATAAAATCAATCGAATGAGAATTTAAGAACATAATATAGTTGCGGAATAGATTTTTAATTTAATTCAACTATTCTCTAAAATTTTATTCTTATAAGTAATTTTTATTAATGAAAATTTTCATTCGGTTATTCGAATAAAAAACGAATACATTTTTTTTTTATTTTATATATTCGGGAATAGATGTTTGAAAAAAAATTTTTTTTAATTCGTTTGTTTAACTAAATGTTAAATTAAAACAAATTAAAAATTTTATTCGAATAATATATAATCTCAAATGAAAAACAATTTGGAAAGAAAAGTTATACAAGTTATGGAATAAATTTAAAATGTTATTCAATTATTATCTCGATTTTTATTGTAAATTTAAAAGTAAAACTATTATTCAATTATTCGAATAAACAAGATATAAAAAAATTTCCGAATAATGATTAATCCAACATTTTCTGGAGTTACAGTTGGAATAAATTTTAAACAAAACTATAAAATATTTTTTTGTTCGAATAACAGGTAAAACTAATCGAATAAAAATTTAGGAATAGAAATTCTTTAAGTTACCAAATAATTTTTATATTTTGTTAAATTATTCAATTCAGTTTTATTCGAATAAGCAACAAATAAAAATTTATTTCCGAATAATGGATACGTTTTACATTTTTTCGCATTAGAGTTTAAAAAAAAATTTATTTTAAATAAAATAACGCAAAACAAATTTTATTCGAATAATACCTAAAACTAATCGAATAAAAATTTAAGAAAGAAATGTTTAAATTATGTACAATTATGCCATTGAGTTTTATTTTTATAAAAAATTTTATATATTAAAATTTTCTTTCGATTATTCGAATAATCAAGATAATAATCTTAAATTTTTAGGAATTAGAGCTCAAAAGAGTTTACTTTAGATCTGCTTGAATAAATTTTAAATAAAATTAAATAATAAAATTTTATTCGAATAACAAGTAGCAGTAATCGAATACAAATTTAAGAATGAAAATAATTAAAGTTGCGGAATAAATTTAAAATTTTATTTATTTATTGAATTACTAAAATTTTTATTCGATCATTCGAATAAACAACAAATAAAACATTTTCGATCTTAAAGTTTGAAAAATTTTCAATTCGTTCTTTCAACTAAATGGTAAATGAAAAGAAATGAAAAATTTTATTCGAATAATAAATAAAATCAATCGCATAAAAATATAAGAACAAAAATAATTTAAACTACGGAACAAATTTAAAATTATGTTCAATTATTCTCTCAAATTTTATTGTAATTAGTAATTTTAAAGTTACAAATTTTATTCGATTATTCGAAGAAGCATCTAAAAATTTTGTTTTCCGAGTAGTGAAAAATATTAAATTTTCTGTAGTTAGAGCTTAAAAATTTAAGTGCCTTTGTTTGAATAAATTTAAAACAAAATGTAAAAAAAAATTTTATTCGACTAACAAGTAGAACTAATCGAATAAAAATTTAGGAATAGAAATTATTTAAGTTACATAACAATTTTGGAATTTTGGTCAATTATTTAATTAAGTTTTATAGTATTACGATTTTTATTCGGTTATTCGAATAAACAACGATTAAATTTTTTTCCGAATAATCTATAATATTAAATTTTCGGGAATTGAAGCTCAAACATATTTGGCAGGTCTTTTGACGTAGTATTACGAAATGTTATATATTACGATTTTTATTCGGTTATTCGAATAAGCAAGCATTACATTTTTACATCTTTTTAATAAGACATAATCTTAAATTTTCGGGAATTGAAGCTCAAACATGTTTGGAAGGATTTTTGAAGTAAACTTTAAATAGAACGAAGTAAAAAATATTTATTCAAATAGCAACTAAGAATAATCGAATAAAAATTCAAGAATGAAAATAATTTCAGTTATATGTATAATAAACTTAAAATTTTTATTAAATTGTACTCTCAAATTTTATTACAGCAAGTAATTTTAAAAATTATTATTATTTTTATTCGATTATTCGAAGGAATAAAATATTTTTACCTAATAATGAATAATCGTAAATTTTCTGGAGCTAGAATTTAAATTTTGAAATTCTTTTAATGCATTTTTCAACTAAATGGTAAATAAAAACAAATTAAAAATTTTATTCGATTAATAAATAGAATCATTCAAATGAAAATTTAAAAAGAAAATAATTTAATAAATAATTTCTTAAATTAAAATTTTAATTCGATTATTCGAATCAACAACGAATAAAAAATATTGCTGAATAGTTGATAATCCCAAATTTTGTGGAGTTGGACCGGAATAAATTTAAAATTATGCTAGTTTTGAGACACCCTGTAGATAATTATGTTACTACAAAAACGTTGTGATTTGTTTGCGTTGCTCTTGTTATTGCCTTTATGCTGTTAGTGCTTTTCCTTATTGTACAATTCAAAATTAGCCAACAGTTGTTCGAGTGGGTGTCTTGAATAAGAAAAAAAAAACGAAAAGAAAAGAAAATTAGGTCATTTGCTGTGAAAAGAATCCATGGATTCATTATATTTTAATATTAGATTATTTTTTTATGCAATATTTTTTGTTCCATCTTAAAGGAAATGAGATAAAAACCCATATTTTGCTTTTTTTCTTGGCAGCAGTTGTGGAAATGTAGAAAGCGAATGTAATTTTATAGCACAATTAACCTTCAATGCAAGAAACATTCATAATTGTTAATATTCCCGGCAAATGGAATAAATGATTAAGTTGGAATAAATGATTATTTGCTGGAGGAAAAAATATTAAAAATTTAAAAGTGTTAATAATAATTTCCCTTGAATTTATGATGAAGTCCATTATATTCTTGGTTGTCCTGAACAATTTGCCATTTGTTCCCATTACTTGCACATGAATATCATTTCTTTGCTTGTCTAAAATTTTCATTCATTCCTTTATTCATTCATTCATTCATTTATTCTTCACTGTCACCCTAAATAACACCGAATACTTTACTATTCTTTTAGTTTTTCTGTGTGCAAATATTGCCTTTGTTTTTTGGCAAAGTGTCAACATTTTTGCATTTGATGAAATTAGACCCTTAAAACACAAGTGCAGGTTTTTAAAATCAATTGTCTTTTATCAGGTCAGTTATAGTTGGCAAACATTTCCTGTTCAATGTTTTTGTAATTAAATGAAACGTAATAGATTTCACTTCATTTTTTATTAAAGGAAACGATATATTCACATGAGTTTAAAACTCATGCTTATACATTTAGTCGAAGTAAAAAAACAAACCTATTCAATATTTCAATACACTTTCCACACTTTGTGTCGTTGAACTTTTGCCAATTAAAGTGTATAAATTATTTCATTTGTGTTATTTTTTTTTAAATAAATTTTCTTTTTCTTTATTAATTTTATATGTTTGTATTTATAGGTTATCTGGGTGTGCATATTGTGTCGTAAAAAACAAGAACTATTATCAAAGACTGGTCAATGGATGAATAAAGGCGCTGTACAGCCGGACGGTTTCATAAGACGTAATGAACCGGATGGCAGTAGTGTAAGTATTATGCTACACCTGAGGATACATACTGTACTTATTGCACACTAATTTAAAAACTGTTACAACTCAAAAAAAAATTGCAAATCTTCAGGAAGTAAAATAAATAAATAAAATAGAATAAATTCATTAAAGTGTGACTTTGACTCGCACGGGAAGAGTTCCGTAAAGAGTTTTTTTGGAAATTTTTTTTGGCGATTTTTTTTGTTTAATCGATTTTTTTTATTTTGTGTAATTTTTTTCGTTTTGTCGATTTTATCTCGGCTTATGGGATTTTTTCTGATTTCTTTTAGTTTTAGCGTTTTTTTTTTTAACTTTGAGGCTTCTTTTTCGTTTTGGTGATTTTTTTCGGTTGTTTTTTAGTTTAAGCGTTTTTTTGGTTTCTTGTACGCTCTTTTCATTTTGGCGATTTTTTTCTGTTTTTTTGGGGTTTTTTTTTTTGTTACTTGGCAACTTTTTTACTTTTAGTGAGTTTTGTTTGCATTTTAGCGATTTCATTTGTTGTGGGTGATATTTTTAAAATTTTCAAAAACGCAATATAAAAAAATCCAAAATTTAACTAAATCCGTAACGAAAAGTCGCCGACAAGAAAAAGGTGCTTAAATGAAAAATATTACAAAAAAAAAATAAATTAAATAAAATCGCTACGATGTAAAAAAGAAATCTCAGAAACCAAAAAACACAAAAAAATCGACAAAACAAAAAAATCGCCAAAACGAAAAAAAAAGTTCCAAAACAAACAAAAAAAAAGTGGCCAAAGCCGAAAACAATCGCCAAAAAGGAAAAACGCCAAAAAGAAGCCAATTTAGTATTACCTAAAATCTTAAAAAAAAACGCCAAAAACAGAAAAAATCGCAAAAAAAACAAGCACCAAAAGTGGCCGTAAGCCCAAAAAAATCGCCAGAGAGGAAAAAACGGCAAAACTAAAAAAAACATCAATGCTAAACATTTTAAATCGAAAAAAAATCTCTAAAAACCGATAAAATCACCAAAAAGAAATAAGCGACGTACGGCACCCTTCGTGTGCGAGTCAAAGTCACACTTTATTGAATTTATTTATATGACGCCATTGATATGTTCGATTGGGCTTAAATTTCCATTAAGTGCAATTATAAGCAAAGATATCTTGCAATATGACTTCATCTTCCTGCTTCATTATGATAAAAATGAAGTGATAAAATATTAATATAGACAAAATCGGCCCTCTTTTGTAAATCGTACGATTTCAAAAAATTATTGATAGTCTTGCTTACATTTTTAAAATTATATATATAAGTTAATTTGCTTTTCGCGATATGATATTTGAAAAGTCTGAAAAAATGTTTATATTAGCGGAGCTGGGGGGTTACTCTCTATTGCGATGCGTAAGCCATTACGATGCGAAAGCTAAATGCGTTGATATGCAAATTTGGTACTCTCTATTACTTTCGCAAAACCTTTCGCAAAGTTGTTTGAAAAAGTGGCAACACGGACATTGCAAAAGAAAATATGGCAAAGGTTGGCAGTACTGAAATGTCAAAATATGTATAAAAAACGACATTTAAAATCAAAATTTAAGAAAAAGTGAAGTGTAACAGCCTTTAATTGAAAATAAAGTCATGGATTTTTAGCGTTTGGTTTTATGAAGAAAACGTCCATGTATAATGAGTTGCAAGACGAGTCTTAAAGGCTCAATTAGACGTGACATAACCATAGCCATAGAAAACAACCTTAAAGCCATAACTGTCACCATAGAAACAAATTAAATTTTGGTTTGGTTATGGCTATGGCATTATGGGTATGTCACTTCTAATTTAAGCTTAAGAGATAGTTCCGGTATACTTTCCTCAAATGACCGCAGGTAAAAAAAAATCTGTAGCGGAATATATTATTAAATACATATTGCTTTATTTTAACTTTGTTTTATAAAACTAGCCGCTGCCTTAAAATTACTTGGCCAAGCTGGATATTAACATTAAATTGGCCAGGACCATACCTTAGGAATATAGCAGCAGTCAATGAGCCGTCGATTAAAAGAGCTCTACGTAGCGATTGAGAAAATACAAAACTGTGCTGGAAATGCTTAATTTATTTTTACGCATTTTCACTTGGTGTGATTTTTAAAATCAAATATGAATACATACATACAAACATACATGTGTAATCTTATAAGTACTATTAGTGTCACATTTCATTATAAGCAACCAGCTATATCCCTTACAGGAGGTCCATTAGAATTTAGGTCGTCTGTCAATTTTGTCCACAAATGATTTGCGGCTTATTTGTCATTTGCTCACATGCAATTCACTAAAATTTCAAACTGCCGGTGTTTTGTTTGTAATTTTTTGGCTTTTTCCCTAAAAACTACGATTTAAATATAAATATTTTGGTTTTATAAAAGGCTTATGAATCAAATTTCCATAGAAAATTTGTTTAATAAACCTCTTATAAAACAAAAATATTTTTTATGAATAACACAGTTAATATATAAATATTTTTTTCAACGTACTTACATGTTTTTCTCACTTTGCGTTTGGTATTTAGCTAACGCAAGATATTTGCGCTTATCGAGCGATTTTGACAGGCGCTTTCGCATTGTAGAGTACGGTGATACCAGACTTGCGAAACGGAAAATAAAAGATGCGAAAGGTAAATGCGCAAACGCATTAGAGAGTATCAATCGTACAATTTCGTGCCATTTTTCTTTCGCATCGTAATAGAGAGTAACCCCCCTGGTTTTCTTCAACCGTACGATTTTAAATTAACCCGGTTTACAGAACAGGGCTGAATGCTTATTTTTAATTCATTAGGAGGAAGTTCTTTTCATCTTGATTATTCCTTATAAATTTAATTTACTTTAAACTGCGAATGTTACAAAAATTATTGTTCTTCAATTAACTCTTTCAGGATATTTCCCAACAGACTGTGATAGATCCTCACGATACGCTGGATAAACGACCAAAACTCGAAAGAACGCGTAGTGCGGCCGAAAAGGAAAATTTGCCGCTGCAGCGTTCCGGCAGCATGCTGAAAAGACAATATTCCCAGCAAGAACACTCAACGAATCAACGAATGATGGGCAGCGATAGCGGCATGGATATGATAAGTCCGGGGCAACGGCAACGTATGCAGCCAATGACACCGCAACAAATGCAACAGCAGCACCAACAAGCACAATATAGAGGACAAAGTGTAGGCGGTGGCACTAGCTCCAATTATCGCACTGACGAAGATCCAAGATTATATCAGGTAAGAATTTTCGGCGTTGGCAGAAAACGTTCATATTTAAATAACTCATAATTCACAATATCCCAATTCACAAACTTGTGCAAATGGTCTTGCATCGTAGCAGGTGCAAAGTGGTATAGTATATTGATACTCACCACTTAATAATTCTTAGTGGTGAGTATACTATTTTGCATCGTTGCATGTGCAAAATGGTATAGTATATTAGCATCAATATGCTATACCATTTTGCACATGCAACGATGCAAGACCATTTGCACAAGATTGTGAATTGGGCTAATATTGTAAATTGGGCTTATTTTTCGCTTATGCCTTTCTTCTTATTTTTTTGCGGTAACTTTCCTTTAGGGCGAAATTGATGGCTTAATGAAGCAACATCCCCACTTGGCCCATCCCAGTCAAAGACAGCAACAACAACAGCAGCAACAACATCAACACCATCAACAACAACAACACCAGCAGCAACACCAACAACAACAATTGCATTATCAACAACAGCAACAGCAGCCACATCATCAACAGTATTCCAGCAGCCAGCAGCATGCTATGCGCTCCCAACAGCACATGCCACCGCAACAGCAACAGCAACATCTACAGCAACATCAACAACATCAGCAACAAAGACTTCCAGCATCACAACAATCATCACATAATCAGCCACATCATATGCAGCACCATCAGCAACAGCAGCACCAACAACATGTGCAATCATCTTCCGCCTTACATCCCTCACAAGCACAGCATGCTCACGGTTCGGCTGCCTTAAGCACTCAATTGCCAATGCCGCCCACAGCCGGTGCCATGTCGGCTTCAGTCTCGTCCGCCAGTCCCTCTCAGAACTGTCAAAAGCCTCCGCCTGTTCAGCGCAATTTGACCATCAGCGGTGGTCATGCCATGGATCCCACAACCTATAATGCTCGTCGCAACTTGTCCACCACCACTCAATATCCTATCCAACAACAAAGAAGTTTTAATGCCTACGACGATCACCAGACATCGCCTGCCTCAGCGGCCGGCCAACACGCACAACAGCATCATCAGCCATACGAGTATGAAGGTAAGTTCGATCGTTTTACCAAGTTTATTTGTGTCTGTACTTTTTCACAAATCAATCTCGCTCTCCTATATATCACACACACACTATCTCTACTCTTTGTCTCTCTTGTAATATTTGTGTATGCATACTCTCTTTAACAATGAAGACATGTCACCAAATCACTTGATCCCAATTATACACTTGCAAAAAGAAATCAGTTTGCTTTTCTTTTTTGTTTTACAAAAAAAATATCTTTATTTAAATTTGTTATTTCCCGAAAATTTTTAAAATAATTTTTTTTCGTAAAACTCCCTTTTCAAAATCATTTGTAACTTATACTATTAATTTTGCTACTTTGTTGGGAATTTTATAAAAAGTAAATACTTTTTTTTAATTAAAGTTTCTTCGAAGTATAATTCAAAGAGGTTAAAGAAAACGCTTTAAGATAAACTTAAGATTTTGTAGGATTTTAATTTTTCTAGATTTTGTTTTGAAATTAATGTCAATTAAGTTACGAATGTAAGATATTTTTAAGAATTAAGTTATTTTAGGAGAACATTTGTTATAATTAAAATAATGTGTTTTGATTGTAAACTAAATGAGTTTTATAAGACAATAATGAAGGATTTAGCTGCATGGCCTGCCAACTGGCGCACAAGTGCGTTTGCTCATCTATCATTTCTAATATATTTTCTTTGACTAATTTAAATGAACTCTCATCAGGCACAGAAAAAGAAATATACAAAAACCTGTGTTATTGCATGTGGAATAAGAAGTCAACAAAATTCTATATTTGATTCAAACACATTGCTAATTCCTCTACACATACAATAACAATTATCATTGAAAATAAAATTTTACTCGGCCACTTTTTTCTCTGACTCTTTCAATTTATCTATTGACTGAAAAAAATATATATTTTCAATTTTGTTTTATCAAATATGCAAAAATCGTCATGACAAAAAATTCTATATTTTTTTTTTCTATTGATACGTTGATTTTCGTATTCAAATATCAAAATCATTTTTTTTTTCTTCTGTGTACTGATAGTGTTCTGAAAGCGTGTGCTGGTATATGTACGAGTGAGATAACGGTAGATTGCATTTGAAAAGCAAAAGTGCTGCATGTGTGTGTGTGTGTGTTAGTGTATGTAAGCACACTTGTGTGTGTGTGTGTGTGTGTGTGTGTGTGTGTGTGTGTGTGTGTCTCTTCCGTACTGCCTCTGACCTGCAAACATATTTTAACAAACAAGACAAGAAGTAAAAAAGATAAATAAAAAATAAAGAGAACAAACACACAACAAATAACAAAAGAAAATGCAAGATAAGGCACAAGTAATAATGACCAAAAATGCAGTTCATAAACATATTGGCAGATATGCTTTGAAATGCTCATCATTTTATTGCACCAAAAAATTTCGAAATAATAAATTCTACCCAGCGGCTATATTTCATTTATGCCTTAACATGCTCAATGGCTTTTGTTATATTGAAAATTCTTAAGCTAAAATTAGTTTCTCCAAATATTTGCTTGAGTTATATGCAAATGTTTTTTAAGCTGATGCCTCCCTCACATGTAAGAGAATTCATATTTGCTGGAACTCCCAATTTTTAGGCAATTTACATGCTACATTACTTTTTTGGCAAAACTTTAAAATATATTGAAAAAATATTTTTGTTTTTGTTGTAAATTGGCAGCATTATTTACTATCCATACCACATGCAATGTTGAAAGTTAAAAATATTTTATTTTTTTTCATTTTATTCTTATTCGTTGGCACGCCTGCTGGTATAGCATACTTTTCGCGGCTATAACTTCCATTTTAAGTGTTCTTCTTAAGGATTTATGATTTCGATTAAATTGCTTAAGACTTAAAGGAATATACATAAACATACACATCTGATATTTGGCCTGAATTTGCGGGAAAAAATTAAAAAGAAAATTTAAATAAAAATTGGATACAGAAGTTAAAAGTGTGCTAAGGTTTGTTTCTTGCTTTCTTTCTTGTATATTTTCTTTTTACTAAATCTCGTTATATTTACAGTATATTAGCGCCATTATAAGCAGCCATAATTTCCACTTACTGTTAACACTTTGCCTAAAAATATGCTTTAATATTTAGCAAACTGTAACTGCACTTGACTAAGGAAACAAAACCATAATTCTATGCTTTTGTTTTTGTTTTTAATTTTTTGTACCGTGAATTATTTTTCAAAATACAATAAAAACCACTGAAACTTTTTTTTAGCTACTTTAGTGTTGCTGTAACAAGAAATTAAGAATTCACTTGCTACGTTGCACAGTGGAATGGCTTCATACATTTTGCACTATACAACAAAAAAAAAACTGAAATTTTTTCTAGTCATTGTTGTGACATAATTAAGAATTCAATTGGTACGTAGCACAATGGGACGGCTTCATAATTTTTTTCTATAAACTAGTTTTCAAAATATATACAACAAAAAAAAAATTAATCTAGTTAGTTTAATTTTGTTGTAAAAAAACCAAGAATTGATTTGGTACAAAAAATACAACAAAAAAACTTAAATTGTTTTCTAGTTCCGTTAGTGTTGTTGTAACAGAATTGAAAAATCACTTCTACGTTGCACAGTGGAATGGCTTCATAATTTTTATTTCTATAAATTACTTTTAAAAATATGTACAACAAAACAATTGAAATATTTTCTATGTAGTTTAGTTTTGTTGTAACAAAAGTAAAAATTCATTTGGTACGTAGCTATACCACTGTTAGCTTCATACATTTTTCACTGTACAACAAAACAGTGAAACTTTTTTCTAACTACTTTCGTGTTGTTGCACAATGGGAGGGCTTCATAGCTTTTTTCTTCTATAAATTAGTTTTCAAAATATTTACACCAAAAAAAAAATAAATGAAATTTTTGCCTAGTTAGTTTAGTTTTGTTGTAACAAAAGTAAGAATTCATTTGGTAAGTTGCACAGTGAAATGGATTCATACTTTTTTTACCACAAATCAATAAATGTTTAACAAAAAATATATTTATAATATATCGTATAGTATTAACTTTTCAATAAAAAAAATATGGATAATAATTGACCACGGTAAAAAATCCACTTTTTTTTTAAATTTTAATTTAAATTGCCTATAACTTTTGACATAATTGTACTTTTGATTAGAATGCATTCGCTTTCGCATTCACATATTATTCGCTTATTTTTGCTATTTGCATTCGCTTTTGCAGTCGCTAAAATGTATGCGAATATTTCAAGCGAATACAAACGACAAAAAAATTGTATTTCTTTTATGAAAATAGTTTGCGATTAACAAACGTCAAAAAACCAGAACGACTTTTGCAAAATTTTTCCAGGAAAAATTCATTCCAAGTTTTCTTAATATGTATTTTGACAGCATTTCACATGAAATGTTGAACAGAGTACCAGGCTTTAGGGACAAAGTAGGAATGGGTTGATTGCCTAACATTTTGTAAACTTTTTAATAATTATTATCCATACTTACTCTTATATAAATTTATTTGCATGTGATATTTTAACGAATTGTAATATTTGCATTCGCTTTCGCATTCGCATTTGCTGTCGCAAAAATTAAAATGTATTATTCGCTTTCGCATTCGCATTCGTTAAACTGGTATTCGTTACATCCCTACTTTTGATACACGTATTTTTTTACGAAAAACTTTTTTCTTAATCCATAATAAGTTTTTTTTAAAGCGAACAAGATTTGGCTTCTCCATTAGCGGAACAAAGGTTGTCAAAAAAGCTAAAATTTATATTTATATTCTGGAATATTTCCCAAACTATAAACGAAAACCCATAAATTTGGCAAACTAATTTTAGCTTTTGGATAGAAAAATCCCTTTGCAAAAAATGTTTTTGGTCAGATCAAAAACATAGGATTGGCATCGGTTGGAATTTTTCATTATCCTGTGCTTGCCCAATTTGGGGCTTTGTGACTTCGCCTCCTTTTAAGATATGTAGTTCCAAGTTCCACACTTAAGCTTTTTGACACCTCTTCATTAGCTGTATGAAATTTCATAACAATCGGAAGGTCCGTTTAAGAACATTACAAATATTTCCCTTCTTTTTTTAACAAAATCTCCCACTGTGAGAAGGTTTCACAGCTGGAATATTTAAACTTTTATTTTGTTTTTTTAAAGGATTCTAGCTGAAACTAATTTTGGATATTTTTTTCTTAATTCAGCCTATTTTGTATTTCAATAAAAGCGAAATCTTTATTAAATTTAAAAATATAAAATAAAAAGGGTTTGAAAATTTTAACTGTTTTTTGTATGTAAAAATTAACATACTAAAATAAATTTTTTCTGTTTTTTTTATAAATTTCATATATTTTATAAACTCAACTTTTGGTGAATTTTTTTTCCTGTGTTTGTTGTAAAAAAAATTACATTTTTCCATTTTTGCAACCAAAAAAAAACTGAACTGAATACCTTTTATGTTTTAAAAAATAGTTTAGTATAAAAAGTCAGAGCTTAAACTTTTTTGTTACGTAAAATAACCAAACAAAACATTTTTTTTTTCTTTATATAAATTATATATTCTTCAGCTATAATTTCTTTTACTACTACTACGTACGTCTACGTCTTTGTCACGTTCCAAATACTATTCGAATGGGCTCATGTCTTACGTTCGTTGTAAATGGTCTGATAAAACCAATATGCGACGAAAAATTTCAGTGTTCGCCACAACTCAATTGCATTTTTTAGAAAACTTTATATAAGTATAGGATACTTTCCGTGGTGCTTATTTTTTATTTCTTCCGCTTCTTTGCTGCATATGTGAAATCCATTCTGTCTATCATCAACCGTTCGTAATATTATTATTATTAATATTATTATTATCTGCACTTTTTCGCCCCAATTGCTAATAAATTGTTTTTATGTTTAATCACCCGCATTGCGTGTATCGAAATGTCTACGAGAACTTTGTCCTAAAATAAGGAAAGCTGGTACGCATTTCCTTTAATCTAGTACAAAATTCTCGTAGAAGAATATACGACTCAAAATACACAATAAGGGTGAATATTCCCTAAATTCCTGCCCTAAAAGTATGCAATACTTTTTAACAACAATTTATGATCAGTTTTGTGACTTTTACTCGAAATTTACAGTTTCTCGTGACAATTTCTGTAAGCTATTTTACCAAAATCCCACTGTGCACTGTACATTGTTGCCACCACCACCACTAACAACAACAACAACAACAGTTAGCTAAAACAAACTTCAATTATTTATGCTGCATGTTTTTATTATTTTTGTTGTTGCTATTGTTGTTATTCTTTATCCTTGCCATCATTGTTGAGTGGTACACGAATGTAGAGCGAAAAAAAAAGATATACTAAAAAGAAAACTTAGCATATGTTTGTGCTATTTTTGCATAATACTTTGCTGTCGGTAGAATCTTAACTATTAAACGAGAGAAATTTATGAAACACTTGTAATTTTGTGTATATTTTAGATACACACAGCAAAATGTTACATATTGATTTTAATTGCAGTTTTTTGTTTGTTTTCTTTTCTGTGTACGTAGTTTGTTTTCTAACTTTTTTTTATCTCGATAAAACTTTTGAGCAGAAATGAGTGTGTTTTTGCAAAAAATTTTTTGATAAAGAACTTAGTTTTTAGTTTGCAACACATAAGTCAGATTAAAAATTAAATAATTACAAGTTGGTAAATAAATGAATGAGTGCATTTGAGACAGCAGTAGCAATTGTATAGGATAAAAGGCGTAAAATTTTGGATTTGGAAAGAAATACATATATCAAAGGCTTGTAGTTACTCGAATAATAATTTTTAAACTTCAAATCTATGTTTTATATACAAACATTTACATATAGTTATATACATATGTATATGTACATATATGTATATACATATATATAAAATTCTCGTGTCACGGTGTTTGTAATTAAATGTCTCTAAAAGGCTTTAACCGATTTTTGTGAAATTTTGTGTGCGTATTTGGCAAGTCTGAAAATAAATATAAATTTATTTTTTATAAATTTAAAAGGGATGTGCCACGCCCATGTGAAAGAAATATCTTATATCTTGAAACCTATAGCACTCAGAGTGTTGAAATTTGGTATGGACTCTTTTGAGGGCAAGGTAAGAAGTAATTTCAAATATTAATAGAATAGAGTGGTGGGAGGGGGCATCCCCCATATAAAGCAATTAGTAATAATCTTATATCTTCAAAGCTATAATAGCAAGAGTCTTCAATCTCGGTATGAGTTAATTAAAATTAACATAAGTATAAATTATAATGAACTTAACACAATATGTGGTTTGTTATTTTTATATTCCGGCACTTCCTGCATCTATCACTCATGTGAGTTAGTTATTATTTTCTACCCTAGAAAATTGCTGGAAATAATTTATGTGGCAAAACAACGTTTACCGCGTCAGCTAGTCAATAACACATTTTTTAATGGCTCTTGTATACGAAAAAAAAATATAAATTAAAGTAATTTGAATAAATTATATAACAAAAAAGCTTCTGGACAAATAAATTTTACTAGTAACAAGTCACTGATCTTCAAACTTGAGGTCGTACTAGTGATAATCTTTACGGTGTAGCTTATTTATACAGGATATGAAACGGCTTACGTTTTCCTTCGACTTTTCTGTTCGAACAAATGTTCATTATTAATAACCGCATGCTAAACTTTCTTTTGCTTAAAATGCAAATGAACATATAGTTACAGTATTGTTAAATATTCAGGCTTATCATAAATAAATTTTCACATGAAAATTTCCGAACGTGTGAACAATTGGTATCAAAAAACTTCGTACTATTGCGAAATATTTTGACAATTTATGAAGAAAATTATTCACAAAGATTTGTCTGTTGGAAAAAGTGGAAATATGAAAGTTTTTAATTTCATGGGAATTGATGATACGAAATTAAAATCCATTGGAAGAAAAAATTTTATTCGGAAATTTTCACATGTGTAATTCATGATAAGGCTGATTATTTACTTTTTAATTATTGTTCAACCTTATATAGAAATTTTTCAGTGCAAATGGAATACGAGAATTTTTTCGATTCATCTTATCACAATTAAATGATTAAATTTGTTTAATGAAAGCTTGAATAATAACAATTTGTTTTTTGAAAACTCTCACATACATATATTCTTTTTGTTGTTCAAAATAACATGTTGCAAGAAAAATTCCTTTACAAATTCAGTTGTGCTTTGCTTTTTAAAACTTTTAAAATTTGTCTAATATAAAAAAATATATATCATTGCAATTTCGTCTAGTATAAAAATTTACTTTGGCGAACCATAATTTCTATAAAAAAAACTTTAACATTAGCAGAAAGTTAAAAAACAAATTATATAAATAATGTTTAATTACAGTCGTATTAATAAAAAAATATTAAGGCTTTATAAAGGCTTAATATGAATATTTTTGTATGAAAATTTGTTTTAAAAACCCTTTATAAGGTCGTAATAATTTTTATCATTTAGGCTGTTAGTTTTTTATAGAAATAAACATGACTCAATACAAATCTAAGCCCATTATACAAATTTATTAATATTTTGATTTACAATTTATTACATCTTACAGATATAAAGATTTGTTTTCAATTGAGCCATTTTTCGAGTGTATGTTTAAACAAAATTTACATACAAATTTTGTTGCAAACAAAAAAATTCTTCCTTAAGAATACTTTCATATCGACGGCCCCATTCGAAAACATGCTAAGTCGACATAGCATGTTATGCTGGGAATAGCATTTCCGAAGTCATGGCTTATTAACTTAGATTCTATAAACTTTTCATAGTAATCGGACTATTCTATCAAAAGTTGTAAGCAAAAATGGACTTAGCATAATGCTAGGAACACAACTGGGACGAACGACGATTTTTTCGGTGCGAACTTTCGTTATAAAAAATAAAACACATGAATGCACATGAAAATGAACACACATTAGATTTGTTTCTAATTTGTACGCCGACGAACGACGAAAAAACAATTTTCTCTCTCTCACTCTCTGTCTTTGTACACACAACAACCAACTTTATCAAATATAAGAGAGGAATTCGTCGAAGTGGACGAAATTCGTCGTACGTCCCAATTGTGTTCCTAGCATAATTTGACAAGTTTAAAAAACCTGAATTTTAAATATTTTAAGTACATACAGATGCTAAGTCTACTAAGAGGACAATCTTTAGTATTCTAAGTATTAAGTATTTTAACTATTATCTACAACAAATTTATAAAATTTAAATAAACTAAAGAAATTCTATTGCAATTATTATATGTTTACAAAAAGTCTCAAGTTTCCATCTGATAACATATTCGAGATACCATCAATAAACTTTGAAGGCGTTTATCTCAGAACTAGGTTTTTTTTGACTTAACATGTTTTAGAATGGAGCCGTCGATATGTTTTTAAATTTTTTTTTGTTTATGTTAAATGAATTAAAGATAAATAATAAATAAATAACCTTTAATCATATTCTATTAAAACTGACAAATATTTCTACTATAAACATTCGAAACCAAAAAAAAAGTTCAACTGAAAACAGCTGTCAAACGAAAGTGAAAGCTTTTATATTTCTTTCCTTAAAAAAACAAACTTAACCTTAACGAAAACATATGTTTCCCAACCCGAACACAGTTGTGATTAAAACACGTTGTAAAAAAGTGTAGTTCATATAAAAATAATTCACAATAGCAAAAGTGAAAGTATTGGGGTAGAAATGCACACACTGTTTAGCGCATGACGTTTAATTACAAAATATTTCCCACGCATAATAGCAAAAGTATAAAAGAATATACAACTAAAAAGCTACTCCAGCTTTCTCTCTACATGGTATTTTAAATGCACACACTCTCTGAGAGAGAGAGAGAAAGCAACAGTAAAGATTTTCTTTACTCATTATAGATAACAGTTATTAATTTTACTTTTTTTTTTTTGTAATAATCCACACATGTTTTTACACACTTATTTACACACGGACACACACACACACACCCTGAGTTATTATTGTATGAATGTGTGTGTGTGAAAATACTACCCTACATTAAGAAACATAAAATTGTGCCAAAAACTAAAAGAACAGGAAAATACAACCAACAATGAAAGAAAATGAAACTGCTAAATCTGCAACACAATAATTTAAGGATGACAATAGATAGAAAAATTTCATTGTCACTGGAAGGTTTTCTCTGCTTATTTGTAATTATTGCTTTTGTTTTGTTTTTTTTTTTGTTTTGCAAAAGCAAAGTGTATTTATGGCTTTTGCATTTTGAAAAAAAGGCAAAGTGAAATTCTTTGTAATTCTGTTTTGAGTTTAAAGAAGAATAAAAAGTTATTGCTTTTGGGCCTAATGAAATATTAAGGGCCTAATTTTGTAAAACGTAATCCCAAGCGTTGACAAATTTTATATAGAAAAAATTTAAATTACAAAAACAAAAGACATAAAAAATTGTCAACGCTCAGCGTTGCGTTTTAGAAAATAAAACCCTAAATCTTTTTTTCGACTTTCATATATTTATTATTGGAAAATAAGTATAAATTAATAAGTTGTCTGCAAATTTAAGTTTAAATACCCAGCGGAACAGTGGTTTTGTTGTTTGAATCAAAACTAGCGGACACTTGTGTATTTTTATACGCTGCTTACAATGGCATTCTTAGTTTTTCTCGAACAGCTCTAATTTTAGAAATACATATGTGACGTGCAAAATAGAAAGGGACCTAAGGGTAAAAACCGGTTTTGCTCAGGAGAGCCATTTTAAAGATTTAAATTCGTGTATCTTTGGTATACCATCACTAAGAGTGTTGATATTGGTCTCATTTGGAAGCGACACATCTCATGACGTCAGGAACGTGTTGGTCATCCTTGAAAACACGCGTAGGTCGTCCCTACTTCTTGTTTTGTGTAGTTGGTTTTTACTGTTTTCTACCTAGCGCGCTGTTTCTATGAGTTTGACATCAATTTTGCTCGCGTTTTTTCGAATCCAAAAAATATATATATATATAATAAATACTCGTTTATAATTCTTTTAAATCGTGAATATCACTCTGTTAGTACGAAAATTTTTTCACATAACCTTAGAATTGTCGACTTCAATTTCATAAAACGCGCATATATCTAGGAGGGAACACTTTTGGGGCATGGGATCGGTCTCATTCAATGCTCAGATGTTGTCCACATCAAAAAAAAAATGAAAATTGATTTTTTTTACCCTTAGGTCCCTTTCTCTATGCACTGTCACATATAGTGACATTTAGCATTTGCATAATTTACACCAATTTTGGGTTTATTCGCCTAACTTCAAAATACTTTCTGAATTATAAATCTGCATAATTTTTTCTTTTCTTCATTTGAGTAGAGTCACATTGATGAGTATATCAGCATAGCTAACTGCTATTGCAAGGATGTTAAAAATTGTGTGTTTTTATTTTAGTCTTTAAAAGTTTTTTTATTATAGTTATTTTTTTATGCTAAAATAAAAAAATCCTTATTCGGTTTTGTTCGCTGACTATGGAAATAGTTTTATTATTTAACTAGCCTCTCTAGTCTAAGATATATTGTGCGTTCTATAAAAAATACTTAACATTTTTCATTTCTTTCATCTCATTGTAAACAATTTATTTTTTATATCATTAATACGCAACAAACCTGTTGTATGGACCAGTTCAGATAATGTTTGTGTTATTTGTAGAGGGTGATTTTTCAGCAACTTTTTTTGGCAACGCTGTGTTTGGCAACTCAGCTGATTTTGTGTATCTTGTTACTGTTAAACATGTTCAGTTTGGTCTATAATTTAACCATGAATCAAGTTACAAGTGAACAAAGCTTGCAGATTATAAAATTTTATTATCAAAATTCGTGCTCGGTTAAGAAAGTGCATCCGTGTACTTCTTCCATTTTATGGTCAATTTGGGCGACCTTCTGAGCCGGCTATTCGGAATATTGTTACTAAATTTCAGACCAAAAGCATTTGTATCCGCCATTGTTGTTGTTGACCGTGAATTTCAATTCGACGCCATTCGCAGCAATTTGGCCTCTGTTACTTTTTTTTGCTGTCCAAAATAGAAAAGCTGGACTTGGCTGTCATGTGGTTTCAGCAAGATGATGTCATATGCCACACATCATGCGAAACAATGGCTCAATTGAGAGGCAAGTTCGGTAAGCAGTTTATTTCGCGTTTGGAGCTGGTCAACTGGCCGCCTAGATCGTGAGATTTAATACCTTTATACTATTTTTTGTGGCGCAACAATAAGTCTCATATATATTGGGAAAAGCTCGCAACAGTTAACACACTGAACGATAATATTGAAGAATTCAGTTGTGAGATACCGGCGATATGATGGAGAAATTATGCCAAAATTGGACACAGCGTATGAACCATTTCAGACATATACGCGATCAAAGTTTACATGAAATCATATTTAAACATTGAATTATATAGATCGTTCTACCGACTCAAATAAAGATTTTATACATTTCTCTAAATTGTGTGTGTATTTTTTTTTAACCAGATCCGAAAGTTCTTAAAAAATCACCCTATATTTATTATGCCGTATATTTGAAATTTGCAGCTTTTACGAAATTAAAGAAAAAACAATTTTAAAGAAAAACTAGAATTTTTAGTAGAAAAAAAAGTATATACATATTTTTGGTATCAAAAAAAAAGAGGCTTGATTTGAAATAAAGGGTGTCATATCATAATAATTTATTTATTTATTATTTTTACACCCTTTCAGGTGTACGACCTATGCTGTTAAATATTCCTTAATTATTTCTTCTCAGTTACGTTGGTTTTGTAGTTGTGCAGCTCTGTATTTTGAATTGTCGAGAGAACTTTTGACATGAGGTGGTGAATATATTTATTATTGTAGCAGTGTTGCCATATTTTTTTTTTATTTCCAGTTGACCAAAGTAGATTTTGATTTTACTAAAATTAAATTCAAATAAAATTGATTTTGTTTTAAGCTTCAGTTTATAGAAGACAAGTAAATAACAGGAAAAATTTACTGCATAGAATATTAATAAGATCTTACAAAAACGTATTATTTCTTTTAACACACATTTCGTTGTTGATATGTAAAAAAAAAATTAATGATAATGCAGATATGTACACACAGAAAATTTCAACTAAAAATATATGCCGCTTAGTCATAGTCAAAACAAAGCACACTTTAAGAAATTAAAACCAGTATTTTGTATGGTAATACTGGTTTTAACTTCTTAAAGTGTAAAACCAGTATTTTGTATGGTAATACTGGTTTTAACTTCTTAAAGTGTACTTTGTTTTGACTATGACTACGCGCCTATGTACATAAGGTTAATTTATTAACCTTTTTTGGCAGTGATTTTGCTTCATATGTGTTTCATGTTAATCTAACATGATTAATAGTAATCTTCAAAGAAAAATTTTTTTTATTGAAATAACTTTATTTCATGTTGATTTAACATTTCCGTATTGTGAAATCAAAACGAGGAATCATATTGAATAAAACTTATTTCAAGTCGGTAAAATGTAAATTCGATGCTGAAATAGCACAAAAAACCATGTTGAATCAAAATTATTTTATGTTAAACCAGCATAAATTTAATTTAATTTAGTCATTGATTTTATTAGTTAAGTATTTAAGTTACGTGTGTATATTGGAACAGGCATCACAAAATTTTTTTTATTGCATATGATTTACTTCCAGGGTTAATACTTGAACTCGTGGTAGTCAACGTGCTTACCGCTGCAGCCACAACAACCTTAAGTTTTCTTTACATACATACTAAATACATGCCATCATAATTTAAACTTTAATGCAACATAATTTAATACGATTTCAAATCAAAATTTTTGCATGGTGATTTTACATTGGTATTGTTTTCGGTGCATATCTTTTCTACTGCTTGTTCATTGATAATATGTTGGATTACAAAACATTAATGGCATGAAATAGACAGTGTTGCAGTGTGAAATTGTTTTCTTTACTTTAGATGAAACAAAGAAACCATTTTTTAAGTAGTTTAATCAAACGGACGAATCTCAACTAATATTATGTTTTCGTTCTAACTTTGACTATTTTGCAGAATACAATTCTCATTATTATTATAAATAAATGAATCGTGATACTTACAAATGTGTTTGCCAAAGGCAAATCAATAATTGTATACACAATCAATTCTCATATTCAATTTCATAGAAATTTAAGTTTAATAGCTGATGTTAATAATAATCTCTACCCCAGTAGATAGACATGGGTGCTGATGAAGTGCGTGGCTGCACAGAAAAATATCGGTATTTCCCCCAGCTAATAGTGTCTAGTTTAATTTTTCTTCTATTCTTTAGATACTCACATTAATTAATAAAAATATTTCATTCATAAGAATTGAAATTACTGAACTCAAGCCTGATTAAGAAATTATTTCTGATTAAAAATTCACTATAGTTCAATTAAATCTAATAATGTCTCATTTAATTCATCATGGGCACGTGACAAAAATATGTTCACTTGGCGATCACTGTTCACTTGGCCAGAACTGCTTCAGAATGCTGGAAAGCTAAGTCAACTGTAGAAAGCAAAAACAAAGTAACATAAAGCCACTACAATAATACTTATATGTATGTACCGATGGTGCATCGAATAAGTAAAAATAATTAATGTGATGATCGTAAAAGATAAGTAAGAATAGTTAAACATACATAGGTAGAGTGATATAACTTCGTGCTAACCTAAATAGAAAATGGAAAAACAGAAAATGAATAGTGATACTTACAAATGTGTTTGCCAAAGGCAAATCAATAATTGTATACACAATCAATTCTCATATTCCATTTCATAGAAATTTAAGTTTAATAGCTGATGTTAATAATAATCTCTACCCCAGTAGATAGACATGGATGTTGATGAAGTGCGTGGCTGCACAGAAAAATATCGGTATTTCCCCCAGCTAATAGTGTCTAGTTTAATTTTTCTTCTATTCTTTAGATACTCACATTAATTAATAAAAATATTTCATTCATAAGAATTGAAATTACTGAACTCAAGCCTGATTAAGAAATTATTTCTGATTAAAAATTCACTATAGTTCAATTAAATCTAATAATGTCTCATTATTATAAATATTTATAAAGAGTATCAAAATTCCCACTGCGTTGGATTCCAATATATTTTTTTAAGTAAATATTTCCTCACTTCTTCACTCTCCGTGAGTTTCTATTATCTGCAGAATTAGCAGAATTTGAAGTTTGTGCTTGTAGCAGCTACCAAGATATTAAAAAATTTATATAGAATTTATTTGAGATGTGAGACACAATTTTTGTTCCAATTTTGATTGCTTTTTTATAATACTATTCTCTTTATTCAAGATTTTGACTATTTTGGCTTCCAAGATATCTTAAATATTAGTTCTATGTGGAAAACGCCACGTCAACTTAAGGCATTATAAAATTAATAGTAAAATAATAATGTTCCTTCGAGACCATTTATCCTACTTGATTATTTTTACATTGTTTCTGTAGAGAATAGACAGTATCATTAGAGGTATCCTTGCAAAATTTCAACATTATCTCAATATTAGTTTATGGGACACCAATTTGAACTTTTTTTTGCCAGACAACGCATATTATAAAAATAGTTACTTATAAAAAATTTCATGTTTCTTGGGACATTAGATGCAAATATATTCCCAAAAATAACAATTTGTGTAGGGTAGGTGCCACGCCCACCTAATTTATACCAACTTATCTCTAATTTTAGATAAAAACCTAAGTTGGGTTATGACAAACATTAAAGAAAAAAAATTTTGCAAAATGAACGATATTAAAGACCTTATTCATAATTTTTTATTTTTAAGAGGTTTATAAAACAGTTTTTCATAAAATTTTTTTTGTCGTAAACCTTTTATAAAATAACATACATATATTTTTTATGGAGTCTTTAATGTATTTGATTTTTTATTGTATTTTTTTTTTTTGAGTTACTGACGAGTTTTTTAACCAGGAACGAAATGCATATAGACAGTGTTAAACCAATAATTCTTTCTGCAAAAAAAAAAACCGACTTCAATGCAAAGATCTGATAGAAGAAGATAAGAAAAAATACGTGAAATATAAAATTAACTTTTAATGGGCGTGCCTCCGCCCATTTTTTAAATGCAAGATTGTGTATGTTTTCAGGGCTTAGGGTGTGTGTTAAGCTTTGTAAGAATCTGGTAAAATAGAACCATGTAAAATAAAATATTGAATTCTAATAGGCGTGACTCCGCCCATTTTTAATTAAAAGATTTTGTCTACAAATCGGTTAAGCTTAGACACGTAAAATATTATAAAAAAATTTAATGGGCGTAACTCCGCCCATTTTTTTAACTTTCAAATTGTGTAATTATAAAAAACAAAGGTATTTTATAGATTTCGCAGCAATCAAATAAGTAGAATATCATAAAATTATATTTAAAAAACTGTAGGCGTGTCCCCGTCTTTTTACAATGGGAGCAATGGGAAGCTGTACCCTCTCAGACAACAAAAAAGTTTTACAATCGGTCTAAAATGTACCGAGTGATGAAGTACCACACCTAAAAAAATAGAGACGAATTGTTAACCTCCTCCTTTTTTTTTAAGTGGGTTATAAAATTAAACAAAAAAACAATTAAAATCTTGTTTTTTTTAATATCTCGAAAAATTGCAAGAACTAGATAAATCTTTACATTTGGCAACGCTGTATTGTGATAGTATTCTCTCTCTCTCTTAAAAGTATTTGCTTTTGTGCTCTCTGCAAATGGAAAATTTTAACTAAAACTTTCCATTGAGAATAATGGGCTGCCAAAATTTTTGTTTCTACTACAACCAAGTGTGCTCTCAGCTCGTGTACATATGCAAGTGTGTGTGTGTGTGTGTGTGTGTGTGTGTGTGCTTGTGTGTTGAGTTAATTTTTTGTTTTTATGAAATCGAAGCTGTTTAAATTAGTTTTCGATGAACTTGCAAAGAGCATATAAACATTTAACGGTTTATTTGTAAATATAATTTAATATTAAATAAAAAGAAATGCTATAAAAGCAATATTTGTGTATAATGCAAAGAACAATGAGTAAAATTCTGCTGTAAAATCAGAAAAAAAAACGAAAAACATATGTAAAGATATTAAAAAAAACGAAAGTGTTCCGCTCAAAATATTTAAAAAAAAATTGCATAAATGAATGCTTCACCTTTGAGGTTTATTGTTTTATAAATAATATTAACTAGTGTTGAAATAACCTTGATTCATTTAAAGCAAAAAGCAGAATAGAACATAAATACTACTACGAAGCGTAAAAGAAGGCACATTTTTTTTACTCTAACATAACCTTCGAAAAACTAAATAAATACAAAATTTTATAAATATAAACTAAAGGCAAAGTAATAAAAAAAAATTATTTTTCTAAAATAAAGAACTTAACAAAGTTAAATTTCAATAATTAAATGAAACCCCATGCTTATAATTTTTAAAGTGAAAGTGAAAAATAAAACCTCTTTGCTGAATAATTTGTTTAATAAACTTTCTGCCAAATGCTTTTTATTTTGTATTTGGCCACAAAAATTCTTTAGTACAATTATAAATAATTGAAATTTTTATTATAAATTGCGAGTTGTTTGGTTAAAAATCAATAAAAGTAAAAAAATTGTGAGCATATAATAACAACAAAAAGAAAAATATCCTACATGCTGTAAAAGTTTTCTTGTAGTTGTGCTTTCTTTCCTCTAAATGTGTGAGTGTAGTATGTGAGTGTTAAAATGAAATCAGATTCTATTTGCAAGTAAAAGCAGAAAATATAAATATATGCATATATGTATAGAAAAATAAACATATAAATGTACATATTTACTCTAGTATATACAACAAAGTATACTTTTCTTTTTATTTCACAAATAAAGTTTATATCTGCGAGCATTTGATTAACAAAAGAAATAATAAATGTGGAAAAATAGAAGAAAAAGTAATGAAAGCAAAAGTATAAAAGAAGCATGCAAATCATATTGGTATGAAATTAATAAATGAAAAGAAAGAAGAAAGAAAAAAAAAATACTACATCAAAAGCATAATTACAGGCTTATCCCTTACTAAGTTCTCTGTGGCGTATGAGTATTAAATGAAATAGGAAATATTTTGTGCATTTGCAATAGTAAAGTTAGGTATTTCCTCTAGATTTTCCTGCTCAAATAAAACTCATAATGATTATGTTAAGAGCAAATAAAAGCATGAAATTTATTTATTTTTAAATAAAAGGTTAGAAAACAAAATTAATTCCATGGAATTAATAAATTTAGGGACTTTGACTTCAAATATATTTAAAAATAATATAAATACTTAAAGTTTATGCTTTTTAAATTATGCTTGTGATTCTAATAAGCTATAGAACAAAATGTTTTACAATCCGTCTTCTGATGTCGAAAATATCCACTCGGCTGTACAATAAAAACCATTTTATCTCATTCATCTAAAAATTTGCTTAAGGCTGAGTTCAGCTTTGTACTTTAGACAAAATTTTTGTCAAAACAGAATATTTGTATAACTTATTTGGCATTTTTTTTAATTTAGAACACAATTGTACTTAAAAAAATTAGTTGTTTGTAATAGACGCCTTCTAAGAAGTTAAATCGGCTGTGCGCCCACAAATCAATCGCATTTTTATTCTTTTAGCTTACTATCAAACGTCAAAGTACATGCTTAAAGCCCGGTACGGAGTTCTTATCAAATTTCACGTTTATAAGTTTATATTTATTTCTATATGGGATAAATAATATTGTATCCTTTGTAAAAAATTTGATTTTAATTCATACAAACTTAAAACTAAATTTTATGGCCTGTTACCCAATAACGAAACGAAACTTTCGACTGAAAATTTATATTGAAAACAACAATAAAATATGAAAATATGTTTTTGTTTTCAATATAAATTTTCAGTCGAAGGTTTTGTTTCGTTATTGTGAAACAGGCCATTAATTGAACACATACAAAAAGACTAAAAATTAATTGCAATTTGGGAAAAATAAGAAATGTCAAGAATTCCGTGACCATACAACTGAATGAAAATTCATTTTTCAGTTGACTGGAAAAAGTGTCCACTGTGATAGTCAATTCATTTAATAAATTCAGTAAAGTGCTCGAAGGTTCCGAACGGCCACTGTATAAATAAAACTGTAGGAGTTTTATATATAATCGAATATTTTACCTAATGAAGACATGTTTTTAAAAATATTTTAATTTCTCGGTAAACTTTTTTTCGGTTTTTGGCGATATATTTTAGTTTTAGCGCTTATTTTCGTTTTTTTGGCGATTTTTTCGGTTTTCGGCAATTAATTTTAGTCTTAGCGATTTTAATTAGTTTTGGCGCTTTAGTTTTGTTTTGGCGATTTTTTCGGTTTTTTTAAATTTTTTCTTTTAGCGATTTTTTTAGTTTTACCTTTTTATTATTTTTTAAGTTTTTGTCGTTTTTTTTCGTTTGTTTTAGTTTAAGCGATTGTTTTTAGTTATTACCTTTTTTTCGTTGTGGCGAGTTTTTAGTTTCGGCGCTTTTTCCATTATTTGTTTATTTTTTGGCTTTTTTTCGTTTTAAGCTATTTGTTCGTTGTGGCGATTTTTTTTAACTTTTGGTGCTTTTTTTCGTTTAGACATTTTCTTTTCATTTTGACGTTTTTGTTTTCGATTTATGGCGTTTTAATTTTTATTGTTTTTTTACAATACATATTTTTAGTCTTAGTGATTTCAATTTTTTAGTTTTGTCGCCTTTTTTCTTGGTTTTAGCGATTTTTGTTATTTTTTTTTTCATCTTAGCGATTTTATTTATTTTTTTTGTAGACCTTTTTGTAGACCTTATTTTATTATTGGTGATATTTATCATTTAAGCGCTTTTTTCATTTAGGATTTTTTTTTTAATTTTCGGATTTTTTAGATTTGGCGTTTTTGAAAATTCCAAGAGCTTGCCTCTTAAAGTACATAGTCAAGGTTACATTAACTGTTAGAATACCCTTTAACTTTGAGTTTTTAGATTTCAGTGTAATTGGTGTAGTCTGCGTAAAAATACACTAGCTTAAAATTTCAAGTGCCTTCAACATGTCTCGTTGAAAACATCCTCGAGAAAGCAGCCTGTGAGAGGCAGACAAACAGACAAACGCACAGACGGACAGACGGAGAGATGATCATTATCGTAGTTAAAACAATTGGGTTATTTTTACCTTTGATGTACAGAACCCTAGAATTGAAAAGGGAAAAGATTTAGTCCAAATGCCGTCACTGGGACATCTGATGTATTTTTTGTCCCATAGATCTGTAAATAAAATCCAGCAGTGTTTCACTCACCTTATGAAAATCAGCACAGAGATTGGAGATGCCCACCTTATATCATTACTGAACTCAGAATCAAAACCATAAAATCCACAAACTTTACGTTTAATAATTTTAAAATTGGTTTTCGTGGCTGCCTACTGCACGTATGTAGGCATTCAAGTATAACCTAGATGATTCCTTTTAAAATTACTGCAAATTACTTTAATTTTTTAAACTATTAAGTCACTTACATCTGCTCGAAATCTTGCAGAATTTATTTGAAATCCTTATCAAAAATTTATCAAGATTTCGTATCCACAAAAGACCAATTGACTGAATTTTTTCACAAACTACAACCAAGTAACTGCAACATAGGATTAGCTAATTCACATACCTTTTTTTAGTACAACTTTGAAAAAAAAACCATAGTTGCATTAATAGGTTCTACTAGATTTTAAGTAGATTTCGACAAAATCTAGTGACAAAGCTGATTTTTCTTTGCATGGGATATCTACTAAATTTTGCCCGAAATCTCTTAATTAAAAATAAAAGGTTTTGTTCAAATCTAAATGCACTCAATTCATTAATTCTAAATACTCATATGCAGCGAAGCGTTACTACTGAAGGGAAAATTTGCTTTAAATTCAAGTTTATATAAGCATAATATAAAATAGTAATTTGCTTAAAATTAAATTACCCTCACAATGAAACTATTTAAATTAGATAAATAAAACAAAATGCCAAGAACTAACTTTTTAGCAGAGAAAACTCTGTGAACAATAAAATTTAATAATTGTGCAACAAAAGTTATAATGAAATTTTTCTAATGAAATAACACAATCAATAACAAAGAAAAAACTATAAATTTAAAAGAGTTCTTACCACCATAAATCGTTTCGTTTACATACAAAAAAAAAACCACATCGTCATGAGTGTCAAAAGCAGCAGCAGTAAAATAAGAATTTAATAAGACTACAACAGCCAGAACTACATTAAATCAAATGAAATAATACATTTTGGATTAGAATTGAGAAGGTATGTCAAGTCACACAATGTTCTGTGAATAAATAATGTGAATATATAACAATCAATCAATAAATATGTTATATATTTAAACATGAACTAAATACACAGAGAGAAAATACTTGGTAGCTTAAATATGTTTTTTAAAATTCTTTGGGCTCTTGTTTGACATTTTCGAGCAATATTATTGTTAGTTTTTTATTTATAACACGTTTTACTTAAATTCTAATAAAAAAATATATAATTTTTTTTACATTCTTGCACAAAAGCTTTGTAATCTTTGAGCTTCATTTAAAATAGCTAATCTTCAGGCACAAAATTGGAGAAGCAAGCATATATTTATCACGCCTAAAAGTATGCAATTTCCGCTTTCAATAAATGTTTATTTCACCCTAAAGATTTTAAAATATTCAGCTGCAAGTGTTTCTTGAAAAAGCCAATTGCTGAAAATTTTTACATTTTAAAAGCGTCCTTTTAAGTCGGCGTTAAAACGCAAAATTGAACGAGCTCATATTTATTTGGATGCTGCTAAGAATAAAGCCCAAATATATTTCAATACTTTTGTTTTAAGTTTAATTTATTATATTGTTTATCTAATTTTTCGACCTTTTATATATGTTCAATAAAACTATTTCTTTAAGCTTTAGGTCCGTAAAATTTTATATATTTTTCTTATATATTTTTATTTTTGATCGATATTTCGTAAACCTTGAAGAAGTAAACCAAAGGTTTACGAAATATCGATCAAAAATAAAAATATATAAGAAAAATATATAAAATTTTACGGACCTAAAGCTTAAAGAAATAGTTTTATTTAATTTATTATTTAAATTTAACCAAAATTAAAATTTTACTTGTTCAGTAAAATATTAGTTGTTACTTAAAAATACATTGAATGCAGATAATCAGGAACTTTGATCCTTTAATCTAGGACAGTTCAATATTCGTATGACTTTTTGATTAAAAACAGGTTTTTGGATTAAAAAAAAACATTTTACTGTTGAACCTTGTCCAAAGTTACTCTAATGTTTTATTCCTTCAATTTACATTTTTCTGTGAGAATATTTCATTGTTGGAGCTAAAATAAATAGTAAATCGGGGCTAAATCCGGTAAAATCGGTGCATAAAGGAACAATTTGTAATTCAATACATGGACTTTTGCCACGGAAACTGCACATGTGTGCAATCAATGATGATCGGTTTACTAATAGAAAATAACTCTTTTCTTGTCCAAAAGCTGTCATTTGTTTTTGTCAAATCCTCATTAAATCGATTCAATAAATTGTTATACTATTCGCCTTTTAGAAGGAAGAAAATCCACATTACCACATGCTTCCCAAAAAAAAACCATCGCCATGATTTCATTGGCCGTAAAATTCACTTTAGCCTTTTATGGCACCGAACCGCCATTAAAAAACCACTGTTTTGACTGCTGTTTGGTCGGTTTGGTTTGCCGTTAAACAATCCCAAACACTCTTGCATTGCCACGGTTGCGTGGCAAACTGTGAGAAAACGCAGCACCCATATTATGGAAACCTCTCTCATACTCCAGTAATCATTAGAAATTGAAACCACTGAGCCTGATGAGGTGCATATGGCTTCCACAATATGTATCACTATCAATCTCTGATCGGCCAACACGATGTCGTGAATTTTTTCAATTATTGAGACTACAACTGGGTTCGTTCTTGTACGCCCGCAACGAAATTTACTGCCTGTCCCACGATGTCACCAGAAATCGTTCACTCGACAAATTGTATTGCAAACAACAATACTTTCAGAAAATTTGTTGTTGTTTTTAGTATAAGTATTCGATCGATCGAATTCTGGTGGCATCGTTTGACAGCCCGTTAGTAAACCATTTCTTTTCACCTTCGTCAAATTGTAGACATTAAAAAAATTCACCACATTAAGTTGCCGACTTTAAATTGTCAAGGATAGATTACTGGAGATGATTGTGTTAACGACTAACACGGCGGCAGGTTGTTGTCTATGCTGATTTGGTAGTTCTAGTTTAATTAAACAAATTTTTACTTTTGTTGGCAGCAATGAGCAAATTTAGTATGAGATTTTGAATAAGTGAAATATTACAAGTGTTTCATATTATTTAGCATATTATTATTTTGGTATCAAAATTCAAACTGAACGTAATAGCTATAGTGTGTAGAACGATATTTTTTTTAATGAAATAAAAGTGAACAATGAATTTCCCAATTTAACTGAAAATCGACGAGAAGGTTTACATGTGTGTTCGTACAAAACTGTAAAATATGACTGTACCACTTTTTCCTTATTGCCGCAGAAAAAATACAAAATAATAAAAATTTTAAAAGGTGTATATAGAAATTGGGAAAGTAAAGTATTTAGTTTGTAAAAGTCTAGGTAATAAAATAATTCCCGCATCCACTTTTAATTTTATTCCTTAAATTTGCATTTGCTTCCAGGCGAAGAAATTTTTCGTGCATGCATTTTCTAAATAACAAACGAGAGATCAATGTTACTTTTCAGCATATAAATATGTGTAGCCCTCTCTACACATTTGTTTACCCTATTTCCAACAGGGAACAATTTCACTGGGACTAAAAAATAAATTGTGAATTATAGTTCTGTCACTTTTGAAAGATTACAAAAATGTTTGCCAATCATTTATTTATTTATTTAAATATGGAATGAAGTTGTTCCTGCTTCTATAATTAACAATAGCTCTTGACTACCACTGTCATCTCTAAACAAGATGGTACCGCTTAAGTGCAGGTCAGTGGTCTGCAGGTGTACCATAATGGACTAGAAGGTTCTAATTGAGTACGGGATTCTAACTGTTTTAATTACCTTGCCTAAACTTTTAATAAAAGTCAACAAAATTTTTTATCTTAGAGTTTGCCGCATGATATAAAATTTTGTTCGCTTTTACTATTGTTATTTATTTTTTTTTTGAATTAGTGATACATTGTTTAAATCCTTTGTAACAAAAAAATGATGGCAACTATTTTAAGGCTGAAAGTCTGCTGGATTTTTTAAATGCCACCACATTAAATACAGTGATCGCAATATTTTTTTTTAGCCTGCTAAACAATTCTATTTGAAATATTTAAATCCAATATATATTTTTTCTCGGTGTATTTAATTCCAATATGTTTAAATCAAAGGCAAATACATATATGTTTTTGCTACGTTTGGTTTTATTTTATTGTTTTCTATTTAACTTTTGGGTAACTCAGAACACTTAGAAATATTGCAAAATGCCAACAACAATGAAATATTGCAAAATAATTATTCTTGCAAACGATTTATTTATTATATATATATATACATATATATATATATATATGTATATATTTTTGTAGTATTTATTTAATATTTTTTTATATACTACATTCACTTGAAATATGATTTGTAAATATTTGACAATAGAGAAGTGCAGAAATCCAAAAAAAAAAACTAAAAACTCACTCTCAAACTAAAAAACGTGTACGCGTGTACCCAAATCCAAACGAATGATTATCGAACAGCTGTGTGTCAATATATATATGCGTGTGTGTGTATGTGCGCCTTTGTGTGTATAACTGTATGTTTGGTATTGTATTGATTGTAAAAGTGTTTGTTTAAGTCTAAATTGTTTGTTTTGCATATTTGCATATGTATGTATATATTGTTTGCAATGTGCTGTGTGTGTGTGTGTGGGTGTGTGTAAGTTTATGAATCTACACTATATAATTTTTTGCTCTCATATTCAATCATTATGTTCCCATTGTAAATCATTAAATGTATATTAAACATCTGCTGCCACTTGAGTGAAATGACTGACTGACGGACTGACTGACTGATTGTAAATAAATTTGCACTTGTTTAAATTGATTTGTATTGAAACTGGGGCAAATTTTGATTTATAAAGCAAGTTCTTATAAACTATATTATTTATTACAAAATATTAAATTACTATGAATTAAAAAAGTGGTGTTGTGTGACAACTTCTTTTTGAATTTCAATTGACTTTCTGTCCTTAAAGCCTGGTACGGAGTTCTTACGGAATTTCAGGTTTGTAAATTTACATTTATTTCTACACGGAAAAATAATAGTGTAGCCTTTTGTGTAGAATTATGTTTGCATAAACACAAATTCGTTTATTTTTGAATTTACAATGCACAAAAACACTAAAAATTAATTACAATTTGATGAAAATTAGAAATGTCAAAAATTCCGTCACCAAACAATTGTTTGAACATTAATTTTTGTTTCAGTTGACTGAAAAAAGTCTCCACTTATATTTCTAAATCCCTAAGATAGGCAATAAATTTCAAATATTGTGTGTTATTTTCTTTTGAAAGTCCGTACTAGCAAATGGAAATTTCTTTATGAAATTTACCAACCTGAATTTCAGTAATTTTTTTTACATACAGTTTGTATGAGAACCTGAAATTCCGTATGAACTCCGTACCAGGCTTAAACTCTAGTTTGAAAGACATCGACAAAATTAACAAAAAATATGAAAGCACTTCAAATCACTCACCATTATTTTTTTGGAAAATATTCTGTGTGAAACTGCTTTTTATATGCTAAACAAAAATCACTTACTTTCTTTAACTTAATTGTAACCACTTAAATGCCACCCGTATTTTGTTTTTTTTTTGGTAGTTTGTTTTGTTTTTGTTCTGTTCTGCATTTAAAATGTGTGCCACTGCCAACTAAAGAATAAAATAAAATGCAAAAAAAAAAATTTAAAATAGCAAACTGAGGCTTTGGTTAACAAATAAAAATGGCAATAAAACGCACTATTGGAGGGTGGTTTGATAAATTTTTCGACAAATCAAACTCAAAGAGCATAACTCTCAAAGATTTTAATAGATTAAATATTTACTTATTTATAATATTATAAATATATATTATATTATATTTATAATAAAATAATATAATATTTGTCTTATTCATTAAAACTTTTTTTGGCTTTTAAAAGGTTTTTCAAACAATTTTTTTATGAAACACTCACTTCAAAGAATGAAACAAAATAATATCAAACATTTAGTTTCGTTTATTTTCGTAATCTGCTTTTAAGAACAAATAAATAAGAACCAAAATAAGTTTACAACTGTAATCATGTCGATTATTTTTTTTTTATGAAAATCATATCCTAGCTCCTGTATCGCACCATAAAGAGCATAGCTCCAAAAGTAGGTAATCAATCCTGAGTTTGGCTGTTTTTCGTTGTTTTTGTTAAATTTTGAGCTTTGCTGCGACATATAAAGTAAAAACTTATGGTGAACGTTTCTGTAGAACATTTTATCCTCGGTTTTAATCATTTTAGGGGTATTTTTTACTATATGTTAGTAAAAATAATTTTAGCTTTGCAAAACCTAGTATACATTAGGTTGAAATATTTTAAAAGAAATATTTTTTTTTTTAAATGATTTTAATAAGAAAAAATGTCTAACTAATAAAAATGTAAAAATTTTTTGATAATCTCCTCTCCTGGCTACATATATATATATATATATATATATGTATGATGTCAATAGGTTTTTTGATTCTTTTTTTTCTGTAGAGTTGAGTTTACCAAATAGTTTTATAAGCATGAATTCAGCATTAATACTTAAATATCAAATTTTTTTAAGTTATGACTTTTTTGTAGTAGATGAGCGATATGTTTTTTTTTAACAGAATTAAAATAACAAACCAGAGCATAATAGGTATTTGATGTTTATTGTCTCGCCAACAATGTAAGACTTTTCTTAAGAAAAATTTCATCATCTTAAATAATAACATGAAATAATTTAAAAGTCAAAAGGTAAAAATTATGACATTCGATATTGAATGAAATTTGAGAATAAATTCAAATTCGGATTGACCACGCTCAACCTCAGTCTTGGCTTCAATTCGCGTCTTAAAAGTAGAGTTTTGTATTAATTATTATTGTGATTTTCTCAAGAAGACAGGAAGCCTTAAGATAATCTGTTTTTTTTTTTTTCTCAGAAAAGACAATAATTTTTTTAAAGGACGTGTTTTCAGCAGGATTATATCTTTTAGCATTTAAATAAAATTCCACTTTAATAGAGAATTCACAATTCTTTTCTTAAATAAAAAAAAAAACACTTATGCTTAAATGCTTCTCAAACGTCCCTTTTTAACTTCTATAGAACCAATTTCTTTCTGTTCAATTCTCATGCCCATTTCTTTTCGTAGTGTTTTTTTTAAATTTTCTATGCGATGGTTTTTTTTTAATTTTATAAAATGTTTACCTTCAACACAGAAACTGTAATAGAAAGTGTATGAGGAAAAAAAATAGTTGAACAAAATAAGATTTAGTAGTACATACCCCTGGCATAGTTTCTGTTTCTTGTTCAGTTTTTTTTTATTTTATTTGTTTCCAGTTGATTTTGGTCACGTTAGAGACTTGAAAAACTTGAGTACAAAATACAACAAAAGCAAAAAGTTCTATAAAAAAAATAAAATAAAATACATACATACAACAAAAACTCTAGTGAAATGCGGTAAACCACAAATAAAAACAAAAGATAAATGCCTGGCAAAGTAAATACAATAAATAATATATAGAAATGCAAGGAATAAATGAAGAGAAACAAGAATAAAATAACAATTGAACAGAAAAATATCAAACAAACACACAGACACACACACACAGAAAATACTACATTAAAAATAACAATTTGTGTAAAATGTATTTTGTGCCCCACAACACTTGCACAAAAAAAAAACTTTAAACAAGTGTATAAATATGATCATACTAAATATGTATATAAAAGACGCAAGTCTTTTATTTATGCAAATACATGTATTTTATATACATTTTATATATTTTTTAGATAAGCATTTTATGGCAAATTGAAGAAAGGAAATTGAAGTTATTACAACAGAAATCAATAAGGGTTTAAAGTTGTTATTAGAATAGATAATAATCAATCATTCATGTAACGAACAAACGATATAGTCATTTAGCAACTAAATCTTGGATCGCTCTTGTTATTATATATTAGAAATTTCTACATGCACATGGAGATTTTGCCAGAAATATTACATGTTCTAAAAGCTCAAGCTCTTCTAGGATTTGTTCATATTTATTTATTTTTATCGCACAATTAGATGACAAGGCTGATGTTTATTCCTCATATTTTTTGTATCTTTCCAATATTCTTAGACCATGTGAAGAATCATATAAAGCTAAAAGTTTATTCAATTATTCGAATATTTATCCTGACATGAATTTAAACAATTTTTATCTCTTGTCCGTCCTCATTTCCATAAACCTTAGAATAAATTTAAAATTTATTTTATTTAATTTTTTTGAATAAAAAGTTTTCTTCTCCAAAGCCTTCAAATGTAATTTTAAAATTATTCGATTCTTCGTAGCTTTTACATTTGTTCATATAAAAGTTTTCTTAAAATATGATATAAGCCTTGAAATATAATCTTAAATCTATTCGATTATATGGATGAATTTTTGTTTTGTTTTATTAAATTAAAACTAGTTTGATTACATCTAACTATAATAAAATGCCTCTAGTAAAATTTTCAGCAATTCGATTACTCGAAAAGTTTTTTTCCTATAATTCAAATAAAATTTTAAAATTACTCGATTATGCGGATACATGTTTTTTGTATTATTCAAATGATTCTAGTGTGATTACATTTAGAACAAAATTTCGACGTAAGTAAAATTCAAAACGATTAATCGAAGAAAATTTTTACTAATAATTGAAAAAAAATTTTTTCGGCTAATTGAATGAAATTTACGTGGTTATTCTAACAAAATTCTTTAAATTATTCGAATAAAAATTTTTTCCATCGCTAGAATAAAATTTATTTGGGTGCTCAAGTAAATTTTTTTATTTACCAGAATAAAATTGAAAACTATTCGAATAATCGAAGAACATTTTTACTAATAATTGAACAAACAAATTTTTCGATAAACCCAGTGCAAGTGGTTACATATGTGGTTATTTCAACAATTAAATTATTCGAATTAAATTTTTTTATTTACCTGAATAAAACTTAAAACTATTCGATTAATCGAAGAAAGTGTTTACTAGAAATTGAAAAAAATTTTTTTTTCATCTAACCGAGTGAAATTTACGTGGTTATTCCAAAAAAATTCTTTAATTACTCGAATAAAAAATTGTTCGATTGCTAGAATAAAATATATTTGGGTGCTCAACTACTTTTGTATATACCAGAATATAACTTAAAACTATTCGACTAATCGAGGAAAATATTAATAATTGAACAAATTTTTTTCGACTAACCGCGTGAAATTTACGTGGTTATTCCAACGAAATTCCTTTAAATTATTCGAATAAAAAATTTTTCGATCGGACCGAATTGCTTCAATTATTTAAAGGAAACTAAAAAATTTTAACACAATTCTTTTAGTAATGACAAAATTTGTTACATTAGTTTTTAATTCAATTTAAATTTTTTTAATTGCATATTTTATTCGGTGACTTGGATAAAATTTATTAAATTTATTTTAACTCTCCATCAAAAGTCATTTCATACAAAAGTACAATTTAAAAAAAAATTAATCGAATAAAATGATTTTAATCGAATAAAAATTTTTTGATGCTCGAATAAAATTTGTAGTATTATTTGTTAAAAGCTTATTTGATTACTGAATTAATTGAAGCGGAATAAATTGTATCTAGTTAATCGAATAAGGATTTATTCGGTTAAACGGATATATTTTTGTGTTGAATACAATATTTGCGATTCCTTAAATAAAATTTTATTATTAATCAAATAAAGTTTATTAAAATTAAGACAATAAAACGTTTGTTATTATAAGTTATGCATAATAAAATTTTTTGATTTCTCGAGAAGATATATTTTTGTTAATTTATACAATTACTGCAATAAATGCATATTTATACACATTGCAAATAAAATTGCTTCAATTAATTTAAAAAAAATAACAATTTTTTTTATACATTTTGACATCAAATTCATTATATTAATTATTAAATTCGATTTATTTTTTTTTTTTGCTTTGAATCGTTTTTTTTTTTTTGCTTTTTACTCGATTTTTTGATAAAATTTATTCGATAGCTTAAATAAAATTAATGAAATTTATCGGATTATACCAAAAAAGTTCATTTCATTAAACAAATTTAATTTAAAAAAATTATTTTAATCGAATAAATTTTTTTAATCGAATAAAGTTTGTGTAAACAAATCAATTTTTTTTAATAAAATATATTGAATAAATTATTAATTAATCGAATAAAGTTTGTTTAATAGAATACATTATTCAATCAAATTAAAATTTTGAGTATTCGAATAAAATTAATACAGGCAAATATCGGTATAACGAACGTCCAAATATTTTACATTAACAACCTTATATAGCGAATAATATCCTAATTTTATACTGGATATAACGAATGATAAAGAAAAAAAATTTAAAATAAGGTAGCTTAAATAAAATTAGTGAAATTTATGGAATTATTCCAACAAAGTTAATTTTATTAATCGAATCGAATATAATTGCAAAAAATATTTTTTTAATCGAATAAAATTTTTTTAATCGAATAATTTTTTGTTAGTAGAATGCATTTTTGAATCGACTAAAAATTTGGACTATTCCAATAAAATTAAAAATTTTATTAAATAATTATTTAAGAAAATTCCGTTTCAATAATTAAGGAAAAAACTACACTTTGAATAAATTTCCACCCAAAATTTTTCACATGTGCATGCTAAAATTTTACTTGCTCCAATAGAGATTATTTAATTAAACAAATACAATTTTCGAAAAAAAAATTTTAATCGAATAATTTTTTTTTTAATCGACTAATTTTTTTTTTAATGTTTAATATTTGAATAACATTAATAATAGTTTACTCACTCTAAGAAAATTTTGTTTCAATAATTGGAAAAAAAATAAACTAAATAGACTTCCACCCAATATTTTTGAAATACGCTAATAAAATTCATATACCAGTAAAAAAAGACCTTCCTAAAAACTCGAGAAAGTAAAGAATTTGCGATACAAAAGTAAAATATATTGTATGTATTGTATATTCTGCAATGACTTTTATATTTCTCCTTGTCTCTCATACGATTCCTAGTCAACGAATTGAAGGCCACGTTAAGAAAAATTTCTTTTTAGGCGTGCTATGACATTTTCCTAGAAGAAAAGGGGTAAAAAACTGCCTGTCTTTGCCACTCGTTTATTTTTATGCAGATTTTAACACAAATCATTGTTTTCGTGTAAATTTCAGTAAATAATTAAAACAATATATGCCGATTATTACTTCATAAATTTCATTAAATAAAAATATTATTTTCTAAAGTGACACTGAAATTACAAATTCTATACATACTATACTATACAGTTTTACTCACATTTTGGATGCAATGAAAATATCGTTCATCAAAAATGTCTTTAAAATTTTTTTGCTGGCATCTCTATGTAAAATGCATTTATTGTTCTCTTTTCATTTTGGCACATACGCAAAAAATAAATTTTTCTCGGCCCATTTATGTCAAAATAATAATAAAAAAATAGAATCAATTAAAATTAGAGCACAATAAACAGCAATAAACTACTAAAAACTTTAATTTTGAGAAAAAAGGAAGCATTGTAATGCAGTCAATTTTAAATTTATACTAGGTTTTCTGGTGACACTTTCCGCAGTTTCTTTTTATAATATCTTATCTTTTTTTTCTCGCTTGATGCCAGTTTTATTTTTGTGTGTCAAATGTACATTGTTCTCTTTAATGAATTTACATTATTGCGTTTTGTTTGAAAACTGACCATAAACACATTTTAAAATGAGATAATATAAAAATTATTATACGAATATAAGGATTTTCATTAAAATTTCCATTTGTTTATTTGATTATGCAGAAATTTTAAGCACAAAAGGACTTATTCAGAAAAAACTAATTTAATTTAATTAAACGTTTAACAAACAAATTTCCATACAAAATTTGTTTTGTAAACCAAAATTATTTTTTTCTGAATACGGCAGAAAAAATTTATATAAATTAAGAAATTTAATACGTATTTTTGTTTGGTTCCAAACTAAAATCCAAAATAGTTTACAGTAAATTTATTGAAATAAACAAATTTTAAGTAGATTTTTTCACGTCTTTGAGTAATTTGCGTAGGCCGTTTTAAGGTTGTTTTGTCATTTTTTGGGGACATTTTTTCATAGTTTTATATGATGAGTTTCATTTTAAGAAAAAAAAATTAGGCAAATGTTTACAGGATCAGAGTCTTTAATACCCAAAGGTCGTGTCTGTATTTGAGTAGAACTGATAAATAGTCCGGGAACAATATAAATAAAATAGAAATACTTGTCTAGAGTTCTATGCTGAAAAACATTTGCGCCTAAAAGTACACACAGATACAATATGTTTTTATTAAAATTTAATTTTTCTAAAAATTAGTGCCAAACAATTTTTTTTTGTACTGTGGATCGAAAAGTAAGAGCAAGTAAGTGGTTTTCCTTCAAAATAAAAAAATATTTTTTTATTATCGAAAACTTACAGCCTTATTTATAAAACTTATAAAGGGTTTCTAAAACAAATTTGTATACAAAATTTTTCTTAAAATGCCTTTTTAAGGTCTTAATAATTTTTATAAATAAGGCTGTTAATATTTAACGAAATATTAATTTTTCAAAAAAATATAATTGTAAAAATGTTGATTGTATATTGCATAGTCCTTTCGACTAGCTTTATAAAAAATTAAACATTTCGATAAAAAAATTGTAAATTATTTTTTTCACATCTGGCCCATTGTGCCTGCATAGCAAGTAATAGATATATCTCATCATAATTTTGCACAATTTTTGTTTACAAAAATAAATGCAAAACAAAGTATGTAAAATTTAAGCAAAACTCGTGGTCGGTCTTTAAATAACGATTATTTCTTTTCTTTGAACCAAACTGTTTATTATTAAATCATTTTTTTTTAGCAAAGCGATCCATCCATTATACAATATCATTGCATGTGTTGCTGCACGTGTTATTGTCGTTTTGACTTAAACTATGCAATTAATTGCACAATATTTTCAAAGAAAATATTGTCTAATTTTCCTGACAGTGAAAAAGTAAACAACAGTGAAGAATGTTGCCGCCACATTACACAATTGTCTTGATTGTATAATAAAAATTAGAAGTCTTGTGATATTTGCCAATATATTGTGCCACCTTTGAATATAAGATTCACATTGGCGATATTATTATAACTACAATACGAAAAATTGTAAAATTTTATTGCGAGTGGCTGGGCCGCTCAAGGCAATTAGTGGTTTTGGTATTCAATGGTATTCAAGTTGTATGTGCTTGCGAATTTAATAAGTGAAATGAGTCTGGGTGATGGCAGCGTTTAAAAAGTTTGTATGAAATTTCCTTGGTCGAACACTATCGGACATTTAATTGCACTAGAATATGAGAATTATTACATTAGGGTTGTATAAAAAATTTGATTTTCAAACGAGTGATTTTAAATTTTTTTTTATAAGATATTGATGCAGACATATCGTTTGCTTTAATGAAAAACCATGTAACTAACAAAAAATTCAAAATTGGTTTTTATTATTACTTGTGAAATGAAATCTCATCCGTCACCCAAGTTTTAAGCATCGGTCTTCAAAAGGAAAGACAATAAAAAAAATTTAATATTTAATCACTAGCACTTGAACAATTATATCAACTATTTTATATTTACTGTAAAGTTAAAAAAAATAGTGATCCTTAGCTGAGGCACATTGTCTTCCACAATCATTTTCAAAAATTTCAGAATTTATTAAATAATTCTTTAACAGATAAAATATACCTTTCTGGCAACTCTGGCATCAAGTGTAACATCAGCGGCTATTTAGCACTTTTACAGCTTGTAAAAACTATAGCATATGCTTAGGCTGGCATCTTGCGTACTAGTCGCAGTGTGTGCGGTTACGTATGAGTAATTTTATTCATATTAATGTTGCTCATACGCAACCATGAGCAGTTTACATGCCTTTCATTATTTTTAACTCGCTTCACAAACAAAAGCAACACTTCGTTTTTTTAATTCATTTATTTTTATACATAAATATTTATCAACAACTGGACAATTTTGTGGTGTAGATTTATTTTATTTGCGTTATTTCATTAATTTCATCTACTTTTTTTTTGTGATATGTAACTCATTCCACTTGCTGTGCTGTTCGGCTTCCACGCTGTAAATGAAATGATTCCAATGGCAGCCATTTGGCGGAAAAGGAAAATGTAAAAATGTGTTTCATGTCTGTATGTACATATGGTTTTGTGTGGGTGTGTAGGTGTATGTTTATATTAAACATATGTAGATAAAACAAACTGATGCACACACATTAATTTTTTCGCTCACTCACACATACACAATACAAAGTGTTGTCATGATGTTGATTGTGGTGTATGTTTTTCTTGTTTTTTTTATATATATAAAATATGTTATAACACTATAGTGCTTTTGTTGTTTTATTAATTTCTTGCAACATTTATTAAAGTTGCTGCCCACTTTAACCCAGGGTGTTGAATTGTATTCCTTTTAATTAATTTCTGTTAACTACTGTTCTCTGTTGTACAAGTTTTTTTTATTTGTGCTCATACCTGATGACTAAATTTATTGGAAAATGGGCATTGAAAGGAAATTAAAATGGGCTTATTTTTATTAATAAATTTAGCAGCAGCAAAACCGTTTAAGTTTAATTTTAAAATAAGGACTAGCTTCGAAAAAATAACATAAATAAAAATAAAAGGATTTATATATATTGAAATGTTTGTGCATATTTATAGGAATTTATTAATTCCAATGTTGTTATAAATACTAGTAAAATAAAAAAAAGAAGGCAGTCATATCCTTAGCACATTTTAAGCATAAGTACAGCTAAAATTTTGTTTTTGTGAAAAAGGATATAAGAGAGGTAGTCCCATCCTTGCACCGAATTAAACAAAGTTTACAACAGAGCTAAAAAACAGAATTCAAGAAAGACTTATTAATTTTACGTTTATTATAAACGTAAGTGAACCCAAAATTTAGTTTTTAAGAAAAAGGTAGTATGGGAGATAGTCATGTCCTTGCACAGAATTTAACAAACTTTACAACAGAACTAAAGGGCATAGTTTTAAAATTTATTCATTAATGTCTAGTGCATTTTATTTGTGAATGCCGCTAAAATTTTGGTTTTTTTAGAAAAAGGACATATACAAAATTTATATTAAAATATATTCTTAAAAACACTTCTTATTTATAGAGCATTCTAATCGTGCATGTACGCTAGAATTAATTTTTTTTTAGAATAAGGATATATCGGTGGTAGTCATGTTATTTTACCGAATGAGAAAACATTTACAATAGAGCTTAAATGGATAATATCAAAATAATTTATAAATTCTTGGAGCATTATAATCATAAATGCAGCTAAAATTATTATTTTTGTTCAAAAGGATATAAGGAACGTAGTCAAAACCCTTCACCGAATGAAAGAAAATTGAGAACAGAGCTAAAAGTCTTTGTTTTAAAACCTTTTATTAACGTTTCATGTATTCTAATCATAAATTAGTACAATTTCAGTTTTTGAGAAAAAGGATATAAGGAAAGTAGTCATGTCTTTATGCCGAATTAAAGAAAATTTACAAGAAATATAAAATGCATTGTTTTTAACACCTTTTATTAACCTTTAATATATTCTACTCATTTATATAGCCAAAATAAAGTTTTTGAGAAAAAAGATATTTGGGAGGTGTTCATGTCCTTATACGGAATGAAAGAATTTTTAGAACAGAGCTAAAAGTCTTAGTTTTAAAACCTTTTATTAACGTTTCATGTATTCTGATCAAAAATATAGTTCAAATTAATAATTTGGAGAAAAAGGATATATGGAAGCAGGTCGCGTCCTTATACCGAATGAAACAAAATTTGAAAACAGCTGATTTGAAAAATATTTTTTATAGCATTATCATCATAAATGTAGCTTAAATTTCTTTTTTGCAAAAAAGGATACATGGGAGATGCTCATGTCCTTCTACCGAATGAAAGAAAATTTACAACAGAGCTAAGATGTATAGTTCTAAAACCTTTTATTAACGTTTAATATATTCTAATCATTAATATAGCCAAAATTAAGTTTTTAAGAAAAAAAGGTATTTGGGAGGTGTTCATGTCCTTGTACCGAATGGAAGAAAATTTAGAACAGAGCTAAAATGTATAGTTCTAAAACCTTTAATTAACGTTTAATGCATTCTAATCATAAATATAGTTAAAATTCAGTTTATGAGAAAAAGGATATATGGAAGGTGGATATGTCCTTCCACCGAATGCAAGAAAAGTGACAACAGAGCAAAAAGACATAGTTTTAAAATTTGTTTTTAACATTTAATGTATTCTAATCATAAATGTAGTTAAAATTAATAATTTTGAGAAAAATGATACATATGTATTGTGAGGTGGTCATGTCCTTGCGACATTTTAAAAGTGGCTGTTACTACTGAAAATTTTAAAGTCTGTACTCAGTCTGCTCGTCTGAGAGTCAAACTCAACTTATACCAGTATCGTAGCTATTATTATAATATTTAAGGAATTTTCTATATAGTAAGTTATTATATCATTAAATTTATAATATATTTTATTTGTCGTATTTACTTAAATTTTGTATGGCCTTACAAAAGTTTTATGAAACCTAGTTCGTAGGAAAAATGTTCTATAAAAACTTTTGAAGGCACACATATTTTTTAATAAGGTCTTAAGAACTTTAAGTTAATTTAATTAAGTTTCGTGCATTAGAATATGTTTAATTTTAGAAATATTAAACTGCTTTTTTAATACTTAAGGATATTCACTGAGCATCCTTTAAGCTAAAAAAAATATTTTTTTACTACAAAAAAAAGTAAACTCAACTTTGGTATGTAAAAAAAATTAAAATCCTACAAATTCTCCACAATTTCAAAAGTATTATTAAAACCGAGAAATGACAAAACCACACTTAACAAATTCACACTAACGCCACATATAAAACTTTTAGGTATTTTGTACAAACAATAGGCAAGCACTCAGTTGACTAATACAAAAAAAAAATCACTCATAAGCGACAAATTGTCTCTTGCTTAAAAAAAAATATGTAAAATAAATTCAATATAAAATTAATGTTTTATGTCTGTTTTATTTCCTCCCTTCCCTGATAAAAAAAAAACACAATAACAACAACCAAACAACCAACAAAATAACCAAACTAATGAAAAAATTTACTCAAATTCCCTGTGAAAAACCAACTCTATGCCTATCTATGTATGTTGTAAATTGTAAAATAAATCTAAAATTACAACCCTACACCTGCAAATTATGAACATAAACACGCACGTTTCTCACCTGTGCCTGTGCGTGTTTGTGTGTACAAATTAAAAACTTACCACGCCCATCACATGTCTTTGCTTTCGAATCGATTGCTTGAATATCAGGCAAAACTGGTGGTGCTACCGCAGCAAGTTCTGGTGTCGTTGTTGGAGGCGTTCTAACGCCCGGCGACTTACAAACTCACACAAATGTAAGAAGAAAAATAAAAGTTACCTTAAATTTATAATTTTAAATTTGTTTCCTTTTTTATTTCCTCTAAAATGTCAAATAAAATTTAACTAACAGAAAAAAAATATTTTTTGCAAGGAATGTCATGTCAATGTGTTCTGTACTTATTTTTTTTTAATATTTCTTATTGAAAATTTCCTGGCACATATTTTATTTACTTGCATATTTGTTTTTTTTTTTGCCTTTCTTAAAATCTTTCTTATTAATTGTGTATGTGTTTTTGTATGAAAAAATTATAAACAAGCTGTTGGTTTTTGCATTTTTGAAATCAAATTCACTTGGATTCCAAAAAAAAAAAAAAGAATTGATGTTATTTTTCCTTGTCTTCCTATACTATAAGCAATATCTAGTTGCCTTTTCTTGCCTTTTCAAGCCATTTTGTTTGTCACACATTTAAATGTACAATTTGTATACGAAAGTACACCTTTACACTGGATATTTTTTATTTCTAATTCAAAATTTTTTTATTCCTTTAAATTTCCTTAATTCTAAGATCCTCTCTACTTATTTTATTAATTTATTATAAATATATAAAATGAAATGTACATTATTGCTATGAAAATGTGGAAAATTTGCATGGATATCGTAATTGTGTTTGAAAGTCTAATTTTTTTTCGAATCAATTTCAAACAAAACTTTTATTTCGCAACACTCTTCATTAAAATACAAAAATATTCCATAAACATTAAGTTTGATGACACATTTTGTTTTTAATTTTTTTTTAAAGAAAATTTATTAAAAAGCTTTAAAATTGTTGAGCGATTCGTATATAAAATTTTGTAGACAAGACTCTGGCATATAAATATTTTAAGAACTGTGTATATGTAAAAGTTTTCACAAAAACAACAAAAGTTTTATACACATTTATTTAAAAAAAAAAATTAATTTAATTCACAGGTTAAGTATAATAATATATTTATTATAATATTTACATAGTTACGGAAAATATGGAAAATATTGCGGTTCAAAGAACAATTGAGATTTCAAGTAAGCAGACTTAAATATTATTGACTTTAAGCAGAATTCATTTAGAGTTTTTAACAAATTTTGTTCTACATCCAATTGCTGTGGAATGTATTAAAAAACGTATAATATACATATATGTATGTACTCGTATGTATGTATGCATAAGGCGAAAGCGAATGTAATTAACTGCTTCGATTACCAGCGATGCCAACTATTTATAACCCAAACGTGCTATACCCCTTCTCAAAACGCGCTAGAACGCGCTAAGTTACAGCATTATCAACAATTTATAGTCAAAACGCGCTATTTTCCTACGCGCTAAATTAAATTTTAATAAAGGTCGATGTATGTATTAGTAAATATGAATACAATTAATTTTTTAGTAACTCTTTTTCAGATTATGCAATAGTGCTTCTTCGAAATTATATCCTAAATAACTAAAATCATTTAATACAGAATCAGTCTCGCCTTCCAAATATTCAAAATTCTTAGTTTTGATTTTAGTTTTATTTGTCAAACTTTGTAGCAACTTATATAAATTGTCGAATAGTGTTGCGATTCAAATGCTTTTTGAAGTACATACAAAAAGAATAGATGCTTAATAAGTTATATAAATTTTTTGGGTCACGAGTACGAGTACATATTTTTAACTGTGAAATTTCAAAATATTTGCCATTTACAATATTAAAATACGTTTTTAATTCTAACCACAGTTAAGGGAATTTTATTTGCAACATCTGAATCATTAACGAATTTAAACAAAAAGTTAAATTTTGTTAAATTTATACAAAAAGGTAAAAAGATATTGAACTCAAATGATATTTTTGACTTGAATCGAAACGCGGTAACTTAGCGCTTTTTTTATTAAACGCGCTAAGAGGAAAAAAATCGCGTTTGGCATAGTTAAAACGCGCTAAAACTAGCGCGAAAGGCGCTTAATTGGCATCGCTGTCGATTACCAAATAATGTATTCCATAAAGTAAAAAAAGAGGAGAGTATTTTTGTGGAACCTGTTGCTATTTATTTGAGCTGAGAAACAGGTGTGGTCATTATTCCTACAAATGTACAGCGATTTGGACCATATTTGATGTTTTAAAATTTAAATGCAGATTTTGTAAAAAAAATTTCGTTCCTAAACGTTTCAAATTTATATGAAAAATAACGAAATTTCTTTACAAAAACTGATTTTTCCCACACAAAATCCAAAAACGAAAAAAATCGTTTGTATTTACAAAATCTACCCTTTAATACAAAAAACTCTTAGGGTAAAATTTTGTAAAACGAAAACGTCAAGCATTGGCAAATTTTTTATGTATTTTGTTTTTGTTATTTAAATTTTTCCATATACAATTTTTCATGGCTTAACGTTATTGTTTTACAAAATTTGGACCTTAATAACAAAAAGATCTATTGTATGTTGTAGGCATATATATAAAAAAATCATTTTGTAATTAATAGAAAATCAATTACAACTTCAAATCGAAAAATATCGCTACAATAAGATTATTTGCCTTCCTTGTTCACCAAAATATTTTTAGCTTAGTAAATTCTGCTAAAACTGGAAAGCCTCAAACCTCATTAAGCTGAAGAAAATATATCCTACACTAAAATGCCTGAAAACCCTTAAATTGGACAAAGTTAATCGAAGCCGTTTCTAGCTTTGAAACGTAAAAAACAACAACAAAAACTTACAGCCTGTCTGTCCCATGATGCTGACAGAAAACGTTCGATCGCTAATGTATATTGAAAACAAAAACGAATTGTTATATTGATGATATTTGATTAGGTCAAAGTTCGTATCGTTATGTGAGCCAAATGACATGTGATAGTTTTTAAGGAACAAATAACACCCAAGTTAATTGTAAATATTCTGACAAACACTGGCAGAACGGAACAACTAGGCATACCTTCATCGTTAGCTTTCTTTGTGTTTGGTCCACTGTGTGTGCTGTCGCCAGTTTATGTAGATTTCTGCTTTATATACTCAGTTTTGCAGTGCAAATGGATTATGTGAATTGTTTTGATTCATAGTATTAATATTAGCTGAAAGGTTTTTGATTATTAAAGCTCAATTTTACCATCCCTAAGTTACAACAGTCTTGCCATCAACGTTTGGGAGGGATCGATAATTTTTAATCCAAATTTGTTTTTTTTTATTCGAAGGATCCATACATGTCATTAACATTCAGAAATGATTAAAAATGATTTATGGTGACATATGTCCACCAAGTTAGAGCCACTTTGTCTAACACGAATAACACAAAAAACGTTGGCCTACAAGGCCTCAATTACTGCTGGTCTATCAGCATAAGGCAGTCACTTCTCGTGGTCGTACCGGAAGTAATTGCAAGACGTCAATTGCACGAACTTGAAGGCCAATTGACAAGACCCATTGCTCTAAATCAAGCTATCGCAAAGTTTTGATTTTAATAAGCCGATGGTTGTGGTATCGTATGACACGTAGCAAGCACAACAGCTCCGTTTAAAGTTTTCTTTGATTATTGGCTGTCAACCAACAACAAATGCGTAAAGTTACAAATGAAAACCTTACTCATACGCAAACAAACTACATCAAGTTTAAACTGAATTAGTAGAAACAACGACTATGTTTATACACATTGCTTATATTATGCAGCATAAACGAATATAAGTAAAATGTATACACTCTATCAGCAACAAATTTTTTTTTTTTTTTTTTTTTTTTTTTTTTTTTTATAAATTCATTTATTTCAAAAAATACAATTATATAACAATGTATGTGCCTCTGCGCCTTGAAGGTATTTATTTGACTGCACATGAGTATATACAGGAGTATCTTGCGTTAACAAATATTAGATTTAATTGTACTACTTCCCAGAAAAACACTTAAAAAAATAAAAATTACTTGTCCTTTTGTACAAGTATAATTTTATAAGTTACTCTTAAAGCAATAAAATTATTTATATAAATATCCTTTTAGGCCAAAAAACTTTATAAAATTAAAGTTCTTGTTACAATTTAATTTTAACTATAAATGACACTTTTTTCTCTTCTGCTTATAGTCAATATTATTTGAGTTTTTATAAAAATTTTGTAATGGCAAAAAAATTAGTTTTTTTTACTATAACGCCTCAATGGCGCAAAGAACGATATAAATAATAAATGTCTTTTTAAAAGTTAAAAGATAAATAAAATAGAGATTTGTTAAGCATGTCTAGCTGCATTTGGAAGCTGTTTAGGCAGCTCAATAGTAAACTTTAAACATAATTAAAAAATAAACCTTACAAAATCCTAATGCTAATAGGTAATCTTGCAATTAATAATTGAGAATTACAAAACTACGTAATAGTGGGAAAGAAGCTTTTGCAAACCACAAGGAATCATACTATTCAGCAGGTTTTGACTATTTAAATTTTCTAAAACTTTTTGACATTAAGTCAACTTTTAGTTTTCATTAAATGTATGTATTTAAAAAGCAAAACTAGTTTTGGTTGAAGTTTACTGATGGATTGTATCAACAGCAACTACAAAATTCTTAAAATTCGTATTAATTTTTTCACTTATCAAAGAAATAAAAATAAAAAATTACAATAAATACTTTTAATAAAATTTGGCTTCAAGAGAACGTTTGGATACTACAAACTGTTAAATTAGAACTTGTTCTATCTTCTAGAACATAAAATCAAAATGTTCATGAAGGCTTTACTGTAGTTCTACAATAATATTTGAATACTCTCTTAAGCCTTTAATTTAACGGAAATGTGCCGACATACTTTTAAGTAAAAAGGAATTTATTTATTTTAAATGTTAAGAGTATAAAATTTCCAACAACTTTTTTTTTTTTGTATAAATAAACATATGTAAGAAAAGTCCTGTTAAGTTAGTTAACAAACTCCCAACAAACTCCTGCAATATAAATTCCCTACAACAAGTGAACCTCATATAAATAAAAGTTATATTGTTTCCACAAATATCAAGAGAGAATGTATGCCAAAAAAAAAACCTGCTACCATCAACAACAAAAGTGAGAAAACCCATGTAAAAAGTCTATGACAAACAAAAAAAATACACCCAACAAATGTATTGTTAAGTACAACTATTACTCTCAACTCTTTGATAATTTTGCAGCAACTTTGCGTGTGGAGCCCTGGCGCCAGCAAAGAAGTCTTAACGAACGTGACCTTTTAAGCGTCAGCAATTCCTATGCCGCAGACTATCATCGCTTAACAAGCAGCAATCGTTTGTATTCATCAGCAGATCGTGATCGTTACGATTTGCATCGTGAAAGACTGGAAAAATATCCTTTAACACGCACCGCACGCTTGGATGTGCAACAGCGTAACACATTCAATCGCTCTAATCACGATCGACAAGCTCAGCCAACCCATGCAGCTACGGCTGGAGTTGAGGGTATTAGAGGTGGACATGCAGGCTTTACAGCAGGTTTAAACGGTGGTGATATATTTTATGGTGCCAGAAGAGCGCCACCCTTGGCTACGGCTGCTGCAAGAGGTGCCGGCAGTGGCATTTACACGCACAACCACAAACAACCCCAAATTATTATAGGTGACACGGCCACACCGGCCAACACATCAATATATGAACGTTACATAGGCGGCAGCGCAACTATGGCAACACTAACGGGATCAACAGCTGAAGGGGCCACACGCAGTTTGAGTCGTGAACGCAGCTTAGTCGACGGCTATTTAGATGAGTTCCCCAGTCCAGGCTCCACGCTGTCTAATAAAGCTCAAGACTCTCGACGCTTTACGGAGCGCAGAATAAAAAAGACTGTACGTTTCGATTCACACGACGACGATGATCCCTTAGTGCCATCTGGCCTGACAACACTACCGCCGGTCACCACCATACTACCCTCGACTGCCGTAGATGTGGGCGTGGCCACAATATTGACCAGCGCCAAATTGGGCGCCAACAACACTGCCATTAATAATAGTAGTTTAAGCGATAACAGCGCCAACTGGCCTCGCCAGTGGGACACTGAACGTCAGGGAAGTCAAGACTCTGCTACCAAGGACTCGGGCATTGATACCAGCAGCACCTTCACCAGCAGTGAAGACTCCACTCGTGGCGATGGTCTCAAGGTAGTTTGCTAAAGAAAAACACCCAGCAGCAATTAAAAAAATAAACAATACCTTAAATTCAAAAAGGAAAACATTTTAAGTGCAAAGTTTGTAGTGTGTTCTCTATGTCTACTACTAAAATCTTTTCACTCTGTTTGTATTGAGCTCTTGTATATGAAATTTTTGTTTTTAATTTCTTTCCTTCCCCCCACAATTGTTCGTGTGTGTGTGTGTGTGTGTGACAACGTCCAATTTAACCGAGATTTTCAAAATTATAATTCTTATACAAGGGGAAGAGCAGTACGAAAGCTTTTGTATATTATTTAACAAAAAGTTTAAATTAATAATTTTTACCCTTGCACATTATTATTACTTTAAAAAAACCAATTTACTTCCCTTTTCACGATGTATGAACTTTATCCGGAAGTTCTTTATAATAAAATTGCCTTTAAAGTCCCTGTTAGCTTTTAATTGTACGAGTACATTGTGAAAAGCGTCGTCTTTCTACAGACAACAAGAAAATTATTTAACCAACAATCTATCATACTTTTACATACCTTTTACATACATACATACATATTTACTCGTAATTTAAAACTCTCTATTAATCCTTTCATTTCAGTATACATACTTACATACAGACATGCATACATGTCACCACTTAAACCCTTAATATATATATTTTTTAAATACACTTTCATTGTTTATGGCAGTCAAATGCTCAATATACTACAAAACACTGAACCTTTATTTACTTACAGGCACTTGCAAAATATATTTCATTTAATATTAAAACAATCAAATTATCAACTTATTTATCAAAGCTTTAATTGTTATCCTTGGTAGTGTGCTGCATGTTGCTATACCTATTTTTTTTTTAATAAATTCATTTTAATACTTGTATAAAAAACATTGATAACAATTTTTTATGCAAAAAAAAACATTTAAGTTTTTTTATTTGTATTTAACCCATGTACATTTAATTAAATAAAATCTAACAAAGTGATCATTTTAGTCCTGGAAATAATATTGTATCACATGAATTTTGTCTGAAAACATAAATCTAAACACAATAATCCGCTGTAATTCAAAACTAAACATTTGTAATTAAAAACTTTTTTCTAAACGAAATAATTCTAAAGATGAAAAACTCGGCAACAAATGCAGCCCATCTTAACCTAGAATTTTTCAATATGAGTTGAAGCTATTGAAGCATCTCTCTCCTTTGGCTGTATTTTTGCTAAAAAGACTTAAGAAAAATGAAAAGTTTTAAGAAATTTATCATTTGACATAGTGTCATAATCTTATTTTAAGTGAAATTTATTTATAGCTGGCTAAGCATGTCTATATGCATTTCTTTGGTGCTTTAACAAGTTGTCAGTATAATAATAAGTTTCTAGGCCTACTACGCTTATTTTATTCTTAAGCTAGTTCTTAAAAGTCTGTGCATAAGATAAGAGTTTTGTGAATGTTCAAAACTATGGCTGAAATCTATGGCTTATTTGGTAAAGCATCAATTAAATGCATATAGACATGCTTAGCCGTCAAGAAATAAATTTCATTAAAAAAAAGTAGAAGGTTATCAACTCGGTACAATTAAGACCGATTGTAAAAACTCTTTTTTTTTTGTCTGAGAGGGTATAGCTTGGGCGCTACGTCAGAATTTTTTTTAATTTGATTTTATATTTTTTTTATTCGATTGCTACGAAACTACTCAAAAATGAACGGAGCCGGTCTTAATAAAACCTAATATTATATATCACACACTTCTATTTAGCCGATTTTTACTGAAATTTTAAAAATAAAAAACTTGGCGGGCCACGCCCACTTTTGAAAATTGAAAATTACATTTTACGTGCTTCTACTTTATCGATTTTTTACAAAACTAGGCACATGCGTTAAATTCTTTAAAAGGTTTAATCTTGCATTCAAAAAAACGGGCGTGGTCATGGCTATGAAAATTTTATATTATATTTCACGTGATTCTACTTTATCGCTTCTTACGAAACTTGGCACACACCCTGAGCCCAAAGAAAGGAAAAAATCTTGCATTACAAAAAATGGGCGGACGCACGCTTATTAAATTTTACGGCCTGTCCCACGATGTCACCAGAAATCGTTCGATCGAATACTTATATTGAAAACAACAAAAAATTGTCTTATGTTATTGGTGTTTGCAGCTCAAGTTGACGATCGAACGATTTCTGGTGACATCGTGGGACAGGCCGTTAATATTAAATTTGACATATTTGTACTTAATTAATTTTTAAGAAACTTGAAGCATGACTTGAGCTATTAAAAAGACATAATATTGCATTCAAAATAGTAAGCAGGGCCACGCCCACATCGTGAGCCATTAAAAAATTACTTTACCTTGGGTTAAAAAATAGCCGCGGCTATGCGCATGAATAGTTATTATTAAATTATATGTAATTTTACTTATTCGAATCCCACAAAACTGGGCAAATAGTTTTGGCACTTAGAATGACATAATTTTGTGCCTTAAGAAGAGGGCGCTGCCATGCCCATTACGGCTTAATACTATATTTCAGTTGCCTCTACCTGATGCATTTTAATGAAACTTGAAAACTTGAAACTTATGAAACATCTTGAGTTCTGAAAGTGACACAATGTTGAGTATAGAAAAATGGGCGGGCATTAGTATTTGCCAAATTGTATGTAACCACGCCCCTTAAAAAAATATACTTGCCGCTAAATATTTAAAGTATAACTTAAAATAAAAAGAATAGAACCTTGAAATTTAAAACTATTTTAGATTCAATTAAATAATGTTTTTCTATATTTGTTATCTTCTCACATCGTTCTAAGGATCGAAGGAAATAAGCAAAAAAAACTTTTCCAAAAAAATTAACATAATTGTTATTGAAAACATAAAATATTTCACAAAAATATCGCAATTATCTAATCAGGGCCAAATTATGGCACTCGTTATCGAACGAAATTACGAGTCTATATGGAAATATTTTTAAATTTCAAATCGTATCGAATGCCGTAATTTGCCCCCAGATTTTAAAATTGAAATTTTTCCACTGAATGCTTAAGCATTATGCATCAAAAAATTTGTTTTCCACTTTTATATTTCACATCTTTATAGGAAACAAAAAATATAAAATTTTACGCACTGATATCCATCACCCTCCACAATCCAACGCCTACAAATCATAAAATATACACAAAAATTATTAAATGGTTTGTTATCGTTGTTGCCCATAACGAAAATTAAGTGAAACTGGTATGTAGACAATTGGCTACAGTATGCAGTTAGGGCTTAAATTGTAGTTAACTTTTTTTCTCCACATGACTAAAATGATCATTAATTTTAGTAGCATGACATAAATATATGCATATGCATACATACGTAAATTGAATGCTTTTGCTACCTTATAAAAGTATGAAAATGTACCTGGTATATAACCATATGTATACAATATGAAATGAATGGAAATATGTACATTATACACTTATGTACATACATATGTACATGTGTTTGTATCCTTATTTCGCTTCATAAATTAATAAACTTATTTGCTAACGATTAATAAAATCAGCTTAATATTCTTAATTTCATTTCATTATTTAGTTTTTTATTTAATGCTTAAAACTCACGCACTGCTTTGCACTCAATTTACATCTGTATATATAGAAAAAAAAACTTATTTAAAAAAAAGCTTTCTAAAATGTATGTGTTCTCTGCTATAAATTGCGTGCGAAAGCTCTAACTTATAAAATATAAAATATCTTATACATATTGATATTTAAAAAAAATAAATAAACTGAAAGTTACATGACGATGTGTAAGCCTGCTATTACTCTCAATAATTTTAATAGATTCTAAGCTTTTTGTTATTATAATTTCTTTTCTTTAAAATCCAACAAGATTTATTTGTAAAAAAAAACAAATCATTATTTTTTTCTAACTGTGTAGTTTAAGCGATAAATGAAAAACAAAAACAACTTTGTAAAAACTTATTTGTTTTTTTTTTTTTTTTTTTTAAAAAAAGAAAAACAATATACTAACCACACTTGAAAGCTTTATTATAACTTATTTATAAATTGTATGATTATTATATAAATTTAAACGTAAAATCATAAAACCAATATTGATATAAAATCATTTTCCATTTTATATGTTTGGAAACTGAAATCCAAAAAAAAAATTAATACACTTTTTAAATGCTACTGTCAACTGAAATCCGAAAAAAAACTTGCCAAATTAAACGAATTTGCGCGAAAATCATGGCCCTACAATTCGAACAAACAAATTAAAATGACAAAATATAAAATGTAAATGATTAAAATATAATAGCAACCAGTAAATTGGCAAATATCAGCGGATAATGCTCGCATGATTGGTCATATGATATTACGTAAATACTGCGATGGCGAAGATATTCTAGGCCTAAAAATATTGGGCGGTCAAGCATTGGCGTATGAACACAACAGCCCATTAGTGGGAGGAGCTGCTACAAATGCCACAAGTTACGGTGCTTTAGTTGAAAAGGTGAAAAGAGGATCAGTGGCCGATATTGAAGGCCACTTGCAACCAGGTAATAATGTTACATTAGCGAATAATTTGTTACTTTACAAAGTAGTTGTTTTAAAAGCTCTGATTTCTAATATTATTTTTTTATTTTCTTTTTATAATTTTTGCTGCGTTTCATCTTCACTCATGCGACCATCTTGTTGTGTCATCTCATATCACATCTCCTGTATGACTGACTGTATATATGCGTGCGTGTGTTTGTGTGTTTGCTTTTATGCTTACGAAAAATAAAAGGTGATGAAATTATTAAATGGAACGGCCAGATTTTACAAAACAAATCGGCCGAGGAAGTCTATGATATTATCGATGAGAGTCGTTTGGATGCTCAAGTTGAATTGGTTGTCTCACGGCCGCTGAATTTAACAAATCCCTCAACAACAACAAACCCTACTGCCGCTGCAACAGCTGTCAATCAGCCAAACCGTAAAGTACCAGGCAATAAAATTGCCAGTTTTATAGCGGGCAGTGCAGTGGTAAGCAGTGGGGGACGTTATGTGCAAAGAAAAGGTACACAGCTTTCGACATATTACTTTATATTTAATGAAAACTTTGTTACACTATGTGCTATATTTAATTGAAGTCTAAGCAAACTAAAAAAAAATAAAAGAAATTTTATATATCAAACTAGAAAATTGTACCTAAGCTTACGTCTACAAAAGTCAAACTTTTGTATTGAAAAATGTTTTTTTATGTTAGCTCCTGTTTTCTGTATGTAATTTGATATTTGTCATGATATAAATATATCAGGTGTAGACGTAGGGTTAAGTAGAATACAAATATAAGTTAATTACCAGGCATGTGCATAGTTAGTAAGGAACAAAGAACAATGGCAATGCTGTTTTAAATAAGGGATGGTGAAATAAAGCTTTCATTACAAAAAGCTTTTAGCAAATCAAAACAATTCACATATTCCATTTGCATTAAAAACTATGTATGTAAAGCTGAAATTTGCATCAACTGACAACAAACACAGTGGGTCAAACATTGTTATTTGTTCCTTAAAAAGTTTAACATGTACGAACGTTGGATAAATCAAAACCAAACATGAAAACAAATAAATAAATAAAAGTTTATATTTAAATATTGCAAAATTTCATTCCTAATTTTGCATTTATAAAAACACTAGCTTTGCGTTTTATAAAATATTTTTGCAGTTTGACAATTTGAAAAGAAACTTTAAAAATAACATAATATATGGCAAGTTTGCAATACGAGATAAATTTTACACTTGTTTAAGGGCCAAAATAATGCCAAGCACACATTAAGGCATTTCGTGACATTACAATAGTGATGTATGTGTGCTTTACATATAGAAAACAAAATGTGAACGGTGTTGCAATCATTTTTAAAATGACACCACAAAGTGCCAAATGTAAGCCTCGAACATTAAGAAAAGCAAGGACTAAAAAAACAGTTTTATGAAAGTGAGATTTTGACTCGCACACGAAGGGTTCCTTATGGCAACTACCTATGTACGAACTTTAGCCTCTATAATCGAATATCTTACCTGATGTAGACACTGTTTTCAATAACTTTTAGTACCCTGTAAACTTTTTTGTTCGGTTTTGGGTATTTTTTAGTTTTGAAGCTTTTTCTCAGTCTTGGCACTTTTTTCGTTTTCGACAGTTTTTTCGGCTTTTAGCGATTTATTTTAGATTTGACGATTTTTTCGGTTTTGCCGATTTATTCAAGTTGTGCGATTTTTACGGTTTTTGCTGATATTTCGTTTTGGCGATTTTTTTGTTTTGTTGTTTTCTTGCGCTTTTTCTCGTTTTACCGATTTTATTTCGGTAGTTTTTGGCAATTTTTTAATCAAAGTGATTTTTTAGCTTTGGCGAATTTTTTCGCTTCCGTGTTTTTGTTCCGTTTTGGGCGATCTTTTCCGGTTTTTTTAGTTTAAGCGATTTTCTTAGTTTTGGCGATTTATTTTGTCGCTAGCGATTTAATATGGCGTTTTTTTTTTTTTTGTTTTTGCGCCTTTATTCCCTTTTGGCGATTTTTTCGGTTTTTAGAAATTTTTTTTAGTTTTTTTTTGCGATCTTTGTACTCTTGGTGATTTGCTTTTTGCATTTCAGCGATTTACTTTATTTTTTAAATGTAATATTTAAGAGCTTTTCTATTTAGCGAGTTTTTGCTGCGGCATTATTTTTTAATTTAGGGATTTTTAAAGTTTTATTGTTTTTGAAAATTTTGCCTCTTTTTGAAAGAGTTTGCCTCTTACGTTTTCCAAGTAACAGCAAGTTGTCAAAATTACACTAACTGATAGAATACCCTTTAGTTTTGATTTTCTAAATTCTAGTGTTAGTTGGTTAGACTAACGCTAACTTTGAATATTTCAAGTGTCTGTATCGTACATTATTTTTTCAACATATTTCGTTTCTCGCTTTAAAATACATGTTAATTTTTTAATGTCATATATTTATTGTAGCGGCCAAAGTTTAACATATTCTGTGGAACTTTCAGGACCGTAGCTCTCACGGTTCTCGAGAAATCTACCTGGAACGGACAAATGGACATTGTAGCGAAAACAATAGGGTGACACAGAGAGTGTGAGAAAGAGGGGAGAACAAAGACTTGCTTGCACCAAAGTTATTTTCTTCATTTGACGAATTACCACTATATAAATTATTTATCAAACTGCCAGTGTTTGTATAAAAATATAACCAACTTTATACCAGAATTTAAATAACTTGCTTTAAGAAAAATTGAAACGTGTTAAGCCTCGCTAAGTTGTTCGAAATTTGATTTGATGTACAGCTTTACTTACGTTTAACATTTACTGATTGATTTGATCATGTAAAATCAATTTTAGCAGATACAACGTTAACCGTGTCATACTATGATCGTATCTCTTATATATATGTATGTATATAGTTCCTACAAGGAGTATAGGGCCATAATCTTATCTTTTATTACGACTGTCAAATCAAGTCTAAATAAAAATATTATAATTTTTCCTGTTTTCGTTCACAATAGTAAAAGAAAATTAATAAATAATCAAACTTATGCCAGTTGTCAACATCGAAGTCAAGTCACTACAATACCAAAATAAATTGGGGCTTGTGTAAAAAAAAACAACTACTGACTGCATTGACAGGCTCCTGCTGTTTGCTAGACTTTAGGGTATAGAAATGGACTGCCTATAGCACAAAATTGTTATCGAGAGCGAGTGGACAAGCTCCATTTGCTTTGCTATTAGATTGACTTGAACTCGATGTTGCTAACTGCTATAAGTGCAAATATTTTTGAAATGTTTTGCTTTATTATTAAAATTAGCACAATTGATATCCCTTGTTTTTCACAAATTTTTAATTTTTCTCAACCTTTTTCCCACACAATCCCTCTCCAACAACTCAAAATATTTTAGCACACTTAGTCGATGACCTTGAAATACATCGTGATAAGCCGAGTGTACTTATAACATCACCCGGTTCTCCAGATTTGCATGCAAACAACAACAACAACAGCTGTAGTGTTGGCGGCGGCAGTCTAACATTAAGACACAGTGCGAATGTTGTACGCACTTACGATAGTACAGCTCAACGTTTGGGACCAAAAAACGTATCGGCCGCTAGCAACAGCAGTAACTCGGTCAGTAGTTGTAGTAGCGGTAGTAGTAGTATCACACAAACCCCATCACAAGTACCACCAATATCGGCATCATCGACACAACCACAAGCACCACCACCACCACCAACAGCAGCAACAACGACGGCGGGCCATTATCATAATCCACATCATCATCATTGTCATCAAGTACCACCACCGCCCACGCATACGTCGTCTACACTGTCTACATATACTTATGGCTCGGGCCTGGGACCACAGCAGCAGCAACAGCAGCAGCTCCACCTGCAACAACATCAGTATACGCCATTGCAGCAGCAACAAATCTCGCATACAGGAGCTATGGTTGGTCATCTACCCCTGCATATCGAGGGTGAATTGCAGATGAAATTGGGCTATGATCAAACAACGCTGCAGTTGATTGTAACAATTGTATGTGCCACCGGTTTGACCTTGCGTCAGACTGGCATTGCCCGCAATCCTTATGCAAAAGTAAGTAAAGGACATAAATTTCATGCACCCAAACCAAACACTTGAAATTTTTATTAGGTGTTCCTTTTACCCGATCGTGGTACAAAATCGAAAAGACGCACGAAAACTTTAGGCAATACCTGTGAACCTCGTTGGGGTCAAACATTTGTTTATAGCGGCCTAAGACGTTGCGATTTAAATGGTCGCTACTTAGAGGTAATTGTTATACTAGAATATTTCTTAACAAGATTTTTAATTACACTAAACGATAGGTCACCCTGTGGGACTATGTACGTTATGGAGCCAATGATTTCATTGGCGAAGTTGTTATTGATTTGGCCCATCATTCATTGGATGATGAAGCAGATTGGTATAAATTACAGCCGCATCAGGATACCTCATATCTCGTATGTGTTTTTCAATTGCTAATAAAATTTATATTTTCTCTTTTTTCCCACAAACTTTTCAGACAATTTAAGTCTTTTATAAACAAGTTTTATAAAGTAATTATTTAGGTACTTAAGGCATTTGCTAAACAAAAAAAAAAAACAATAACGTTTAGTTTATTGAAAAGAAAAAATAAAGCAATAATTATTTTTTTCTCAATTTTAAGCATTATAAAAAAAACATTTATTGTAAAATTAATACATATATTTTATGAAAAGATACTAAACACAATTACCTTTTCTGGAGTTTTGGTTTTGAGAAGGAAATACATAACAACATTTTACAAAATAGAATTTAAATTATTTGCAAAAAAAATTTCCACTCCTTCTTTTTATTTCTATTGCCTGGGTTGAATAACAATTATCGCTATTTCATTTTCATTATGTCTCCTCTCTTCCACCAACGCCCTCAATATGAAATAACAATCACATTTTAATAAAATACGATACAGTTACGCAGTCATGACTCATCATCCCGAGATGTGGATATAGTGATCTTAACACCCAGTGATCATTTATCACCACCCAGTACTACATCACGTCACAGTGATTCGGATACCATGTCCGAAATTGATTATGTATCACAACGTGATGGTGCGAGCATCTCATCCATGGGCAGTTCAGCCAGTACACCGCCCCCGGAGGTAAACAAAACAATTGTTGTTAATTCTACTCTCTTCTTCTTCTTCTTGTTTCTCAATATACAATCAATTACTCTTTGTAAATGTTTCTCTTTTCTCTAACATTAAAAAACAACAACAACAAAAAGATACGATTTATATGCAAAAAAAAGAAATCTTACAACACTAAACTTAACGGTTGTCTGTATTCTGAAATCTCCCTCAGAGACAATTTTACACTTGACCACTCCAAACACTTTCTCTTCAAGTGTTTCAAAAACAAACAAACAAACAAACAAAAAGATCACATAATTGTGCATTTTTCTCTATAACGATATTTTACGTTTTCTTGCCTGAAACGTTATTTCTGAAATCTACATGTTATTTAATAATAAAGTACATTCATGAATACAGACACACATTCATTCAATACATACATACTATAAAGATTTGCTGCTTCTTGTTAATATTTTACTTCTGAGAGTGGATTTTTGACTTGTGGATTAAGGAGGTTCTCCTTTGTAGTAACAGTTTTTTTGTCGTGTCCAGTGTGCCCAGATCCTAAAAATGTTTGCAAGCTAAATTGGCCGATTTTAAATATCATTATAGATAACACATACATACATACATATGTATAAAAATAGTTCATTTAACTGAATATAAATTATTTTTTAATTTTTAGTGATGTCTTTTTAAGTAATTTGAATTTTTTTTTTCAAGTTTTATTTTAAAATTTTTAGTGCAAAGTGTACAATTTTAGAGGTGTAGTCATGGCCAATTTGGCAAATATTAGTGACCACCCACTTTTCTATATTTAACATCGCATCACTTTAACAGTTCAAGGTGTGTGCCAAGTGTTCTTTAAGAAAAAATTATGTTATCCCAAGAGCCGAAACTTTTTGCCAAGTTTCATTGGAATCGGATAATTTTATCCTAACCTTTCATGGGTGTAGCCCTGCCTACTTTTTAAATAAAAGATTAAGGCTCAAGGTGTATGCCTAATTTCGTAAAAATCCATCAAAGAGAACCACGTGATATATCATATTGAATTCTAATGGGTTTAGCCCCGCCCATGTTTTGAGCTCAAGATTAAGTATTTTTCAGAGTTCAAGCTGTGTGCCAAGTTTAATAAAAATCGATAAAACTAAGCACGTGAAATATAATATTAAAATTTAATAGGCATGGCCCCACCCACTTTTCGGAATGCTTGTGTTTCACGATGTGTTTGAGCTCAGTGTGTGCGCCAAGTGTCATAAAAATCGTGCAAATAAAAGTATGTGATATATATTTTCAACTTTGAGAATGTGTCATTAGAAGAAACCAATGTGTTTAGTAAGCTTCGTAGCAAGCTAATGAATGAGTAAAATATCATAATACTGAATATAAACATTTATGGGCGTATTTCCGTCCATTTTTTACAATGGGACCAAGTGGAACCTAGTCCCTCTCAGACAAAAAATACAGACGAGTTGATAACCTTCGCCTTTTTTTGCTAAATTAAGCTGCAAAAGTGCTGCAAAGGATTTTTGAGGGAGAGATAGTATGATCTCTTGTTGTTCAGGGAAACTATATTATCGAATACGCTTTTGAAGGAAGTGATTCAAATTTCTCTTTATATTCAATAATTATACAAATTACTTTATTGATGACAATGTTATATAAAGTAGTTAAGCGTTGATTTTATGTGAATAAATATAAATAGTCCCGGGTATCCATGAATAGTTTTATTTTCGTTCCCCTCCCTTTATGGAAGTTACTTGATATTTAAGTATAACCAAGAAACACATTAAACATAATTTTATCCTCAAGATAGATACAATATTTAAAGCAAGTAAGTGGAAAATCGTTTTTCCTCGCGAGGACCTAAGAAATATTTTCTTTATATACGACTCTAAAATTAATAATTTCAAACATTTCTTGACAAATTAGTCACACAAATATTAAGAGCCTGGCCTGGATCGATTATTTATATTGAAAACAAAAACAAATTTTCTTATATTATTGCTGTTTTCAATACAAGTTGTCAATCAAACATTTTCTGTCGATAGTTTGGGCCAGGTCGTGCATTATTTTCTACTTCAAAATAATACAGAAAATAAAATTAAGAAATTATTGTAATCATACAAATATTTGCATCAATCGCAAATAAAAATTTTTTGCGTTTATTGCCAAATTTAATCCATTATCTAAATACGCATTTTTTTTAAATAAAATGAATATTTATTTGACTTTAAAGTATGGTTCAAATAATTGAATAAATTAATAGAATTCATTAAAAAAAAAATAAACATTTCAATATACTCAAGCATCTGATATAATTGAAAAAAAAAATTATAATCAAATTCAATAACGTATAAATCAAACATTGTAATAGATGTAAAAATTTATTAGATTCAATAAAAAATTTTGTAACTAAATTAATTTTAATATTAATAGATATATTGTTAAAAATTAGTTGACTTTGTATATAGTCATTCATACTTTGCTTTAACCTTATTGAATTAGCTTAATTAGACGCACCTTAATCCCCCGTCAAAAGAACAACTCCGAGTATGTGTATTTGTTCATTGTTATATAAAATTCTTAAAATTTCATGTCATTTTATATATGTACATACATACATTCAGAATTTACATAATTATTTTTTTATAATTCAGTCGCCTTCATACACAAATCATTACTGCACAAATGTGAATAAAGTTTGTAAATTGTGTTCAAAATAATGTAGAGTAGCCTTCTTGGTATCCTCTTGGATCTCTTTAAATGCAAAATCTTAAAGCAACATTCAAAGCGTAAACGTTCAGATTATATGTTTTGCTTTCAAACATTTAACTTTTGTACAAATTAAAATACTTTAAGTTTGAAATTTTTAAACGCACTAATAATAAATAAAATACTTTAAATTTAAGTAAATATAAAAACAATTAAAATCTGGGATTATTATTTATAAAAATTATGATTCGGATGTAAACTTTCTCCTACTTTAGAATGAGTTACAAAGCAGAAATGAGTAACTTTCAACACATAAATCTAAGGGCATCAGTATCTCAGAAGGTATAGAGTTATTGCTTTTAATATGATGTATTTTTTCCGGCGGAGTTTTCATTTACTTGGAACGATTTTCCGGCATCCCCCATCATTTTTTTTAATATTGTTCATACGCCCCAAATCCCAATATTCTTAAAAAAAATCCCAAAAAGTATGCAATAAACTTTTACAAATCTTTAACTTTTGTATGATTGGTGTTGCCGTTTAGATCATTTTTTAACCAAAAAATTGTTTTCGTCGAATTATGTTTTTTTTTGCAATCAAATATTAAATTACATTAATTGGAAAGCATATTCATATTCGAGCTCGTCATGTTCATATAGTGAACATGACGAGCTCGAGGCAACGCTTCAAAAAGCTTTTTGGGTTCATATCAACACAATTTCATAAACATTTCATTCTAATAATCATTTTGTATTTTTAGCAACAGTTTCATTATAAATACACAAAATTGTAAACTAATTTTATTAACTCGATGTTGTGTAAAATTTTTTCTTCTCAAATCCATAAACTCTGTAAACTTAACTTTCTAATTTCCATTTCGAAAGTATAAATTAAACTGTATGAAATTATTCTTAGGTTATAAATTTAAGTGTTTGTTATTTAAAAACAAATCCAGAAATATACTTAATTTAAAATATAAACATATATAATATATTTTTTAAGTAAAAAAAAAACAAATTAAAACCTTAAAGACAATACAAGAGAACACATGCTTTTTTATATATAAACAAAGATCTTTTCCAAGGAAAAGTTTTTTTTTAAAGCTTTCAAAAAAGCTTTTTGCTGTAAACTAATATACTATATGCATACGTAAATGGTTAAAGCACCTATACGACAAAAAAAAGTAAACCAAAGACTTTGTTAGCACCTTGCATGTTGGCTTTATTATAAAATCTTATTTTGCAATGCTTTTTAGCTTTTAAGTTTAGATTTATTTTTTTGTAGCTTTTGTAATACACTGCCAATTTCGACTTAAAAACACAAATCACAAACAAACATTTGCAAACACTAAGAACCTGTAAACACTTTTATATTTTACACATTTATATATTTTCCTTTAAGTGTTGTCAATTTTTGCCAAGCAATTTTGTTTAAAACCCAATTTTTCTTCTATTGTCTTGTCTTTTTTTTCTAAAAATTGTTGCCCCTATACTTAAATGTTTTCTCCCTGTTATTTTCCAACCATTCAAATGTAAATCCTTTTTGACTTAAACTACTACCAACCTTTCAATCACAAATCCTTGTGGTCCTTTCGTTTGAAAATGAAAACAAAACTGTAGATTGATTTACAAGAGCGTCGTTCGAGGCGTGATATGTCACCTCAGGGCCGCAAAAGAGTGGCCGGCATGGCAACTCGCGATTATCGAACGGTCTCGGGCATTGGACAAAGTTATCACAATCAGGTTTGAGATTTTATATAAAAAAATTTACACAGAAATTTAACTATATAGACAATAAAATTAAATATATATGGGTGGGTTTATAAATGCTAAATATATATGTTATTGTCAGTTACAATTAAAAGTCCTAAAATATGTTTAAAGAAATTTAGAGCTTTTATGCGAACAGGTTTGCTAATTTTCAATTGAAAGTTTAGTCAGCTTGAGTATAAGCTTTAAGAAAAGATTTTGTCATGAAAATCCCTTTTCAGCACTACACCTAAAATTTTTTAAAGCTTTTGTTTTTTCTGCTTCACCCTCTTTTCATTATACTATGAATACAAAAAAGTCTTTCCTCAATATCTCTTTGTTTATGAAAAATTCATTGAAGCTTTTCCTCAATATCTCCTTGTTTGCGAAGGAAAACCTTAAAATTATTTTATAAGCTTTAAAAACTTTTTAACAACAGCCTTTACATTTAACTAGTTATATATGTAGTGAATGAATTAATTAAACAATTACATTATTAAAAAAAAATTAATGATTATTTGTACTTTCAAAGAAATTGTTTTTAATTTTTATATATAAATTTTTTTTTTAAATTAAAATGGCTTCTGAAATATTTAACGGAAATTTTAAGCCATTTTACAAGTTTTATGCTATATATGGCACGGTTTATTAATTGATTTCTTTTAATTATTATTTTGTACCACCTCTTTGCGTTAACTTCAGGCACCGGGCGCACAAAGTGGTTATTTTCGTCGTAATGGTGCTACCACCACCGGTCCTGGTGGCATGAGTCTAAGCCAACGTAGTCATTCAGCTGCTCCAAGTGATGCCTATCATAGCGGTTACTATCGCAGCTCCAGTCCAAGACGTGGGTCTTTGTCACCACCCGAATATAGGAGTCACGATATAGGCACTATACCGCCTTACGGCGGTGGCACATCAATTATCATACCATACGATAGTGGAGTCGGCTCGTCTTCTTCGCAACAACAACGTTTTCAATCGCGTTCAGCGACAGCCACGCCGACTGGTTCACCCAAAAAGAGACAACTGCCAAAGGTATAATTCGCAACACTATTGATTTATGTATCCATGTTTGTTTAAAATAAATTTAGTAGAATTTGACTGTCACAGGATAGTGTCCGCACGGACACTAAATATGTAATACTATACAAACTTAAGCCTATATATATAGAATATCTTACCTGATGTAGAAATTTATTTTTTAACTTTTACGTATCCGGTAAACCTTTTTTCGTTTCTTGGCGATTTTTGTTAGTTTCGCCGCTTTTTTTTAATTTTTGGCGTATTTATTTTGTTTTTGCGATTTTTTCTTTTATGCAATTTTTTAGTTTTTGACGATCTATTTTATGTCTAGCCATATTTTTGATTTTGGCGCCTTTTTCTTTTTGTCGATTTTTTTTTTCTTTTTTGGTGATTTTTATTTTTTTGCGTTTTTTTTGTTTTTGCGATTTATTTTATTTTTGTTGATATTTTTCATTCAAGTGTTCAGTATATATGGAGTTGTCTGTATATTACATTATGATTTTAAAATTTTTCGTTGTGCACTTCCGAACCCTCTTTAATTTTTTATTTCATATATCTGTTATAGTAGCGGGCAAAGTTCTAGATATTCTGTGAAAATATCAGCTCCGTAGCTCAAACAGTTCTCGACAGACAGAGATTATTGGAAAATTATTCAAAAAAACTTTGGGCAAAAACATAAACAATTGGAGATAGATAAATTTTTTATTTTCAGAAATTCTATTAACTAGATACTCGAAATCGATCAAATATAATTTTTTATAAGTTTAAAACGGTCTTTAAGCTTCAGCAAAAAATATCATCAGCAAATTGTTACAACTCCAACAATAGCTTATGAACTGGATAGTTGTTATACTACGAGTATTGTATAGAAGAAATAGTATGAAATATGTAGTTGAAAGATATTTAGAAACATACGCTTTTACTTACATTATATGTAAATTGAAAATTTAAGTTTTAATATTACAAAGATTTATTTTCTTTTCTCCAAAGGTCCCACAAACATCCCGCAGCGCTATGATACGCGATCGCTTGGGACAGGAATTTGATGATCGTCTAACATCAGGTAACGGTGGTGGTGGCCGTTTCGGACGTCATCGCACACGTCAGCCACATCATCAGCCATTGTATCGTAGTACCGGTGGTGGTGGCTGGGAACGTCATTACACCGGTGCTTCGGACAGTGATCTGCACTCGATGGAAACCCGCATGCGGCCACGACACTCTCTATCGCCCGATAAAGATTTCATGGGTGAATTTGGTGACTCCGATATGGAGTCAGTAGTTAGCGTAACATCCAGTTCTTTTTCCACGCAATCCGAAAGACCCCGTGGGTCTAGAGGTCTCAGGTGAGTAGAAAACAAATCCCACTGCTCTTAAATTATGCTTAAGATCCCACACACTTCAATTAAAAAAAAAAAATACATGAAAAATTGGTATGCAGTTCGCAAATTAGCTAATTGAAGCTTTTCAAATGAAAATTTTCTATATGATGTTGATCAAGAGCTTTGCATTACCAAAGTCTTGGTAGAATGGAAATTTTTTTTATAAAACTTTCTCTATAACCTTTAGCTTTAATAAAATATGAAATAAAATCCTTCTTGTTTTTTTTTTCTAATAAAATCGTTGAAATACCCAATCTGGCTGGCATTAAATATATACAATTTATACTACAAATATCAATATAATAAACCCAAAAACTTTCAAACTACACACAAATTTGGCAAATTTGCTAAGTGAACAAAAAGAAAAACAACAAAACATTTGGCAATAAATTATGAAAAAATAACAAAATTATACAAAACAAAAACATGCCACATTTTCTTTCTTTATGTTTACTATGTTTTCGTCTTTTTTTGTGTTGTTTTTCTTCTTTGTATTATGTTTATAACAAAACAAAAATAAAACCACAACTACTCAAACAACAAATTAAAATATATATATATACATATATATATATATATATATATATATATATATATATAAAACCATAATTTCAACTCTTAAACTCAACCAACGACTCAATGACGCCTGCGCTTTATTTTCTGTTTTACATGCCTTTAAATGTGCCTACAATTACCACTTCCGCCAACGAAAACGAAAACGAAAACTCTCACTTACTTACACATTTGCACACATTCAATCATTCTCTTTCTATCTCTCTGTCTCTCTCTCTCTCTCATATAAATACACAAACACACTCACACATCATTACAATTTTCATATACTCCTTGCCACACGGACGTCATTTGGTTTTCACTTTATTTTACTGTTTATTTATTTTTTTCTCTTTTGTTTTTCCTTTTACTTCTGTATTATATTTTTGCGCTCTGCATGAATTTTTTGCCACCACTCAACAACAAAACAATATTTCACCTCTGAAATTTGTACACCGTTTACAACACTAAAATAATATGAACACTCTTCTCTAACAAAAAAAAAAAAAAAAAAACACATTCAACAATCTCCTACCGAAACCCACGTACAAACACAAATCCATAAATCTGTTACAATAATTCATATTTATGAAAATATTGTTATAAAAAATAACAGTAGTTTACCGCGTAATTGGCGCTCTTATCTTGGGCCAAATAGTATAACAGCTGGCGGCCCTGGTATGCGTGCAGTTGGTTGCGGCGACGGTCATTTTGAACGATTTCGCTCAAATACCATCGAAGTGGACGACTGTGACTTTTTGCCCATGACGGCGTTTCAGCCTTCGCATATGCATTTGCAAACAACGACACCACAACAGATACAGCTGCTCGAACAGCTGGAACACTTGCAACGTCTTGCAGAATTGGCTGCCAGCGAATCACCACCGAATACGGCAACCGTAGCGGTAGCGGGACTACAATCACAACCACAACTGCCAACACAACTTATGGTGACAGACAATAGCGGCGACCTAGTCGAGCAATATTTTCTCGATGGCGCCAATACAGCCACACAGCCACGACTGACACAAGATCCCTTAACACAAACACAACAGCAACAACAACAGCAGCAGCAACAGCAAATGCAACAACTCAATACATTTAATCCACCTCAATACCCACCTCCACCACATACAATACCCACCATACAATATCCAGAGTTTCAAACGCATGCTGCCAATTTCACGCATTTCCCTTCCGATCCAGGTTTTGCTTCCGATTGTCTTTTAGGTGCTTTGGAAGCTGAGTCCGCCGGCATGGGTGGCGGTTCGGGGGGTGGTGCTGCAATGTGTGGTTTTAAGCATTTAACATCACCAGTAGTGAACTTTTTTCGTCAGCATCCCCAGCACTATGGCTTAACGGTTGATGCCGGCCAGCCTCATGCTCACACAGTATCTTCATCGCCTTCTTCGTATGTCGGTTACATACGCGATCACTATGACAATACGTGCAGTCATTGCCAAAATGGTAGCCAGCCGGTGGTATTATCGACCAATGCCGCCTTGGTATCGTCCGGTGTAACCATCGGGCATTGTGCTGATACCTACTGTTTGGTAGACGCTCATCCACATCCGCAACACCATCCTGTCGCCTATCCGTATACGGCGGAACAGCTATTGCGCCGGCCATCGCTGTCCATGTTTCAGCCCTCCTCGTCGGAGCCTTCATTGCCTACCACCGATACGGCAATGTGCGGTGAGTGTGTGGATCAACATTTTGTTAGCGGCTTAACAGCTCCTCAGCTAGACTTAGGCGCCGTACCCACTTATCATGTCCATACTCCTACTCCAACAGCGCACAAAAAGGCCAAATCTTCCTTGGCTCCACCGCCTCAATTGCCAACACAATCGGTGTTACGTTTGTCACGTCAACTAAGCGAAGACGCTCTAGTCTCAGCTGTGCCAATAGCAGAGGCCAAGGCTCAACCACCTTCTATTTTGAAGAAGCCTAAAATTGGCATATCCACTGGGCGTACTTCGCTAGACCGACGAAAAATGTTTCACGAAGGACAATCGCGCTCTCTAGACTACGATGACTTGCACGCCAAAAGCTGGGGTCGCAGACGCATACGCTACGAGGATGAAGTGTTTCCGGCTCAATTCGACGATGAACTTTCTCGCCGTTATGGCTCCGAAACAAACATACGTCAGTCGTACATGGGGGCCAATGTAGATGCAAGTAATCCATTAAGCCATTCGCATTTCCTAGTGACCGATGACAAAATTGTGACCATAACTTACGACTCGGATGTTGGTTGGACCAGACGTGGTGTGGCTCCCTCGCAATTTCGCGATTCCCGGCGTCGCTATGACTCGGCTCGCGAACGAAATCATATGTCACTAGACCTGGACCGTTCGACACATGACAAACTCTATGGCAGTGGTTCAGCAGCAATGCCATATCAGAAACGCCGTCGTAATTTGCCGCATGCTCCCAGTGCGCAAAATGCTCACAACTTTTCGCCTGTCGAACCAGGCTCAAGCATGCCCTACGACGACGATACGCTTTCGGGCGGCCATGGTCCACACTCATCTGCATCAATGTCGCACGGTGACTTGGTGAATGGTTACACAGGCAATGAACGTCAGGGACCTGTGGGCGACACTGGTCGTTCGGGACCACGTCCTTCGGCCATGGCCACGTCTGCCTCTTCGAAACGACAAAGTGGCCGTACACACCAACAGTATTCACACGAAACCGGCAGCGATCGCAGTAATCTCGTTAGTATCAATGATCAACCAGAATATTTTGAGTACGACGATTACGGCGATCGTACTGCAGCTCACAACACATCACACCACCACAACACAAATCGCGGTAGCGGTAGTGCTATGCCAGTTAGTGGTAGCGGTAGTAGTAGTAGTAGTATTAGACAAAGAGGGAAGGGAGAAGTTTTTGAACAACAGGCAGTGAGAACTGGCAGTGGGAGTGGTAGTGGTAGTGGCGCTGGCACTACAACTGCCACTGCTGGTAATGTTGTTGCTGGTAGTAATAATGCTAATAATGCTGCTTCTTCTTCCTCTTTTGCAAATTCCCATCATGGTGTCGCAAATTCCACATCACCCAATAAACGTGCCTCATTGAAACATTCAACCACCATCAATAATACAAACGACGACGCAACCACTCAAAACGTTAACGCTGACGGAACGATTTCATCAACCAATCAACCAACAACAACTACAACAATCATACAAACCACTAATCTCACAACAACTACAACAACCACATCAACCTCATCAACGAATAATGCAATGGCGGCGGCTGCTGCAACAACAACAACAACATCCAACACATCGCCTTCGAATGCAAATATGCCTGGTGACCCAACCACAACTACGACCACTGACGACGCTGCTGCGGCCGATGCTGATCCTGATGCTGATGCTGATGCTCCGGTTGATCTTGATGCGGCCATTGATTGGGACGCAATTGATGCAATGCTGGACGATGATTTTAGCGAATACGTCGACACGAAAACTGAAACCGACGAAAAGAGAGACGATGCCAATTTGACACAAAGTGCTGATGAAAAAGTTGGTGAGTAAATGAATCAAATGATTTTGTTGTGTGCATTTTTTTTAACATTTTGCTTCAGCTATTTTTTAAGACTATGTGCTTTAAATGTTTTTTTTTTTTTGGTTTTTCCTTTAAACATTTAATTTATTCAAAGGAAAAAATAATTGTTGTAAGCTTATATAAGGCTAAGTAGACTTTAAGCTCTAAATATACATATATATATATAGAAAAGTAGCTAGCGTCGCACCCACTGACATGTTCGCAATGGTTTTGGTGTTTCTGCCAAAACAGTTTTTACTAGTCCATACATGCATGCATGGACCATACTGAATCTGGACTACTCTGAAACTAACCCAAATTTATTAAAAAAACAAACTCCAGTTTCACATATCGATGTCCTAGGGGCTGGAGCACATAGCCCAGCTCTGCATTAAGTTGATGTGTATTTTGATTTTAGCGCTTTTTAAAAACAGCTAACATTAGGGTTACCAGAGTTGTAGTTTAGCACAAAAAATTTTAATGTTGCCAAACTGTTGTCGAAACTGTACACGTGAGTACAATTAAATGGTCCATGACTGCATTGCATAGGAGTAGTCGAAAAATTGCTCCTTTGGACAACAAATAGCTGTTCCGTTCTGCAATTAACAATTAACTTTGGTGTTAGTTGCTCCTTAGAAATATCACATGTAAGTTGGCTTGTTAAAAATACGAACTTTAGCGCAATCAAAACCAATCAAAGAAACAAATAGAGTTCTTACAAAAAAAAATGGACTCAAAAATTTTTCAGAAAGCTTAATATACGACTATATTTTTACTTTTAATTAAGTGCCTTATTTTGTGAAAGGAAATGCAAAGCGTTGACGAAAAAATTTTAACTACAAAAACTCTACATTTTACTTTTTATCCTCCAACTAGATGGCAGTTTATCAGATACTGCTCAAGACCGTAAAAAAGGTGCCATGGACCAAGAACGTTCCCCCAAAAGCGGCAGTGGCATGGGTAAAAAATCGAACTCCACCTCCCAGTTATCAGCAACAGGTATGAATTTTCGTTTGTTCGAAATTTGTTAATAACTTTTTTTTCATATTTTCTTAAATGTACATAAGAAGATCAAAACCAAAATATATATATAAAAAAAAGTAAAAAATCATTTAAAACGTCATGGCCGTTATTACCAAACAATATAATTACTTCATTTTTGTGTGAGAAGTTATCACGTCTTAATTCCTTTATTATATTCGTTTTCCATTAGAAACTTCATATGTTGGAAACATTTTTTTTAGATATTTTAGTTAATTTTTCAATCAATTATTTAGTTGTTACAAAGTGTTTTGCTTTAATTGTTTTAAGAATTTAAATTAAAATTTAAATAAACAAATAAACTTAACGTTGAAAATTTGAAACAAAAGGTCGTAAAAGACGTATGGGCTTTGGAAAAAAGGGTAAAAGCTCATTTACGGTGAATCGCAGTGAAGAAGTTTTGCCAGGTGAGATACGAGCAGTACTATCGCGCGGCTCGTCATCTGAAGCCGATGGTGGCGAAGGCTTAGTTGATCCTGGAGCCGGTAGTGGTGGGGACAGGTTCGCAAATCTATTATTATTATAATTTGATTTAGTTATTTTTTGTTTTTTTTTTATTTTTTTTAGTTTGTTATTTAATTTTTAGATTTATTTCATTATCTTTATTACAACATAATGATGATAAACATTAGTTTGTAAGATCTGCAAAAGATTTATTTATTAACAACTAACATTTGAAAGCTATGCTAATTAGTTTGAAGCTTTTAAAAGCTTTTACTATAACTTAACTTAAAAAAATTCAATTATGCAGCAACCAGCAGCAACTATAATTATGATGTTATTCAAAAATTTTAAGAAAAATTTGCGAAACCATTACCACATCCCTTTTTTATTTACTTGTTGACTAAAAAAAAATACAGTAACAGAATTTATGCCAAATTTATAAAAACATATTTTAAAAATTAATCCAAAGTCGATACGTATTTTTAGGCTTTTACTTTGGCTACTGAAAAAAAAATTATAATAAAACCAAACATTTAAGAAGTCAATTCTTTGGAGAAAGCTTTAACAAGTTTAAATAGTAGGAAACAAACAACAACTTGACGGAAGCTTTTTCTACAAAGATGACCCAAAAGCTAATGAATAGCTTTATATGAGTAGATATTTATTTTATTAACGGCTCTTTTCACAATGTCCAATTAAAAGCTTACAGTTTAAGTTCACGTTAACTCTTAATCAGACATTGTGAGAAAGGGACATAAGTATAATTATAAAGCTTTTAGTTTACGCAAACTGCTAGTTTTGTTAGTTCTTACATACATACATACAAACATTTCAATAATTTACATTTTATTTCATTACAAACTGTATAATAGTATCAATTTGTTAAATGCATAACTACACAACTATTGCCACATTATTTACAATTTAAAATATTTTCTTAAACTGCATACATAAATAAATACATCATAAACCAATAGTTATAAAATATCTTCTTAGATTTTTGCATGTAGTTTACTTTTTTTTTAATTAATTCTTGGCTAAATACAAAAGAACGCTAAAGAGCAAAAACATATATTATACACTTTACATTCAACAATTTTAAGCTTATTTTCTAGCTACTTACCAGGATCTTATATCGGTAAGCTTTTGATATAAAATTAAAAAAAAATTATATATGGAATTTATTTAAAGGATATCATTTAAAGCAGCTACGTACAAACATACATACTCTGACATTTGCATTTGAGGTAAACAGCTTTGAAAGCTCTTAAATTTGTTCTTTTTTCTTTGCAAAGTAAGAGCAAGCATTGCTGTCACCAAGATCTGATTGCCTGTTGTGTTCTTTTGTGCTCTCGTCGGTGTGAAAGCACAACAGTTCTTTTGTAATAAAAGTCTGGACATTGTTCATATCTTAAATGCTTTTGAAATGTTAATAAAAATTGATGGCAGTTTTCCACAAAAAAATCAATTTAATAAGCAGCATCTTAATCAAGTTCCTCGCAAAATTGTATTACATTTTTTTTTTAATTTAAGCTTTCAAAATTTGATTTTGATTTCCTCGCAGAATTTTATTAAGCAAATTATTAGTTTCGTGGGGATAAACGTACTTGCATTAATAATAAATGTACTTTAAATATCTTACAGCCGAGTGAACTGGCAAATTTTTGCTTAACTATGTTGCCAGAAAGAAAATTGTCAGTCCATTGTAACATCTGACAGTCGAGTGAACAAAGTTTTTTGCCATGGTCAAATTATTGTCAGATATTTGTCAAACACTTAGAAGGTTATGCCAGAGAATTTTTAAATTTTTTTTCTTTACACCTGGGGGTCTACTCTGTAATTCTTTCTTTCTTTTCACCTGGGGGTCTACTCTGTAATTCGAAACGAAAGAAAATGTTTTCGAGTCTGTATGCTTACAACATGTAAATTCGAAAGCATTTTCTTTCGTTTCGAATTACAGAGTAGACCCCCTGATTTTAAAGAAAATGGGAAAAAATATAAATAAATGTATGCAGCCAAAATAGTTGCAATGGCTTGTTTGTGGTCTATAATAATTTATATTTTCACTTTTTAGATTTAACACAAGCCCAGAATGTTGATAATTTGTCGGTTGGTTATTGGTTTGCGGCACAGTATATTCAAAATATATTATGTCTGAAGCAAACCAATAACCAACCGATGAATTGACAATTTATGTCAAAGACCTTGAGTCTGGCAATGCCTAGCAAACAGATCTGGCAATTTTGGCATATGGCAACCGTTTGAACTGGCAATTTTTTTGACTGGCAATAAATTGTAAGATTTTATACAATCGTTTGACCTGACAATCTACCTTGTGCTGGCAATTTGTTATTGTCAGTACATGTCCAGCAAATTGCCAGATATCACGATGTTACAAGATCTGGCAACCGTTTGTACAGAGCTTAAGCAATTTTCTGTAAAAATGCAAAGAAATTAAAGAGGTTTCTTAGAAATATTTTGAAATGAAGGACATTTGCTCCTTGCATTATATTTTAGAGAAAAAAAAAATGCATAAAACATCAATCGATTATGACAAGAATGTCAGAAAAGTCTAATTTGTTGTGTTGACTTTGAGGGTCGCTGCGACTTAAGAAATTCCCATAAAAAATCCTAAACTACACCGAAAGAATTTTGCTTCATAAATCCAATAAAACAATTTCATTAAAATTTTTTCACATATCTAATGATAATTTCACAAATCCAATGAAAATTTCATGAATATTGTGAAAGAATTTCATTGGAATTGCTTCCTTGGTATTCGTAAGAATATGTTATTGGATTTATGACAACAATATTTTCGAATTTTTAAGAAACCCCTTAATATTTAAGCTATTTCATTCTTTTCATGAGATTGTTTTATTGTTTTGATGAAGTTATAGCACTGCATTAATTACACTGTTAAATAAATTTGATGAAGTTTTCAACAAAATAATTTTGACGAAACTGGTTTCATTAATCCAACGAAGCGTGACGTTGGTTAAATTTTAATAAATTTTTCATTAGATTAATGTCGAAATTAATAGAATTTATGCCGAAAGTTCTTTCAGTGTAGTCAAATCTCACGATACCAGTGACCAGTTTACATCAGCTCCTGGTGAGCTGACTAGGCCCTCAAATAGCTTATGTCCAATATCAAATGGAGCATGAGCTGTGCGTATGTATGGCACTTATGCCGGTCATACACTACACAAGTTCAGTGCTCAAGTGTGGCACTGCGTAAACTAAGCTTGTGACACATACGCCATAATGCAGGTGATCCTTTGTATAATTCCAGAAAATCTGTCTAGAATATTTTTTCTGCGCTCATTTCTTGTTTTGAACTCTTAAAAAATCACTACACAAGTTCAATGTATAGTTTTCAAACTTGATCAAATATCAAAATCGTTTTGATATTTACCCATACACTGCACAAACGCACTGTACAGTGTCAGATTTGTGCAGTGAACTTGTGTAGTGTATGGCCGGCATTAGTAACATCCTGTTGAAAATCCCATGTCGTTGGTGTCCATATCATTAAATTCTCAAAAAAAAAGGTAAATTGTGGTCATTGACCCGTAGTGCTCGCCGTTTGCAATTATGGAAAAAACAGACTGATGATGCAGCCACCCCAAAGTTTCCATCAAACAGCGACTTTTTCGTGATGTATTGCATGCTCTTGCAGCAGGACGTACCCATTAGTTCATTATTAGGCCGCACAGCTAAAGATAAAATAAGAGTCTAGTTTTATAAAACAATTTTATTAATTGCACTTGTTGTTTGTACTAATTAGGCAAAACAGACTGAAGTAACTCCAACAATATGGACGCCATCAGCTAACCAAACTTGAAATTTCCTATTGAAAACCCCCTTTAAATTGGGCTGGGCCATATCTACAAAAAATACATCTACTCAACCTGTTCTTATGAAGATAGTAGAGATATTAGAGGGATGCAACTGCATTTTTTTTGCGAAAGAATAGGAGATGATATAGGGTTCTTATAACGATTAGACACTTCCATAACCACTGTATATCGTATTCTTGCAAAAAGTGTAAATTGCACTGTATACAGAGAAAAAAGTATCGTTGTGATAACTGAATTTGTAGGCAATCGAATTTATCTGTTCTTGTAATTAATGAGTTTAGCTTTCATAAGCACCAGTTTTGCATAAGCAATAAGTGAATTTTTAGAATGATTCAGTTATTGCAACAGAAAATTTTAACTGTGGATATAGAAATAATAAAGTCGTGCTACCAAAAGCTGAGCATGGTCGATATTTCTTAAAGAATTATTGGTACACACGGATCTTATAAAAAACAAGATCTGAAAAATAATTAATCTTTTGTTGAAACAAGTGGGAGGGGTTAGATTCCCACGAAACTTGGCAAAGAGTTTCGGCTTATAGAATAACATTATTTTGTGCTAAAAAGAAGTGGGCGGTGCCATGCCCCTTTAAAGATTAATATTATACTTTACGTGCTTCTATCTGATGCATTTTTACGAAACTTGGCGCAAAGCTTGACATCTGAAAGTGACGCTATGTTCAATTTACTTGTCTAAATATTTGCCAAATAATATTTCATACTGAATGTCTCTTGCTTCCTCTCGTCAGTTCTGTTTTTTACAACAAGAATAGGGTTGCCATTTTTTCAAGTTGAATACATAATTTTGTAAGAAAAAAATATACAAAAAAACTTTTTTTGGACACATTGTCAACATAGCGCCTTGACACAAGATTGATATATAGGCGAGACAAAGTAAGTCGCACGATAAAATCGTTGCGTGTTCTATTGATGTTATTTCTTACGAGCGAAATAATTTTCGAACTTAATTTTTTGACCAAAATCGATTATTTGCGATCGTAAATAGTTGATTTTCGTCAAAAAAACGAAGTCCAAAAAATGTGTCGCTTAAGCTATTTTAGCGGTTATGGCTCGATATGTATGTATATATTGAGCCATAACCGCCAAAAAAAAGCTTAAGCGACATCTTTTTTGAACTTTGTTTTTTGACGAAACTCGATTATTTGCGATGGGAAATATCGGTTCATTAACCATCTTCAAACGGAGTGTTAAAAAAATCTTTTTTCTTTTTTGCATTCAGAATAAAAAGTTATTAAAGTTAATTTTTTATTCGGCTAAAAGTTTTACAATAAAGTGTTTAATTTTCTTTTCTTTTATTTCAATAAAATTTCAGTATGGCAGTATATGATTAACTCGCTACAAGAACCCAATATTTTATTTCAAAAACCAATATTCAGTAACATAAACATATATTTAGTTCACTTGTGTCTAATAATATATTAAATAGTTATTAGAATGAAGCGAATGAATTATATTTACTATAAATAGTATTGAAGGAATCCAGTTTCTAGCATAAGCTTATAAATATAAAAAAAAATTTATATACAAAATTAATTGACAATTGATAGTAAATGTAAAAAATTGAAATACATATTTAAGTATTTCTTGTTCCTAGCGCTAGGATACTATCGATATTTTCTACTAGCGATATCTATTGAGAAAGAAAAATATAACTAATTTTTTATCAGGTTACAGTAAAATTTTTTCTATCACGATATTGAAAGTATATAGTCTTATGTTTATGTAATTACTATTGTTATTTCAGGTGAGAGGTTTTGAAAAATTGTGCTGATGCCAATGGAAAATTCTTTAGAACTTCTCATGTTTTCAAAACTGCATTTTAAATAATATCCTATCGATATTTTTGATATTTTAAAACTATCGATAGTATCGATAATACTATCGATAGTATCCCAGCACTAGTATGTGTATATACGTCGTCGATGCGTTTATAAGATACGAAATAACCGAATAAAGCGTTTTTATTTGTTTTTTTTTTTCTTAATATTATTAAAAATAATTGTATTATTTGAATACTTTTACAGAATATTAATTCCCTATTGAAGTAACAGTCAATTTTACATCAAACTGTCTAATACTACGTTTACGCGCACTAATTGTAAATCAAAATACTTGCAAATCAATTAACTCACAGTTTATGCGGCTTTTTTTTTTGGTACATTTAAACTTGGTAGCACTTTAATATAGAAAAGTTGCTTATGTTGAGAAACAAAAATTGTGTAAATGTATACAGTAACAAATAATTATTTGTTTTAATTGTCATTATTTGCTTCTATCAATGTTTTTTGTTGCAATATTTAGCCATTTATTGTTTTTCTTTTACTAGCAAACATTTGTGAGTGTGGCAATCTCCAAGCATTTTATTTGCAAATAGTGGGTTAATTGTGAATAGATTTCTGAGTTAGTAAGTCACAATAAAGCAATTATATGGCAACAATTTACAGTTTTATTTGCAAATAAGTCGTGCGTATAAACGTAGTGTAAGAAATTTAAAACACAAAAGACAAGTAAAAATAAGCTATAATTAAAGTTATAAATATAGCGGGTATATGTTCTGTATTTCATCTGGCATTGTTGCCAACAATTTATTTTAATGCAAAATAATATTTTGTTAAAATTTTTATACTCTCTGTCTCTCCCTCTCTCACTCTCTCGCTCTCTCATATTTAATTTTTAACCACCTGATAATGGAAGTTCACATTTGCATGCGTTACATTTATTTAACTTTAATATTTCTAATGTTTATCATCTTTATCACATTTGGTTTTTTTTTGTTTGTTAATATGAGTAACTAATAATTTTAATTTTTTTTTTTGCAATAAAGAAACCTGAAACCAGGGAGATATAGGATATGTTTTTTTCCCAATTCAATATTTAAAAAAAAAATAAAGTTTATTAATTTATACTGCTAGTAAAAATAAAATCAAAACAAAAAACTTCAAAACATAATACAAATAAAAAAAAAAACATACGGGAAGACCTTAGATGATCGGTGCATTAATTGACTAACAGCTGTTGTTAAATTACAATGAAAAAAAGAAAGATATATAACAAACTAAGGTTTAACCGATACTTTAAAATATCGTTTTGTTTTTAAAAAATAAATAACACATAATAAGTAAATTTTTTTAATAATTCACTACCACATACAAATACATACTTACATATACATATATAATTATTGTTTTATGTTAAATAATTAAAATAATAATGTTGAAGTAATATATACTATAAATAATTAATTGCTGCTTTTTTTGTATGCTTATTTGCTGTTATATTATACACTTATTTATTTGTATGTTTCAGTTGAAGGTTTTTTATTTTTATTTATTAAAATAAATACAATTGTATATTTATTATTTTTTTTTTTTTTTTTTTTGATAAGGCTCCTTTCTTAAAGAAAAACTATAACGGCTTTACAGGCACTGGGAAAGTAAAATGGCAGTTAAAAATTAAAAACACAAATGTTATTTATGTTTTTTTTTGCACATATCCTACACCACTTTTTTAAAACTTAAAAAAAAATATTTTTTTAAATATAAAATAAGCACCAACTGTCATGGCCATTGAATGCCAAAAATACTAGTTTTTTTTTTTTGCAAGAAAACAATAGCCTTGTTTAATGTTTGTAAATTATAAAGGTCTTATAAAGGCTTAATAAGAAAACTTTTGTATAAAACTTTTGTTTTAAAAACCCTTTAAAAAGCCTAAATAATTTTTATAAATGAGGCTGCAAGTTTTCGTCTTCCAAATAATAAAATTTATGGTTTTGCTACTCTACTCTCAATACACTTTACTAAATTGATTCAATTAATAAAGAACTAAGTAAAACAATTTCATCTGCAGAAGTCATAGCACTGCCTTCAAAAAAAAAATAAATAATAAATAAATAATTTAAATCCACAATCCTTTGATTCGAAAAACAGCTCTGGTCGAGTTAACATCACGCGTCATTGGCAATTACTTCGTAAATGCAACCAGGCCACAGTTTATTTACTGGTCTTCGAGAGTTTTGCGTCTCGCCCCCCGCATGCGATTAGTAGTTGGGGTCAGTTAACGGTACCGAGTTACTGTTTCGTGGCGTCGGTTGTTAGCCGCATGCAAATAAACTAGCTTTATAAGAAAACATTCTTTGAAATCGTGGTGGAGTACCAAATAAAACTTATTGAAACAAGATAGGATTTTGAGGATTCCGGCTTTCTGCACAACGGTGTAGATCGACGTGTGATTCTTGAAGGAGTCTCTTAATTTGTGGTACGACATATCGTGTGAATTTGTGATGGCGTAATAGTTCTACGAACTGGCCAAATAATCCTCCTGTCTTTAGCGGTAGTAACAGAATAGAAGGGAAAAAAATCCCCAAATTACTTGAATCAATAAAAACTATTTTCAATTTGCTCCAATGTTATTAAAAGTCGGAATTTCTAATAAAATTTGGGAATAGAAAATGGTATGCGAATTCAAGGCATTTAAATTTTTATTAAAAAAAATTAAATTTGTATGAAAATCACTTAAAAAAAACTCCTAACTACTCAATAATAAAAAAATATTTTACTGAATAACGGCCCTTTTCACAATGTTCAATTAAACGATAACAAGGATTTTAACTGCAAGTTTTGTATGAAGAACTGGCAGTTAATGTTCACGTTAACTCTTAATCATACATTGTGAAAAGGGACGTAAATAAAATAATAATTTGGAATTATTAGTACTTTAACAAATGTTATGCTCAATTGTGAAAATTTTCATAAAACCACCAATAACTTTAAAAAAAATGGTTACATTTCATTAAAATTTTCAACGCAATTCTACCAAATTCCTGTTCAGGAGAAGGTTTTTTTTTTAAATATTCAAATATGTTTTTGTACGTAAATTATCGTTTACGATAAAATTTTACAGCCCGTATCTTATAAGTATTCAAACAATTTTCGCATATTGACAACTCTAAACTATAGGTAGGCCCATAAAACTTAAATTTAAAAAAAAGTCTCTTTTCGATAACATGTTGCTTACGATAAAATCGAAATAAGGCCCGATATTGTCTCATCTTCGATATGTTTAATAGAGGTGGTATACTATAGATTTTAAAAACTTTATTGGTATATCGGTTCAAGACTATCGAATGTTAGAAAAACTATCGATGTTTCGACAATACTATCGTGATAGTATCGAAGTTGTATGGTTATCATATAAAGTACATATTTATTTACACTAAAAATTAAAAACAAAATATTTTTAAACAAAAGAAAACAAAATTAAATCGAATTTTATTTATTTTAAATAACAAAACTAAAATAATTGTAAGAAAAATAAGTGAAATCAGCGGAAGAAATTTTCCCGTCATTTAGTTGTTTTTGTTTATGAAAACCAACATATTTACATTCTTTGGTCTTAGTGGTGTATCATTTACTATCGATAGTGACTAAAAAATATCGATTGTTTTCAAGTATTAATCGATGGCAGAATTAAAAATGGTAGAATAAAAAAAAAGTTAACTATCGATAGTGCCATCAATAGTTTTCCATCCATGTTTAAGCCTCACTTCTCATTCTATCAATCTAAATGAAATGACAAGTAAAACAATATCAGCTGTTTTCAATAGTGATGGCAATAAAAGTCAGTGCAGAGCCTGGGATAATTTACATTAAGTTACCACTAATATTTAGTTATTTGTGTTTGAAGATTTCGCAACTGTTCGTTTCGTTGGTCTAGATTATAATTTAGGGGGAAAGAAGTTGGTGAACTTCATATTAAATACATGAACAATTTTTTTTTGTTACTGCAAAAGGACGTCTAGATTTACTTCGCTACTGTTTAAGCAACTCATCAGAAAACTGGTCGCAAAAATGTGTATGATTTTACTAAAATGGAATGCACCTCCAACCAAGAACGACGATATCGAAGTTAAAAAGGTATCTTGTAATTCCTGCCATATGAGATCATTCATTCAAAGGCAAAATTCATTAACCCTAGCAGTGCATCCAGTCGCATTTTGGAAAAAATAAGGCCCTCTGACCCTGCAAGACCAAAAATCGCACCAAACAGGCATACATTGAGCCCCAATCGGCTTGCTAACGAAGCCTCCGAGATAAAATTGGCCATCATCACTAATGATGACTTTTCTATTAAATTTCAAATTAGTTTGATGCATTTCAAGGGCCCAATTGGCATAGACAAGAGGTTGTTGATGATTGGTAGAATGAGTTCCTGTACTAACTGAACTTTAAAAGTCTTTGTGAAAAACACGCTGCAAAGTCGTTTGTGGATCGATCTAAGGATCGATGAATAATGGACAAACCTTTGTATTTCTAAGCACTATGGGCTAAAACAGTACAACAGTATTATCAATTCATTTTGAGCGGCGTCTACGACAATAACTTGTCCAAATATTTAAAGCTTTCCACCAGTTTCACAACTGCTGGCTAAAAATAGGGTTCACGATGATCAAAAACTTTTTTATAGTAAATTTTAATAATTTGAATGCACGGTTGAAGTTTTTGTTTATCCCTCCATAAGTACTTTAAGCTTGAGTCATGACAACTTTTGAAGTGGCGGCATCTTCCAAATAAAAATTCCAATTAATTTTTCGAAAGTTTATTGCATTCATTCAATAAAAAAAAATTTTCTTTAACTTTTTTTAATGCAATGATAATGCCAAGTGTTTATTTTACCTATTCAATAAAATATATTTTATTAAAAATACAATGAAATTGAATATTTAGCGGTTAGCGGGATCTTATTTCAATATAATTTTAATAAAAAATTATTTACTAAATAAGTAAAATAATAATAATTTTGGGCTGCGTAAACAAATGTTAAATTTAACTATAACAATTCCCAAATTAAAAAACATCAAAAGTATTTTTGCTGGAAAGTCTTTCAGATTTTCTAAAGTCTTAAGCAGCTGTCCGTTAGCTGGCAAAGTTACCGTGATTGAAGCGGACTTCTTTCCTTAGACTGGATTACAGAATTTGCATATTTTTCATATTTGCATATCAATATGAAAAAAAAACATGAATTTCCCTCGAAAGCTCATACCTAATTGCACATAGTATTAAAAAAGAAGTGGTGTAGGATTAGGAACTTAAAAATGAACTATACTTACACCTTTTTTAATATTTAACTATTATTCAGCGTGTAAACTTAAAGCTTTGAACAACAAAAAACGAAATATGTTTTTATTTACTAACAGACAAAAATGAGGCAAAATATAGCAACACCACAACAACCACCAACTCCACTACAACCAACAATAACAACACCACCTCCAACACATCTCATTATCTTCACCAATTACATCCAAATCATTATCAACGTCAGTCGCGTGGTTCAGCTGGTAGTATACAAAGATCTGTTGAAGTAACGCCATCGACAACTCTAATGCAATATCGTACCGGTAGTATACATTCATTACCCAGCTCTGAAGCCTCATCGTAAGTTCAAATTAAACTTGTAAATGCATTGCAAATTGGAGAGTCTGCTCTGGTTCTCGCTCGCTCTCTCTCTCTCTCTATCTCTTTCTATCTCTATTTGTCTCTCTCAATTTGTTTTTTTTTAGCTATCAAAACAGCTGTTTTGAAAACTATACTTACATTCAACATATTTGCCTGGCTAATAAATGTTAAAAAAAACAAAATATTGTATCTAGATTATGCAAAATTTAAATAAATGTGTGCCTTTTAAACAAAGTGTTCTAGAGAGAATTTGGTTTAATTTATTGGTTTTCTGATCTGATACTCGTACGTTTATTTTATTCTTTAACTCTTTATGTGCCGTGTTCTTGCAGTAATTATTTTAACTATTGTATTAATAACTATGTACTTATCCTGGCCAATTATACTTTAAACCATACCTGTTAAGTAATGATTACTAATCGTAATGATTATTAATTTGATTACTTTTTTTTTAAAGGTGAAGTAATGATTAAATTACGATTATATTCAGTTTCGTACTTAGTAATCGTCATTATGATTACTAATAATGGAAAAGTAGTCTGAATTACTTTAAATTACTAAAAATAATCAAAAAGAATCAAAAGTAATCAAAAAGTAATCCGACTACTTTCAAAGATTACTTTTGATCCTTAATAAATAAACAAAAATAATCAAAAGTAATCCTTAGAAGTAATTGGATTATTTTTTGACTACTTTTGATTCTTTTTGATTATTTTTAGTAATTTTAAGTAATTCAGATTACTTTTCGATTATCAGTAATCGTAATCAATTATTTATCAGCAATTCTTTTAAAGGCAATTATATAATCATTACGATTCTTTTTAATATGTAATCTAATTGATTACTAATCGTAATCGAAATTTAACAGCTCTGCTTTAAACTTACTCAAGGCATTTCAAATGGCGGGCTACATATTATTTCTAATCTCTTTTAGACAAGTTGTATGTGAAAAAAAAATGTTAAAATATAAACCATTATAATTTCAATACATTTTTCTTTAGATGGAGTTTGTTAGAGATGTCAGAAGATCTGCTGAGTTAGCCTTGTTGAATCTGCCTTGAACCTAATGTTCATGATTTCATTTTAGCTGTCTCTAATTGTCTGTGTCTCTCCCTCTATCTCTCTGTCATACTTTACTTTTACTCTCTGTGTTTCTCTAAGTGTTTATATTAATCTAAATAAATGGAAATCATTTACTTAAAAAAGCTTTCGTGCTGCTACTAATGTGTTGTTGTTGTGACTCAAGCTTCCCATTAAACATTGAAAAACTAATGAAATCTTAAAATATTAAACTATAAATATATTTACGAACAAGAAATAAAGTTTAATGGAAACAATGAAGATATGCCTTCCTTTTAGTTTGCCTTATTTTATTAAAAAGTTTGTTTTTATTATTTATGGAATATGTATGTAAGCTCTGTCTTTTTTATAGATGTATTATGCATTAAACACATTCACCACAGCAGACTACACGAACACACGTCTACAAATGCCGCTTGCAGCATTTGTCGCCTCGTAGTCAGCTACTTAATTATTTTGGAGACGGCAACAGCACCATCTGCAGCTGATATTCAAATACAAATACATAGTTCAGTATTGCCACTTTCATATATTTTGCATTTATAAAAATTAATTTTTCTTTTAAAATGTACTTCTTTCACTTAGGGCCATTATTACAACCTAAAAATAAAGTTCCTGATAGTTGAACTTAACATTAGCTAACTTGAACGATAAAGTTAGCATTAATTTTTTATTACAACTGTCCGATAAAATAAACAATACAAGTGTTGTATTGTGGCAACATTGGTGTAGATACCGGCTGATTTTGCCTGTAAAATACTTAAAGTTCACTTTGAAAGTTACCATGAGGATAAACCTGCTGTTAGCTTATCAGTCACTTTTACATTAATGTTTACTTGTAATAATCAAAATATATTTACCCGTCAGATAACATCCTAAAATTAACTAATTGTAAGTTGTTAAAATGGCCCTTAAAAGTACAAACATGAATTAATTTATTTTTTACATCAATTTTTGGATATTGTTTCTGGTAAATAATATGAAATAATTGTACGATATCATTCATTCAACATTTTGTATTACACTGGTAACACTGTATTTGCTCATTGTAGCCAAAGAAATAAAAATTAGTTTAATTGGAGTACAACGACAAAATCAGCATAGACAACAACCTGTCGCCGTGTTGCCTTGCTGTCTTCAAAATAATCATTCTCATATAAACATGTGTATTCTATCCTTGACATTTGGTAGTCGCTAGCTTGCTGTGGTGAATATCAAGGATAGAATACACATGTTTATATGAGAATGATTATTTTGAAGACAGCAAGGCAACAGGGCGACAGGTTGTTGTCTATGCTGATTTTGTCGTTGTACTCCAGTTTAACTAATTTCTATTTCTTTGGCTACAATGAGCAAATGCTGTGTTGCCAGTGTAATACAAAATGTTGAATGAATGATATCGTACAATTATTTCATATTATTCAACAGAAACAATATCCAAAAATTGATGTAAAGAATAAATTGATTAATTTTTGTACTTTTACGTGAAATAAGTACAATTTAAAAGAAAAATTAATTTTTATAAATGCAAAATATATAAAAGTGGCAATACTGAACTATGTATTTGTATTTGAATATCAGGTGCAGATGGTGCTGCTGCCGTCTCCAAAATAATTAAGTAGCTGGCTATGAGGCGACAGATGCTGCTAGCGGCATTTGAAGTCGTGTGTTCGTGTAGCCTGCTGTGGTGAATGTGTTTAATGCATTATGCTGGAATTTTTTTTATAAGTTTTAGTTGCTCTATTATTTGTGGTCCTAAGGGCCATGACTCAATATCGTACACAATAGCACCACGACTTACGATAAAATACAAACCTGATCCGATGAATTGTTATTGTAGTTTAAAAATGTTCATAGACTCGATTGTGTCAGGGCTGTATTTTCTTTAAAATTGCACGATTTTGTAGGATAGTGAATCTTAGCCTTAAATATGCAACTACATAGTTTGTCATATATTCAATATAATTTTCGGAAAAGAAAATATGTGTGTATATGCGCCCATAGTTATGAAAGTGATGCAGGTTATATAAATATTTTTTCTTTGAAAGAAACGTTTATAAATATTAAATATAAAATAAATTTTTATTAATCCAAACAATTAAAACTCTTAATTAAAATAATGCTTAATATGAAAATATTTTATTTTTATTTGTTTATTCAAATGAAATACGCTAGAATTTCCGAAACAAAAACAAAAACCTAAATCTTAGAACACTTTCATAATTATGGACAACTGTTATAAATGTAAAATTAGTTCAATAGTATTCATAAACAATTATTAAACTGAAGCATTGCTTAAACCGCATTTCTCATACGAAATGCGTGTGTTAAACCACATTATAGTTAATAAACGTTTATGAATACTGACATATCGTCCGTCATGTTTAATATTAGGTAAAAAAGTTTTTGTGTTATTTGTAACTTTATTAAAGCACTCATACATACTAATTAATTATAGTTTTTTCACCACAAAATAAATAAACACTGAGAAAATATAATTTAGCATCATCGATACAATCAAAAAAACAAATGTTCATGTAACAGTGAAATTTTTTTCATTTCTCTCACTGTAAATAATAATTTTTTTGCATGATTTTTCTTTGATGATTAATAATAAATTTCCGTGTAAAATTTTTACAGGTCTAAACCAAAAATTGCACGTTTTTTTCTCTTAATGCTCTTTCGAATAAATAAATTTAATTCATAAATTTTCAAAATTTGCTTCTATATCTCCCTGTGTATATTCAAAAAAAATTATACTTTATTCAAAATAATTATACATATATATTTTTCTTGCATTATTTTAAGCTATATGCATTAAAAAATTAAAACCATAAACTAATCTATTATTTATTAAAAAAAATATATTGACAATATCTAGATATTCACCCACTATTAGAGCAGATGAACAAATTAATCAATTTGTAGAGGGTTTGGGTCCCGGACAATTGGTGGGCCGTCAAGTATTAGGAGCACCATCGCTGGGTGATATACAATTGTCTTTGTGCTGTCAGAAAAATTGCCTAGAAGTGGAAGTTATAAGAGCAAGAGGTCTACAGGTAAGTTGATCAACTTGACATAAATTTAAATTTTTTGAAAATTTTTAACACGATTTTTGTAAAACCATGAAATGGTATCTAAGATTTGGAATCGTTTTATACGCCGGTCCATAATTTAAATATTAATTGTCTAAACCACATCATTTCAGTGATATATAAACAGAACACAATTTAGTTTTAATTAAATTACTCAATTCAAAAAATTAAATAACTTTTTTTTTAAATAGGACCTACCTACCCCGGCTTAAAACTAGAAATAAACAGTCAATAATCAATTTCAATGTATGTAAAGTCAAAGTGTAACAATTTCTAAAAAAATACAGCAAGTATTAACTTGACTGCACCCAGACTTATTCCTACTAAAGCAATAAATAGCTGCTGTTGTTTTATTAAAATAAATACAAATATAAAATAAAATAAAAGTAAAATAAAAAATAAAAAAAAATTTTGATTATTAAGTTCTTGTTTCAACTTTGATATTCGTTGAACTTCTCATTTATTTAAATGAAAGTTTAACATAATATCTCTAGTCTTTTATTAATTTTTTTTTGGTAAAGGTTCTCTGATAATCTGCACAAGCAGCAATAAAATTCGCATGAGATCCAGCTAATTCCTCAATAAGTAAAATAATAATCTGGCTAATTAGTGCATTAAGAAATTTTAAACTTAAAAGGAAACACATTCAATACCGATATTGTAATGATTTCCTATGTTGATTCAAAAAAACAATTTTAAAAGGGAGTTCCCTTTTTAAATTAAAGTCCTAATCTCAGGGCTAATTTCACCAACTGTATTTAAATATCAATTCATATTTTTCTACGGTTTTTTGCGATAATTTTAGTGTTGACGTTTTTTTTTAGTTTTTGCGATTTTTTTCTGATTTTGGTTGTTTTTTTCGGTTGTGTAAGCAAGTTTTCGTTTTGGCGATTTTTTTTTAATTTTGGAATTTTTTTAGTTTTAGCGTTTTTGAAAATTCCAAGAGTTGTTGTTGTTAAAATTGCATAGTCAAATTACATCAACTGATAGAATACCCTTTAATTTTTATTTTCTTATTTTTGTGTTAATTGGTGTAGTCTGCATAAAAATACACTTACTTAGAAATATTCTAGTGTGTTATCGCTATTGTCTGTATATAACAGTAGGATTTCAACATGTCTCTTTGCTCGTTGTAGAACACCAATTAATTTTTTGACTCTCTCTGCGGACATCGTAGCGAAAACAATAGAATTAATTTTCAACTTTGGTGTATGGAACCCTAAAAACGATTTTATTTTATTTATGAGTTGATTTTGTTGTACAGTGTAATAAAAGTCAATCTAGGAGCTAGCACGGAATATGATGAAATAATTACAAATTAATCAATAGTTTCGCTATAACAAGCTAGGACAAATGTTATGACTGAGATCGTGCGGTCGAGTTCTGGTAAGACATCAGCATCATAAGCTTTTCTGCTGTATGTTCGTTTAAAAGTCGAGGGCATAGTATGAGTACTGGTAATGAAATGGTACTGCCACCAAATAACACTGATAATTTGCACCACATCAAGCAAAATATTTGCAAATTTTTTGTCAGCAGGAATAATCATGTTTTTCTCCAGTGTTGCATTTCAAAGCAAAATAGCCCAATTCACAATCTAATGCAAATGGTATTGCATCGTAGCACGTGCTAAATGGTTTAGTTTATTGATGCTCACCACTTAAAAATTTTTAGTGGTGAATATCAATATACACTATATCTACCATTTTGCACATGCTACGATGCATGAGATTGTGAATTCAGCTATTGTGAATTGGGCTAATGAGTTCAGCTTATCGTATTCACCTTATATATTGTTTTCTTATTTATGTATTTTTTTGTTGTCCTTTTTCAAAACTAAAATAATATTTTCTCAAATATTTCAGCAAAAACCCACATCGAAAATGCTACCGGCTCCTTATGTTAAAGTTTATTTGGTTTCGGGTAAAAAGTGCATAGACAAAATGAAAACATCTACGGCGAGGCGAACATTGGAACCGTTGTATCAACAGCAATTGGTTTTCCAGCACTGCAATACTAAAGGCTGTGTTTTACAAGTAAGTCCCATTACCACTTCATTATGATTAAATCTAAACCAAAAATGTATATATATTTATGCACATTATGTGAATCTCTTTCCAGGTAACTGTTTGGGGTGATTATGGTCGCATTGAAAAGAAAGTATTTATGGGCGTGGCTCAGATAATGCTGGATCAAATCGACCTATCGAATGGCATTGTAATTGGCTGGTACAAACTATTCGGCACCACATCACTGGTCAGTTGTCCTGCCAATACAGGTTTATCTAGGCGTTCATCACTTGCATCGCTTGAATCACTTAATTTAAAATTTTAAAAATCAATAGTAGTCAAACAACAGTCAAACCTTCCTCTTTGCATCAAATAACATTTAGCAAAAAAAATCTGTTAATATATATATAAACATAGACAATTTTTCCGTTGTTAAATAATAATACACTTAAAGAAATTTTCCCCATTATTCAGCAATCACTTAAATTAGTAGAGTCCCTAAAGTAGTTATTTGTTTCTTCCAAACAAAAAATATTAATATCCTTGTAACGTCAAAAAACAGCTAAATAATGTTTATTGAATTACTTTTTTTGGTTTTTCCTAAGAAAAAGTATATATACATATATATATAAAAATATTACTTTCGCGAAACTTCCATAAAACAAAAAACAAAAGACATAGTCATCATTAATATGTTAAAACTTTTTATATAACATTTGGCATATAGTTTCCTTCTACAACGTAGTACTTAGGTATGTTACTTCTCTTATACACCCATTTTTTTCTATTTATTTTCCTTTAATCAAATTGTCGTAGTTTTGAATTTTTGTTTTACTAAAAGCATGCTTTTTTAGAGTATTCCATTAATTTGTTTAATCTTTGTGTGCTTATTTTTTTAATTGAATAACTGAATTAATGCTATATTCTTATAAACTGCTAAGTGCAATCATTTTCAAGAGTCCACTTGGCTTTTTAAAAAGCGATATCTTATATACACTTTAAGCATTAAACATATTCACCACAGCAAGCTACCGGCTACAAAATGTCAAGAATAGAATACACATGTTTATATGAGAATGATTATTTTGATAGCAAAAAGGCAACAGGCTACTGGTTGTTGTCCGTGCTAAATTGGCCGTTGTAGCCAAATTAAATTAATATCTATTGAGCGTACAACCTTATGGATAAAATAAAAAAACTTCGCCGTACACCTTAGAATATAAAGTATTATTTTAAGGTGATTCGGAAAAAAAATTGGTGAACTTAGAGGCGCTTTTTAAAAGTTTTCTTTATATCTTGGGCAATTACAGTCGGATCTAAAAGCATGATATATTGACGTTTTGGCCTTGAATGGATCAACGTTTTATTCTATGGGTCACTGACTTCAAGTATTCCATTCTAGTATTGAACCATCAGACCTCAGTTTCTACAACTATTACGTATTACCCCAGTGTCAAAAAATTAAAGTAAAAACGAAGAGAGGTGTCTTATAATGTCCCGATTATAGCTATGCTGCTTAGCTATATACAACAAACTTAATGTGTTAAATAATAATGCAATAAAATTATGTTATATAATGATGTCAAATTCGCAGCAAATATTTCAAAACGTTTCCATTTATTTCTTATTATTTGCTTTTCTAGCTGCGTACGATTAAATTAATGTGTTGTTTGTGGCTGCCGGCGGCTGTTAGTCAGTTCATGTGAAAAAACAATACAAAAACAAACAAAGCAATCCTCACTTCAAAGAACGAAACAAGACAAAATCAAACAATTTGTTTCGGTTATTTTCGTACTCTGATTTTAAGTACAAAGCAATAAAAACAAAAATAAATTTATAGCTTTAATAGTGTCGCTTATTTTTATTACAAAAATCACGTCCTAGCTCCTTTGTTGTCACATAAATAGCATAGCTATAAAAACTCTTGAACTTTTCTTAAGGAATTATTTCCATAATTGTAGCAGAAAGTTTAACTCTCAAATTTTTTTAACAACTTAACTTTAAAAAATATTTTACGGCGAGATTTTTTTAGATGTCAAAAACTATGCTGCCCTCTTGCTCCTATCTCTGTGATAAGTGAATTTTTTAGCAACAATTTAAGAAAAACATATCGCTTTTAGCATCGAATCCTAGAATTGGATAAACATGCAGTAAGGCAAACAGTTATCCTTGCCCCTATTTGACTTCAAATTAATATACCGAATATTGGAATAATATTTAATTATTTATTTTAATTCAGAATACTTAAAAAGTTAAATTCAGTATTTTCTGGTAAATTTGCATAACATTTTAAGTATCTTGTATAATTTTTTAACGAAAGTTTTTTATACATAAAATTTATTTATATACTGTTAGTTTAGCATGCCGAGACACATTTCATTGCAGCCAGGCAATACTTCAGTAGACTACAACCACAATTTAAAAAAGCTCTCAAAATCCTAATAGATAAACTGTCAATAAGTTATTGAGAATTACAAAACTACACTTCCAGATAATACGAGTAGCAGGATCACAAAAATACAACAATGAAAAAGACCACATGGCCTTTCAGTTAAACCAAAATGTCAAAAATAGAATTTGTGTAACAAAATAAAAATGATAATTATTCACATTTAATTAAAAAAATATCTCCACTGCAACTACCACTAACAAAGTTTGCAACGTTAAGGACATTTCATAAATTTTCAATACTTTTTTTTATTTTTTTACTTTTTTTATTAAATTACTCGTATTTTTCATGTTGCAATTTTCTTAAACATTTTTTTTAATTTAATTTTCGTAAGCGATATTTGAAGTTTCCGGGCAACTTTAATTTGGAAAAAAGAAATAGCTCAGCTTTAATATCACTATTACCTGGTGAATGCGCCTTGATTATTCAGCATGTGCTGCTAATTTTGTTTTCCCACTAAGTTTTTACATCAAGGCAACATTTGGTTGTCAAAATTAAAAACAAAAGCTTAAGATCCGATATTTATTATTGTTTTTCACAGCCTTATAAAATAACATTTTTTTTTGCACTTAAATCATATAAAGCTTTCTTGTTGTTTGAAATATATATTTAACAGCTAATTTTGAATTTTTTTGCCCATAACTTAAAAACATTGCTATAAAGCTTTTATCTATATTTGTAGAAACTTTATAATAATTTATTTTTGTCTTAACATATTTCAACTACTAAGCTTTAAGCCTTACCAAGCTTTAATGCCCGTAATTTCTACACACAGGTAATTTACCTATGGTTTTTACCCACGAGTTTGCCTTATAAAATTCAACTTACACAATAGATATCTAGGCACCAATAGATATCTACTTGTAGAAATTACGGAGCTAAGCACTCTAACTTATTTATTATTTATTTTTTTTTTCATATTGTAGCCTTCCATTAATAATAACTGTGCATTTGTGTTCATACTAACACTTGTTATTTCCAAAGACATTTCAAAACCCTTAAATTCTTCTCATTGTTTCATTAGAAAAATATAAATATGTATAAAAAATTATCCCGACAACATTCTAAAATGGCTAGTTTCTCAAAATTTAATAAAAAAATAAAATTAGAAATCATTATCAAGTGTTTAGTATGCACCGCAATTTGGAACATTAAGCTAAACAATATTATACAAAATATAATACAAAACAAAAGCATTTTAGCTTCATAGACTCCAGCAAATAGAAAACGTTTTGTCCAGTTCATTTTCTTTTTGAAATAAATTAAAATCAAATGAAATTTTATTGAATTATTGAAAAATTAATTTATTCTTTTTAACAACATACACATACATACACTACAGGGTCGTCCAATAGTTTGGGCTGGCGATACAATTATGGAAGAAGATTGTGAATAATATCTGATTATTATTTGTAAAATTATTGTAAAGCACACACAACTATTGTAAGTAGAAACGAAACTGTCGAAAGTGGTGAAAAGAAGCTGAAAACAAACAAGGTTGTGAACTTAACTTAAATTCCCATAACCACACAAACGGTTAAAAAGGTCAACACAATTTACACTTCAATACACTAACACATACACCGTTTGAAAAACAAATGTGTAACTGAGAACCAAAATATGTTTTGTGAGGAATTCAATACTGGGGAGAAAAGTGTGAGTTAATCTGATTTTCCTTTTTTCAAGCAAATGAATAAGTTATAATGTTATAGTCTTAGCTACTCCCAAAATAGTTAAATTAGCTAAATTAAAAAAATTTACTTTATATATATTGTTGCCTTAATATAGAAAGGACCTAACTCATTATTTTTTTATATCGAGAATTTTGTATATTTCGATAGAAGAACATCTAATGTATTGAAAAATGCAAACATCTCGATTTCAAAAAAATAATGAGTTAGGGCCTTTCTGTATTAAGGTAACGACATATATGCGTATAACTAAAGGTCTTGAAATATTTAAGAGAACATTTTAATATTTAATTTAAGGGAAAAATCCTAAATATTTTGAACCCTAAATTATACATAATTAAAAGAAAAACAAACAAATTTCATGTACGCTTGGTGAAATACGCTTCTTTTAATATATAAATCATAGCTGTTAAGTAATGATTACCAATCGTAATGATTACTTATTTGATTACTTTTTCTTTAAAGGTGAAGTAATGATTAAATTACGATTATATTCAGTTTCGTACTTAGTAATCGTGATTACGATTACTAATAATGGAAAAGTAATCTGAATTACTTAAAATTACTAAAGATAATCAAAAAGAATCAAAAGTAATCAAAAAGTAATCCGACTACTTTCAAAGATTACTTTTGATCCTTAATAAATAATCAAAAAGAATCAAAAGTAAGCCTTAGAAGTAATCGGATTATTTTTTGACTACTTTTGATTCTTTTTGATTATTTTTAGTAATTTTAAGTAATTGAGATTACTTTTCGGTTATTACTAATCGTAATCAATTATTTATCAGCAATTCTTTCAAAGGCAATTATATAATCATTACGATTCTTTTTAAAATGTAATCTAATTGATAACTAATCGTAATCGAAATTTAACAGCTCTGATATAAATTAATATACATACATTTTGCTTGTTAATGGAAGCTTTATATAATATAACGCTCATTTATTCAAAGTACTTAAAAAATTAAATTTTTGCGTTAATAATGCAGAATTATAATGCTCATATCGTTCTTCATATTGTGTAAAAATTTTAAACAAATATTTTGTTTACTCAACTCTTGAAAGCAAAATAAAATTTTGTTTTTCCATTAAGTTGTGTATTAATTGAAACCTTTAAACTTGTGTTCTGACTAACTAGTGAACTATTTTTAGTTATGGCGTTGTTGGAAGATATTACCGATATGTCAAAAGTATTTTATATCTAATTACTAGACTTGTTAGAAGAAATCTTATATATTTTCATGTATATGAGCACTCATTCTACGTATACTTATAAATATAAGTATTGTCATCATAAGTTTATGTATATTTTCCCACTCGAAACTATTATGTCAAGAAAAATGGTTAAAATTATTCCAGATTTCGATGCTAGAATTATTTGCAACTATTTCGTGTTTCAAGACCTTTAAGCTCATTAAAGACAGAAATAAACAATCAATAACAACTTTTAACTGTACATATTAAATACATATTAATAAGCTTTTCTTACTTCTAGATCTAGCGAGCTATTATGCTTTACTAGCCATTTACTTATGTTTTATTTTACGACATTAAAAAAAATATTTATATTTTTCTAACCATTATTTTGCAAAATAATCCAAAAGCCTGCACTAACTAACAAATGCCAATTTCAGTGTAATAAAATAATTAGTTTGTCTTAACCGCCTTTTTTATTAATTCTTTTACAGTAACCCTTACAAAGGGCTGCCATGTAAGCAGCCAACTAGAGAGCTCCTAATTAATCTAAGATAAATGACAAGATCAGCAGAGAAAACATAAACAAGCCAGAAAACTAAAAGCTTCGGTGGGACTTTCAGTAAAAAACCAAAAAATAATATCCATCATTATAACAGATATCATTTTTCTAACATTTTCCAATTAACTATTACTTAAAAGAAGAAAAAAAAATAAAAAAAATAAAATATTGAAGAAATAAACACTAATCAGGACATTAAAAGGTTTAAAAAATCTAATAAAAAAATATTAAAATAACAACAAAAGAAAATTTAAAGTTTAAAATCTTTACAAAATAAATATGAAAAAAAAGAAAAATGAACAAAAAAAACCCAGCATAAGGTTTAAGAAAAATTAAAAATAAACAGATAAAAAAATTAAAACAAAACATGTAAAAGAAAATTGCATTTAATACCACAAATTAAATTTAGTCAAACAAATTTAAATATATAAAAACAAAAAGGAGAAACTTGTATAATAAACAAAATGCTAAAAGAGAATTATCAAATAAAATATTTATTTGTTATTTAGTTTAACTGGAAAAAAAATTATGAAGTGCGCCTGAAAATGGTAAAAAAATACTGAAAATTAAGGTTAATTGTACAAGTGCAGTAATTGAAAAAGTGTTAAGTTAAAAAGCGGCCTGCAAATGTTGTTCAATAATTGTCTTAAACTTAATGTATGTATGTATACATATGTCCATTTAAAATATTTTGCAGTTTCTTGTCATTATTAAACCAAAGTATCCCACATTGCACATTCATAATCAGGGCAGCGGGAAATCATTGCTTAAAAAGGAACTTCTTTTTGTTTTTCAAAACAAAATGCTCTTCTGTCATTGTCTTATACTCCTACATGTTAAAATAGCAAATCAAACGGAGCAGAATTAATTAAAGACTCGCCTCCAGATTTGATATGATAGTTAAATTGGTCTTAAGGAGATTTTTAAAAGTTCATATAAATTAAATTATAATTTTCATGCCAACTAAATGCAAATACAAATGTACTTAAGGTACTTTAAAAGTTATATCGTATATTAATCATACGTTCAGAATAACTCATCACAACAGTTGGAAAGTATGCAATAGATTTTATTTGATTATATTAAGCAGAAGTATACTTAATGCAGCTGTGGTGAAATAATAACAGTAGTTTACAGTCGGAGAACGAAGCCGATGGAAATAATTGGCGGCGGCAGCTGAGCAAAAAATAATTCGGCTGCGGTAAAAAGAGTTGGTTTTAGCCGACCTACGATATTAAAAATATATACTACATACATACGTATGAATGTATTCCAAACAATCGGTGTTGCCATTTTTTTAAGAAACTTCAAGTCGACCAAAATAAATCTTATTTTTTTTTCATTAAAAATCTTTTACTCATAATATATTAATTTAACTGCATTTTACTGAAATTAAATTCAGTTGAAATTTATTTTGGTTCAAGTTAAGTAACAAACATAAAGGTAAATAAATAATTCAAAAGATTTATTGCAAAGAATGTGTATAAGATATATAATATCGCTGTAGTTTACTTTCTTTCTTCTTTTCATACTTTTGATGAAGCAAACAGAAAAATATGTAAGTAGTTTGGACAAAAAAAAACCTTAACTAATACACTAGAAGAACAAAATAACATATATTAAAAAATTTTATGTTTAACTTTAAAATCTTTTAGTATTTATAACATCTCGAAAAACTTCAAAAATAAGATAAGTCTTCACGTACGGCAACGCTGACTGTAATACTAAAAACAACATAATAAAATAAACATTTTTAATACTTATGTCAAGTAATGTATCTAAGCTTACATAAAACTTTGAGCTTGATAAAAAAAATTTTGCACTTTGGCTCTGTTGTCATGATTAACAATTGCATTGCAGCTGCTTTTTTCTTCATATATGAACCAAGCACATTTTTCGAATATAATTTCTCTATAAGAAATATTTAAAAATTAATAAATCTTCTCCTCAGCAAAGTTACAATAATAAGAGAAACTGGACTTTGATTAAATAAAAATACATATTTCCAAATTTATAGAAATTGAACAAAACTATGAATAAATAAACAAATAATATTGAACAAATACTTCAGTGGAAAAAATACGCGTAGGTAATCTTGCACTTGAGGGCACACTTTATAACTAAAACTTATTAAAAATAAATATAAATTTATTAATTCTTAAAAACTATAAAAAAAATAATATTGTAATTATATTATACTTAAATAAAAATTATTCATAGTTAAAACTTATTATTAAAACAATTTATAAAAACAAAAAAAAGAAACATACTATTAAAATCCTTAAACTAATTAAAAAAAAATTAGACTTTAAGTAAATTTAAAAAGAAAACAAACGACCATTCTTTAATGAACAAAAACAAAGTTATTAAGAAAAAGCTATTTATTATATAATATATAAAAATAAATTATAAAACTAAGACACAGCAAAGAATTATTAAGAAAAATAGAGAAGAAACACTATAAGATTATGTAAGAAATTCGCTACTAAAGGATAAAATAAATCTCTAACAAAATTTAAATAAAATATGTTGAAGAATATACTGAGAAAAAATCTTCATATATATTAGAAATACAAAACTATATTCTCTGTAAATAGTTAATTTATTATGACAAAAAATTAAAATAATTAAATATTATAATTATAGAAATAAAAAAACAAATATTTATTAATATCAAAATTTAGTTACCAACCAAAGATTTAATAAATATTGTAATAAAAATTTATTAATATTTAAATAAATCAAATTTGCAAATATAAAAACAAAAAATAAATTATCTATTAAAAAATTAGCATTTGTATTATAATATTTAAAAATTTATTATAAAAGAAAAAAAAATATAAAAAAATATTTTCCAGTCTCATATACAATATATAAAAAAATTAATCCACCAATAAACAACAGATATGAAAACATTATACAAACTTTTCAGTTTTAATTATTTTCGACTTTCCCATAAAATTATAATAAAATTCTCTTTTGATTTTCTAAGAGTTTCAAAATTTTCTTTTTCCGACGTTTGATCTTCTTGTGAAAACAAGAAATAACTAAAACTCAAGTTTCTTTTTGTTTCCACATTAATATTCCATCACAACTTTCGTTCGCACTTAGAGGGACAGATGCTAAATCTTTTACATATCCTCCGTAAGACTTAAATTTTTGTGTTCGGCTAAGTCTGGTGCTTTTGCTTCAAACCAATTGAAGATAAAAAAAAAAATTATTCTGTAAATATCTTAAAATGGTTTGCAATAACTTCTGCGGGAGACCAGCATTACGATAAATGCTAATTTAAAAAGCTGCGTATATTTCTTGAAACCAGTGGATAAGATATATACAACACCCTTTTCTCAGACTCCAAGCCATTAAAATATTACTTTAATGTATTGAACGTTACACCTGCTTTTGTGAGGTAAAATAACTTTCAACCAACTACGACTGTAGTAAATTCCTACATACAAGAGTAGCTAGACTTCATTTATGCGAATACCTAAATGCTCTACAACTTTAAATATAAAGGTACATGCAAATCGTGCGTATTGAGTGTTTATCACACTTAACGTCGCAGTATGTTTTAATTCAGAGTATGGATATTTATTCGGAGAAAACAAATATACGCCTGATACGCAAAGTATTTATTCGTCATACGCCCCCGTATGTATTTTGCCTGTTTGCAAATATTAATCAGATAAATAAGAGATAAAAGTTAGAATAAATATAATCTTTATTCCTAAAACTTGCAACAAAAAAATCGTTAATTATAACTCGTAAAGTGCTTAATGTATTTCTCTAAATATTAAGTTAGGAACATTCTTAGCGCAGTCGCGAATTATCAAATCGCACTTTTCGTTTTCTGTAATCGGATGAACACCGTTTAAATTTAAGTGTTTTCCTAACTTACTTTTCAGTTATCAGTGCAAATAAAATAATACTCTGTATACTCATATATAGCCGAATAAATAATCAGAGTATTTCTTTATTTACGCGTGTGATTGTAGCTGATACAGTGTATAAATGTTAGTTATATCCACTTGTGCTGCGTAATTTAAGAAATAAGTATTAACGCACTAATACTCAAGGAGTACTTTGTCATTCTCTAGTGCACACATTTTGATATATACATATATGGCTCTATATTTTATATAGTTTTTATATATGAACCCATATATGAAGACTTTAACAATTAAATTTCCATATAAGAGCTCATATATTATAATACATTTTATATATGTACATATTAGTCCATATATCAATTCATATATAATAGTTTTTCCATGTATAGTCCCAGACATCTTCATACATGAATTCATATATTAAAAATATGTATATCTACCATGCATATTTCTTAAAGCTGGGATTTAACATTTATTGCTCTAGTCCCCTCCACATTTGGAGTACCTTTAAATAATAAAAAAAAATTATAATTTATATGCCAGAGAAACCCCAAGCCCCGTTAATCTCCTTGCCTTAAAAAACCATTAAAGCAATTTCTTCTTTGGAATTTTACTTTGGAAATTAAAATAATAATTGCATATGATACTTTGCTTTTTGAATTTCTGCACCATCTCTTCCGCAAATTTTACTTAGAAACTCTCAAGGACTTCCACGCTTATACAAATAGAAGTAATGTAAGCACTTACCATATCCTGATTGCAGACCCCAATAGACTTATAAAGACAACCTTTAGCGTTTTAGGCCATTTAATTTTAAAACCCCTTACAATTGTCAAAAATCCTTATTGTAGCAAATCACGTCAAATCATTGCACATTGGCTTTACTTTTTTGTATTATAATTTTTATTTTTTATTACTTTATTTAATTTTATTTAGTTTTCTGTTGAAATTTTCTATTAGTTGAAAAAGAAAAGTTACAAAAAAGATTATATAAATATAAAAATTTAAAGTACCTAAAACATAGAACGAGCTGTAAAAAAAGTTACCTGCTTGAAAGTTACAAAAAAGAATAATAGTACATATATGTATAAAAAAAATAGTTCAATACTTTTCCCAATTTTAGCGCAAATCATAAAAAGAATCAACAATAATTAACTTTAAACTCCCATAGTTTTTTACACTAAAGGACCATATTTTCCAAAGAAAATATCATTTAAAATGCCATAAAGAAGAAAATATTAAAATTAAGAAGAAATAATATAACTAAATATTATAAGTTAAACATTTTAACTCTAAAGTTATTCTGTAATGAAAGTTGTTAAATTTTTTAGAGCTCAAGAGACATATTTATCTCCTTGAAAAAATATAAAACGCAAAATAATGGTTTTCTTGTCAAATAAAACGCACAATTCTTAAGGTTTTTGATTTTGAAGACTAAATTTTTATTGAAAATTATGTAGATAAGGTAGCAAGTGAACATAAAAATAGTTAAAAAAAAAGTTTGTCATTATTTTAATGAAAAAAGACAGAAAGTATCACATTGATTTCAAATTTTAAATAAAATTTATTCCAAAAAAAATATCTCAATTATTTTTTTTGTAAAAATAGAGAACTTCCTCAAAGCTTTTTTTTTATAGATATCTTTAGTTTAAGCCTGAAGCTAAAAATAAATACAGTATATTATACATTTATAACATATAGTACTTTTCTTAACATGGTCAATAGCTCTGGTTTACTGTTACTAAATGACTTGAAGCGTCTCGCAGAAAATGTATACAAATGGCTTACCATTTTGTTCTCTTATCTTAAATGCATATCTTAAATTTATATTTTGAGTTACAAAGTGGGGAAATAAATGGTGAATATTAATAAACCATACCTCAGAGCAAAAATTTCACAAATGAACAAAAATTATTTAGACAACCATTGTGAGACAGCATACTTTTAACATTTCTTTCTATTATTCAATGGATGCGATTTCAATAATCAACATCATCCAATTCATCCCAATCCAAACAATGCCCACACGTATTGTTTGAATCAGCGTGACCGTTTGACCGACTAAAGTGGCAAATTGCCACTTTTTCGACTGCTTAGCCACTTTTTGTCCCCCCTTTTTTTTGAGTGAATTATATAATAATACGTTGAAAATAAAAATTTTAGTGTAGTTTTCTGGTTGTTTTTTATTTTGCACCTTTTTTTAGATAAATCCCCTATTTTTTGCCACTTTTTGAAAAATGTCATCGGTCACCATGGTTTGAATTAAGATTTTTCACCACCGGGTTAATATTCTACCACTCAAAGAAATGTTTGCTTATTCACTGCTATCGTGAATAACATCCAATCCATTTCAATCCATACAAGACCCACACGTTCTGTTTGAATTAAGAATTTTCACCACATGTTTAATATACCACCACACAAAGGAATGATTGCTTATTCACCGCCATCGTGAATAATAAGTGGATTTTTTGTTTCCATAAAATTCTTATTCACCTCGAAGGGAAAAATGCTATCGTGAATCTCCCATTTAAAGTGTTTGTCTTTTGCTGTTAGTTCTCATTGAATGTAAAAAATTAAAAGAAGTTTTATAAAGCTTAAGAAATGGAAAATCAAACAAATTTAAGTTTAATAGTAATAATAAATTTAACGTTAAAAATACATATTTTTTGAGTGTAAAACTGAGAAGGAGAAATTTTCTTTTAGTGCATTAATGCCATAAAATGTATTGAAGTGAATAAAATAGTTTCATAGTCTATGCAAAAAGGTATTGCCGGAAATTATTGTTGACAATCGGAGGTATAATATTGAATCAACAGTATTTATTATTATTTCAGTTCGCCTGCAAAAATAAAGTGAAAAACCCCAGGGAAAAGTAAAAAAAATTCCCGTGAAAAATATTACGAGTATGTATTAATTAAAAAGGGGAAAGAGCACTAGGGAAAAATTATTCACAATTGCAGTTCACAGCAGGAGTAATTATTCAGAACTAAATTATGAAATTTATTTTATTATACAGTTGTAGCAACTTCATATAATGTTAAGCTGTCACTAATTTTATCACCAACTCCTACTAGAGTCCCGTAACAGCTTTACCAAACAAATTACTCTTTTTTATTGATTGTTTTTTATCTTGAAAATTAATACGTAAACGCATTCATACATACATACATACATATATAAATTTAATATTTTGCTAGCATGCATATCTTTCTCCGTCCTCTCATATTCAGAAGACTACAGAATGGTAATTACAACAGCTTTAAACTTTAAAGATAACTCCTGAAGGAACATTTCACTATAAAACTCAGTGTAAATTTACAAAAAGCAAACTTATAATTTATCAAAAATTATTATCTATGCACTAATAATTTTCTTTTTAATAGAAAATTAAAGAACAGATTACCATCCATTAATGAAACATACATAAATAATTCCTACAGAGAAAGAATATGCTTTGAAAGATCTTTGAAAAAGATTTGAATAGAAATTATAAAGTCATAAAAAATTCATAAATATTTACATACATATGTATATTTTTTTATATAAAATAGTTTGTTGGCATTGAAAATGATATTTTCTTTAATGGTTAGTATGCAAATTGGAAAATCTTATATATAGAAATAAAAAGCAGTTATCATACCATATACATACCTACAAAAGTAGGTCAAGCAAAAATATTAATTTTGATTAAAATTTAAATTTATTATCACAGAATTTATATAAAGTTTGCAATATTCAAGGATGTAGAAGTTTAACAATTATATCAAACCTATTTCTAAAATAATTTTAGGAAAATTTTTAACAATTTAAAAAAAATGTATATATGTACGTGCTTAAATTCTTTACATTTTGTTTTTGCTTATTCAGTTTTTATATGACTTAACGTAAAGCTTTTTTTTACAAAAACTATTTATGACAATATAATATTTATCTGTTGGAGATAAGAATTTACCCCTATTACCTGCCTCTTACTATTTTCTTGGTTTCAGAAAATCGTAATCAGCTGTTAAAAGTAATGAATTGTTGACTATCGGTAGTAGAAAAATTTTTATTTTGAACATTTCCATTTCTGAAAGAATCAAAATATGCCTTTCGTATAAATTTGCAATTATTAAAATCTCTACAGCTGAAAGGAAAAAGTATTTAAGTCATTAAAATTCCCAATTTAAAAATATCCCTGCACGAGTATTAAGTTTGGACAAGGTGGAATTAGGAGTGCTCACCTAAATTCAGAAAAAAAAATAATTTTGTATGCAACTACTAAATTCAACCACAAAATTTGTAGAAATAAATAACAAAATTCGTAAAAGTTTAATAGAATGAAAAACACATTTATGAAAATAATTTATTATATCTGTGGCATTTTACTGTTTTGCAGTAGAGCACTTTTAAGCGTTCAAGTCGATTTTCAGAAATTTATTTCTTTTACAGTTAAATTGGGAATTATCTGTTAAGTTTTATATTTTTAAGCAAACATCGTTTTACGTTCTACAAGTAATATGTACATTTAAGTTGAGATATACCAAAGTATAACCTAAATTAAGTTATTATTCCAAATGAGATTAGAAGTCTAAAAAAGATAAGTCAGAGGTCAAATGCTATAACTTCCTGAAAAATCACACAAAGTAATTGAGATTTTGACCAGGGGTATTTTCAAATATGCAAATTAAAGAGGTATCATTAACTCGAAATCCAAAATCAGCCTATCTTGACTTGAGCACATTTACCTTTCTGCCGCAGATACATACATATATTCGTCAACCCAAATAAAGAAAAACATGTTTGTTAAAACCAAAACCTTTTTATAATAATGTATACGAAAATAATTACTACATAAAATACAGAACCACCTTCCTTCCATAAAATTTTTCATCAACAATTCGCATATTTGCTGCTGTATGTTTTCAACAACGACGAGCTATTTTTTGTGTTAAATAACAAGATCTCGATGGCCAATTGTGATTGACTTTTCTAAAAGCCACACGGTACGTACCTTTTTCAGGCAAAAGAGTGATTGCTTCGTTACTTGAACAGAAAAAGTGCCATTTAGAAAAAAAATAAATGTGATCAATATCAATATCTGCCAATTCTGGCCACACAACATTGTGTTCGACTTCTCACGTCACTTACTTGTCCCAATGGCTTAATTTTTCCTCACAAGTTACGACAAAGTGCTTCACGATGACCAAAAATAATTTCGATTTGAGAACTGTAACAGTGAAACTTTCACCGGCTTTGTAGTGAACTTTAATAATTTCATTGTTTTGTTGAAGCTTATGACGCGACCTATCGTTCCATTTTCATTAATGGCTTAGCTTTTGCTTGTCATCTGTCATGACAACCATTAAAATTGCGGGCTATTCAAAATAACACATATTATTGAAACAACCATTATATCAAAAAATGGGATTATTATTAGGAAAAATCAGATAATAATATATCTCTGAAAATATATATATGGAATAATCGCTAAAAATATTTCTTTCCAATTTGTCTTAACAAAAAAAAATTATTCTTCAAAAATATACTTATTTTGGACACGGTCCAGCTCACGAACTGTCATCGCTAGACGCCTCAAATGTTTTGGGAATTATCATTAAACAGATTGATCTCTTATTTTATAGGGGTAACAAACAGGCATGTTCTGAAAATCATATTTTTCAAATCACTAGTGATTTTAAAAGTAATAATGGTCCTGTATACGTTTTTGAAATCATATACCATAAATTTCTTTCGGATATGATATTTGATGCTCTATAAAATAGAAAAATTAAAAAAAAGATTGAAAAAATATCTGCATTACCATTATTACTTTTAAAATCACTAGTGATTTGAAAAATGTGATTTTCAGAACATGCCTGAAAATCACGTTTTTTATATTCACACAAGGTATGTACACATAAGTATGTACACGCATATAGTCCCTAAAAGTAGGCACAACATGTGTATTATTAATATTTCTGTTATCAGGCTGCTAACATAATGTTATTTTCATTCGTTTTATTTTACATTGGAATCGAAACTGCTAAATTATTGAAATTAACGGCCTGTCCCACGATGTCACTAGAAATCGTTCGTTCGACAACTTGCATTGCAAACAACAATAACATTAGAAAATTAGTTGTTGTTTCTAGTTTCTAGTGACATCGTGGGACAGGCCGTAAGCTTATACATATGACTCGTTTGCTAAAACAACGTCATAACTCAATAAATATAATTTTTGAGCTAATGATGCAGAATCAATCCACATGTTGTTGTAAATATTGTGTAAAAATTTCTATCAAATATTTTATCTACTCAACTATTGAGAGAAAAACTTAAAACTCGTTTTCTAGCAAACTATTTTTTTCGAGTTAGTAAATCAGCGAACGAATAAATTGAAGTATTAATTGAAGTTTTTATTATATGTAGTATTTTAAAGTATGTATATGTAAATAGTTAATTAAAGTAAAGGTCATTGCAAATTTTATATAAATTTAATAACTTAAAAATATATTAAATGGATAAAAAAAAAGTTACCAGACAAAAAGCATGGCGGATTGATAATGAAAGAATGAGGCTGCAAGGCGAATTCACTTAATAGGTGTTAATTATAGCAAAGCTGATGTTAGATGGTTTTCTTATTCATGAAACAAAAATAAATTAAATTGGTTTTGTTATGTAGAAAAAAAGTTTTTCGAGAGCCAAGTAATTATGCGAGTATGTACAAGCTATTCAATAATTCTGGCTCGATTAACGGAATAAATAAATTTTAATTTTTATTCGCATGTTTGAAAATATGCATGAGATATCAAAAAAAATCATTCTCATAATTTTGAGAAATTATAGAAAAATACATGTAGCTAATTTACTTCAACAATATCATAACTTATAAATTTAGAATTTTTCAATTAATAATGCAGAATTAATTACCATATTACAGTTCATATTGTGTAAAAACTTCATATAAATATCTTGTCTATGCAACGTTTGAGAGAAAAATAAAAATTTCTTTCTATCTGTTAGTGTTTGTAAATTGAATACTTTTTACTGGTTTTCTTTAAAACAGTTTCTTTTCAGTTATGACGATGTTAAAATAAATGTGGGCATGTATTTTCTGATATAAATTCCAAGATTGTTTTTCATTTTAAAGTTATATTTTAAAAATAATATGTAGGTGAGTGAGTGAGAATCGTTTACAAGTTAGGAATTGTAAACGATTCTATTTTTAACTTTTGATAAAGGAAAATCATGTAGAAATATTCCTGAAACAAATTCTTAAGCAAAAACAACAAAAACAATTGTGTTTGTTTTTAACCATTATGCTATGTGGCATATTAATTTTAAAAGAACTGTTTTATCTGAATTTTTGTTGTTTGAATTAATACCAAAAAAATGAATTCGTCGCCTGCTTTTTTTAGTCGCCTTATCTCAGTTTAAAGTTAGTTATCTCTGTACGTAAATTAAATGCTTACATTTTAATAAATCGTGATAAAAAATATGAAGAAAACTATCTTATGTGTCCAAAAATTTAATGAAATAAGTTCCCAAAATTTAGTTTGATTTTCAGTGAAATTAATTATACGTTGTTTATTTTTAATTGAAAATTTTGAAATTAACAGATTTTTAGGCCCTGTTTTCACAACAAGCACGGTCGACTTGAGTAGAAAATTCAAACCAAAAGCACTCTTTTATTTAGAGTGATTTTCATAAAAAATAGAGTATAACTGCCAGTTTATAGAAACCATGTAAAAATTCTCGTCTGCCTATTTATACTGACAACGAAAACAAAATTTTTAGTGTTTTGTTTTTGTTTTCAATATAGATAGGCAGACTAGAATTTTTACATGGTTTCTATAAACTGGCAGTTAGTTTTATACATAGCTGTTAAGTAATGATTACTAATCGTAATGATTACTAATTTGATTACTTTTTCTTTAAAGGTGAAGTAATGATTAAATTACGATTATATTCAGTTTCGTACTTAGTAATCGTGATTCCGATTACTAATAATGGAAAAGTAATCTGAATTACTTAAAATTACTAAAAATAATCAAAAAGAATCAAAAGTAATCCGACTACTTTCAAAGATTACTTTTCATCCTTAATAAATAATCAAAAAGAATCAAAAGTAATCCTTAGAAGTAATCGGATTATTTTTGACTACTTTTGATTCTTTTTGATTATTTTTAGTAATTTTAAGTAATTCAGATATTACTTTTCGATTATTAGTAATCGTAATCAACTATTTATCATTACGATTCTTTTTAAAATGTAATCTAATTGATTACTAATCGTAATCGAAATTTAACAGCTCTGGTTTTATATGAATTTATTTAAAATTGATCAGGAGTGTAAGTTGTTTGTTTTATTTTAAATACTTTTTAATTTTATATTGAGTCTTACTTTTCATATTATAACACTTTACAACATAAGCGAAATAATTTCCAACATACAACAAGTCGTTATGAAAAATAAGAAATAGAAACAAAACCATATAAAGAAATACATAAATAAAATTGTAAATTAGACAAACTAAAAACAAATGTGTATAAATAATTAAAAAAATATATATACACACATACAAACATAGATTAAAACACATTGCAAGCAATTGAAATGAATTAATTTAAGAAAATATTATTTGATTGTAATTAAAAGAAATCTACTCTTAAAAAACAAATAAAAAGCCATACTTAAATAAACATACATACATACAACATACGTACATGCATACACCCCACATTTACAGTAAGTGTGTATATACATTTATATAGATACACACATACTACACAGTGTGTACTTATATACATGTACATATATAGGCAATAATTTAAAATAAATCATATATATTTAATAATTTAAAAACATAAAAACACTTATTATCTCGACCAGGAATCGATAGTCGAGAAACGACAATAAACTGTGAAAAATTGTGTTTAATATTATTAAAAATAAAATGAAGAAAATAAAGTTAAAACAAATAAAAAAAAACTTAAAGCAAATAAACAAACAAAGAAAATCTCTTAGAACTATAAAAGCAAACTTATTTCATTATCTGTCTTTAAACAACAAAAAGAAAGAAAAACAAAAACAAAACTGAAACAACAAATTATAGCAACAAATGAAAAACCAACCCAAAATTTCATTAACAAAAAATGTGAAAAATATTGCATTAAAAATATTATTATAAAAAAAATTATAAGAAATTATTATGAAAAAAAAACAAAACAAATAAAAAATAATAAATTGTTTTCTAATAAAAATTAAATAAAACAAATTGGTTTCTCTCTAAGGCAAGAAGTGTTAAGATAAGTCGGTGACATCAGCTGAGTATCAAGAGTACCACAACGCATTTTTCTCTATGTAGCGACCCTAACCTAACCCAATCGATAATAATAATTTAAAAATTTAAATTAATAAAAGCTTCAATAAATATCTCTATGACCTTCTTCAAAAAAGAAATTAATTTTCTTGAGATTAATATAATCTCAAATTATTACTTTCCGGCTAAGGAAAACAATGTAAAGGTTGCCTTAAAATTAACGCAAGAATGATTTTTTTGCAAAGTAACGCAAAATTTGAGTTTGCCGCCATTTGGCAGTACAAAATAATGGCAGCCCCAAAAAATAATTTGACAGCTGATAGTTTAGGGTCAGTAGAAACGAAACGTTACATAATAGAATAACGTATCTTCATTATTGACAAAAAAAAAAAAATTCCAAGAGTAACGCAATAGTCAATTTCGTGACATCCATAGCGACAAATTCAAAACTTGCGTAAACTTTGGGACACCCTATTTTTCAAAACAAAAAGAAAACCAGCATCAATTTTGCATCATTAAAAGCAAACATATGTTTATTTACTTATTCTGTTTTATGAAATATAAAGGATTTGGTCCGCTGTAAATTGATTTTTTTCCCTTTCAATGACTGATAAGAAATAAAATCTTTTCTTCTATATTTTTCTTAATTCAAATTTTAGTTTTTTTTTTTTTGTAATAAAAGTTTTTTGAAGCACAGCAAAAGCAAAAACTACACTTGTTCAGTAAAATAAGAACACAGTACAACATGACTAAATTTTCTACAAAAATAATGGCAATAAAATTTTACTGTCAGTCCAAACATAAACAAAAACTTCGCACGAGTTTTCGCACATTTCCTTTTTGCTCACAATAAAACTACTTTTTTTTCCTTTGCGGCAAAAAAATTCCCCAGGAAAAAGAAGCAGTTGAACTTGTTTTTTCACTAAAAATATTTTTCTTGAAAAGTACCATAAAAATGTATAACTACTCCATTAAAATAAAATTTATATATGGAAATAAAATAGAACAAATAATCCCAAATTATTATTTTACTTTTTCGGTAAAATTTATTTTTTTTGTTAAAAATACATTGGCGCGTAGTCATAGTCAAAACAAAGTACACTTTAAGAAATTGAAACAAGTATTTTTTGTGGTAACTTCTTAAAGTGTACTTTGTTTTGACTATGACTACGCACCATTGAAATTAATTATTGAGGGGTTAGCTGGATCCTATACGCACTTCACTGTTTCTGATTCAGATCATTAGGGAACCTTCATCCAAAAATTTATTAGAACAACTACAGATATTGAGTAGTATGAATAAAAAAAGTATTTGCTTTTTACTTAAAAATTTGTTTAAAAAACAAAAAACGCACATATCATGGGTTTTAAAACAAGTTTTTAAGTAAAAAGGAAATACTTTTTTTATTCATATTACCCATAATGTGAAAATTTCATTTAAACAAGTGAGAAGTTGAACTAATGTCATAGTTGAAACAAAAACTCAATAATCAAAATGTGTTTTATTTTCTTACTTTACATTGGCTGACTTTTTTCTGCTCGAATTGTAGCTGTTAGAAGTGTAAAGGGAAAATAAATGTAAAAAACAACAACAGCTGTTCATAACTGTCGCAAGAATAGAGTGTTGCCACACAGGTATTTTTGGCCGGCTGCAGTCAATAACTTGGTATTATTAGTGTTAACTGCACGATGTTACATTTAATTGTAACAAAAACACCAACATTAGTATACTGTTTATCGAAAACCATACATAATCCCCAAACAACAATAAAATATGAAAATTTGTTTTTATTTTCAATATAAATTTGTAAGTCGAAAATTATTTTAATTTTTACCCCATGTTTCTACAAAGCAGACGATCGCTTTGAGTATAAAATTTGTATGGAAAGCACTCATCTTTTTTAACAAGTTGTTGATTGGAATATTTTCATTATACACGCCAAAAAGGGAGAAAACATATGTCAACAAGCGATGATCCCACTTCTTACTCTTTTTTGTTCCCAAAAAAATTTATGATTGGATGAATTTTTTCTTAAGAAAATTATTTTACGTAAGAAATAAATTCTTAGTTCGTATTCATGATTGTCTTCAGAGATACCTAAGCCCGAAACTTAACACAAACAACAAAAACCAACTAAAATGAAGATTGCCCATTTTTATTCTTACAAATTCCCTTGTGGAAATTTAACTTTATTTGCTTTGAATTGTGCCACAAGGGAATTCCTGTAAGAAATAAATAAATTCCTAGGAAATATTTATGATTGGGCTGTATAAGTCTGCAGAGATACCTTAGCTTAAAACTTAACACAAACAACAAAAACCAACTAAAGCCAAGATTGCCCATTTTTATTCTTACAAATTCCCTTGTGGGAATCTAATCTCTTTCGTTTTTTAATTGTGCCACAAGGGAATTTCTAAGAATCAATACGGCAAATATTGATTTTAGCTGGTTTTTGCTGTTTATTTTAAGTTTCAGGCTTAGTTGTCCTTGAAGGAGTATATTAAAATTTTAGCAAGATTTCCTTAAAACATTTCATTCCCACCCTTTCCCTTTTGATGAGCATGCATTTTTTACGGTTTGTAAGAATAGAGCTAAAATTACAGTTATGTCGAGAAATTAGAGTATTATGTGCAGTTTTCATAAGTCAGGCAGACGACTCATCTAGGAAATTTGTATGAAAAGCACTCAAAAATATGAGTGCTTTCCATATAAATTCTATACTCCAGTCGAAAGTATGAGTTGTAGAAACAGGTGGTTAATATGTTCCACAAAAATAGTTGCCATAATATTTTCTACAAAGTTGCTGAACATACCCTACATTTTATACAGAAATGGGTCAAGGGGACAGACACATTTTAGACTCAAACCATTAAAAGAAAACTTAAAAATCCCAATATGATTATTAAAAACTCCGACAAAGTTATATTTATTTTTTGGTCTACTCTACCAGAATTGATTGTAAGCATACGTTCAAAATTGTTGCACAGTGTAATGAAACACATCATTATCATTACTAGAATATGTTTAAATAAAATTCAAAGAGTATTTTGCTTGCACATTCGCTACAAGTTTCACATTAGTTTAGTTTTAAATCCTGAGCCATTCGGTCCGGTCTTTTGAATTAAATTTTCTTAAAAAAGCATGTTTTGAAAGAATCATTTAAATTTTTAAATCAATCGTTTAATATGATTTTATTAAGAAATAAATACTCAGTACTATTATTTTCTGTATTTATACAGTTTTATGTTGCAGAATCGGCCATAGCAGTGCCAAATGGTGTGTAAAAGAAATAAATATATATGTATTTATATATATAATTAAAGATTTTATTAAAAATCCTTAAAAAACTATAAAAGTAAAATGTCTAATATATAGACAAAAATTCATTTTTAAATATGAAAAGGGAAGGATCTTGTAGGCCATACCTGTAACTATACGCTTAACGCGTAATGACTTATGCCCTTATGCAAAAACGATTGTTGAAGTTAAAGCATGCTTTAAAACCGGTTTTGCCATAGAAAATTCGTTTGTTAAACCAACTTTAAGTTTAACAATCGTTTTTGCATAAGGGGATTAATTTTTGGTCCAAAAAATTAAATTAACCGAGAAAAACGATTTAGAAAGTCTAATTTCGATTTTTTTTTTCAACCATTAAACCGATTGATATAAAATTGACAGTACTCATTACTACTTTTCAAGTTAAGTTACTAGCCTGTTTTACGATATCGAAAGAAAACTTTCGACTGAAATTTTGTATTGAAAAGAAGAAAATATTTTCAATCAAAAGTTTTCTTTCAATATCGTGAAGCAAGCCATAAGTAAATGCAACCAACCTAAAAATCGATTAGACAAGTACTTTTGGAGTTATTAAAATAATCGACCCTGTTCTGCAAACCGAATCCGAGTAAATTTCTCGTTTTCAAAAAATTAATAATGATCCTGCAGACGTGTTTAAAATCATACACGATAATTTTATTTCAAATATGATATTTGGGAATCTATATAACAGAAAATTAAAAAAAAATCTAAAAAAATATTTTTATTGTCGGAGTTAGTTTTCTAAAATCGTGCGGTTTCAAATCGATCGGTTTACAGAAAAGGGCCGAATATTTTTTTTTTCGTCAAATTCAATATTAAATAAATTTGTCGTATCCCGACATTAATTTACGAGTTACGGATCTAGTTACATTCGGTATTAGATCGGCTTAATTGCTTGGAAATTATTTTACAAAAAATTTAACAAGTTTAATAAGAAATGAAAGAAACCGAATCAATTCGCCATTTCACGATATCCAAATGAGTTCAGTGCCTTTAGAATATCATTGGTTTAAGTTTGATCTCATGGAAATAATTGAACTCCTTCAGTTATGAGAGATGAACAGACACACGCACACTCACATGCCAAGTAATTCCCACACTTTCCTGCGGATATCATGCAATAATTGTAAAAATATATTCTCATCACCCCAAAACGTAGAAATCTCATGAAAACTCGATTTTCGAAATTCAAAGTTACATAAGTAATTTTCACTATAATTGATAGCGCTTTTTTCCAAAAATTAAAAGTCAAGTACACAATAGTTCTGTAGACGTAAACAATTTATAAATCCGCTAGAAAGTTAAGGTGGTGCCCGAACTTACGATCCGGAAGTCGCGCAAATTGTGATAATTTTCAATGATTGTTACATAAGAACTTTCAATGGAGATCGTAATCGCACCATTATCAAGGATATTTTCCTTGAAAATATGGAGGGTATTGAGCCGGGTGGGTGGTGGACTTGAGAGGACGTGTAATTCATGACTTATGGCAAGCAATGCTCCAAACAACTTGCTCCAAACTCTAATATCCAGAAATGTGCGAGTCATCATGAAGAGCCGCGGTGGCCACATGTTCAAAATCATTTTCAAATCCTACTGCCATAGATCTTTATAATAAAAAAAAAATCTTGGATTAAAATCAAATATTTTGTGTTATTTTTACAATTTAGATTTCGATCGCACATAAAAAATATAGAATATTAAGCTGTACGAGATTTCTGAATTATATTTTACACTTGTTTAAAAAAGTTTCTAATGTTGCAATATTTACCGGAAATAGTTTATAAGTTCAACATTGGCAGAAAGTTCTAAAAGATCAACGATTCGAATAAACTGATAACCCCTACACATAACTAAAAATAAATGAAGAATACAAATCTAAAAAGCACAAATACTAAAAACTATTGAAACAAACAATATAAACATTTTATTAAAAAATAAAAATCACACATTTATCATTTTGCCATTAAGCGTATCCAGGCCAAGAGTATTACGATCAAGATGAAGACGAAGATTTTGCACCGATAGCCAGTCCTTGCAATGGGATGCGTCCCGGTGATCCAGATTTAACCACCTTCGATATCATATCATCTTATCGTTTCGATGAGTCACATTACGAATACCAAGGAGTACAACAGATTATTGGTTCAACTGGTTACCAGCAGGCGTATCATATAAGTGAATATTCCAATATGACCATTGAATCAGCGAGAGCCTTTCCCAAGGGAGTACCTGATGAATTCTCTTTTGAGTGCACATTTCGTGTGCCCCAGCCACAGCCTTTGCTGGAAGAATGGTACTTATTTGAGCTGTTGGACTATGAATATCAGTCCCAAATGAGTGTGAAATTGCTGCCATTGGCAAGTTCTTTAGAGTTTTCTCTGCCCAAGTATGATGGTTCCATACAGACGGTAACATTCGAAGAAACTGAGGTTAGTTGTTGTTGTTGTTGTGGTTGCTTTTGTGACTTACACTAAAGTGCATTACCCTAGATATTTGATCGTTCTTGGCATAAAGTCATGTTGGGTGTAGGCCAGGATGGTGTTCGCTTATGGGTGGATTGCAAACCAGTTCCAGATGCAAACGGCAGCCTTAGAGCTCCTTTGGATGTTAAAGCACCCATAGATGCTACAGATGGTAGATTTTCGGTGGCCAAAAAATGTCATAAGCAAGAAACTGTGCCGGTATGCTTAGTACAATAAGACTTAAATCAAATTTCCTAAAAGATTCCATTAATTATTTTTAGATTGATCTTCAATGGATGATTTTCAGCTGTGATATAGATAAGCCCGAACATACCAGCTGTGATGACATACCACAGCCCTTCCGTGGCCCTAAAGGTATCATAGGATATGAATCCACCACGCGCTATAGTTCCACTCCCTCATGGGAGAGAGAAACATCTACCAATCCTTTTGATTTGAAGTTTGCTGAAACCACTACACCAATGCCTTGGCTTGTTAGCACTACTCCAAGTTATTTTACAGGCAAAGGCTCGATTGCTTGTCCAGAACAATGTCCTCGAGGTCCTCCCGGTTCACCGGGCGCTGCAGGTACACGTGGCTTACCCGGCTCACCAGTAAGACATTTTGTATTACAACTAAGTGTTATGTACATGTTAATATTTTTAGGGCATAATGGGTCCGCCAGGTCCCCCCGGCTCAAATATTGGTCGCTACGAATCTGTTGCTGAGAAGGGCGAAAAGGGCGAGCAAGGTTTGGTTGGGTTAGCGGGACCTCCAGGCCTACCTGGCTATCCTGGAACACCAGGTGAGAAAGGTGTACAGGGACTACCAGGGCCTCAAGGTGCACCCGGTTTCGGAACCAGAGGTATTAATTTTTTATCAACTAAAAGAGTATTTACAATAATTACAACATTACAATTATTCAACTCGTAGGTTTAACTGGTGAAACCGGTTTACGTGGTGAACAGGGTGAACGTGGCTTACCCGGCGTAGATGGAGTTAATGGTGCACCCGGCCCTGTGGGACCTCCAGGGCCACCAGGTCTTCCTGGCCCAGCTTCTTCCACACAAACCAATAAATTTGTGCCTTTTCCGGGTCCCATGGGTCCAGCAGGACCTCCCGGTCTTCCAGGTATAGCTGGTCCACCCGGTTTACCCGGACCAGCAGTTGCAGAATACCGTAATATAGATGAAAGAGAAGTTCGTGACATTTGTATGTCGATTGTCAGGGAATATATAAGCGAAATATCTGCAACATTACTAGGACCTCCAGGACCGCCTGGCAAGAAAGGCATAGGACGTCCAGGTCCACGGGGCCCTCAAGGATTGCAGGGTATACTCCATACTTATATGGCATAGATATTTTAATATTACAAAAATAATATATGTATATTCAAAGGCGAACCTGGAAATCAAGGACCTCAAGGTGAACGCGGTTACCCTGGTGTACCCGGCTTTCCTGGCTCTCCGGGAGATATTGGTCCTCAGGGACCACCAGGTGAAAAGGGTGATCGTGGCGAGGCGGGAGTGGGAAGAGATGGTCCCATGGGACCAATGGGTCTTCCTGGGCCTGAAGGCCGTGCCATAGATGGAATGCCTGGAAGACCTGGAGATCGTGGTGATGTCGGTAGACCAGGTTAGTCCTGCACTTTTTCTTACATATATTTTTATAATGAAAAATTGTTTCTCTTACAAAGGTGAATCAGGCACTAGAGGCCCTCCTGGAGAGCCTGGCTCCTGTCCGGACTGTTCAGCCTATCAAGCTGCCTACGCTTATCCTTTACTTCTGGCACAGCAGCAGCAAGGCAATAAGGGACCGCAAAACTATTATAACAAAGGTCCACCCAATTATAATAACAAAGGCTAATTTTTCACAAAATTGCTTGATATTTTTTTTAATAACAAGTTTTTAATAAAGTCTTTCATTTTTTTACTGAAAAAATAAGTATTAGAAAATTTTCTAAACAAAATGTGTATTTTTTTTTTAATTTGCAAATAAATATGGGTACGTTTTTTACGCATTGTTAAGCCACTTAAATGGACCATGAATTTTTCTGTATGAAAAATGTACGTTGTATAATAGCCCATTTAATTTTGTGAATGAAAAGTGGACGATGTATAGCCTATTTCATTATTTGAATAAAAAATGGACGATGTATAGCTCACTTAAATTTTTTATATGAAAAATTAACGTTGTGTAGCCCATTTAATTTTTGTATGAATAATGGACGATGAAAAGCACATTTAATATTTGGTATGAAAAATGGACTATACATCGTCCCATTTAATTTTGTAATGAAAAGTGGACCATTTAATTTTTGAATGAAAAATGGGCGATGTCTCATCCAATAAATTTTTGTGTGAAAAATAGACGATGTATAGCCCATTTATTTTTTGAATAAAAAAATGGACGACGTATAGTAGATTTAATTTGTATATGAAACAAGGACCAAGTAGAGCCTACTTAATTTCTTTAATGAAAAATTGACGATGTATAACCAACTTAATTTTGTATAGACATGTATAGCCCATTTAATTTTTATATGGAAAATGAACGATGTATAGCCCAATTAATTTTGTAAATGAAAAATAAACGATGTATAACCTATTTAATTTAATTTTTATTTTAATATTTTTGTATGAAAAATTAACGATGTAAGCTTATATAATTTTTTGTCTTAAAAATGGAGGATATATAGACCGTTTAAGTATTTTGTGAAAAATGGACTATGTAAAGCATATTTAAAATTGTGAATACGAAATGGACGATGTATAGTTAATTAATTTTTTTTGTATGAAAAATGAACGTTGTATAGCTATTTAATAGCCTATTTAATTTTGTGTATAAGCCCATTTAATTTTTGTCTGAAAAATGGACCATGTAAAGGCCATTTATTTTTTTTTTGTATAAAAAATGGACGTTGTATAGCCGATTTGATTTTTGTATAAAAAATGGACGATGTTTATCCTAATAAATTTTGGTATGAAAAACGGACGATAGTTTATTTAATTTTTTTGTTTGTATAAAAGTGGACGGTGGTGCCCGTTTATTTTTCTTGTATTGAAAATGAACGATGTATAGCCCATTTAATCTAGGTCATTTAATTTTGTGCATGAAAAATGGACAAGGTATAGAGTTTTGAGGGCCCCTTTCAGAAATCTCTAATTGGAATGATATACATTTTTTAAGCTACGAAAAAAAGTGTGCTGTAAATAATACTTCCACGAGTAGATTGAAGTGATTTGGCATATTTTTGAACTAAATAAAACTCTAAAATGATAAATAAATTAAATTGAATAAATAAAACCCAAAGGTTTTAGTATATAAATATGAACACTACAAAATATTTTTGTGTTTCAAAAATTTCCTCGCTCCGTTGTTTTCATAACATTCTCGATTGCAACTAGCAAATAATATATGTAAATGATCTCAGCAAATCGCCGAGAGATAACTCAGCTTTATAATATGTTTGATGAAATTGATCTTGCGATTTGGTTTCTGATAATTTCATTGCCGAAATATGTTTAACTGGTGAAAAGTTAAAAATTACACAAACACTTACTTTTTGAAAAATTAAATAAAACGTAAGTTAGTCATATTTTTTTCTCATTTTTATTAATATCTTAATATCAATTAGTTTGCTTTTGTTTCGATTTTCTTTTTATATTTTTTCAATATTTTATAAAGGTTTATTACTATTAACTTAATTCTAACAACTAAATGTTTATCATAATTATTTATTTATTATTTTTTACCTTTTTTATTTTCATTATTTATAACTTAAAAAAATTGCACAATTTTTGGTAAAAGATATAGATATTAAGAAATGTGTTTGTATGTGTGTGTGTGTGTGTGTGTGTTCTTTATTAAAAATAGGAAACTTTCAGTTTCATATGCTATTTTTTAAAAAGTTAACTTAATTATTTAATGAATGAATAAAATTTACAAAAATGGCACATGCAATTAAAAATATGTATATTAAAGTTACAATATTATTAAATATTTAAATAAATTTATGTATAGATATATATAATAATTTTTTGCTTTTTTTCTGTATAATATACGAAAGATTTATAAGCTTACAAAAAGTACTTTTATTTTTATATAAAACTATATATTTTTTAATTTTAAATTTATGTAAATTTAAAATAATATACATACATATATGTATACATATGTTTATACATGTATTAAACTTTATTTTTTTTTGCAGCAAAAGTATTTAACAAAGAACGACAGGTGCATATTTTAGAAGAAAATTTTCAAATGTCGTATGCTTTTTTCCAACATTTTAGAAATATGAGAATACGCTGCCTACCAATTAAAATGATAACCAATTAATTAATACTGATTTCCAATTGAAAGATTAAGATATAATAATGATTATGGCTTTATTTTGAAAAAAAAGAGAATAGGCAGCCGCCGAAGAATCAAAATAAAAATTAATATGCACAAGGTTAAATATTTTGGAACTTTCTTATTTTTTTTTCAAATAATATTAGTGCATTTTTACGTGATTTGCTTTATTTTATTTTTATTTATTATTGTCTTATAATATTCTATTTTTTATTTTATAAATTCTTTTGTTATATAATACATAATAGTTTTTATTAAGTTTTTCAAAATCCAATGCAAAAAAAATATATTTCTTCAATCAACACCTTTAATAGAGAAACAAACATAAATCAGTTAATAAATTTCTTTGTGTCAATTAAAATTTTTGTCTACTAAGGCGCTTATTATGAGTTGCATTCGATTTTCGTTTTTCGCTGGCTATCGAACATCGAAAATCGAATGTTCAATTCATATTAAGAGCATCGAAAATTTCGTTGAGCAACGAATTTTTTATGGAATAGAATTTAGCTTCCGATGAATTATTTTAGTATAAAAAAATTATTATAAACGATTGTTTTTTATTTTTAGGTAAAGTTCTTGCAAATTTTAAAAATCACTCTGAGTGAGTGATATTCATGTTCTTTGTCGAATACTCGTCATAATATCAAATGAAAATTGGTTCGATCAGTACTTTCGACTACAGTCGAAAATCGAAAGTTGCTCATAATAAGGGCCATAAGCTTAATTCACTCTATTATATTTTTAATTAATTTTTTTCATCAACTAAAGTTTCAAAAATAATAATTGATTGATCCAATTAAAATTTTAATTAAACATTTCAATCAATTGAATTTTTAATCAACGTTTTTATAGGCTCAACTAAAGATTTAATTTAACCATAAATACAAGCCAAATTTTCAGATTTAATTAAACTTTTAATCAATAAAATATTGAGGTAAAAGTTTTTATTGACTTAAGTAAATTTTTAATTAAATTTTAGTTATTTTTTTAATTAAAGCTGTTAATTGGGGAAAACAAATTTCTGTGTACTTCAAATGTAATTTATAAAGTTTACTTTATTAAAAAATAAAGTAGAATTGTTTTTACGAATAAAGAATATATTTAGCGTTATTATTTACACATTTTATGATCTTAAATTCTGGAATACTTTCTCCTTATAAAGTTTTACTTCCCAATAATTTGTTTCCTACTCCCTAACAAATGGAAAATATGTTGCCCTATTAGAAAAGAAAATGCCATTAAAATTAATTTACAAAGAGGGAATAATAGAATGTAATGGTAAGCAATTATATATAAAATCTTATGGGGATTACTTTTATGGAACACTTTAGCTTTTTAATCCTTCCGTTTATTAATTTTGTTGTCCCTTTAAAAGTTATTAAATTGTTCATATTATAATTGTCTGAATAAAATAAAGTTAAAAATTTAACTGAAACAATTGTCAATAAGTCAAAGCTTAAAATACGTACTGAGGAAATTAATTTCGTACTTATGTATTCATACTTAATTGGTGATAAGAAGTCCACAAAAAATGCGAATTTATTGGTTATAGGTGTATTCAGAGACTTATTATAAATTTGTATGGGAGACTATTTTTGTAGAAAGTGTGAATCTGTATTTGAATCTAGTTTCTTATGTTTACTTTTGAGTTTCAGTGTTTTCAGGGACTGAAATATTTTTTCAAAACCGTAAAATTCAATGAAAATGTGGCTTAAAGAAAACAAATTTAAAAACAAAAGCCCATATTCATAATCAAAACAAAGTATACTTTAAGACATTAAAAACAATATTTTGCATGGTAATACTTGTTTTAAAATCTTAAAGCATGCTTTGTTTTCCCGCCAACAAAATTAGGAATTAATGATCTCATTCCGATTTTCGAAAATCGAACTCGAAGTATGAAAGCCATGAGAATCTATTTTGACTGTTTTTACGATAACCTCTTAAGACTGATAGAATACAAGACTATGCCATTCGCATAATTTCCGATTATATCACGTAGTTGACCACGTATTAAGACCAATTATATAATCTATAATTCATATAGCGGGAAGTTCCAGACATGGCCTGAAAAGTCAACCGTATCTTACATTTTTGTAACCTACAATAATTGGAATTCGTAACAGAAATGTGTGTGTGAAATTCATGACTATCACCTACGTCCATCTAAAATTTTACATCGACACCAAATTTTTTTTTCGCAAATTAACACCTTTAGTTGAACAAAACACAAATGAATATTTAATTGAATCAATAAAACTGTTGGCAAATTTAACTGAATAGAAGTTAAATAAAAAAATTTTTATTTTTGTCTCTTCTTTAGAAACTCACATTAATTAATAAAAATATTTTATTCAATAAGAATTGAAATTACTGAACTTAAGCCTGATTAAGAAATTATTTCTGATTAAAAAAATTTAATTCAGTCAAATAAACTTTTATTTAAGAATTTTATTAACTAAAAAGCTTCATTGACACAATTAAATTTTGAATTAATTTTTATTTTTTTTTCTCTGTGTGACAACTGTGCATGGCAATGTGTAAATTTTAAGATTAAGTATATTATTATTAAAAAGTTCATTTTGATAATAAACTGTTATATTATTTTTAGTTTAAACAAGAGTGTTATTATTTATTTACAATTTTCACTTGTCCATTATTACTTAGAATATACATATTTAAAGCCTAATAAGAAATTAATTCAAAGATCAGTCATGAATTATATTTAAATTTAAAATGAAATGCAATCTAAGGGTAATAATTTCAAAGTATTCGATTTGTAAAAAAAACTACTCAACAAGTAAAAGTACATAGGAATTACAAAAATTTATTGTATCCTTGTATTAAATAAAAAAAATTATAATAATAATAATAATAATAATAATAATAATAATAATAATAATAATAATAATAATAATAATAAACAGTATGATAATGAAAATGAAATCAGCTTTATTAACTTTTTGTAATATCGTCCCTACCATGTCAAACTATCCAATATGCAAATTTATACTTTTCAGAACAGCCCGAAGACTCGTCAATTGTGAATTTAAAGTCGGCGTATTCCTAAAAGAGCCAGTCTTAAAATATTTCTTATTGATTTATCTAGCGTCCCCGAGCATTTCAGTATTTTGAAACGAGGCATATGGTATAAATTAAGGTACGAGTACCAAGATATCGAATCTAAAAAACCAATTTTGCATATTGGATAGTTTGACGTGGTAGGTAAGGTATTACGAAAAAACATCGTTACGATACTTTTACAGAAAGTGAATATAGCTTTCGTTACAAACGTAAGCCCAAACTAGTGATAAGTCGAAACACAGTGGCGGCTCTATCGCATGAAGGCGAGTAGTTAGTTGCCTTTGGTTCGCTGATGTTTTCTTTCAACATCGTTTATACATGATAAAATGAAAAAAACTATTTTCTGAATGGGATTTTATATTCTCATATAACAAAAAAAATATAAATAAAATAAAATAATATTAAATTAATTAAATTAAATAAAAATTTAAAATAAATATAGCTTTTAAATTACGAATACTGACACCAAGGTTTATTTTAATCCAGAAAATAATACATAGTATGTGAAAGATTTTTAAATTTACAAAATATTAAAGGTATTAACGTCAACTCTTGCAACTGTGTAAAAATGCATAATTGCACTTTCTGACGTGAGCAACCCATTTTGTTTAGTTGTCTATAAAGCAACGCAATATGTGCATGGATATATTGTGCTCGTATGTTTCTTAATTGTTAAAAGAGTTTGTTTAAATGCTGAATCGAAGTGTTGGAACTTCGCTGCTTAATTCTGCAATTAATTCATTAATAAAAATATCAATATTAATAATATTGGTATTATTGTTATTATTCTAATAACAGTTTGAGCCATAGGTCTTTTGAAAATAACAAAATTATGTATTAGTTGTCTTAAAATCGAATTTGAAAATTTCTTTATAATTTCTAGTTAAACATTTTTCAAAAAAAATTTAATTTTATAGCTTTTTAATTAACTTATTTGTATCGAGAATATCTTTAACCACTTGTTTTTTCATTTAAAAGAAAAACATTTAGGTATTTGTGCGTTGTAATTTGGTGTATGGTTGATTTTATAAGTACTTTTTGTCCATTTTATTTTGGATTGGCAACGCCATAAAAAGTTGCACAACTTTGCAAAATTTTACTCTGATAATCTTGCACTTACTCAGACCCTGACAATTTTGCATCACTTGTGCAAAATAATTTTCTATGTGGTTGTTGTTATATTTTTTGAAAATTTTGCAATTTTGCTTTTCTGCAACAGTGCAACTTTTGACGTGAATACCTTTATTATTTTATGTAACACATATTTATTGGTTTAATTGCAGTATTGAATTTCTAGTCAAGGAATAGTTTCTTAATAGGGGCCCAACTACAGTATACATACATAAGTCCAGTTTAACTTGACTTGTCTTCAGTAGAAAATTACATTCATTAGTAAAAATAATTCATGCAATAATAGGGGGATTGTTAATTCTGACCTTGAAACCGTTTAAAAATGTATTCCTTGATTAAAGATATTGCTTTTAAAAATTAAAACTTGTGCGTTAAAAGGTGTGTAGATTAGATCATAAATTGATTGATATAAATTTAGGTCAATTTTAAAGCCGGGATCCCACTATCGACATAATGTACGGATTTTCGTCGGCTCACTGCAATAAAGTCGTCAGTAATAAACGAATACTGCCTTATTTCTCAATTAATTCCGTAATAAGTCTATATGGCTCCATTACCAATGCAGTGGGGGCAATTATGTCCTTATATTTCAATCAGTTGAAAATCACGGCCAATTTAGCTTAATATATACTTATAACTTTATTTCAGTGAGCCGACGAAAATCGGCACTTTGTGCCGATAGTGGGATCTAGGCTTAAGACTTCTGTTTATTTATTAAAAAATTTGTATGACTTGATTAAAATGTCTCCAAAAGACATACCCAGTCGATTTTATTAAATATTTGATAAAAAAAACCTTTTATCCAAATCACGAATTCTTAAATTTAGAAATGAGATCTCAATTATAGTTTTACAAAATCTACTTGTATATGTTGAGTAGTTTTTTCTTAATTTAATTTAACAAAAATTACATTAAACTATTGAAATTTCTAAAAATAAAATTTTATCGTTACATATACATATCTTGTAAAAAGTATAGTTAGTTTTATAAAGCCAATAAAAAAATACTATTATCCGGCAGGCATGTCAAAATATTCAATAATATTTTTAATTCGGCTGATTGTTAATGATAAAAGTTTTTAAATTTAATATCCAATAATTAAGCAAAAATATTCGATTTCGAATTTTTTGTTAGTTACGTAGTTTTGCATTCAGCTGACGATATATTTTATAAGAAATTTTTTTTTTTATAGTACGATGCACTATAACCAGGAAAGAAGCGAAATGGCTGATGAATGAGCAACAGCGATTGTTAGCTTAAAAGATTATTTAAATTCATTTTATTAACGGCCCTTTTCACAATTTACAATTAAAAGCTAATAGGGACTTTAACGGCTAGTTTTTTATGAAGAACTTACAGTTAAGGTTCAGGTTAACTCGTACCCCTAGTTTTTAAGTTAATATTTAAATACATAATTAGCTAATTTTTACTTCAATTTAAATTGTATTTAAATACGATTTAATTTTTTCAGCAGTTAATTAAAGTTTTTATTTAATTACGTTGAAAGTAAGGCAGCATTAAGAAAATTTACAAGTATTATGGAAAGCTTTCCGAACAACATATAAAAAAAAAAAGTTATGTTATCAACATGTAGAAAATTAAACTTGGATAAAAACACATTATATGAAACCAAACGAACATCGCAATGCATTTTTCTATGCCCTCCTATTTATTTCATTAGATTGAAACTATGTATTGTATATTCCACTTGAACTGAGATTCCATAAAAACGAATGTTAACTAAAGCCAAGATACTTCGAAACAAAATTGTTCGATATTCGATCCAAAAATCTTCGAATGTTCGCTAAAGCTATGAACTTCTCTCGGAAGTTTTTCGAATGTGTGACGGTAGCCGAATATATGTGTGCTAGCCTGTTAGTCTAGAGGTACCAAGTTCGAGCCATGAGAGCACTGTAAGATAAAAAATAAAATAAGAACACATACTTACATACATATGTGCAATAATTAAATTTGAAAAAAAATTTGCCACGATAGTATTTTCTGCTGCCTTTTTACGATATCGAAATTAGTTCGACATTCTCTCACTTTTGATATTGCTAGCGGAATTCGAGATCGAATGTTTTTGGGGAAAAACCTGAGCGACAGATGAACTTTTTTCATTTTTGAGTGTCACTTTCGATAGTTTTATACGATAACTGTTCGAGATATATTCGAAATCGATATCAATAACGAAAGTCTTGGTCAACTGGGATGTTATATATTTAGTAAAATTAAACGAAATTCTTTTTAATACAACCACATGATGTTTGCAACACAACCACATGATGTTAATATGTACGTTTTCAATAAACACAAACACGCATAAAACCATATGGTAAATCTTAAATATGTATGTACTGCCGTATTCATAAAAAATATTTTAGGTTTATTAAGCTCTTATTTGACGTATTTCTACGGGAAATTTTTCAAATAAACCTGTAATAAATCTCAAACATTTTTTATGAATACGGCAGGTAGTATTTAATTACACAAAGTTAAGCATTTAAGTATTATTTAAATATGCACTCAAAAACACAGTTTCGTATTTAAATAGCTTAATTAAAAATAATTACAATTTGATTACCAAGTCAAAAAATCATACATTGTGAAAAGGGAGGGACGTAAGTTGGCAAATGAGGTTAAACGGTGGCTGATAATTATTAAGATTCTTTCTACTCCTACATACATATGCATGCTATATATGTATATGTAACTATTTTGCATTGCTAATTGTTATAAGGGGGTGTTCTGTAAACCGCGCGTTTTGAAATCGTACGATTTTCAAAATCGAAAACAGTGTTTCGTTGATCGGACGATTTAGTGCATTCAAAATTGGGATGTAACGAATACCGATACGGCGATAGATTTAAATTTAAATTTTCTTAGAGGTGTTTTGAACAAACAATTCAATCTTCAACGCTTTTTTTTGCACAACAACCAAGAGAAATAACTTATGAAAAGCAGACCATGAAGTCAGAACAGAAAAGCTAAATTGTTTCTTTTGTTTTACTTTGCACCATAGTTGTAAAATGTTTTCTCAATGCTAAATCATGCATGTATTTTATTAAAGAAAATAATTTGTTTTTTGTTAATTTCGGCGATATTTATTTTTAAGTATCGGTATCGGATCGGCAAAACGGCGTATCGGTACATCCCTAATTCAAAGTTAAGTTCGTTTAAAATGTCTTAAGCATCTAAAACATTACAAACAATTAAAATGCTGCAATAAGTCACCTTTTTAATTGAGCTCTTTCGTGGAGATTAGGCGATTTCAAATCGCGCGACTTACATAACACCCCTAATAGTCTGTTTATACATAAATCACAATTAAGTCAGTATGAAAAAACAAAGGTGGAGTTTACATCTGTGTGTCAGTGCCCAAAAAAGCGTAACCAATAATTAATAATGAGAAATTGTTTGATTTCTAGCTACAGCGAATATCAGAATATACAAAACAATTGCAAGAACATAACAATAGGAGATGGATTACCATCATCAAATTTTGAACAAATACATTACATATATAAACGTTTTATAAAACAAAAAAATGTTTTATGAATAAGACATTTAGGATATTATGTAAATAAATAAAAATTAATCAACAAGGAATTGAGGATATACTACTCATATAATATTGGAAATGAAACAAAAATACTATCAAAATTAGACACTCCCCATTGTTCTGTAACTATATGTTGACGTCACGTCAATACAATACACAAAAAAAAAATACCAATACCAAAAATACCAGGGAGTTTACAAGTAAACTTTTTTTCGTATTGTATTGACGTGACATCGACAAATTGTTACGGAATAAGAAGGAAAGCATTGGCTCAGATTTCGAAATTAACAGCATTTTTTACTCTGTATAAAATAGAAAATGGTTATAATTTTGACATGCCTACGTTAAAATTAAAAAAAAAAATCTAATTAAACATGTATATACAAATACAATAATAAAATATATTTATAAAAACAAATAATACAGTGATTGAAGAAAAATAAGTAACAAATAAAAATTAAAAAAAAAAATTTATACCTCAAGACTTATCCAAAGTCAGTTTTTATATAAATTTTAATTTCTATTTGAATATTTCTTACAAAAGCCTTGTGTGATGTTTATAGTATAAAGTGTTATTATAAGCTTAAGAAAAGAAAAAAATAAAAGAAAATACGTTTATAAAATTATTTTATAACTAAATAACTTATTTGGATTTATGTGTATGTGTATGTTTCTTTCGTGTTTATCTTAATAGTAATAATAATAATTTTTGGTTTAAACAATTGTTCACTTTCATTTAATTTAGAGATTTTCTTTCTTGTTTTTTTTTCTTTTTTTTTTTCGTTTTAAATATTTTGTAGTTTAGTTTATTTTTTGAGTTAACTTTTGAATATTCAATCAATGTTCTGTACTGACAGTTTCATCGATATTACTGTCCCAATTGAATTCGGTAACACCCTGTTTATAATAAATGTTGCCTAAATTGGCAAAACGTTTTGCAAAATCGTTGTCTTTAGCTTTAAGATGTTCAAATCTAAAAATGCAAAGAAAACAAACAATTATTTTCAATATACAAAAACATTAAATAAAAGCATTTCAAACACCAAAAAAAGAGTCTCGGTAAGAATTATTTAAATTTCTTGTTAAACACAAACCTTTCAAATAATAAATTTTTGGCAAAAGCATACAATTCAATGTCTAAACTATTTAATTCTTCTATATGACGTCTTTGGTCGGGTCGCAAATTGTGTATGGCCGATACCGACAAAGTGGTATTGTGTTGCTCGAAGGGTATGGCAAAGCGTAAATTGAAGGTCTCTTCGAAAATGTATTGAGAAATCTGCAAATATTCATTATAATATTAATAAAAAAAATAGAAAACTATACGAATGCCTTTATTTTGTTTGTAATACCTTTTGATATTCCGTTAAGCCAAAATAGGCCATTGCTGCTAGATTTCTTTTAGCACTGGCCAACATGACACGATCTCTTTCGTGCGCGGGCATGGCCGACTTGTTGTAACATCCCACCAACGCCAGATCGGCCAACATTCTGGTTTGCCGGTTCGCCGCCAAATTTGAGTCACAACCCGCAAATTCATCTATGGTTACATCTAACCAGTCCTTGCCCTTATAACAAGGTGGCAACTCTTGTGCTGTTGCTTGCCTACCCAGACACCAGTGTCTGGAGCCCTTCCAGGTAGCTCCCCTTTTAACATGTCTGTACTCGGACATATATCTTGCTATAGGCTCTCGCAGCAAAGTTATGTAGAAATATCTTCGTTTCGCCGATTCACCTTCGTTTTTGTCCAGTTCCTGATCAACGCAACTGGTCAGTTCGGTCCAATCGGCGTGCAGTCCACATTTCCAGCCAGTTGAATAGCGTGAAAATAACCAGTTTTCATTCCGATGTGGACGGAAGCAGTAGCAACGTTTGCGTTGCCGCTGACACTCGCAGGGTCTCTGTAATTAAATATGTATAAAGTTTTAGGAATTTTCAATAATTTTTCGATTTTAATTAAAGTGAAAATGTTACTTATGTATATCTTTACTGGGACTTTACAGCCTAACCTAAATAAGAGCGTCAAGCGTTGCGTGAGCAAACAGTACAGTTAAACATGAACCCCCACAACGTGCCATAGCCGCCAAAAAAGCTTAAGCGACATTTTTGAACATCAGTTTTTTTTTCGATAATCGATTATTTACGACCGCAAGTAATGGATTTTCGTCAAAAAATTCAGTTCGAAAATTATGTCGCTCAAGCTTTTCGGCGGTTATGGCACGATATCGCATACTTGAAGTGTACGTTAAATCCGCTTTTTCTATTGAAATTTTGTTGCACACTTCAAGCACAGGTTATTTTTCTTACATATGGGACATAAAATATACTTTGAATGTACTAAAAATACCTCTTCTGCTGCTTACACAAGGCTAAAAGCTCTTATTTAGGTTCGACTCTTGCTTGATAAATAACATATCTTAAATTTCAATTTAAAACTCTTTCTAAAGTTCTATTAAAATTCTATACTTGCAGAAAAATGTTTAACATGAGATGACAAACAAATCTTGACTAGAGTTTAAAAACGTCAACTTATGTTAATTTTTTCTACTTTTTGCTTATTAATATTTTTTTATTTTTGAAAGCAAAATTTATATAAAAACCTAAAAATATAACAAAAAAAAAAACTTATTTTATATGAAAGACTACCAAGAAGGATACAATATTTGTTTGAGCCGAAGAAAATATTTTATAAAGTTTATAATGTCATTCATATGCAAAATAACAAATGTTTAAAATAAATAATATAATATAAATACACATTATATAGACCATAAACCATGGCCAACAATGCTGAAAGCTCATAACCTGTCCTTGTGGCTTGGAATAATAATAAGCTGTTTTAATTTAATAAAAGATTATTATGAACACAATTTAAGATTACAATTTCAATAATATGGAGTGTGAAAGGCGACTTGCAAGGAATGCTACAGAAATTAAAATGAGATTGGATTCAAGTACATATAAAAAATTTTATTGAGCAACTTTTTAGTTAATGGGCGAGAAAATTAAATAAGACAGCTCCTTTATATGCCATAAGCCCAAAAATCACTCAACAAAGTTGCTGAGTGTGAATCCAGTCTTGTTAAAAAAATTTTTACATACACACACACATACAAACCTGTGTTCACCGGCTAAGACCGTTAAAAAAATAAATTCCTACTAGAGGTGGACAGAGAAAAAATGTACGGGCTGTCCCACGATGTCGATAGAAAACGTTTGATCGATTGCTTTAGTATATTGAAAACAAAAACGTTTTCTTATTTTTCATCATCATGGGACAGGCCAATACTTGTTTTAGTTAAATAAGTTGCTGGTTTTACAAAATTCTCTTTGTAGGTAAAAATTTTGATATACAGGTTGTTTTTTTTACAGGTATAGAACTTCGAATTGAAATAAAACACAAGAAAATCGTTTTAATGTCCATCAATTTGGCTTTATTGGAAGGATAATTTTATGCCATTAATGTTTAAATATGATTTCGGGCATGTGGCCGCCGCGGCTGGCTCGAATAAAGCCAATTCTACAGGTCCAATTTTCAACCACTTTTTCGAGCATATGGGGCCGTATGTTGGCAATAACGCCACGAATGTTGGCTTCCAAGTCCCCTAACGTTTCTGGTTTGTTGGCGTAGACGAGCGACTTCACATATCCCCAAAGAAAATAATCCAATGGTGTCAAATCACACGATCTTGGTGGCCAATTGACAGGTCCATTCCGCGAAATTATGCGCTCATCGAATGTTTCCTTCAATAAATCGATTGTGACGAGCGCTGTGTGGCATGTAGCGCCGTTTTGTTGGAACCACAACTCATCCACATTCATGCCATCCAATTCGGGAACAAAATAGTTGGTTATCATGGCTCATTCGGTTGTCATGGCTCATTCGGGTCCTCTTCAACACTTTGCTCTACAGCGGCAATTGTTTCTTCGGTGCGCACTGTTCGACGTCTCTGCGGATGCGTATTATCACATAGAGTAAACGTAGTGCGAAAACGATCCATGGTTAACCGAATTAATTGCTCTGATGGACGATTATGTCGACCATAAAATGGACGGAGCTTGCGGTAAACTTCGCGAACTGAACCATTATTTTCGAAATAAATTTGCACGATTTGCAAGCGTTGTTCTTTTGTCAACCTGTGCATGATGAAATGGCAAACCAAACTAAATATTAATCACTTGACAGCTGACAAAATGGCCGCCAGTTAAAAAAGTGATGCCAACTTAAAGTTCTATACCTCAATAAAAAACACCCATTACATATGTCTGACCGTTGCAAATAAGAAATATAGGCATCTAGCTGGTGGAGGTCAAGAGCATGGGAAGAAGGGCGAAATTGGAAATGATTATGAGACCTGAACCTGAATTTACACACATGTACGAGTATCAAGAATTATCGCATTTTTTTTTTAAGAGAAGTAGCACTCAGGCAGTGAATGCCTAGGTGTTGCCTTCTCTATGAAAGGGATAGTGATAGAGAAGACAGGTGGTGAAGGAAGAGATAGAGGAAATGTTCATTATTTTACAACTCTGCTTCTCAAGTAATCTGGGAGTACTGCTAACTACAGTTCTATTTTCCCGATGGTGCAAGAGTATTTCAGGATTATATACTGGTTACATCATCGGCATTCGTCTCAGGCATTCACATCTTTAGCGGCCATATTTCAAATTTCACACTCATATATAGGATTTTAAACACGACATCATCAGACAATCCTCCAGTCGATGTTATCATACTAACCAAGTAGCAAAAGTGTTCCCTAGTAGGATGTTTCGGCTGGATAGTGCTCTGTTGTATGTTGTGTTCACTCTCATTACCTCTACACTCCTTTACACTCTGCCGGAGAATGTGTGGTTGACTACAAAAATAGTTAAGTTATAGTTAACTTTTCTTAGACTGACTAGAAGCTAACTGGAATATCATCCAGAACAATCCCAAAATTAATTCTTAAGTTGAGTAGTAATCGAATTTGATGAGAGCCAACAAATTTATTCTCAGCTACTTTGAAACTCATTTCAGTTTTACATTAACATTTTGCTGTTGTTATTTTAGATGGTACCTTAGCCGAGTGGTAGCGTGTTGAGTATACAACGTGTGATGATACCCCAGAAAAATTATTTTTAATTTACTGACTACCAGGTGATTTAAAAAAAATCAACTTTAAGTTAACTGAAAGTAATACAGAGTGAGACAATTGACTACCGCCTAGGACATTGCAATGTTAAAATAGTCAGTTGATTACATTGAAAAATAATCCAAGTGTCAGTCAGTACTAGTTGCGAAATAGTTAGCTTAAAGTTAGTTTAAAGTTAAGGTAATTTCCACTATTATTTTGGGGCTTTTTACCATATGGTATTGGGTATGTGTTAAAAGACATAATGCTTATTTACCCGAACAACGTCTTAACTCAGAACATGAGAGTTTTAAGTTAATATTACAGAACTAGGCCTTATATCGCTATTCACACTATGTAACAATTTCATCCAAATATGTACTTTGTATAAGCTTTTGAGAGAAAATTTTTGTATTCTTTTTTAATGAATTTGTGTGTAAATTGAAAACTTTGAACGCGTTTTATGTAAAATCAGCTTTTTGGGTTATGACGTTGTTCAAATAAATGACACAGTCAATATCAGCCAGGCAACCATCAAGTCCATGTTATGCCTCTGCTGTCTTTCAATGCTACAATACTAGATTAAAGAGTAACGGCGACAAGATGCTGCTTTAGCGTAAATCAGCTTTAACGAAAACTTTATCGCTTACAGCTGCAAACTACGGCTCTTCGCTAAGATTTTTATTTTAAGTTTTCTTATATGTATATAAATTTCTATCGGATAGGAGGTTTTTTGGGAAATGAAGCTAAACGAGATTTGCTTTGAAAAAATGTACTAACAATACCATCTCTAGTATCCTGACTTGAAATATCAGGAGACAACACGAAATTGTATATGCTAGTTAATACTTTTGAAAAGCAAACAATATGCTAAACGTATTAAATAGACTTCTTTTAAATAGTGTGTCTCGAAACAGAAGAATGACTTTTTAAATGTGTGTTTTATAAAGAATACACAGGAAAAAATATCATCAAAATGCAACCAATAAAACAAATTGTTACAGGCGTAGCTAAAAAAATAATTTGAGCTTGAAGTGTACATTAAAACAAAATGTCTATATACATTTTGGCAAAAGAACACTTAAAGTTGAAATTAATTTCTTTTTGGATACGGCCGTTAATATATAATTTCAAAATTAATAATCATCATTGTTGATATAACAAATTTAAATTTTTTTAGTCAATTAAATTATCATTATACATATATAAGGGAATCCGCACATTTAGAAGCAACATACATAGAAAAAAGTATTCACCAATTAATGTTTTCAATTCAGAATTTAATTGATTTAATTAAATTTTTAATTGTATTAATTAATTTGAGTGGAAAAACTAAATTGATATTATCAAATTGTTTAGAGGTGAAAATTTAATTAATTTTTTGATTGATATTACAAATATTTTAATTGATATTACAAAGCTATTTATATTATTTTTTTGTGTGTAAGAAATCATGTTTTTTGTGTATTTGTTATTTGCGTATTTAATAACGAGTTCCTCTTTAGGTGATAGGTAACTACTTTAGTTCAGAAATTGCCGTTTCGATTCCACTTAAAGACAGTTAGGGTCAAATTTATAGTCATTAGTTAATTATTAGTGAACTAAAATGATAACTATTGCTTAACTAATACTTCATATTCACAATGTATTGTTTAACTAAAGTTCCTTATATGAGCAAAGTATGGTAACCATATCAAACTATTAAGTTTCACAATTGGCAAGTCTGCTATAGCATATGGTTTTTGTTAACATTTGTTGTATTATTTCTTAAGAATAGGTAAACCAGTGCTCGCTCGTCTAACTTTATTTTGCAAGATATTGAATTAGTGTTGAAATTGGTTTGGGAACACCAATATGTAACAGAAAATAAACAAAAAGAATGTGTTACAACTAAATACGAATAATGTGTTCGACAACGCATGTGTGAAATGTGTCTAAAAGTTTTTCACAAAACGACAATACTAACAAAGTTTACAATGCATCAGCTGTTATCTAACTTTTTGCTAACTAATGACATTTGGCGGTTTAACTAATGCTAAGCAAAGAGCTATGAATGAAATATTATTGGTTGAACTATGGCTATTACTTAACTAATGACTGTGAATTTGGTTTTTAGTGTTTTTCGCAGTCAAGCAAAAACTCGATTCGAGGGTTGTGATTATGAATAAAAAAAAACATATTGTTATATTAGCAATAAAGATAATGCACAGAACAACCAGTTCATTTAAATATGTTATAATAATTATTACTTTCATTCCTCGCATAATTGATTGTTATGCTCAAATATATGTGTCGTGCAAGTGTCTTAGTTTTTCCCATAACGGCATATCTCGAAACGAGAGCTTATAAAATATCTAACTATATAAATATATAACTATATGTGACAGCGCATAGAGAAAGGGACCTAAGGGTAAAAAAAATCAATTTTCACTTTTTTTTTGATGTGGACAACATCTGAGCATCGAATGAGACCGATCCCATGCCCCAAAAGTGTTCCCTCCCAGGGATATGCGCGTTTTATGAAATTGAAGTCGTCGATTCTAAGGTTATGTGAAAAAATTTTCGTACTAACAGAATGATATTCACGATTTAAAACGCGAGCAAAATTGATATCAAACTCATGGAAACAGCGCGCTAGGTAGAAAACATTAAGAACCAACTACACAAAACAAGAGGTAGGGACGACCTACGCGCGTTTTCAAGGTTGACCAACACGTTCCTCACGTCATGAGATGTGTCGCTTTCAAATGAGACTAATACCAACACGCTCAGTGACGGTACACCAAAGATACACGTATTTAAATCATTAAAATGGCTCTCCTGAACAAAACCGGTTTTTACCCTTAGGTCCATTTCTATTTTGCATGTCACATACATAAATATATAGTTAGATATTTTATATATTATATATTATATATTTAGTCAGTAAAAGCTAAATTTTTACGCTACGCAATATACTGTAAACTAGTGTTATCCATCAAGACGCTCCATTAACTCTCTGACAATATTTTTTCTCTAAGTGTAATGACCTTGAAAGTTATTGTTATTTTATTTCATTTCTTTTTGTCTATAAAGCTTAAAACGTTTGGCACATCAATTGATTTTTTAATATTTTGCATTTTACTTGTGTTCTTTTTTTCATTTTTGTTTCATTTAAAAAATTTATTAAACAAAATAACATAAAACTAAAGTCGAACTACCACTCACCTTTAAATCCAAGTCACGCACCAAATGACGACCGAATGATGTGCCACCAGTCTTTTGTATATGCAAAAATACCATCACATCATGCCCATCCATATCAAATTGGAAATCATCATTTAGCACATCGTCATAACTTAAGCCAGCATTGGCAATAATTATACTATTCTGTTGTATCGTTTTGGTCGAAGCCAGCGGTAGTGGCTGCGGATGCAACTGCTGTTGATGGGCGATTAAGGCTCCCGTTGCCGCAGCCTGAACGGAGCCTGCTCCAATGGCACCGGTTAGCTGTGGTGGTGGTGGCTGCTGTGGTATATCATTGTATGATAATAAATCTGGTTGTAAAATCATGCTACGTTTTGATAATGCACAGACCTAAAATTAAACAGAAGCATAAATTTAAATTTAAAATAGTACAAGAGCTTACTTAAATGATGTCTAAATTAGAGCGTTTAAGTTGTTTTAATTGTACACAATAGCAAATCAGAAATTACTAGAGTTTTGGCAAATGTTTGCGAAGAGGTGTTAGCTTAAACAAATTCTTTGTTGAGATTGCTTAAAATTAGTTGCCAGAACTTCAATAGAATCACTTTAAATATTTACATGGTTATGCAGAAACGATTGTTTCAAATAATTTTGGTTTAACATACGAACTTTGGATGCGAAAACCGGCTTAAAGAAAGAATGCTGTAACTTTAAAAAAACGTTTATGAATACTGTATACGTTAATTAAACTAGGAGAACTTTTTACAAAGTTATCAGATAAAGAGATTTATTCCAGAGCAGGGGATTATATCTTCTTTAACATTAGTATAATTTTATTGGAAGTATGGCAACACAATATCATGTACAACTATGTATTTAATCTTTAAGTTAAGTTTTTCTAAAAGAGTAATAAATCAACCACCAAAGCAAAAGGTTCAAAAGCGTTATTATTTTTAAATGCGTAATACTCGTAAGTAATAATTTCAACAAATTTCAATAGTTTTACTTCTGGCATTTACCCAACAAGGCAATCAATATTATATTCACACATATGGTTTATTTACTGGAACAACGTTATAACTCAAAACATGAAGCGGTTTATATATGTATATTAATTTTGATTCTAAAAAATATACTGCCAGTGTTTCTATAATATGAAGCCATTTAGCTTATTTCAAAAATATTTTGGCTAAAGTCTACACTCAGGTTAAAGCTGCAACTTAAAAATAAGAATGCGTCACATTAATTCAATCATTTTCAATATAATAGAAAACTGTTTTAAAATATTTAATTAACAATAAACAAAATGAATAAATAAATATTGAAAATTAATATTTTTCCATATTGAAATAAGACATTTCAACATGACTAGACTTTCGTTAATGTTTTTTTATTAACTCAATATGGTTTTTTTTTTATTTTATGCTAATTTCTCTCTGTGTGTACTGATGATATTCTTGAGTTAAGTTTTTTGATTGGTTTTTGACTGATAGTGTGTACCAAAAAGCGCCAGTCAAGCGCTATTTTTGTAGCATAAACAACACAAGTTGGACGCGGAAAATTATTTTGTTTAAGAATTCATATATTTTTATGAAATATAAGGAGGCTGTGTGTGATGTTAAAGACAAAATGTTGAGACAAAATCGTAGGAGGAGTTGTTAGAGATAAGAAAACATTAAATTAATTCATTATATAAAAATTTTGTTAGCAATAATACGCATCCAACTTGTGCCTTTTTTTTTTCTATGTTTGTGTGTCCAATTTTTTTTCTTGTCGAACAGCCAACACTATCATTCAAAACTGATGAATTTTGTATAGTGTGTACTAGGGATGGGCAAAAAATATCGATATATCGAAATATCGATATTTGAGAAAATAAATATCGATATATATCGTCGATATTTCAAAAGCCTATATATCGATACATCGATTCTTATTTACGAGTATCGGGTTTCGATACTTTTAAGAGCTATAGCCGTTTTTTAACTGTGACCCAACTAAGGCAGGTGACTTTTTGGATTGTGTGGGGATAAACCTAAAGGCAGAATTTGTTTTTACTTTCAGTTCTGTTACGAATCAGCTGACTCTTTTTGGTTTATAAAAATCATATACATATAAGCCATTAGTTTTTCTCTCCTTAAGTCTGTTATGTTGCGTACACATTCCTCGATGCATGTCGGTATTCACTTTATGAATGCGATGGTAGAACTATAGCTAAAACTTTACAACAATTACGCCCAGGAACTGAAATTATATTATTTTTTTGACATGTGTTTATAAACGTTAAAAACCGAAAAGTTGTTCCCACTTTCCCAGGAAATGAAAAAGTCCGGGAAAAGAAAAAATCTAATAACAATGGACGATGCAAAAATCATCACTTAAGTGGAAAACTGAGACCATTCTGGTCCGAAACAGCTGATAATTTATTACAGAAAGAGTAACTATTAAAATTTAGAAACAGAATAGCACAGCACAGAGCAGCAACAGAAAGTAAAGACTAATGAAGTCTTAAGGAGCTACAGTAGGTTACGTATAACTTAACATAAATAGTTCTTTTGTATTAAATTTCTTAAAGTAAGTAATTGTACATTCGAAATTAATGCAGGAAAAAATATCGATATATCGAAATATCGATGTTTTCAAAAAATATATATCGATACTGTTCAAAAACATCGATACGATATATATCGATACATTTTCTTCATTTGCCCATCCCTAGTGTGTACCCCACTTTGCAGCAAACTTTTGCGTAATGTTTTTTTTGTTGTTTTCATACACTATTTACAAAAAGTCATTCATATTTACTTTTTTTGGCATTGTTACTCCTTAACTCGGTACATTTTATACCGATTGCAGATATTCTTTTTTCCATTTCTATTTGATCCCATTGTGGGAGGGGAAACGCCTACCATTTTTTTAAAATAGATTTTATGATATTTTACTTATTCGATTGTTGCAAAACTTATCCAAAACATTGAGCTCTCGTAACGACACAATCTCAAAGTTGGAAAAATGGGCAGAACCACGCCCTATAAAACTTAATATTATATTTCACATGTTTTTCTTGTACCGATTTTTTCGCAACTTTACACACACCACACATACCATATCTAACAGAAAACCCAATCTTGCATTAGAAAAAGTGGGCGGGACCATGCCTATTAAATTTTAATATTATATTTTACGTGCTTGAACTGAAACAGTTTCTAAAAAATTTGGCACACACTTTGAGCTGTTGAAAAGACACAATCTTGCATTAATAAATAGTGGGCGATGCCGAGCCCATTAACATTTAATATTATATTTCACTTGTGTTTACTTGATTTTTACGAAACTTGGCACAAAGTTTGAGCTCTGAAAAATATTTAATCTTGTGTTCAAAAACGTGGGCAGGGTTACACCCATGAAATGTTAGATCTAAGTTATATATGTACTTTTACTTAATCGAATCCCACAAAACTTGGCAAAGATTTTCGGCTCTTAGAATCACATCATTTTGTGCTCAAAGGGTGGTATTCTGTTTGAAATTTCATGCAAAATGTTGACATAATCCATATGAATAAAGTTTACATGAAATATTCCTGAAATAATGTTGCAAAAGTTGTACTCTGTTCAACTTGTGAAAAATTTATGAAATGTATCTATCTACCTGGCGACATTTTCTTGCCATCTGTGAAATAATTTGACTGACATTTATTTCGTGCGAAATGTTGTCTGCTGATGTTTTTGTTTACAACTTCTAACAAATAAAAACGAAAATTTTTCGCGAAAAAGTAATATGGTCATCACTGGTTACATGTCAAAATTTTCACGCGAAATAATCAATATTGCTGAACATTTTTCTCAACTTCGAACACAGTACTAGGCTTAAGGAAGTGGGCAGTGTCATGCCCATTAAAAGCTAATAAAATATTTCACGTGCATGTCATGTGATATACAGCCTTATTCTGAATAATATCTCCCCGGCAGTTTATTCGCTATTCATTTTTCGTTCCCCCATTTTAAATAATACAACTGGATACAAAATTGCCGACTTCGAATATTCGAAGTTGGGAATTATTTCCCGGGGAATATTTAGAATTGGGCTGATAGTTTTTAGTATTTAATTGAACTACACAGAAATTTAATCAGAAACAATTTCTTAATCGGGATTCAGTTCAGTATTTTCAATTCTTATTATAGAATTAAATAATTTTATTAAGTAATGTGATTTTTTAAAGCAGACATAACTAGAAACTACATTGTAGCTAGTGGAAATAAAATACAATTTTTTGATTGTATATAAAATTATTGACTTACAGTAGGTTTATTTATTTATAAGTTTAAACTATTAATTTGTGTTTTTATCTCTTCCTTTTTGTTCAGGTTACCATGATTTGGAATAATGTTAAATTCTATGGCAGGTTCTTTTTTTCCTGGGAAGTGTTAAACAGATTTTTCATTTAAAATCTCTGCTTCAGAATTTATTTTAATATACATACATATTTACATATTTACTGCATAATTAATTTAAAATTATATCACTCACACATGCCACCAGCACTTTAATATATTTTTTATAATAAACTTCACTGAAAATTTCTTTTCATAAATTTAAATAACTATACTCATATTGAGGCCAAAAACACCCAACCATTGAAAATTATTATTTTCCTATATGTGTAGCAACTAATAAATTCAATTTGAGTATAAAATTTCTGTGGTATTTTTCTATTGGATACCATCGATGGTTATATTTAAAATATGCTGTAACAACTACATTTACAGTCATTAAAATACACGTACAAGCCATATTTTTAATGTAGATTTTATTGTAGTTTTAAGGCTTTTTTTTCCAACATAAATTATATAGCACATTTTCACAGCGGCAACAGCAAGCGGCAACAATGGAAAACTGGGCATTTACTCATGTATGTGTGGTGTGTGTGTGTGTGTGTGTGTGTGTGTGTTTATATGTGTATGTGCGAGTAATGGCAACAAGCCACTTTTCTTTAATCCTTTCACAATTTTATGTTCATTTTATTTTGTTGGAAAATAAGCTTCATTTAGCATAGAAAACAGTTGGTACACAAAACGATGGCAAAAAACATGAATTTCACACAAATATACGGAGCAGAATAATGGCAACATATTGCGGTTATTGAGTAACAGAATGGGGGAAAAAAATTAAAATTAACAAATACACATGGAAGTTAGTGTCGAAACTAATCGACCAAACGCCGACTGGAACACTTGGTTTATTCCTTAAAAGTTATCACATGTAATTTAGCTCTTTAAAAATACGAACTTTAGTCTAATCAAAGAAACAACAAATATGTTTGTACAACTAAAATTAATAGCTATTGGCATGTAGCAAAATAAACAAATATAAATATTTATGGTTATATAATTAGTAAAAAACAAACGACAATGGCAAGACTGTTGCTAGTTAGAGATGGTAAAATTGAGCTTTCACTACAAAAAAAAAGCCAATACGATTAACCAAAAAAAAATACACAAATTACATTTGCACTGAAAAACTTATATATAAGGCTAAAGGATCATTTATCCGACTGTAATGTAATGTGACTGCAGCGTAGGAAATAGCTGATTGCTATTACACGTTACATTACATATCTTTAACCATTTTCATTACTTTTCACATAACAATACCGATCAGCTGTTTCCTACTGTTGCAGTTACATTACATTACATTCGGCTAAGTGAGCCTTAAGATTTTGTATCAACACACAGTGGTTAAAACACCAGAAACCTGAAAATAGCATGTTGTTCCGTTCTGCCAGTGTTCGTCAGAATATTTACAACTTTGGTGTTAGTTGTTTCTTAAAAATCAAAACATATAATTTGTTTTCCTGAAAGTAGGAACCTTAGCCTAGGCAAGGCCGAACATACGTGTAAAAATTAACTCAGGTCTTTCGGGAAGTCACTTGCACCACAAATGGGCGTTTCCTTCACTTTTTGCTATTCTAAAAAACTACGTTGGAGATGTGAGTGCTAGAAAACACATGTTTTCTTTCACATTAAATGTTTCCTAAAATAATTCTGCACCACTCTTCAATGTTATTTTCGTTCGACGCCAATTTTAGCGCGTAAAGCTAAAATAACTAAATAGAAAAAAAAAATTAATACGAAGTGTTTACGAGTATATGGTCTCTACCAGTGTCAATTCAGCTTTAAGGGCTGTTCAGACTATTATACTTTGTATTAATTCATGTAAATGCGAAATGTATGTCATGACGAATGGTAAATAATACGATAAAAATTTGACGTACTATTAGACTTGACCATTTTTTTTTATTTTCTAAACAATATGATTAGATTAGAGTTGCATTATTACAAACTCAAACGGCCGCACGGCATCGGTAACGTCGTTTATGGTATATTTCTTCGCCTTAAACCGGCTCTAAATATTAAAAATGTTTATCGTATTATCATATATTTCGTGCAAGCCATGTCTGCAATTTAACGAAAGTATCGTATTTTTCTTATCTTTGTCTTATTCAAATCAACTACTCTAACCGCCGTCTATTTTCAAGGTTAGGTTAGCTTAGGTTAGGTAGAGGCGGCAGTCAGAAAGCTGGACTCACTTAGACCGTTTTGGTCCATTGTGATGCCACGGAGACTCTGCTTATGCGGAGTCCCCACCGTCGAACCATCCAGAGCTCAGTATAAAGCTACTAATACGTTGAAGTTCAACACTAGCAACGTCAGAAAGTTCCCTGAATTCAAGAGCGCCCATTGTGGCCATTCTCTTTCCTGCAAGTCCAGGACAGTGACAAAGAAAATGTTCTCTGCTTTCCTCTTCATCGATGTCTTGGCAGCTGCGGCAAAAGTCGTTGTGTTCAACCCTAAGCCTTTGTGCATGCCTACCTATGAGACAGTGTCCGGTTAACACGGATACTAGAACCGAAATTTGTTTCCTATTCTTCGAAATTAGGTGATCCGTACCTTCTCTATTTAGGTGAGTCCATAACTACCTTGTGATCACGCAGTCATTTCTAGTGACCAACCTTCTATTCGTTTCGTCCTCTGTCTTGCGCCTAAGTCTGAGTATGCAAGAGAGTAGGGGTAGACCTACACATTCCAAATCCGGTGGAACCTGTAAGAAGCCCTAGAGTTCCCCTATTCTTTTTTCAAAGGCTGCATGAAACTGCTCTGCCGCCGGAAGTTAACGATTACTGCAGGCAAGTTAGTCCTCAACAGCTGATTGCTTTCTGCTTGTGATTTTACTTTAATAAGAGATGTAATGATGTAACCACAAAATGTCACTTTACATTAGATTTTTTGACAGTCTTTAGATTTTTTTTTTTCTCGTAAAATGTGATGAAAGTCTTTATACATGTATAATAGTCTGAGTGCCACTTTAATGGTTTATACCAGGTTCTACAACAAAATTAACTTTTTATTTTAAAATCTCTAAGGATATAAGCACGTTTTTAAACAAAATAAATGATTAAATAATTTCATTTTCACTATTTAATATTTGTTGGTTTGTTTCAAAACTACTTAGCACTTCAACTGTTTAGTTTTTTATTAAATTATTTCTTTAAATTTTTTTGGCTTATGACTTTTTCTTTATATCAGTCAGCTGTTTTCAATGTTTTTGTATGTAATTTCTTGGGTTAATTCGTTAGTTGTTTTCTCTAATAGAGTATCTAGTACAATGTCTGCGATGGTTGGTGACAGAGGGTTTCCCTTCGCATACCATACGTTTGGTTATATATAACGTCTTCACGCATGAAATAATTATTTTCGTTAAGACAAAATGTTGTTTATGTTTTTTTATATGAGATTACAAAACTTGATTGCAGAAAGCGATATTTCTTCGCACGTCTTTTAGATTCTACCGACGACGAACTGTCGATAGTAAGCGATCGTCCAAGAAGAAATGAAGCACGTATTCCCGAATATATTTGATTATATTAAAACATTTTTTAACCCCCGACCAAAAAAAGGGGTGTTATAAGTTTGTAGTGTGTATCTGTGTATCTGTGTTTCTGTCCGTGTCCACGTACAGACCAAACAGCTGGACCGATTTTGATTTAGTTTTTTCTGTTTGAAAGGTGACTTGATCGGGGGTTTTTAAAATTTTTAATTTTTGTTATTTTAAGTTATTTTTCGAAAATGTATGCAGTTAAATATATATTTTACTCGTGAAATACAAAGCAAAGTTTATAAGCATTTTATTAATTAGTATACGGTGTTTTCATCATTATATTATTAAATGATACTTATTTGGTGCAAATGTAATGGGGCTATATAATATACAGATCTTGCCTTATGAAATAATGAAAACGGATTGTAATTATCACTATCCTATTTATAGCGAGAACAGTTGAAAAAAGCCTTACCAAATAACTTAGTTTCATCCCATTAAAGTACTCTAACAGCCTATAGTTAGGGCAAAATTGTGTATAGGACAAACGTTGTGCTATTTATTCTAAATAAAAATGGTTAGAGAAATTGTGTCCAAAACTCGCCGCATTTAAAAATTATGGAGCCGAAAGTGTTTAATAGTGAATATATGCCATTTTTCGGGTGAAAAGTGCAATGCGAATGGCCTGTTTGCACGCTATCAATGCAATTTTTATGGCCAGTCGGTGGAGCGAATAAAATAAATACTTTCGGCATCCCATGAATTTTTTGGGTGGTCTTATGTTCATACAATAATAGCAACTTTCCTCTATGCAATGATGGACATATCCATCATCACTACCAGTTCCAACAACGGTCACAATTTTCCTATAGTATCCCTTTAAAGATGCTACAATATATAGAATAGAAATAATATCGCAGACTTCAAAGTTCTACAAACGGAATGCAAAGACTAACTAACACTATTTCATTTAAAAGGTCCTTTATTCTATTTTATTTTATTTCTGGTTACTCCTTCCTACATTTTAGTTGCCACTATATGTAGCATTTTTAAATATATGTAAAAATAAAAACAATGTTTAATTGAATAAAAATATTTTACACGCTAAAGCCACGACCGCTCTTGCATGTAATAAAAGAAAATTTATTTTTTTTTATATAAACGGCAGCACATGTGCGGTTTTGTTCGTGGATATTCTTTAATTCAATATTTAGTCCTTCAATTGTTTTGTTATTTAATTTCTTCGGCTTTTATTTTTGTGTTGCATGTTAAATATTATGAATATTTTAAAAGGGACTAAAAACAGTTCAGCATTGACAACAAAAATTGCAGTTTTAGTACGAAAAAATATAAATAAGAAATGCTACAATTAAAACGAGCTCATGGTTAATTTATGTTTTGCAAGTGTATGTGGGTTAAATGAATTTTTAATTGAAACAAGATTTTTAATGAAAAAAAATTTATTTAAGGTCATGAAAATGAATAAGTTTAATTATGAAAAAATAAATTCAGTAAAGTGCGACTTTGACTCGCGCACGAAGGGCTTTGAGCATTTTTTTTAATACAGTGTTTGTTACGTTTTTTCAGCTGAAATAATTTTTTTTTATTGTTTTTCGCTTTTTTCTCGTTTTGACGATTTTTTAAATTTTGGCGATTTTTTATTTAATTTTGGCGATTTTTTTAATTTTGGTTATTTTTTTGCGATTTTTTTCATTTTGGCGATTTTTTTTCATTTTGGCGATTTTTTTCATTTTGGCGATTTTTTTAATTTTGGCGATTTTTTCATTTTGGCGAATTTTTTTTCATTTTGACGATTTTTTCATTTTGGCCATTTTTCCGGTTTTCCGCGATTTATTTTCGATTTAAAAATTTTTTTTAATTTGGTGCTTTTTTTTCGTTTTGGCGATTTTTTTTTTATTTTGGCGATTTTTTTTCGGTTTGGCGATTTTATAATTTTGAGATTTTTTTGTTTTACCGTTTTTGAAAATTTCAAGAAGTTTGCTCTTACGGTTTCCAAGATACAGCAAGTTATCAAAATTACATAGTCAAAATTACATTAACTGATGGTACACCCTCTAATTGAAATTTTTTAAATTTTAGTGTTAATTGTTGTAGTCTGTATAAAAATACACTAGCCTTACAAATTTCAAGTGCATATACATACAATTGTATGTATATTACATGGGATTTTAACATTATTCGTTGCTCGTTTTGGCACACCCTTTAATTTCCAACTCTCATGTATTTGTTGTTGTAGCGGCCAAGGGTCTACACACTCTGTCCAAATTTCAGGTCCGTAGCTCTTACGGTTCTCGAGAAAATACCCTGTGACGGACAGACGGACAGACGGACAGCGTAGCGAAAACAATAGGGTTCCTTTTTCACCTTTGGTGTACGGAACCCTAAAAAAATATAACAAAGGGTAAGGCAATCCTTAGATATATGTATTTTTATAAATAAAAAGAGTCCTGTTGCAATATGAAGCCACCAGTGCAGAGAAAAAAATGTTTCGAAAAATCTGCTGCCAAAAGGAGCTCAGCACACTTTGCATTAATTGAGCTACGGATGGAGGCAAGATTTTAAGATTTCCTGGTACTTGTCTTGGTAACTAACTGTTCTAATTTGTATAACCAAATGTTCATTTTGATAACTATAGTTCCTAAAATAATTTTCCGTGCCCCAAAAGTAAAAAAGGAGCCCTATTGTTTTTGCAGTGATGTCTTTCTGTTCGTCTGTTCGTCACTGGCTGTTTTCCTGAGTGCCGTGAGAGCTACAAAGCTTAAATTTACACAGAATATGTAAAACTTTGGTCATTAAAAATATCAACAGCACGCATTTTTCTTATGTGCATTAGTGTCCTAATTCTAGTGATGCAGGCATAAGGTACTGGTCACTAAACTATACCGACTGCATCAGATACTAATCCTAGTGTAACATCAGAGCACCCTCCTACGTTGTGTATCATCGGCGAAGTAAAATAACCAATAAAATGGCTACTAAGCACAGCTTCAAAAAAAAAAATAAATACTCCTCATGCGTGCACAAAAAGCAGAGTTGTAAATTAATGAAGCTTTCCTCTATCTCTTTCTTCACCACTTGTCTTCTCTATCGTTATCTCTTCCATATCGCACTCTCTAACTATATTCTCTTCAATTAACAGATAGCACAAAGGGATAATTGTATTGAACCCAAGTGAGCTGGACTCTAAATTTCACCCTTCCTCACCAGCAGCCTGCTAACCTAACCTAAGGTAATAGAATGTTGTCTATAAGATGCATTTAAAATGCAATGTATTGCTACATATCATTTCAGCAGATATTGAAGAACATACATACATAACAAACAGGAAGAATACAACATTTAGCGAGGGCCCAACCTAAGCAAAAAGTTTAATAAATCAAACGGCAAGTCTCAGTAAAAAAATTGGCAACGTTTGAGAATTTTTCAATAAAGTCATATTTCAGAAATAGACACTGCAAGAACTAACAAAATCCGCTCCTGCTCTTTACTTGAAAAATATTTTTAAGCAACCTTTGATAAAAAGTTGCGAAAATGTTGAGAAAATAAAAAAAAAACGCAACAATTATCTAGTCGTAAAATATGTTATGAAAAATAGACGTTATAATAAATTAGTGTTGCTATCGATGCTCACACCAAAACATTTAAGAGCAACGTTGGCGAAAAAGTTGCGAAAATGTTAAGGATAGCATAACATGGAAATTACGATTTTTTTTGTGAAGTTCATGCCGTTTACTACAACACTAGACCTTGTTACAATTAAAGATTAAGACTATACATCACAAAAATGATGAATATGTAACCATTTATATGATATGTCTTCTTACACTACTTTCTAATTTTGGTAACACTCCCATTTTCTCCAGTCATAGGACGAGTACTTTTGGATCACTTGTCACCAAATTTTCTGCAGGGATGTCATAAACAAAATACTTCAGTAAACTAGTTTTGCTATCGTTGCACATTTCAAAACATCTAAGAGCAATCTTTGCGAAAAAGCTGAGAAAATGTTTGCAATCCAAAAAAGGGAATTTTAGGGCCTGTTCATCTAAATGTGAACGATAGATTCGATCGAAAAATTATATTAGAAACAAAAAACTGAAATTTGTTTTTGTTTTCAATATAAATAATCGAGCGAACCTATCGTTCGCATTTAGATGAACTGGCACGTAGTTTTCTTTTTTTGTTCTAAAGTTCAATGTGTTATGAGAAATTATTTAAATTCAATATCATTTATATTTACAACCTGTAGTTTCCCAAACAGCATGTTTATTCGGTTGTGGCCGGTTTTATTTCCATGCTTGTAGAGTTTTCTTTATTTAATTGGTTTTTCTCTACCTTGCATACATACATACATATTTTGCCAAGACAAGTAAACTACTCGTACCATAAGTATCAGTTACTCTCTGGCTAAGCGAACATGACTAGAAGAAATATATTGTAGATAAAATTGTTGATGGCTGAGCTTGGAGTAATTAAGTCATGTTAGCGTTAACTTAATTAATATCATGTTTTATTTTTTTTTACTATTATAGCTTGTATTTTTCTTTCGTTATTTATGGCTGTTTAGTGTTACAAATTAAGCAAAAAAATTCTTAAATAACTCTTGCTGATATAAATGAGCAATCTTCACTCTTTTAGTTTCTCTGCACAACTAAGGATATAAAATATGTTCACAAATTTATTTTAGGGGCATTATGTTTATTTAAATGAATTTATTTAATAGTCTGGTTTAGGGCAAAACCGGTGGGATAATTTATTTTCTAATAAATAGCAGAGTTGGTTTACGAAAAAAAATTTTGCAGTCAAGAACTTATTCACTTGTCTGCGAAACCTGTGCTAAAAGTCAAACTTAAAAATGAACGTAGTTTAACAAAAATGCTAAACAAATAGGTTTAGTCTTTGTGAGGAATACGGCTGAAAGAGTGTAAGAACGTATGATTAATCTTGTTTAAATATATAAAAATTATTCTGTGAATTATAGCACTGGTATTCCATCAAAGTTACTATTTAGGACAAAACATCAAGTTCAGCCAAGCCGAAATATTTTAAGCTCATGACTGCACGCAAAGAAAAAATATGGTTGAGGTAACCATTATCAAACAGCAACATACTATGATTGAATTATATGGTTGCAGTCAAATCATATTATTGTCAATGGAAAAGCAAAGTTTAAATAATATTATTTTCTGAGTTGATAATAATATTATATACAAAAACAATTAACTTTGTTATACCTAATCTTATTATTGTAAATAAGGCAACACTATTGTTAGATGTGACTAAAATATAATTGAAACTTACTATACCATGTTCTAATATTATAATAATGCTGTTAAATACGACCATAGTATTATTTTATATAATAATAATATTTTGTTTTTTAATCATATATTTATTGGCAAATCTTTTGTTCAAAACAGCTGTGCGGTAAGTCCGAAATAAAAATAAATTAATATTGTTGAAATAAAATGTATGTATGTACATATGTATAGAAATGTATACTTACATATATATATATATATATACACGAAATACAAACACATCTGTATAAAGAGATATACATACATACATATGTACATATTATTCTTATTTATCTACCCTTTTGTTTATACTTTTTTTTATTTATTTAACACGACGCGTGCACTACCGATAGCTTACAAACGAAACACTGAACTGACAGAAGGTTTTTCTGAAAAAGATTTTTTTAAAAACTTAACATAGTATGGTTTTGGATAACATTATGTTGTTATTTACATCATATTATTTTTACACAATAATACAGATTATATTGTAGTCATAAATTTTTAACAAAACTATATTGTTAAAGTCTAACCATATCGCACTTTCTATGAATATGTATGTATGAATGTAATTATTAAATTTAAACATTAATCTGTTTATCGTAACGAAATTAATGTTTAAAATAACAGTAACTAGTTTTCAACGACCACACATTTGTTTCAGAGAACATAATATTGTTTTCTCAATCATTTTACAACCATATATTTTCTTTGCTATGTATTTAGTTCGTGAATAAGAATTTGGCCTTTAATAAAACTCGGCAAAAGTAATTCCGGTCGAAGTTTCGTATTTTAAAAAGCCAAAATAACGAGTACATTCCGAATAGTCCTCCTTAAATTTTCCCCCGCAGGACTCCTTGCAATGACTAACTTGATTGTGCTTCACCAAATCTGATCTACATTTTAAGTTTTTTTTTTCAAAACATCTTTCTTCTCAAACATGTTTGTTTGTTACTAAAAATGTATAACAAGAGTTAACTTCTAAACATCAATTTTACCATATTTATGATAAGAAAAATACTGTATTTCACCAGCATTTCGCTAAACTTTTTCCCTTTTATTTATTGATAAAGTTTTGTTTGAAACATTTTCTTATTATGCCTATATTTGCTTATCTCTTTGTCTCAGGCAAATATTTTATATTTTTAACAATGCAACTACTTGTGATGTAAAACATTTGATAACAGCCATAAAACTTAAAAGTTTCTTTGTACAAAACTTTTTTTTTTCTTAAGCAAATAATTTTGAGTTTTTTTTTATTTAAACGAAACAACGTGACTTAAAGTAAAGCAACAAATTTATGAACGTTATATTTGACTATGCCGAATATTAGGTATACTTCTTCAAATCATATGATTCATATTTAAAAAAATAATTATATTGTATATACAATACTATAATTTTTGTGTGCAACAATTCCTTTTCCCCAAAGCAGATTTAGAATTACATACATATACATATATATATACGACGAAAGCTTTTTGCTTAAAGTGCTTTTAATTTTCAGCAAAATCAAGTTCTTACGAGATTTTAGCCAAAATCTAATCGATTTAACATACAAAATAAAATCTACTGTGCACATAAACATGTGTGTGAATTGGCTACATTGCAATTGTTTAGTTGCAGTTTTGCAGTTTGGTTTTGATAAAATATCTTAATATATGTCAAATGAACTTTGTGTAAATGGTATAAATTTTTATAAAGATTTTATTTGAAATTGGATAGATTTTGTCCAGAATATTATCGAAATGCTAATTTTCAAACAATATATTTTTGAAAAGTTGTATTTTTAATCTTGATCTTGTTTAAAGAAAAAAGTTATTTGTCTTTTGGCAACTTTTTTCGTTTGGCGAGTTTTTGTGTGCTTGTGTTATTTTCCGTTTTTTCTATTATTTTTTGTTTTTAACGATATTTTAGTTTCAGCGATATTTTTCTTTTGGCTATTTTTTTTTTAGTGATATTTTAAATCAGGCTGCTATTTAGTTGTGCAGCATTTTTATAGCTTTTTTTTATTTTATAGTTGCATTGATTTCTTTTGTCTTTTTATTTATTATTCGAGCGATTTTGTCTCCAATTTTTCCGTTTGTTCACTTTTTGCTATTTTTGACAAAATTTTTTTTAGTTTGGGCGATATTTTTCTATTGGCGATTTTTTTCATTTCAGTGATAATTTTATTCTGTTTTAATGTTTTAGCGATTTTTAACTTGGACTTTTTTGTTCTTGCGATCTGGAAATTTCATCAACTTTTAATTTTGGCGATTCTTTTTGTTTGAGTGATTAATTCAATTAATTTTTAATTTTTAAGATTTTTTCCGTATATGACTTCTCGTTTTAGCGATTTTTTTCAAGGCGTTTATTTTGACGTTGCCTTAGTATCGCATTTTTTTCACTTTAGCGACTACTTTTTCATTTCGCCGTTTTTTTTTCGTTTTGAAGATTTTTAAGCAATTGGCGAACTTTTTGCATTGGATTTGTTTTTCTAATTGACGATTAAAAAATATTTTAAATGCTAATACATTTTGAACTCTCAAATTTTAATATAATTTAATAATTTCATGATATGTTTGAAATTTATTTGCTGGTGGTTCAGCGATGTCTATATGGATTTCATTGTTGCTGTAACAAATCGTCAGTAGACTTCAACCACACATTTTGAACAGTCACAAACCTCTTATCTTATGTACAGACTTTCAAAAACTATTTGAGAATTCACAAATAATAATATTTTTGAAAATCACAAGTCTACTGACGATTTGTTACAGCAACAATGAAATCCATATAGACATCGCTGAACCACCAGCAAATAAATTTAAAATTAAAATAAACTTATGATAATATGTCGAATAATAAATTTCTTAAATTTCATGATATGGGAGTTATATGGGAAAAGTACAAAAAATGTATGCCTTTTGGCCTTTTATTTATTTGGATTTTAAAAAGTGTTAAAGGGTATTCGAGATTTTTTTTTCAAGATATGAGCAGTATTTATTAATTTTTTTTCTGTTCAATATTTTAGAAGCTGGAGAAGCGTCGATGTTGCCAGATGGCGCAATAGGCCCACCTGTGCAATAGAGAAAACTCTCTGGCCTCGCCTAAGCTCTCACAGAACTAAAAACCTCATAAACTCCACTAGTAAGCACTTGAGAAATCTCGTTGCAACACTGACCGGCCACTGCTCTTTCGGAATCCATGCTAAGCGCATAGGTCTTCCATACAATGATTACTACTCCAGTTGTAATGATGAAGAGGAGAACATACTGCATCTCCTCTGATTTTGTCCTGATCTGTAAAATCTCTAACTTATCTAAATTATCCTTTAGTAGCCTATTCGAGTTATCGGAAATAATACTAAAAAATCTGAGCCTTTACATTAGGCCTGTAGTAGCACACGACCCATTTATAGACCCCGTCTCTTCTCTCCCCAAGCAACTAATTATCTGCATTCTACATCTATAATTTTCAACTTTCTCCCCCTTCTCGTTCCTTGTATTTTCTCACCAACTAACAGTTAGCAAAACAGGATCATTTTATTGGACCCAAGTGGATTGGACCCTTAATTTTCACTCATATTTATTAGCAATCTGCTAACATAACCTAACCTAGCCTATTTTAGAGGACACGCTATGAGCCATAAAGAGTACTAAAATTTAAGATTTTACCCGTTTTTTTCCCTAAAAGTAAAAATAATAAAATAGTTGCTAGAAAAACACGCCCATTTATTTTTTGCTAAGCTTATAATTCAGTTTACTTGTTAGTTTTTTTCGAATTAAATTTTTTCTCAAAATAATCATATTTGAAATATAAAAATGCAATTAATTGGGTTGTCTGCAGCATTTTAGCCTTTATCTAATGGTTTCAAAATCGTTATTTCGCCTACAAAAATTCAAAATTCCCTTGGTACGAATGCATTCCATAAGTATTGCTTTATTAGCTGCCATATGATCATTGCTGGAATAATAAGTGTAGTGAGAAACTCCTACATATCCCTACATTGAGCCCCTTATTGATAGTTATCTACATAAAAAAGCATAAAAAACTGAAAGTGAAACTTTGGCCATTATGAAAGTAATATTTTATGACAAAATCTAGTTTATTCGAAGTCTAAACAAATACACAAGTACTATATTCAAATATGGTTGTGCTTAAGTTCATGTGCAACAAAGTATTGCTGCAAAAGATACTTTGAATCTGGTGGATGTTTATAACAATACTTATGTAAGTACAATGTATGTATAAACACTTTTTATACTTACACGATAACTATGCAGCAGTATGTTAAATTTATTACTTTATGTTGGTATTTATAACTTGCTTCTTTATTTTTGTACTTTGGAAAAATAATACAAGCACCATAACTTGTGTGGGAAAATGTCATGAAAAAACCCATACACATGCTTAAATGCCGCCTGGAAAAGTACGAGTAACTGTGTATGAGGCACGCTATAGAGGAAACGGAAACAGCTTAAGTGCTGTTGGTTGTTTTTCTATCTTGCTTGCTTGGCTTGTAAAAATGTGCTGCTGCTCTATGTAAAGTTTGATTGCCCTTGCCATTTAAGTATTTATGCATATGTTAAATATATTTGATAGTTGGGTTGTGCGCGTGTTTTTTCCCCGACAGATATTCTGTGTTAAGTTACTGAATAGTAGAAAAGTATTTAGTTTTTATTTTTTCTATAGTTTGCAAAATGTCACTAATATTTAAACTATTAAATTTTTTAATTTAAAAAAATGGATTGTTTTCAAACACAAGCTGTCCAGACAAAAGTTAACCGCTGATGCATGTATTTCAGTCTTACAAAAATTTTGATTAAACTTTATTTAGTAACTTGCAATCAATTTGTTGGTAAGTGTAAGTAATAACACTTTCCAACAAATAAAAAATAATTATTTAAAAATCGGCAACTCTTGTACAACATAATAGTTGTTATGCTTTCAATGTTTTACCTCAGCATAATCGTCCATATTTTTATACTTGTCTATATTGTTCTCTAACTAATAATCGGCCTAATTACGAGTGTCGTATTTCGACAACGACTGCGACAATTTCGTACTAGATTAAAGAAAAAATGTTGCAATGTTCTTTAGGTTAGGTAAGGTTAGCAGGCTGCTGGTAAGGAAGGGTGGAATTTAGAGTCCAGCTTCCCTTTGTGGTACCTGTGTGGTGAAGAGAAGATAGTGAGAGAGGGTGATAGGGGAGCAGGAATAGTGATAGAGAAGACAGGTGAAGGAAGACAACTCTGCTTTTTTTGCACATTTATTTGCAGTGTTGCAGCGCCTCTGGTGTCAATGAGGCGTATTAAATTTTTAAACTGTGTTTAGTAGCCATTTTATTGTTATTTTACTTCGCCGATGATTCTGCTACACAATACCGACAAAGGAGGGCGCTCTGATGTTACATTAGGATTAGCATCCGCTGAAGCCGGTGTAGTTTTATTGACCAGTGCATTATGTCTGCATCACTGGAACTTTTCCCACGACAACTGATACAAAGGACACTAATGTACATCAGAAAAATGCGTGATGCTGTTATTTTAATAACTGGGGTTTAAGGCCAGGACATTCGGTCAAAGTGCTAACTACTTCAGCCAACGCCACCCTCTGCAATGTTCTTTAGTCTTATACAAAATCGTCGTATTCGAAGTCGTAATACGACACTAGTAATAAGGCCCAATATTTGGTTGATCCTCATTGTATACAAATGTTTTTATGGACAAGATTTGTATTAGGTCAGTTCCTTTATATATTCGCAAATCAAATGAGCATTTTGAAGCCAAGCAATAAATTTTATCAAGCAAAATCAGCCGCATAAAATCCTGTCATAAGATAAAGAAATTTCCTACACATGAATTTACATTGTTTTATTTGTGTTGTTGGCTTTTCTGCTTTCTTCCTTTTTTTTCTCTCTCTTTTCTCTAGTATCACTAAAGTCATCATCGCCACGAGAGCGAGCAAAAAACTTATTGTTTTAACAATGTCATTTCTGTCTGCATATTGAAGGGGGTAACATAATCTTGACTGGGTCACATAAAGCAGCAGGGCTACATATCATTTATTTTATTTTATTTTATTTTATTTTCAACATATTTTTATTATTTAATATTTTACTACCACAATGTGTGTGTGTGTGTGTGTGTGCAAGGATGTGTATTTGTGCTATTCATGGGATGCTTCAATGCATGCAAATGTTTTCATAAGAGTGTTTTTGTGCTCTTGTTTGATTGAAGGCTTGAAAACTTTGTGGTTATTAACAAGCATAAAAATAAAAAATTCTAATATTACACTTTTACTTTTTTTTCACAATCTGTAAAGTTAAACAAAACTGTAACACATAATTTAATATGGAAAATATTTTAGTTTTATTTTTATCCATCCACTACATGTTTAGAATAACATGTTAAGGGATTTGATATTAAAAATGATTATCTAGGGGGATTAAAGGCCAAGAGTATTGTTCTCATAATCCCATACACTTAAAAGAAATGTCATGTAATATGATATATTTATGTGCGTATGCAACGGCATGAATAATAAACAAGTTTATAAGTGTTGCTCTTTGTTAAGATTAGCCAAACTTAAAAGGCTTTCAAGGTGCATTGATATAAGGAAGGCTGAGTTGTTTTTGTTTACCGTTCGTTAAATAGAGGGCACACGTTTAGCACATTTCTGAAGAAGTTTTTATTGTTCAAACTCCCCAAGCCTCTAATTCGTGTTCATATTACGATGCGATTTCCTAAATATAATTTTATGAAGTATCAAATTGCTGAAAGAAATAAAAAAGCCTTACGAGCAGCCTTTTTAATCTCATTGAAGAAAAAGGGGTTTTATTTGTAACGTGTTTTATTATTGGAAATCAAAATTAAAGAAAGTAACATGCACTACCACCTCCCGAGAGAAGAATATGTTTTCATGTTTTCATTAAGTTGTATGTAAATTAAAAATTTTAAACGCGTTTTCTGCAAAACTAGTTTTGTTTAAACACTATTGAAGTCAATGAGCGATATATTTTTAATACATTGTTATTATATTCAGGGGGCAAATCACGGCATTCGATACGACTCGTAATTTAAAAATATTTCCATATAAACTCTATTGAAATATTTCTTAATTACGAGTCGAATGCCGTGATTTGCCCCCTGTATTCAATAAATATCTGGACTAAAAAAGTATGCAATAGTTTTTGTTATGCAAAGCTGACAAGACAAACTGACTAACCAAGGAGTTTATATTTTTCTTCTTTGTTCCAGAAATTTGCTCGAATTCTTTTGTCTTTAAGCCCATTACGGAGTTCCGAAGGATTTTCACATTTGTAAATTTATATTTATTTCTACACAGAAAAATAATCGTGCAGGCTTTTGTGTAGAATTATGTTTTCCGTACACACTAATTCATATATTTCTTAATTATAATTTACATTAATAATTAACAATTTACTAAATATAAGAAATGTCATGAATTTCGTAACCAAACAATTGAATGAACATTAATTTTTGGTTCAGTTGAGTGCAAATAATCTCCACTTATATTTACAACATCCCTAAGATAGGCAATAAATTTCTAAAATTTCGTGTGATTTTCTTTTGAAAGTCCCTAGTGCGGACAAATTAAAATTTCTTTACTAGCGGGCTCCACTAGCCATGAACTTGGTATGGGCATCATGTCAGACATCGCAAATGGCTAATGGAGACCGCTCATGTCAAACTTTTGTCCATGCTCTGACATGGATGCCTGAACATATCGTCCCTACCACGTCAAACTAAAGAATATGCAAAATTCGTTTTTTGGATTCCTTACCTTGGTACCATAATTTTTAGAATATGACACATTTCGAAATGCTGAAATTTTCATTGACGATAGATAAGTCAATAAGAAAAGTACAAATTTGCATATTGGATAGTTTGATGTGGTAGGGACGATATGTCTGAGCAACAATATTCGCCATGAGATTCATTCTCAGTCTGCAACCATTTTCAATAGAGAGAAAAGAGACAGAACAAAATTGGTAAATATTCCATCTTTATTGCACAAGCGCAAAATACTTTGATATGCCTGAACACGGACATCGCAGTATTCACCACAACAAAGAACTTGATGATTTTTTCACCGTTGCTCTGCCGGCCTCATGTTCATGTCATGTCCAAGTCGATGTCTAATGGAGACGTAGGATTATGAAATTTAGCAACCTCAATTCGGCTAAGTTTTTTTTTACATACAGTTCTTTTGAGAACCTGAAATTCCTCAAGAACTACGTACCAGTCTTTAAGCGAAAGATGTCACTCCCACCTTTAATTTTATTGAAACAAAAAACAGCTTGAGGGAAAGTAGCGCTGCATAACTTGTTTTCCATAGAAAATAAATGTAGGGTGACGCTAAGCATATACAAATTTTATAAAGGTTTTGTTGTTGTAATTAATATGTTTTCAATATAAAATTTATAAACGTTTAGTGTTGCATTTAACAAAATAAGTCCTTTAGTTAGGTTAGGTTAGGTTAGGTTAGTCTGGGTGGTCAAAGGACCTCGCATAGACCAAGATTGATCCTTAGCGATACCAGAATGTGACAAGAAATCTGCAAGTATGGCGGCCTAGTTCACGGTGCCTGTATCGAATGACTCCCACACATATTTAGCAGCATACACATTTCTCTTACCGACACAAGATCAAGACTACGAAAAGTGTGATCACCAAGACAGTCATATCTAGTGCGGCTTAGAGCCGGACAGTGGCACAGTAGATGTTCTATTCTCTCAATTACCCCGGGTTCCTTACATTTCCTGCAGGTGCCGTCAGCTATTTCTCCTATTTTGACGGCATAAGAAGCCGTCCAGCAGTGTCCAGTTAATATCCCAACTAGAAGTCTACAGTTGCTTCTGGTTAGTGATAAAAGGAATTTGGTCGATTTAGGATCATAGGAACTCCACATGAGTTTAGAAGTTTTGCAAGTTTTCGTCGCACGCCAACTTTCCTCCGCTTCTTCCTTCATCTTAGAGTCTAAGATCCATTTCAGGTGCTGAATTGGTTTCCGAACATATAGCATTTCTTCCACAGGTAATTGGATTCCCCTTTTGGCCAGTGTATCTGCCATTTCGTTTCCCTCAATCCCCATGTGTCCTCGTACCCAAAAAACATGTACTTGTCTGTCAGCACATAACCTATTTAGGGTATTCCTACACATGAGCACAACCGAGGAGTAGTTAAAGTCTGCTGAAATAGCCTTAATTGCTGCTTGACTGTCTATATATGTATATTTACACGCGCATTCATGGTTTGAGGGGTGAAAGCTAATTCTGCAGCTATTTTGGCTGCATAGATTTCCGCCTGGAAGATGCTATAGTAATCAGGAAGTTTATAAGATTCCTCTATACTGAGCTATGCGCAGTAAACCGTAGCTCCTACCCCGTCATCAATCTTTGAGCCATCAGTGAAGAAATTGAAACTATAACCCCTATAGTTAAGACCTTCGAGATAGCCTTCTTCCCTTATAGTGATCTGTGGTTTTTCAAGAAAGTTAATTTCTGGAATGATGTAGTCCGAGCTACACTCCATGTCTTCCACCAATTTACCGTGGCCAAATGGTTTGTACGACATCTGTCCTGTTATGCTCAGTCGGATTATGGAATTTAGGCCGTTAGTTAATTTTTAGTAGCTTATAGATTTGGACATATTGATACATACATACATATATATTTTTTTTTTTTTTTTTTTTAAGAACAAACACAACCCGCAAAGCGATTAGCTTGTCTGCGGAAAACACCCAAGGTCTATGGTGGGAATCGAATCCACGACCTCTGGACTGAGAGGCTAGCATTGCTGCCACTCAGCCACATATTTATTTTGTGCTTGCAATGACTTTGCTTTAAGTTTTTAAAAAATAAAATAAAATTTTTCTAAAAATTCATATTTTAAGATTTTTCTGCAAAATTGCCTCATTCGAGTTTTTGAAATTGAGAGTCGAAAAATAAGGATTTTGACACCAATATCCCACTGTGCGACGTCATGAGTAGTTTTTAAAATATTTGCTGCTAAGGCAGAACGCGCTTGTGTTGCCCCGAAATCGTGTATGTGGCGCCTCAGTCCGCGAGGCTAGTACATAAATATCACCAAGTACTGCGTACATTTTGTTACACACTTACTTCAAAAAAAAAAAAATCTTTTAAGTTTTTACACACTAAAATAGACAGCACACTTTAAAGAGAAACCCTCCAGAGAATCCTTTTTATACTTTATACGTGTCGTATGTTTGCATCAAATGTTAACTGTGACATGTCACATCCACAAAAAAGTTTCGAAAAAATAGTTTATGTACGAGTATTCAAAGCAGAATGAATAAAATAAAAATAGAAAGCTATAACACAAATCTAAATAATACGGATTACAATAGATGAAAAAAGCACTTTGTTGAACTTCATTTACTTACACCACCTACTGTCGACCAAAAGAAAGAAGAATATAAAATAAATGAAGGCGACCCTTCAAGAGGATTTGATTGTTAATCAAATGTGAGACAGCTAAAAGAACACAACACATAAATTTTTATTTATATTTATGTATATAAAAAAGAAAACAAGTATCAATATCTTGAAGTGTCTCCACTGTCCATAATTTTATTACTCACTCCATTAAGTTGACAGCAAAACAACAAACACGTGCAAACATTTCAATAAAATCAAAAGCAAAGATTTGTTTACGAGTTAAAGGAAACAGGCCTTATTTTACATCACCCTCTTGCAAAGAAAAATAAAACACACTATAAACTTTTTACAAGAGTTTGCTAATAAGCCCTAGTACAGGGGTCAATGTGTTTTGCTTGTTTTTGTTTTTGTAAATATTTAAATAGCATTTAACCAAATTACGAGTGTGAAAATGTTAAACGGAAGTTTAAGCTGTTACGAGAAATGTAACCGCTAATAACGCTGCCGCATGCTCATCCACACGAAAACAAATATGCGTATTAAGTTACAGGATAACAAACAAGTATTTTACCTACAGTATTACCTAACGTGTTTTTTTTTATTTAAGTAAGTATCTGTTTGTTCACCATTAAATGTAACCAACCTTTTTCCTTTTGTGGTTAGCCAGCATACCGGAAAAGCAACACAATTATTTGTTTGTTGCAAAAGTTTTATTTTGCAGTCTCTGTAGTTTTTATTTTCTCAAAAGGTTTAAATTTTCAATGTTGGCTCAAAAATTTCAGAAATTAGAATGTCAAGTCATGACACAAATATAATAAAAATTTATTACATAAATATACAAATTTATTGCAAGATATAAAAACTTATTATAATCGTGTTCATAATGTTATTTAAAACAAGCAAGAGTGCTATATTCGGCTGTGCCGAATCTTATATACCCTTTACCAACGTAGTAGCACCGTCTTTAAGAAAGGGATGAAAGGCTGAAAGAGAAGACAGGTGGTGAAGGAAGAGATAGAGGAAAGCTTCATTATTTTACAACTCTGCTTTTTGCACGTTTTTAATAATGCAATGTTGCAGCGGCTCTGATGTGTTTAGTAGCCATTTTATTGGTTATTTTACTTCGCCGATGATTCTGCTACAGAACGAAGGAGGGCGCTCTGATGTTACATTAGGACTAGTATCGGTTTAGTTCAGTGACCAGTGACTATGCCTTCATCACTTGAACTTTCTTTCCTACAACAACTGATACAAAGGGACACTAATGCACATCAGAAAAATGCGTGGTATTGTTATTTAATGACTGTTGGATACAGGGATTGAGCCCAGGACCTTCGCTTTTGTAGTCAACGTGTTAACTACTTCACACAACGCCACCCTTTTTTTTGAGTAAAGATCTTCCTAAAATATGAAATATGTTTAACTGAAAAAAAAAATTATTTTGGGTTATATTTGTACCCAATTTTTTTTCAATTTCTAACCCTGGAATCATAATTTAAATTTCTCTGGTTTTAGTACTAATTTATTTCTTTCTAAAATATAAAATATATTTAATTACCAATGAAATAACTAGCTTTATTTAATTAGTTTTATATATCAAAAAATGTGTACCTTTCCCAATCCTGGAATCATACTTTTAAATTTTTTTGGTTCCTTTTACCAATCTTGTTCTTTGAAAAATATATAAAATATGTTAAATGAACACAGAAAAAAATAAATAAGGAAAATACTAGTTTTATTTAGTTACTTTAATATCAAAAAAAGTTAAAATTTTCCAGGTCTGGAGCTGTGGTTTTTATTTTTCTAATTTTTTATACGCAACTTTTCTTTTTAAAACATAAAATAAATTATTAGACCTAGTTACATTTTATATATCACAAAGTGTAAGTTTCCCAACCCTGGAATCATAATTTTACATTTTTCTGATTTCTTGCATCAATCCTTTTCTTTTAAGAATGTAAGATATTTTAAATTTATAGATAAAAAGGAAAAATTAGTTTCAGTAGGCTATTTTTATATAGCAAAAATATTAAAGTTCCCAACCTTGGAATTTTTTTTTGATTTTTTTAATTTTTTATATATTTTGAATACAAATTATACTTGTCCTGAAATATAAAATAAGTTTATTTAACAAAAAAATCAAAAAATTTGTGTTATCTAGTTACTTTTATATGGCAAAATCAAAAATTAAGTTTTCCAGCCCTGAAACCATCCGCTCGATTTCGCTGATTTTCAATACCAATCTGTTTTGGACCATTTCGGACACACCAGTCCAATGACGAAGTTTCTAGCTTTTTTTGGGAATATTGATATTACGAATTTATTGCGCATGTGATAAAACACCATGCTGAAGAAAATGCAAAATTTTAATAACACAAAATAGCTGGTTAAAGGAAAAAATAAATAGTCAATACATTTTGAACTGTTCATTCAAAAAGTTTTACTAAAATGAAAATATTTTAATATCAAAAAAGTATTGCCTTGAAGATTTTCTTCTAAATGATAAAAATGAGATATTCTATTTATATCTTCTGGGCAAGATATCTTCCAAATGTTTGTAGGGATATATATAAAAATTTATTATAATGGTGTTCATAATGTTATTTAAAAAATTATATATTAGGGCTATTCAAACAGTCGGTAAGTGTCATAGTGTAATAATATTTTAAATTATTTTAATATATATTATTGTTTTTGATTTGGTTTTTTTTTTCAAATAAAAATTTTACAACATTGTAACACTATAATACTTAATACAAGACTATCTCGTTTGAATCAAGCAAACGATATTTTCCTTTCGAAGTTGTATGTATAAAATTAATAAAATAGTGTTGTATGTATTCAACATTTCAAAATATGTATTTAAAACTATCAATATTCTGAAGAACTTGAAAATCAGACATCGCTTAACGAAAATAAAATTGTGTTTTGAGATTATCCAACGTGAGTAAAAATTTTCTTTAAAAAAAATTATCGATAGTAAGAATTTGTATAAAGAAATTTGATTTGATAGTAAAAATTTGTTAAATAATCAAAATTTAGTAAAAATTTTATTTTGAAAATTAATCGATATAGCAAAAAATTTTTGATATAATATATATTTTTTTACACAATTAAAAAAAAAAAAAAAACTTTACTAAGCTCTCAATGCATGGAATAATTTTAAAGCCATTTAAAACTTTTTCTGCAGAAAAAAATTTAAAGAAAATGTGTGGGATATTTGCAAGAAACCCTTCTTTTTCCTTTCATGCATCCTTGCATATGAATATAATTCGTTTATTCGTACAAAGACAGTTCATGAATCATGGCTGAACGTTGGAATTATCCTTATAGAAGAAAATAATATCAAGGGGGCTCTTAAGCCTTTTTTTTAACTCACTGTCTCACTTTCATTGCAGGGGCGTCATTCATTCAGCTTCTTTACTGATGTGTTTCTTTATTATTATTGCTGTTGTTCAGATTGGATTTTGGCAATATGCAAAAGGATTTTATGTAGAGTAATTTTTTATAAAAAAAATTCTTTTTTTCTTATAACGTTGTTTACGATTTCCGTTGACTAACAACAGGAAGAAAAAAAAACACACACACACATATGTATATGATTCTAGCAGTAGGCAAAACAAAAAACAACAGTAACCAACCGTTATTGAATGATAGGTTGAGTACCAAAAAAGAGGGGGCGTAAGAGAAAAGAAAAACCCCACTGTCTGCTGTTGAGTGATAAATGACAGTGTATATATTTTTACGGTTTAATTCCCTTTATAAATTATTTTCAAACCGTGTGTGTTGAGTGGCTCAAATAAAACAAGTCGAATAAACGAAATAAATTATGAACGTAAACAGGAATAAGAAATTTACACGAATCAGAAAGGAAGACTTTAAACATTTGGTAATAAAAGTTGTTCACTATAAAATTTATGGTCTCTTAGGTTTCTTTTATATCAAGTAGATATATTTGTTTGGTTCCGCTTAGCAGGTGCTAAAAAAAAACTAAAAATTATATTAAATGGCATAATATTGAATTACGTTAAAAAAGGATATAAGTGAATTGTTAATCGTTAAATCGAATTGTTGTTAATGCTTTTATTAGCTTTAAGAAAGGGTAAGTAGATAGAATATGTATATTACATAAATTCTTATAGGTTTATTTAAATTCTATCTGTCTTATTCATTAACAATATTTTTGGTTTACAAAAGGTTTATAAAACAAATTTTGTATGGAAATTTTATTAATACAGCTTTTATAAAACCAAATTATTTTTTATGAATAAGGCCATATAAATATTATGATGAGCCTTTTTTAGTTAGCTGCTTGGAGTTAAGAGGTCGCCAATGCTTTTTGGGGCTCCGAAACACGATTTTTCAAAACAAACAAAAATCTCCAAGACCCGATATAAGTTTTTTTGGCATAGTACTTTTTTTTACAAAGCTGCTTCATATATGAAATAAATTTTATATTCCAATTTTAAAAGACTTGTGGGGTTATAATAATTTAATTTTATATTAGACATTAAGGAAATGATATTGAGCTGCAATTTATTGCAATAAAATTAGTTCAATCATCAATGAGTTAATTTGCTACTAAAAGCTTTGCTTGCTGAAAAAGCTATAAAGAAAATATTATTCCTTCTTATCAATTTCTACTAAGAGTTCATTCTAGTGTGAATGTCATTTAGCTTCCTGATAATCCTTCGTTTCTTTTATTATATCAGTTTGCTTCTAATTCGATACTTCCTTTCATTAGAACTCATATTTATAGTAATAAGCACACATACGAATGAACAGATCATACAGTTTTAATGCCAACAATAAAAGTAGAAAAATTTATAATTGAATTATGTTTATTTCACTTCATCGCCACATTTTCATAAAGCAATAGCAGCAGTTTCAGTACAGCAAAGGAACAATGAACGAAAAACATTGTTAAACAGAAAATTTCTATATTTTGAAAATGTTTTTTATTTTAATGCTTGTATTATGAACTACTCGTAGCATAGCAAAACTATAGAAAACGTGTAGCATCTTACTGTAATCTCTGTTGAAAAAAAAAATATTTGTAGTATTTTACAAAATATTTCCTCACACACATCATCTATAAATGTCTCTGGGCCTCCGAGCAAGAATTCAGTAAAGATATTTATTTATTGCACTTTCTGTTATGTTACTCTTCTTCTTTAACTAGAAAATTATATTTTCGTTAATGCATTTAATAAATAAAAATATTTAAGCTACATAACCTTAGACATTTGTGCACTCGTAGTATCCTGGAATGTGCAGTAGAGAGCAACAAACAAATTTAACTTAAATAAGAGATTTTTAAACTTAAATCTAAGTCATTTAAGTAAATTGTATTAAGTCATGTATGATGAAATTGTGAATTCGCAGGCTTAAAAATATAAATTTTAAGCAAGCCCGTCCTTAGTTATCAGAACATTTAATTTGGTGCCTACTTTTGCAAAAATGTTCTTCTGGCTTAAGCCAATTCTATATACACCGAAAGTTGAAGATCAATGGTAAGCAATATGAGTTTTTGATATTACTTACACAAAGCTGCCACTATGCAGGCCAATGCTATAATTGATAGTTTGATGAAAATTCCTGCAAGAAAATAGCTATCTTCCATATGTCCTAAGTCTCACTACTATCTTACTACTGCTTCTTTAATTATATTGCTAAAGCTAACAGAAAAATGTCACGTTAATCATTGCCATCCTTCATATATCCTTAAAAGTTGAATATATGATAACAAAACAGCTAAGATTGGCAACTACTTACAGAATTATACAATCTGAATATATAATTACAAAACAACTAAAATTAGCAACTTGTTACAAAATTTTACAAGAAATTATCATAGATAAATTGTATATCAATCGCAGCAATGATATGCTTAACTCACATATATCCTTGAATTTCAGCAAAAACTTACAACTACTTCTTAAATAACTTAGTAAAGCTCTCTGATAAATTAGATTTCAGTAGCTAAAAGGACTTCCAACTTGCCATATATCATTTATGAACAAAAAATACTAAAAACTTGCAGCTTTCCGAAATTAAATATCAATTCGTGAGGGTAAAGAACTACCATCTTTCTATATATCCTTAACTTTAAAGATTCAATTCAAACTGCAATCATCATTAAAATTAGCTAATATATACTTATAAAATTACAAAGCTAAATTAAAAAAAAAAGTCCAGTACAGTTAAAGCCAGAACAAAATTGGCTCCCATATATACCTATACTTAGGGGCTGGCCCACGATGTCGACAAAAAATTTTCCATCGACAACTTGTGTTGAAAACAACAATAAAATAAGAAAATTTGTTTTTGTTTTCAATATAAGTAATGGATAGAAAATTTCTTGTCGACATCTTGGGCCATGCCATTAATTTTGAGAATTAAATTTTAGCTACTATTGTGATTTGTAATACAGCTAATTATAATTAGAAACTTAAAAAAATTAACACTTAAGCTACTTATAGGTAGGTGAAAGGACATTCGTGCATTCCATATATCCTTAGATTTAAAAATTCAATTTAAAGTGCATTACAATTCAATAAAAGTTTGTTAATAGTATCTATAAAATTACACAGCTCTGTTTTTCAATAAATTTCCCTTGGCTCCCATATATTCTTAATTTTTTAAAATTAACTTTTCGCCTCAATTATGATTAGTATACACAGAATTATGATTTGAATAAAAGGAATTATGATTCATACATGTTAAGAAATTAACACGTAAAATTCCTACATACTCGTAATTTCATGTTAACCGATGAAAGGACATTTCTGCAACCTATATATCGTTAGTTTAAAAAAAACATCAGGTGCAATCACCATTATATGTGACCTTCTCCGAGAAAAGGGACCTAGTGTGTAAAAATACGGGTGTGTGTCAAAATCGATGCAAATGAGAAAAATATTAAAATTTTATTTTTTAAATGCGTTTTTCTCAAAACTTAATTTTCTCGGAGAAGGTCACATATTGCTAATTTTAATTATAGTTTATATTTTACTGATAGAATTATACGTTTTAATTGTTAAATAAATGTCAGTATATGTACTTAAAGAAAGGACAAGTTTGGATACCACATATCCTTAATTTTTAGAATTCCATACACCAAAGGTTACGATGTCCGCCTGTCTGTCTTTGGCCGATACAACAACTAATATATGCCAGTTGAAAAATAAAAGGTGTTCTAAAGCGAGCAATAAAAAAAACCTCCATAAAAAAAATTATCAGGTAAGGTAAAATATTCGATTATATAGGCTAAGAATCGTGTTGTATCCCAGTAAAAAAAATTGGAAGTCATTCTAAAGGAACTACATTTTCATTGCTTCCAAAAAATCTATATTTTTAATTTGCCGATAGTTAGCAAAAACCCAAGTAGAAGTTTATTTTAGTCATACAAAACCTTGTAATTCCGCTATAGTTTTAGAAATTGCTCACCAGAATTTAAAAAAAATCGATTTTTTTTTAAGAAACTTATGAACTAAATTTGGTCTAAAGTTTTAAAGTTATTTGCTTAAATTTACATGAAAATACTGTTTCGCTTTTAAATTCCTATAAAAAGAAACTAATTGTTAAAATAGGTAACTATTAACCATTTTTGCTAGATGAAACTATTATCATAGAACACAAAACAAGACATTTTTCTTAAAATCGCATCCAATTCGGTGACCAGGCATCGAAAAAGAGAACTTCTTGCAATGACAACCCTATGTAAAAATCATTAGATCGGATCGAAATTTGCACTACTTCCAGATCGCAAACTCTACATTTTCATGACTTTTTTGGAGTGTCTTTTTTTACTGGGATTATATCGAGCCATAACCGCTAAAATAGCTTAAGCGACACATTTTTTTGACTTCGTTTTTTTGACAAAAATCTACTATTTACGATCGCAAATAATAGATTTTGGTCAAAAAATGAGGTTCGAAAATTATGTCGCTTAAGCTTTTTGGCGGTTATGGCACGATATTGTTATATAGTGTCCGTACGATACTTTTCGTGTGCGAGTTAAAGTCGCACTTTACTGAATTTATTTACTCAACATAAGACTTTTTCAGACTGATGGCAATATCTCGAAATTTCTTTTGTTTTGTGTTTAGCCAAACTATTCTTCACTTAGTGCTTGGCTCCTCTTATTTAACATATGTGACGCGCAAAATAGAAAGGGACCTAAGGGTAAAAACCGGTTTTGTTCAGGAGAGCCATTTTAAAGATTTACCGTGGTGTACCGTCACTGAGCGTGTTGATATTGGTCTCATTTGAAAGCGACACGTGTTGGTCAACCTTGAAAACGCGCGTATGTCGTTCCTACCTCTTGTTTTGTGTAGTTGGTTTTTACTATTTTCTACCTATTGCGCTGCTTCCATAAGTTTGATCCAGGTTTATTTTCTGAAATTATTAATTGTGAATTATAATAAATACTCATTTATAATTCTTTTAAATCGTGAATATCAATCTGTTAGTACGAAAATTTTTTCACATAACCTTAGAATCGTCTGCTTCAATTTCATAAAACGCGCATATCTCTGGGAGGGAACACTTTTGGGGCATGGGATCGGTCTCATTCAATGCTCAGATGTTGTCCACATCAAAAAAAAAAAAGTGAAAATTGATTTTTTTACCCTTAGGTCCCTTTCTCTATGCGCTGTCACATATAGAATGTTCGAGAGGATGAACTAGAGGTGAACACTATTATCATCATATACATTAGCAATATGGCAATGGAGTTTGCTATGTCTTACTAAACGAAGGCGCTTCTGCTCTTAAATGAGTGGATAATGTTCCATTTGAGTTATTTCAAATTTCACAGCTGCTGTTTTATTTATGCTGGTAACTCTGTGATGTACAGTCATTGTTTAATTTCCTTATATTCGAATTTATTCGTTATATTTATCTGAATCTTCACTTCAATTTGATAACAATGGCACCTAATTACCACAAAATTCAATAATATCCAGCTGTGGGGAACCACTGTTACTTATGTACATATATGCCAATGTAAGTTGCACAAATTTTACCTTGATTTAATTAAACTTTTATTATTTTTGGTCTGGTTTAATTTTTTTTCTCCTTATTATTGTTTTAAAGGATCCGCCAGATAACTTTTTTTTTTGAAAATGCTATGCAAAACATCGAGTGTAGCTTCGGCTGTGTGGCACGTAGCACCATCCTATTGAAACCAAATGCTGCCAATATCCTCCTCTTCAATTTTTGTGAACAAAAATTCGTTCAACATGGCCCGATAACGACCGCCATTGACTGTAACGGCTACTCCTTGCTCATTTTCGAAAAATGGCCCAATTATGCCTCTGGACCAAAATCCGCACCAAACAGTGGCCCATTTTGGGTGCGTCGGGTTTTCAATGTATGCGTGCGGGTTTTCTGTGCCCCAAATGCGACAATTTTGCTTGTTTACATACCCGCCAAGATCAAAATGAGCTTCATCTGAAAAGATGATTTGTTTTTGGCAAAATCGGCATCTTCTGTAAGCAATATTTCCCAGCGTTGTTCAAGCGTATACACAACCATATTCGTTCAGCGGAACGATAAAACTAATTATCTGTCAAATCAGACATGAGCTAAGTGTTGCCATTCACGAAATAAGCACTAGTTGAAAAAAAACGTTAGATGGCGGACCCTTTACAAGTATAAATAAAAAAAAAATAATTGCAGTAGAAACAAAAAATCAGAGTATTAACTCTCATTGGTGCACATATCTTTCATTTACTCGAACAAAGTCATAACTCAAAAAAACCACATAGTTTCACAGAAAACGAGTTTAAAGTTTTCAATTTGCAAGCATTCAAATTGAAAAAGAATATTATTATTTTCTCTCAAAAATTTAGTACTCAAGATATTTGTAGGAAATTTTTACACAATTAGACATATTTAAATTTAATTAAACAAGAATGAGTTTTAATAAAAAAAATGTGATATTTGAGTTAATATCATTATTCATGTTGTTGAAAAACTTTAATGAGGAATAATTCTTAAGTTCAGTAGATAGACATGGCTGCTGATAACATGGGTGGCGGCACAGAAAAATGTCAACATTTCCCCCAGCTGAAGTCTAATTTAATTTTTTTTCTCTTATCTAGAAAGTCACATTAATTAATAAAAAAATTTTTTCACTGTATAAGAATTGAAAATGCTGAAGTTAATCAAGATTAAGAAATGATTACTGATTAAAATTTTTACACAATATCAATAACGATATGTAATAATTAATACTGCATTATTAACTCAAATATCGCATGTTTTGAGTTATGGCATTGTTGAAGTATACGAGCAATATTTATATGTATATATATATCTGCATATGTATGTGTGCATGTGTGCAGGTGTGTTAGGAATCCTAAACGTATTTTTTGTGTACCATTCTGCATTGTAGTTGACTTGCTTTTTTTTCTTTTCTTGCTTTTTTGTTCTTTTGGCACACAAATATTTTGTATTCTAATCTTAGCCTTTTGACTCTTTATTCCAGATGTATTCATACGTTCATTTGAAATGCCTAATGCATATACATATGTATGTATGTATGTATGTATGTATGTATGTATGTATATGTATTTAGCTCATTCTATGGATACAGACTACTTACGACACATAGAAATGCCAAAATAACCACAAATGTTACAATTCCAATTTACAAGGATTACAGTTGCTTGAAACATGATAAAAATTAAGTAGGAAAAATGTTAAACAAAATTTTATATGAAAATAAAAGCAACAGAAAACGAAATACTGCATGTTGAAGTCAGAACACAATGACAATTTTAATACCTTGGAGTTTTCTGGTTTTTTTTTCTTTGCTTTTTTGTAGTTGGTTCAAAATAAATAAATAGTGTTCCAAAATAATATTTAAGTTGATGTTATTTTGCTTTGGTTTTATTTTATAAATACACATTACAAGGCAGTCATCATATTCTACGAGGCAATGTCAATAGTTTGGCTTAAGTCAAATTAAGAAGGGTAGTGCAGAAGCACTGGTCACACTGGTAAAGCTTGAGGTATCAGATATCTTTTAAACTCCTAAATTCGCTCTTTTACCGAAGAAAATTTGTTTACCCAAAAGTTATGTACAGATGGTTGTCAGATCTTACAATATTGTCGGTTAAATGTGTTAAAAATTTCTTACAACCATAACATAATGTCCACACCTGATGAACTTATATCATGATGAATGTCAAATTGATATCATGATGAAAATTCAACTGATTAATATTATGGTAGCGTTATGATATAATCACAAGAGCTCACGGCCTGATAAATTCATTTTGATATCAAATGTCATTTTATGTATCACTGTGCATTTAAAGTTTATTTATTAAACAATTTTTGTTTAAAAAAGGCGGCACAATAATTATTTGTGACTAAAAAATTAAACAACGCGCAAATTAGATGTTTTTGGCAAGTATTTTTCAAATATTTGTTTGATTCGTCATGATATAAAATCATAAACGTCTACCCCTTTGTGCTGATATTAATGAAAAAATGACAGTTGCTTTGCGGGCGTTATATTACGAGTTATAATATAAAATCATCAGGTGTGGACACTATGTAAGAATTGACAAATTTTGTCTGACATCGTTGCCAGAAGAAGCAAGACTAGCAGCTGACAACAAATTGTCAGACATCTTACCATCGTGTCAACACATTTCGGTGCCATCGTAAAATTATTGGGATATATTTGTCAGACATTTTAATATTGTACCAAGATGTAACAAGTTGGGCAACACTGCACACACTTGATTTTAAAGAAAAAAAATGCACAAATATATTAAAATAAATGCATTAAAAATCTTGGCAATTGCTTCTTTATGGTTCATAATAATTTATATTTTCACCTTTTAACGCAAGCACAAACGATTGATAAGTGTCAATTAAATGATTTGAGTCTGGCAACACAAAACAGCTGATCTAAACATTTTTGCATATTACAACCGTGTAAACTGACAATGTTTTTACTGGCGATATTGCCAGATGAATATGTTGTCATACAACTGCCTGGCAATATATTCTAACAAATTTAATATAATCGTGTTAACTGACAACCAACATACAATATGCTGCAAATTTTTGATTGTACATAACTAAGGAGAGGTCTTGCCGAATTTGAGGTCTGTCGTACCAAGAACGCCTTTCAATGTGCTTTAAAGCAAAAAGTAAAAAATATTATTACAATGAAACTACAATGAGCCTAAAAAACTATTAAAAAATTCGAATGAATTTTAAAAAATTTCTCAAATTTTAGCTTTGCAAAAAAAGACAAGTGCCAATTTAATATGCAAATTGTAAGAGCTTGTTATATTTTTGCAAACACATATTGAGCATCCCTCGCATTTTGGGAAAAATATTATGACAATGTTTTTTTTTTTAATATTACATTTGGCTATAAAGGTTTGGTCAAAACAACATAATAAACAGAAAAATAATAAAACCACATTTTATTATGTACCACAATTTAATATAAATGAATATGAGATGGAGAGATTTACAAAAAAACCTAAGCAAAGTGTTTTTAATAGAAAGTTTAGATTAAGTTTTTGCTCATGTTAATAAAGGCAGTGTTGTGCTAGAGTTGTATAATTGTATGAATAAGAAATAAATGTATTTATTATTGTTATTATTATTCCATTGATTCATATTGAAATATAGAGCCACAAGATATGATTTCCCATTATCTCCTGCCTTCATTTCGCTCAATATACGCCATGCTTTGACAACTCTTTCTCGACAGCGCTATGAAATAAGGCTCAAGGAAATGACACCCAAATAAGAAATAAAATAAGCTGCAATAAAATAAAACCCAAAAAAATGGAAAAAGGCTTAAAAAAATTTATGAAAAAACACCCAATATAGATGAAGTAGAGCCCATTTAGAAAAGCCCAATGCAACAAAACTCAAGATGATATACAGCTCAAAAAATTAAATTAATAAGGCCCAACTAAACTCAGGATGAAATAAGGCCTAAACAATAAATTTCATTTATTAAAAAGCCAAATTAAAAATTCCTTAATTTTAATAATAGTGCCTTTCCTGAGTAGATTTCTGCGAGAATTGGCTGCCCTAGGGACTATTCTAAAGCCGTTATGATTGATTGTACACATTACACGGCCCTGAATATTTTCGCAAATGCTTGCTCTACCCCTTAAATTTAGGGGAGCGTCGTTCGGGTTCTAACTTTATGACAGCAAACAGATGTTATCAGCATAATCAGAGTCTTTTAGTCAAGTTTAAGGTGCCCACATTAACAGCCTGACCCGCTAAACTGTCATGAAAAATAAAACACAAAAACAGGAGGAAAAAAATGTCAGCGCTAGCAAAAAATGAATACGTATATTAATAATACGCCCACTGTAAATGATAAAAAATTAAGAGTATCTATTTGAATGTGTTAAACTCACACATATACGAGTATTTATGCAAGTGTTTGTGTAACTTATAATCAAAAGGTAACCACCCATATACAAACGCACCAGCTAATAAAAGTTTATTAACAAAGAAACACAAGAAGCGATAAAAAAAGGATTTTCCTTTTTTTCGTCCTTATTTTTCTCACACTCGCACAAACAGTTTATTATTCATCACATTTACATTTACATTTACAAGCAATCACACACTTCCTTTTTTAATGAAAAACTAAGACTGGAACTGAAAAACAACGCCCTCCAAAACCCACTCATTCATTTAACATTCCAAAAAGGGATTTAGCAGCATCCCTGGGGTATTTCGTTTCCTAAAAAATTTGTATATATCAACTTATTTTGGGGGGAATGTTTCCCTTTTAAATTGAAGATTGATGAGTGTTGATTGCAGAATGGATTTAACAAATAAAGTAAAGCAATTGTAAGTAAATTTAAAAGTTCAAATACTTAATGCAACTTAATTCAATAATGTCGAAAAGTTTTATGTTAATAAGCCAATTGATTTCGTTTAGTAAACATTTAAAAGCTATTAAATCAACATTTTGTATTTGATTTGTTGTTTCATTTGGATTAGTTTAGAAATATGTATAATTAGAAATATCACTTTCGTACCAAGGGAATTGAAATGTTTTATATAAAATTGCACTATGGGCTTAACCATAAAATTAATGGGAAAAAAATAATGCTAATGCACATTTATTTTCTACACCTTAATTATTTTTCACTATCATCTATTAATTATTATAAGTATATAGCTTAACTGAAAGCAGCAAAGAGTCAATATTTCTACGGGCAACACCTTACATACTTGATTTTAAAGAAAAAGGAAAGTGCACATATATGTATATATAATAAAATATGTGCAGCCAAAATCATTGCAATTGCTTCTTTATGGTCTATAATAATTTAAATTTTCAAGTTTACATTTAACGCAAGCACAAACGATTGATAATTGACAATTTCTGTTATATGCTTTGAGTCTGGCAACGCCTAACAGCTGATCTAATAACTTTTGCATATGACAACCGTGCGAACTGACAACTTTTTAATTTACGATGTTGCCAGATAAATTTATTCTAATACAAGCGTTTGGGGAAAAATTGTAAGATTTCATACAAGCGTGTGAGCTGACAATCTACATATGTACCTTGTAATGTAAATTTTTGATTGTCGGTATATTGCGGGCACATTTCCATGGATCTGAAAATATTGTAAGATTTAACAGTCGTCAGATTGATTGATTTTCGTATTTCAGTTGAAAGATTTTACCACTTCTTACGTATGGGTCTAGCACAACTAAATTACTCAAATAAACATTTAACAAATAATAATTATTTTTACTCGTATATGTAAAAATTTCGGTCGTTCCAGCTACTTATTGCACAAAAATATCAGCTGGTTAGCCAGTTTAATATGGTGAACACAGCCTTAAAAGGATTATTGTTAATTGCTCTGTTATCATAATCGCAACCATTTTCATAATACAGGTGGTAGAAACTAGCGTCCTGCCACACGATTCCATCAAAAATCTTTCGGTGGAATACTTATATTAAAAACAACAACAAATTTTCTAATGTTATTGTTGTCTACAATACAAGTTGTCGATCGAACGATTTCTGGTGACATCGTGAGACATAAACATAAAATTTAAACATAAAATTTAAATTACACTACTGATTCCTAAAAAAAAAATTTAAACCAATACTGAACATTATTTTAGGAGAATTTGATTTACACATACATAGTTCGGTCCCCCCAGATCGAGTAAATCGTGGGTTACCTGTACTTTCACACTTGTATTGCTGATTTTTCAGCACGAGAACTCTTGACCAAATTTAATAAAACAAAATATAAAAAATATTTTTTTTTTGTTTTGACAATTTCTTCGTTTTTGGGATATTTTTCCGTTCTTGGCGTTTTTTTAGTTTTGGGCGCTTTTGACGATTTTTTCGGCTTTTGGCCGAAATGTGTAAATGTTAATTGTCTATATATGTATAATTGTATGTATTCTCATTGCTCGCTTTAGAACACACTTTAATTTTTAACTATCATATATTTTTTTTTTTTTTGTTGTGGCGGCCATAATTTTACATATAATGTGAAGACTTCAGGTCCGTAGCTCTCACAGTTCTTAGCTTTTGGTGTACGAAACCCTAAAAAAATACTAAAAATTTCGCATAACGTCAACGATTTAAAGATGGTAAAATTGAGCTTTCATTACAAAAAAAGCTTTCAGCAAATTGTAACACGATGAATCAAAACAATTTTCATATTTCATTCTGCAATAACGGCTGAATATACAAAGCAGAAATATACATCAGCTGACACCACACACAGTAGACCAAACACAAAGAACGCTGATGATGGAGGTACAGGGGCCTGCGAAAACAGCTAGTTGTTCCGTTCTACTACGTGTTTGTCAGTATATTTACAATTAGCTTTGGTGTTATTTGTTTATTTATAATTATCACATGTAATTTGTCTTACAAAGCGATACGAACTTTAGCCTAATCAAATCATAAATATGGTCATCGATGCTAATTTTGTAGGTACATGTCGCTCATTTACTACAATAACGCCATAACTCAAGAAATAAAATATTTGAGTTAATAATGCAGAACCTCAAACCATTGTACAAATTCCACACAAATATTTTCAACTCTTGAGAGATAAGTAAAATTTTCTTTTTCCATTAAGTTGTGTATAAATTGAAAGCTTTAAAACTGGTTACTGTAAAACAATTTTTTGAAGTTATGATGTTATTTTACTCACGTTTAAGATATAAAAGGTATTTTTTCCCCGCCGCTATACTAGACTATAGCAGCTTTAACTTTGCTTTAGTGTTTTAAGTTTAATTTTATTAATAATTTTAGCTTGTTCACACTGCTGTGTCTTATTGTTGTTATAATTGTTTTTGCTCTCCATGTTCATTAACGGAACAATTGCCTGGGAAGTCATTAAGTGCAAAAATCGCTTGAAATGTTAAAAGGGAAAAAACGTGATTTGTAAATGTGCTCAAAGGGGTTAAATGTGAAATGTGAAATGTGAAATGTAAAACAGAGAGGGGAGAACACAAAACGCATTCGAATAATAAAAACTATGAAAGAAAATGCCAAGCAAAACAAGTAGTATTTCAAAACAAAAGATAGAGGTTTTAATTTAGATGTTATTTGCATTTTTATGTGGCTTTCAAGTGGAAAAATGGGGTCAGTAAGAGTTTTCTTTAGCTTTGCTTTTAAGGTTTTTCTTTCTTCTACGCTTCCTTTGAAGACTTTTGCAAATAGAAAACTATTGGCCAGATTTTATTTTTCTTAGCAAAAAATTTTTGTTTTGCTTCTTTTTTATTTCCAGCTTCGGTTACACACACTTTGCGCTATAATTTTAGTTAAGTTTTTTTTTAAATACAATTTTGCTAGAATTTTTATTAGTAGAAATTTCATAAAATAAGGAAAGAGTTACCTTAAATAAATGTGTTGTGATGGACATACCTGCAAAGAAAGACAATAATGTTGAAGTTATTAAAACAATCGTTAGGGAAGTAATTTTATGCGATACTGGAATATTTTTTCATTAAGTTTTATAAGCTTCATACAAAAAAGTAATAAAAATAATTTTGTAACATCAATTAAAATATTTGTAATATCAATTAAAAGATTTATGAAATTTTCACCTATACACAATTTGATAATATCTTAAGTTTTTTAAACTCAAAACAATTATTAAAATTGAAAATTTAATTCAGTCAATTAATTTAATTATTTAAATGATAATGAATACTTTTTTCTGTGTTAATTTAACAGATTTTTGTATATATTAATAAAAATAATGTGTTGCTTTTATATTTTATATCTTAGCCAGAACTAACCTTAAATATTAACTCAACTTCTCTTTCGAATTTAATATCAAATGAAACACACGTAATATTTAGGCCTAAAGGAAATGTTAACATCCTGTTACTATCTTACTTTTTTCCTTTTTTTTTTTTGTAGCATTACAATCAGCTATGAAAACTATAAGAGAGGTACGTGATGTGACTTTAAGGAGTGATATTTCATACATTCTTTTCAGTTAAAAAAAAAAAGTTATGCAACATTTGCTCAATGCAAGAGCGGTATAAACGACTTAAGAAGCTTTCATTCGGCTGATTCTTTTTTTTTAAGTAGAACACAAATTTACAAAAAAAAAAAAAACAATTCTATCTTTTTATTTAAGTTATAATTTTTTTATACGTAATTTTCAATAACATTTTCAGATTTTTTCTGTAAACACACGAAGATTTTTTGATTTCGTCAAGAACTTTTTTGGTGGAAGTCTACTAATGAGTTTCTTAAGCAGCAACGAAACCAACAACTAACACAAAAATATTTTTTTTATGTTAAAACAATTTCATATTAATACATTATGGACTTAAGCCTAAGTCCCACTATCGGCACAATGTGCCGATTTTCGTCGGCTCACTGAAATAAAGTTATAAGTATTAAGCTAAATTGGCCGTATTTTTCAACTGATTGAAATATAAGGATAATTGGCCCACACTGCATTGGTAATGGAGCCATATGGACTTATTACGGAATTAATTGAGAAATAAGGCGATTTTGGTTTATTACTGACGACTTTATTGCAGTGACCCGACGAAAATCGGTACATTGTGCCGATAGTGGGATCCCGGCTTTAAGGTTGATTTACCTATGTATGTTGTTCTAATAAAATTTTTGTCGGGACAAAATTTTGTTTGCTGAGAGTTTTCTGCAGCACGATTCATTCAGTCGTTGCTGAAAAATCTTGCAGAAAATCAAAGCTGCCATATCGTCGCACCAGAATAGTTTTGCTCCACCCACCATTCTTAAAAAAAATGAGTTAGATATGGAATATATATATTTTGAATATCCTCTTTCTAAATCAAAAACGCGTTTCACGAAATTTATTATGGTTTCTCAAATAGTACGCATTAATTTTGCTCCATATTCACTATTTTAAGGTTTAATAAGTATTGGTTTGCTGTACACGCCACTGTTTGGCGATTGCGTCAAATTCTTGATACAAAAACATACGAAGTAAAGTTAAGTCTTGTTTTGCTTCATTTCTATAAGAAATGAATAATGAAAAAAGAAAGTGCCGTAAGAAAAATTAAACGGCGACTGTTAACCAAAAACATCATCACCCAGACGCTGCCGGCGATTACATGTTTTATAAAAAACTTATTAAACACTAAAATAACCTTAATTATGCATGTTCGAGGAGAACAGAAATCATTTAATTTCATTCTTTATATTAAATACACTTCAAATACTTATTTTTTTTTTTGCAAGTGTGTAAGCAGATCGATAGTTAAAAATATTACGGCGACGGCTTCTTCATCAGCGTTAAACGATAGACTAATTTCTTTGGACAGCAAGAAAAATAATAAACAAAACAACAAAATTCTCAATTCGCAGCAGTAAAGTATACGTATGGAGCACAAAAAGTTAATTTATGAAAATAAATTAAAAAAAGTGGTGTATTTTTACTTTTCCAATAAAATAATATTAACTCCTAACTTCATTGATGAAAGTTCACAAAAATTTAAATTTGGTGCAAATAAAAAAAGAAATCCTGCGGGTATATTTTGAAAAAACTTCATGTAAACCTTCTATGTCGTTTTTCTCCACTCCAACTTTGTGGCGTATGGGCTAAACCAATTCTAAGGCGACAATATGTAAACAAAATCTATTAGTTTTGATAGTACTGCAGCGATTGCTTACATTTTGATTAATTTTTTGGGCAATCGATTTATTTATCTTAATTTTGCAATATTGTTTTGTAGTTTTATTAACAATTTTTTATTATTTTTTTTTATAAAATGTCACTTACAGCCAAGTTACTGTTAAAAAAATTTTATATTATAGCCCAAGTCAACACAAATTTGTGTGAAGAAATTTAAATTTATTGGCAGCTCAGCTCAAACTTGTCCAGACAAAATATAAAATTAAACCAATTCATGCTGCGAGCAGGGCTGTCAGATATGGCAACTTCTCGCCAAACGTGGCGATTTTTCAACTTGTTTGGCATCCAAATATTTGGTTTGGCGACATGGCGATAAATAAATTTGTTAAAAATTTTTATGGCTATTTTTCAACAAAATTTAATTTCAAAATTTTTTCAATTAAGGAAATAAATTCTTCCAAAAATCGTCTGCTAGAAATTAAAATAATTTGATTTTGATGATTATTCTGGTACTAATTATGAGTTTTGAATTGGGATGAGAAACATTTACAAGAAATAATTTTTAGCGATTTTATTTCTGCTTTTGGCGATTTTCTGCTGAAATTTCATACGATTATTTTTTAAAACTTTATTTAAAAAAAAGTGTTATATAAAAATAGATTTATTATCAAATATATATTAAGAAAAATTACATATAACTGATTTTGGTGACTTTTGGGGATTTTTAAAATCAATTTGGCGAAATAGGTCGAAAGAAATCTGATCACCCTGGCTGAGAGTTGTTCGTAAAAAAAATTTCTTTCTCTCAAAAAGCGAGACGACATAAAGCTAAAGGCATGATACAATAATACAGGTCAGGGAAGGAAAATGACTCCTTGCATTTTGTACCAACTGTGAAAACAAAATGTACTTTTTGGACCATGATGGTACCATTTTTTTTAAATATTTATTAATAAGAACGGAAACATAAAAAAATGTGTAAAAATTCGGAAGTAAACACTAAAAAACAGAAACTTAACAAAAATGTGTATAAAAATTCAGTATAAAAAATAAAAAATTACATAAAAAAATATTAAATATTACATTCATAAGGGTTCATTCGTAGATTAGACTTGTTAGAGAGCGGTTATTTTACAAATTTTGCTTATTAACAGGCTTGTTATTTTCAAGCACTATAAAATCGAAGTTACGCGCATAAAAATGCGCGATAAAACCTAAAATACACTATTGAAGTAAAGGAGCGATATGTAGTTAACAAAAATAAATTTAACCAAAGCCAATGCAACAAAAAAAGAGAAGCTGACCGTCTAAAATAAAACACACAAAATAATTAAAGACAACAAAGGAAAAATTGATGTTACCATATAGTGAAACATTGGCATTTATAAATTGTACCAAGTAACTCGCGGTAGTACCACGGTACCAACGAGGTCAAAAATGTACTATAAAAAGTACAATTGTACCATGATTTCCATCCGTGATATAGGTAGCCGCAAATCTACAACAAATGTACAACAAATAAAACAACAGTGATTTTTATTGCTGTTTTGTGATTGACAAGAGAGACAACCAAGAGAAAACAATATACATGTACTTGCGTTTTCTCTTGGCTTTGCAAAGCTTGGTTGTATTAGTACAGTTTTAATAGGCACTGTGCGCGTGTGTTGGTAAAACATAAACAACATTTGGCAGATCACATCACGAAACAAGCAAAACAGCTGGCGCTTCGCGGTTACCTGTATAATTGTATCATGGCTAAAGGGTATTATTTATAGAGATAAAAAACTTTAAGTTGGCAATACAATTTTAACTGGCGCCTATTTTTTCATCTGTCAAATGCAACGTTATCTTGAATTATAAGCCGTAACAATTTAACTTGGTTGTTTTAACCAAAAACAATTGTTTTTTTTTTCAGCAAAAATTCACGTATTAGTTAATTCGCCCAGAATACAATTTTTTTTAATTTAAATCGTATTAGCAATGTTCACTAAGAAGAAAATGGCAATTAGAAATTAATTGGTTTAACTAGGAGAAATTGTTTTTAAACTTTCCATTGACTTTAAGCTTGACAACTGAAATTGTTTAGAAAAGCCCAAGATTTTTTTCTATGTATTGTAAACAAATTTCAAGTGAATTTTGGAATACCCTTTAAAAGAAGCACTCAGAGTATGTGAATATTAAGACAAGACAGAAAAAAGCTTCTGAAGTTATTTTATATTGAAGGAGAGAATAGTGCACAAAGTGTATGTGTTAGCATTTGTAGGTAATTTTGCACGTACATCAATAGGCTTGCACATGAGAGATCAAACCATAAGGGAGCCATAAGAGAATTTATGAGAATGATTAGATTAGGATACTATTGGAAACGAGCTGGCAATACTAATAACGTGTCTGCCATCCATATATTCTATTTTTACTTCATTCTCTGCTAATGGTCGTGATTTTGATGATGTGTTACAAAACCAATATTAGATTTTTTTTTTCTTTTTCAAAAAGGAAATAGAAATATCAAAAAATATATTATCAACGAAAATGTAATAAGGAAAAAGTATTTATTTTTTCTTGAATAAATTTTACACATTTATGTTGCTCCACTTGCCGGAAAAATTAACACTTTTTTTAAGCTTAAATAAAATAAAAGAAAATCTATTAGAAATATTAAATATCCCAATAAGCAATTTTGCTTGCAATCAGTTGCTAAAGCTATTCAAAAATTACTTAGACAGATATTTCTTATTTGGTATTTTAGGTGTCCAACTCGAACAATTTGTTGTCGAGTTCTTGTGAAAGGTATTAGCGGCACCGCCCCCTTTTGAGAAGTAAAATTTTTCTAAAACAAACTGTATGGCATAGTGCTGAACTGTAAACAGACTTCAATTGGGTGCATTGCATTTATTTCCACTTAAAGGACAAATTTTGTGCAAACCAGTGTAACCTGTGACTCTGTTTCTCTCTCTCTTTTCACTCTTTTAACAATTCAATGCTTTATTTAGAGACTAGTTCCTAAAAGTATGCTGCAAAAATTTAAATTCATTTTTATTTGCACAAAACACACTAGTAAAAACTTTTAAAATGTGAAATTTTTTCAAACTTTGTTTTTCCTTCAACAAAAATTTTTAACAAATTTCATGTAAATGCACTTATTAGTATTTGTATTTACATTTTTATGTTTTTTTTTTTCTTTTACATGATTTGAATTCTAGTTTGTTTATTATAAAATTTAATATTCTTTTCAGTGTTTATTTTTTGTTTCTCCCAAATGTTTCTGAATAAAAATAATTAAATATATAAACAAGCAGTGAAATGGAAAATTGTTTATTTAGCTGAAATAAAATTTAATGTATCACTTGAAACTAAGTGCGTGCATTAGCGAGAACCATCAATAGTTTATAAAGAAAATTAAAAAAATAAAACTTAAAAAATTATAGTGGATCATGATTTTATAAAATAATAAAATAAATATAAATAAATTGTAAAGGGATAAAATATTTATTATTCTATGAAGATTTTCGAATTGCCAAAAAGCAATCGTTTAATGGGAACACAGTTTTGTGTGCAAATTATTAACACAATAAAATACAATTGCTTAATTTACAACAAATCGTATGTATGTCCTATTTTTTTATATCAAATTCAATTTTTGTTTATTTGTTTGTGGACACCCAGTGAATAACACCAAATTATTTTGAAGTATCGCAAAATGTCACCAAAATCAATTTTATATAATTCTTCTTAATATATATTTGATAAAGAACTTGGTTTTATATAACACTTATTTTAATATAAGTTTTTATACAATAATCCTTAAAAAAATTTTGCAAAAAATCGCCAAAAATTATTTTTTGTAAATTTTTCTCCTGCAAATTCAAAACGCATTACTATAGTTCAAGACAAGAAAACGCAACAAAAACAAATTGTCTTAACTTCTTGCAGACGAGTTTTGGTAGGATTTATTTTTGCAACTACTCCTTCAATCACATTTAGCGAGAAATCGCCATATCTGACAATCCTACTTGTATTTTGTATTGTTGGGCAAAAGAAGAACAAAATGCAAAAAAATACTCTCTGATACTCTCTGATTATCGTATAAAATATGACTTTTTCAAAACATATGAAATAAAATTGTAAAAGTGCATTTTATATTTATATGAAAACTAGCTTAACCCGGTGTGCTTCGATACCCCTCCCCACCACGCAAAAAAAAATAGATATATATATATTTGGCATTGGTGGTGCCAAATGAAAATTGGACTTTGCCACGCCCCTCCGCCCCCAGACCGAAAATCGAAAATCAGACTTCGCAGTGAAAATTTCATCAAAATCGGCCCAGCCGTTTTGGAGTCCATACTTTACATACATACATACATACATACATACACACATCCTGTTTTATAGATATAGATTCCCAACAACAAACTTTACACTATTGTATTTAATATTATACCAGCGGTAAAACTCAGAAGACCTTGTTGGACTCTTTCGCATAAAAGATACGATACACATTCCACACTCCCTTCTATGAGAAGGGAGAAGAGAAGGAGTAACATGATTTGAAGGCCTTCCAGAATCTCTGGCGAAAGAAGCAAGAACAGAAGACCTGCTCCGCAATGACAACGCGTGTAAAAAAGATATGAGTATGGAATGGAACGAGCAGGCCTTCTACATCCGAAAGAAGGCGCACAGAGTCCTTCTAGACGTCATCCTTACGTCTTCTAGTACCCGCTGGGATAATACACTCTGAAAATTACAGAAATAATTGAAACGTCTGCTGAAATTTAAGGTAATCCGATTATAGAAAATGGCATTCACATTTTCTCGTTTATTTAATATTGTTTTGTAAGTAAAAGTAAAAAATAAAAGAAAAAAATAGTTTTTTACTATTCGTTTAAGGCCCATTATTACAACGCAAAGTTAGTTAAAAGTAGGATTTTGTCGGACATATAAAACGCCATTCATTATTATAAATTTAATTTAAATTACCAGGAAGGATACATTTGCCTTTAACTAAGCGCTCACTTTAGGTTAAGCTAAAGTGGTACTGATGAAAAACTTTTTATACGTTCGATAAAATCCTACTGTTAACTAACTTTAAGTTGTAATAATGGCCCTAAGTCAGTTAATATTTTAACATTAAAAGGTAAATAACATTTTTGTTAAAGTCAAATGAGAAATTCATATCGTTACCTTAACATAGAAAGGGTACAACCCATTATTTTTTGTTCTAATGTATCGAAAAATGCACAAAACTCGATTTCAAAAATATAATGAGCTTCTCTCTATATGTAGACCGATTTTTAATTAATTTTACATACAGAATTTTATGAGTGTAAGAAAAGTGAAAGCTCTTTTGTTGTCACTCACATGAAAATAAATACATGTTATAAAAACGTAAACATGGTTTCGTTCATTATTTTAAAGAATGTCTATACATATTCATCTTCGACACATTCGTAATCGTATCGACAATCGTCCGAAAACAAATTAAGTGATACGTCAATCGTATAAGCTGAATGGGATTTAAGTACGTTCACGTATGTCTTAATACAAAAATTATGCTTTTACGTGACGCTTTGTACGTTCACGGATGAAGCGATTCGACCAAAGGCTGTAAATATGAACTTTATTTCGCTGTTGCCATTTACACAATTGGGGCTCCCATTAAGATTTTAATTTTCAGAGCTGTTAGTGTCAACATTTAAGTTTTTTTTAAGCAAATTCAAAATAGTAATTAAGAGCATGAAACATAAGTATACTGAATAAATTTTCGCAGACACTTTTCTTGGCATATTTGTCTGACTGTCATTTCGGTTGACGGTTATGTTGCCGTTTTATACCTCTTCATTGTCTGTCCGTTAAAAGTTTCACTCATGCATAGATACATATGTATGTATATACATTAATGAGTAGAATTTAATGTTTTTTTTTCTGTTTTTTTTTTTTGTTTAACTTCTGACATACTATGACATTTTGGGGGTTTTATGCCACTGACACATGTGGTAACACATGCAAACAATCATACGAACAAACACAAACACACACACACACACACACACGCCTATAAACATGCACAAACACCGCAAGGCAACAAACTATTGCGGCATGAATAGAGAAATGAAATGAACAGAAACCAGATATACAGAGATACGCTGGAAAAGAACTTGAGAGTTAAGTGTTCAACACAAGTGTGTTTGTATTAGTAGGTTAGAGTTACTAAAAGGATGTGATAGCAGAGCAAATTTGAAATAATAGTGTAAGAAACACACAACACATCAAGAACAAAAAGAGCAGCCATTATTCAACATTTACTACAGATGTAGATAAAGGAAACAGAGATGATCATTAATCACGCGTGACTACTTTTTACAAACGTACGACCCATAACTATAAACACATTATAAAGTTTGTATGAAACGGCCGGAATAGATTTTCTGCTTAAAAGGTTTCGATTTGTCAACTGGGCTTTCTAAAAGCGAAATGAAGAATAACATGATACAAGTAGCAGAATTATTACGTTAAGCTAAATTTAATTTAAAAAAAAGCGATAATGCAAACAGCAGAATTAAAATAAACTCTTAACAAATGCCACAAATCTGTAAAATTGGCTAATAATATTTCAACATTTACTGGGCGTGACTAATTTTTTTCACATCCAGATAAAAAAGTACGCAGGACATTGAGCTAAAGAAACTTCAGTGCAAAGTAAGAGTAACTGTGGATTCCAGAATTTTATGTTGGTTTTATGTTGGATGGAGTTGGTGCTGGAGTTTTTGGGCCCAACGTAAAAACCTCTTTGCCCATGGGCAAATGGCCTACGGTATTTCAGGCAGAAATACAGCCAATCACCAAATGTGTTCACATTAATTTAAATTGGGGCATTAGAGATGCGTATAAAGCTTTATTTTCCGATAGTCTCCTTTCATGGGAATTCCGTTCCAGGCTAGTTTTAGATTGCTTTTGACTCATTACAAAAGCTATAGCCATCGGTATAGTATGCGATTTACATTACACTAATGTTGATATAACATGATATTTTTTTGAATCAACCAACAACCTTGTTAATTACGCAACCAGTTTTTCCATGTTAAAGTAACAAATTGCATAGTGTAAATTAAATCATGTAAAAATTTTAAAATTTTGCAATTTTGTATGAGATTATGAATATTGTAAATTTAACATGAGCCTTGTCAATTTTTTACAGGACGTTTTTCTCTGTGTGTAGGCAAGAGGGCCTCTACTGCTCCTTTTATGAGCCCAGACGGGCCTAATATCTGTACTGACTTTCATAGGGAGAGTCATACAGAGATTGATTTAATTTAATTCACAGATCTATGGTACAAAAGATCCATCAGGTGTCGTAGTGCCGGTCTTTGAACCAGATCTTCCACCCTATTCTATCCTATTCTATTCTAAGAATAAGTGAGCGTGCAGTGAAAAGCTACTCACGATTCCATTGCAAATTTATATACCGCAAAAATCTACATAAAAAAATACTTAAAAAAATAAAGAAATAAAAAGAACTGAACATTTCCCCAAAACAATTGGGAACATGTAAAATTGTTTAACAGCCAGGCATGTTTTTCATTTGAACTTTGCGTCTTCTTTTCGTTTTTTTTTCTTTTTTACTTATACATTTTTTTTATATTTTGTGCACTTTCTCAAGCTAAATGGAGGCATTGCTGCAAAATATGAAGAGAAACGAAATTAAAATGCAAAAAATCTAGGCAGCAAATTTTTAAGAAAATTTATGGTCATTTAGGTTTTTTTTTCATAAGACATTGCAAACCAGTTCAGCATGTTATTTCATGGCGGCCTAAATTTCTTTTTTAACATGCATTTATACTTAAGAACGTTTGTATCAAAGAGGGAAAAATATTATTCACGTTTTCATAAGGGCTGTGAGTGTTAACAAATAAGAAGAATTAAAAAAAGTTATATTAAAAATCTAGTCAGAATTGAACCTTAAATTCACTTTTCAAGCTTAAGGATATATGGAAGCAATACAAGTCCTTAAAGCAATTGAAACAAAATTTACTGGCGAGATTTGACGGTGTAATTCTGGTAGCAAAAACGAATTTTTTTGGTTTAAAGTAAATTTTTGAAATCAAGGATATATGGGAAGATGTCATATTCCTGCATCGATTTAAATCAAAATCACTGAGGAGTTTAAGTCTTCAATTCTACAAGTTGCTACAAATTTTTATTGTCAGGGTCATAATTGTAGCTTGCATTATTTTTTTTTTAATTAAGGATATACGGAAAAAAGTTTTATTCCTGCACCGTTTAAAATTAAATTCATTGAGAAGCTTAAGTAATATGTTTGAAAAGCAGTTAACAATTTTCTAAGTATTCCGTTCATATTTGCAGCACAAATTTAATTTGTGATATTAAGGATATATAAATGCGGGTAGGGGTGTTCCTGCACCAATGAAAATGGAACTCACTAGAAAGTTTGACAATGTAATTTCAGAAGTAGTTAAAAATTTGCGCTGCAATTTAATCAAGAATCGAACTTCAAAATTTAATTTTCAACCTTAAGGATATATGAGAAGAACACAAGTCCTTAAATTTAAAAAAAAATTCACTGGGGACATTTAACTGTATAATTGAAAGTAGTTACACATTTTATTTCCCTTGTCGTAACAGTTGTGGTTTAAAATTTTTTTTTTGGAATTAAGGATATATGTGAAGACTTTATATACCTGCATCGATTTAAATGAAATTCACTGAGGAGTTTAAGTCTTCAATTCTACAAGTTGTTACAAATTGTTATTGTCGCGGTCATAATTGTAGCTGGCATTATTTTTTTTTTTTTGTAATTAAGGATATATGGAAAAAACTCAAAAGCAGTTAAGAATTTTGTCAGCATTCCGTTTATATTTGCAGCACAAATTTAATTTTTGATATTAAGGATATATGAGAGGTAGGGGTGTCCTTGCACCAATGAATATGGAACTCACTAGAAAGTTTGAAGTAGTTAAAAATTTTCGCAGTAATTTACTAGTGGCATTTAGCTGTATAATTGAAAGTAGTTACACATTTTATTTCCCTTGTCGTAACAGTTGGGGCTTAAAATTTTTTTTTGGAAATTAAGGATATATGGAAAGACGTCATATAGATGCATCGATTTAAATGAAAGTCGCTGAGGAGTTTAAGTCTTCAATTCTACAAGTTGTTACAAATTTTTATTGTCTTCTGATCATATTTTTTTATTTAAGGATATTTGGAAGAAAGTCATGTTCCTGCGCCGACTAAATTTACGGAAAAGTTTAGGTAATCGGTCCCTAAAATGTACAATAAAAATTTCTCACAATTCCGTTTATAATATCAGCAGAAATTGCAATTTCTAATATTAAGGATATAATGGAGGTAGCACTGTCTCTCTGCCCTAATGAAAATTAAACTCACTAGAAAGTTTGACGAAGTAGTTGCATAGTTTCGCTGCAATTTAATCGGTATCGAACATCGTATTTAGTCTTCAACCGCAAGTATATATGAGAGGTATACATATCCCTAAGCCAATTACAAGAAAAATCACTGGCAACATTAATTTGTTAAACATTTTCACTACTTTGTCATCGCAAATGTGGCTTTATGTTTATATTAAAGAGGGAGGCTGTCATGTTCCTACACCCATTTAAATAAACCTCAATGAAGAGTTCAAGTGCACAGTTCTACAATTAAGTAAAAATGTCCCTGCTTTTCCGTTTATAATTGCAGTTGATAGTAAAATCTCAAAATTAAGGATATATGGGAGGTAGAAATGTTTCTGTTTCGATTGAAGTAAAATTCAGTAGAAAGGTTTTGTGTGTTCTTTTTGAAGACGTTAAAAATTACAGTGAAACCTCTCATAACGGACACCTCCCATAACGGGACCCCTCTAAAAACCGGACAATTTTTGTAGATCGAAAATTAAAATAAACGAATATGTATGTAGCACTCTCATAAGCGGACACTTCTAATAAACGGACAAAAAATACTACGACGGTGAGCGTCCGGTTATGAGAGCTTTCACTGTATTTCTTGCTGAGCCATTGTAATTGTAGTAGAAACTCAATTTTAGAAATTAAGGATATATGAGAGGCAAGTTTGTTCTTGCAGCTGTTTTATTTAAGGAGTTGTTACAAATTTTAGCTGCATTCTGTTCATAATTGTACCTAAAATTTAGTTTTTGAGATCAAGGATATACATATGTTAACTAAGCATGTCATTGCAGCTATATGTATATATGTATGGATAGACCAAACGGCTGGACTGATTTTAATTAATTTTTTTCGGTTTGAGAGCTATGTTTGAAGAAAATCGGTCCAGCCACTTAAAAGATATCAGACCTTTTCTAGATATATCGGGGGTTTTTAAAATTTTTAATTTTTCTTATAAAGAATTTGTTTAAAAAAATTGTGATTTTTTTTAATTAATAAATGTTTATCGAAAAAAAAAAAATTAAAGCCTAATGGTTATAATTTTTTTTTAGCTATGAACACTACGTATTGTATTTTTCGGTATGCACCAATTAATAATAATAAAAATATATATGAAAAGTTTTAACAAATGCTCTTTTTCAATATATGTATTATCTGATTTAAAAAATGTTGCTTATGTTTAATAGTAAAAATTTTTATTAAAAAAATAATTTTCTTTATTTTTCTTTTATTCCTTTCAAATAACTATTATCAACATTTATTTGTTGGCTAACAAATACTTTCTTTCACAAAAGTGTGCAAAGGAAAAAAAAATTATAAAAAGAAATATTGAAAAAAGAAACTAATGAAAAACTGTGTGACACCAACTTTATTTCTCTATTTCATTCATGCAACATCAATAAATGTAATAGTGATGATGTTGGTTACAACAGTAGAGTGAGCAAAAAAAAAAGTTATGATAAAGAATACGAGAAAATAAAAATACGAAATAAAATTTATTTAGTTGTGGAATGCTTTTGAAACTTTATTTCGAAATGCAATGGAATTCACCAAAGGGCATCGTTATTTCTTTTTTTTTTTTTTTTGCTTCTCTCTCTGAAGTTTATACGATTTGTAAATATATATATATACATATACATACATTTATATACATATATATGTATGTATATACTCGTATGTATCTGCAAATAAGAACGAAATTTTTCTTTTGTATATGAAATTATTATTAGTTTTTGGAAAACTTAAATTCGTATATTAAAAACAAAAATCGAGTGAAACTTTCTAAAACTAAATAAATAATTTGTTAGAAAATACTTTAAGTATTTGCTTATGAACATTCAAGTCTTAAGTATATGAAAAAATGATGTCTTATGAAATATATTGATGATTCAGCCAACACAAATCATACTGCACTAACAGCAAATCAAAAAAAAAAAAGATTCAATATAAATACCAGTAAATAAAGTGAATGACTGAAATGATGTAATTAACGTAAATGGCTAATTAATTAAGTTAATAAATTAGCAGTACACAAAATATTATTTATCTTTAAAAAAAATATCAATTAATATAATTAAAGCTAACATGTGCATAATTAGTAAAGAACAGACGACAATGGCAAGACTGCTGTAAATTTAGAGATGATAAAATTGAGCTTTTATTACAAAAAAGCTTTCAGCAAATTGTAGTACGATGAATCAAAACAATTCACATATTCCATTCGCAATAAGAGCTGAGTATATAAAGCAGAAATCTACATCAACTGACACCATACATACACAGTGGACTAAACACAAAAGAACGCTGATGATGAAGCTGCAGTGGCCTTCGAAAAGAGCTAGTTGTTCCGTTCTACTAGTGTTTGTCAGACTATTTACAACAAACTTTGGTATTATTTGTTCATTAACAATTATCACATGTAATTTGGCTTACAAAGCGATGCGAAATTTAGCATAATAAAATCATTTATATAGATCTATTCACACGAGTATAATTATATGTCAGTATTTATTGAATGCTAAGAAAACACACAAACGAACAAAACTAGACATATCCTCAGTAGATGTTTTTTTTTTAACTTTTTTTCGGGCTCTCCAAGTACACATCAGAGATCTGTATGATTACAAATCAAACGGCATAAGTTTCCATTTTCTAAAATGAATATTAAGCTAGCACTTAACATTAAAAACATGAAAGATGTTATTGCATGATTCATATCAATGAGACTGTTGTTAATAAATACATGCCAATGCTTGCAATTTCTCTTCATTCATATGATTCACTAAAGCAATGAATCAGTATGATTGTTTTGAAAACTTTTTAAAACTCCTTATGACAAATATAGTTTTATGGAATATTATAAAATAAAATAGCTAGGCTCATTTTATGTTATAAATTATTTTAATACGAGAAAAAATATTAATTAATCTAGTCAACGTGTTTTTGTGAGTTATTTGACAGCAGTAACAATTATTTTTTAATTTTTACTAACGGCACTTAAAAAAAGAGAGTGAGTTAATGACAGTCAGTTGTTAGAGAGGTAACACTGCAAGCAATATCATGAGTACATACTGATGTTAAAAAAACAAAACAAAAGTGAGTGAAGAGCGAAAGTGAATCAACTCATACAGTTCTCTGGTACACATCTATGAAGTTACGAAATATTTTCATTCAAACCAGTTCAATCCTACCTTAACGAAAACTGACTTTTCCTTTGGTAGTCTCTATCTAGGTAGTGCAGTTATTCGACTGTGCTGTAAAAAACAGTTAAGCGGACTAGTCAGGTTTCGTTCGCCAGCTCCTCAAATACTGTATTCACTTTAACTTTTTTTTCTTGCTACTAGTATCCCAAAATTACTGAATTTGAAATAAGAAAATGTTTTAACTTTGACATAATCACTACACAAAGATTTTCTTCAGAAATCACTCAAGTGTGCATAAATGGGAGTATTAGGCAAGTTAAAAACAAAAATTACCAATAACAACATAAATACTTACTTTATATTTATCATCCTCTTTTACATTCGTCCATTAGATAACGTATACATTAGGGTCACATACAAAAATAATCCATTATTCTGCTTTAGTTCAGGAACAGGGAAAAATCCAAAACAAAACAAATCTCAACTATTGCTGTCAGTTCTTAAAGCAACAGCAACTAACATCTCTACCACAACCCAACGAACAATATTTCCACAATTCAATTCACGTTTGAGCAAAGTTCGCCAAATATACGTAATTATATATATATAACAAATTTAACTGTCTTATGTTGTTTACGGCGGAGAACGACAATCCGTAGTCAAAAAAAAATGTATTTAAGTAAATAGTAATAATTTAGGTAACTGCGTACAATCATAATTAGCACGCTCACGTATTTTCTCTGAAGCATTTAAGAGACTATAGCCGATTGCAACATACAAGAGCGTCTCCACTTCGTTTGTGCTGCAACCATAAATAAAAAGGCACATGCGTGTCCTAGCGTATCGGTTGTCTATCATACTCATAGTCGGAGTATGCTTATACTCAGAGTATGGATATTTAGTCGGTAAAAAAAATGCGCATGATACTTAGCAGTCTCCACCATATACATACATTTGTGTATATAAAATGGAATGGAAAATGTGGTTTTGTTGTTTCAAAATACACTTTATGTGTGTATCAATAAAATAGCCCTGTCTAGCCGATTAATACTCTGAGTATTTTTATACCAATCCCTATGATTGTAGTTCATAGAGTCCATAAATTTTATTTATTGTCGTTTGTGCTGTGTAATTTCAAAAATTTTATGAACATAGTTGTTGGTTGTATACGTATTCAGTTTAAAATTATTGCGTGTATTTGCATATAAGAATAGTTTTTATGTTTGATGGTCAATACTCAAAGAGTACTTAAAACGATGGTTTTGTCACCCTCTGCTATACGCACTAATAAAAAGCTTTATTAATTCAGACAAATCTTTTTACACTTATAAATAGCGAGTTAAGAAAATAGTTTATTTTTATAAACTTATTACTATGCAAATTATTTTATTTTCAAGAGGTTAACTACTTTTTTTCCATTTTATATTCACAGTTTCAAATGTCAAACGCAATACAACAAAGCCGACTATAAATTAACACCGAGTTTAACGTTTCATGTTTGTAATAATCGTCAACAAAAACTTTTTATTTTTTTTTTTTATTTTTATTACAACACAACCCGCGAAGCGATTACCTTGTCTGCGGAAAACACCCAGGGTCTATGGCGGGAATCGAACCCACGACTTCTGGACTAAGCAGCTAGCATCGCTACCACTCAGCCACAGGGGCTTATAATATTTCATAATTATAATATGTCATAATGTTGACATATGCTGCAATATATGTCAATAAATTTATTGCTTGTCTAGGTGAAAGAATAATGAAAAACTATTAATTAAAAAAAAATTTTTTGTCTAAAGATATTTTTCATTGATATTGAAACTGATGACTCGATTATGGATGGCAACCGAACTTCAGAAATTTTTTTAATAGTTTGATAAGGAATCTTGTAACGGAATAAATTTCACCTCAATGAAAGCGCAATTTAATTTACTTGCCATGGCATTTCTTAAGCCCACCATTATGCTTACGCTTATGAAAACTGATCAGAAAACCGATAAACATATTTTATTCGGATTAAGGAAATGTTCACTGGGAAATTTGGTTGTTAAGTAGTTATCAATTCCAATGTGTATGTGAAAATATTATAAGTGCTCGTAGTGGTTTGCCCCCTTGCCATCATAAATAAAAACCAAGTAGCAAAACATTAGCAACCATGCGTGCAACAATGTCAACCAAGATAATGTTGCTAATATTGCTTGCTACATTTTCTGTTGCTAATTTTTGGTGACGTTTATAGGAATTCAACAAAGCGTATCAAAAATTAGTTTTTCTAATGTATCTATTTCGTTTGTTTTATCCTTTGTTTCATTCTTATTATCTACAGACATTTGTTTTCATTACACTCTATAATATTTGGAACAGGGCAAATGGAAATATTGAAGTGCATATTATGCCCACGTGAGACATGGTGAAAGGAATACAGCAGAGGCCATTTTACAGCGCACTGATAACCACTTAATAGTCTGAGTAAAATTAATGAGTATATTTCGGAGGCGAAATCTAGAAATGGGAACAGGGGGCATCATTTGACGATTTTATACCAATAGAGTTTATCAAAAAAAATATAAATAACATAGAAAAAAATACGCTTTTTTACAGTATTTGTAGCGATTGCGGGAAACTGCAGAGTTCTACAGGTACCCAATTGTGTGGAAGTAGTTTGTAATTGCTTCTCATAGAGCATAGTTAGTGACATTTCTTTTATAGTTATGAACTTTCGAAAAATTTATTTGAAAGAAGTATTTTTAAGCGAAATTTATTTTATGAGATTTTTTTCATGTCATAAATAAATCATATCATAAATATATTATGTCATGAAATGTTTATGTAATGACGCATTTATGTATGTCATGATACTATTATGATATGTTAAATTTATGTCATGACATAATCATTAATTAATTTAAAGTCAGGATATATTTATGTCGTGACATAGTCATGTGATCACATTTTTATGTCGCAACATGTATATGTATACACGTATTTATTCATGACACACTCATATCATAAAATGTTTAGGGCACGACCTAACTATGCTGTGGCAGAAATATATAATGGCATATCATGTAATGATATACATATGAGTGCTATGATATAATTATGATGTGATATATTTATGGCATGAAAGTGTTATATAATGATATAGTGATATATTTTTTAATTAGATTGGCGTCAGGTAATAGTTATGTCATGCTATACTTTGGTCATGCTATAATTATATCATGTCATAGCATTTTTTTAAAGTGACATAACTATGCACATATTTCATCATGGCACAATCATATGACAATATATTTGCCATAACATACATAGCATACAAATAAATAAATAAATAAATAACATACATATAAATGTCATGATGCATAAAGATTTATTAACGTCACTGCATAATTACGTCTTATCGTAAGGTTTTCATATCATAACATATATATGTCAGGTCATATTTGTATCATGACTTCATAATTCTAAACAATATTTATATTATAATATATATATAATATAGATATTATGTGATATCATAATTATGTCAGACCAGATTTATACCTTAACATTTGCAGTATATTTTTGCTTTCACAGTTTATTTTAGTCTATTGTGTTGAGATATTTTATATTCGTACAAATTACTGAAAGTGGAAAATGCTATAAAATTGTTGGGAAAATTGTAAACTTGCAAATGTTTGAAAAAATACCGTCAGCAAATTCAAATAGTACAAGTTGGTAAAAATTGATTCTGGCAAAGAAGACTAACAAAAACTAAATATTTGCCACGAATATTTTGCATTTTTGGTAAAAAAAATATGTTCAGCAGCTTTATGTAAAATCTTACAAGCAAAATTTTATATTTTATTATTTATTATAATTGTTTTTTATAAACTTTTCAAAAGGTGAAAAAAAATTGTCTTAAGCGGGTAAGCCTCTTAAGAAAGCAGAACTCAAAATAAGACTTTAATACCAGTACCCGGATTCAGTAACTTTTATTACGATAATCGTATCGCTAAAATAAACATAACGAAAATTTATCGAATTCACTATTCAGTAACATATTTTTACGATATTCGCTGTAGGCTGAAGTAAACATAATAAATAACAAGCTCAAATTGATTTACATTTTCTTTAAGTTTTCTTTATGCTTTTCGCTTATTTTCCCATCTTATATATATCAATGCCACATGATACACAATTAAATGACGAGTAAAACGCAGATGCAGATGTAAAAAGAAGTTACAGAATCACATTATCGTTACTGAAAACAAATAAATATGTCGATAGATATTACGATTGTCGGTTCGCAAAAAGTTATAGAAATAAATCATAACTTAACCTTAATATAAAGTGTTAGTTTCCACATTTAATTTCAAATATTTTAACTCAACATATGTACCTCCCTTCAAAGGAAAGGGACAACAAAATGCCCATACAGAGAAAAGTTAAAGATCTTTCTTTAAAGTGAAAGATACCGCAAAAATATTTTTAGTAAAATTTACAAAAAAAAATTTAATACTTTTTTTTTTCTATGGCTATTCACTATAAAAATACTCAAGAATTGAGGAACTGAAATCACTATTTTTTTTAAGTTCAGACATAAACTTTCAAAACCATCGCTATTAAATTTGTAAAAGTATGATTTTGTTATACAGTGTAACTGAAAAATATGTGAACAAAAGTTATTTAAACTTAAAAATTGCCAAAAACAATTGTTTTGGCGTAAATAAAATCCGTTGTTATTTAATAAAAAAAAAAGAAATTGCAATCTTGTATTGCTTCTTTACAAATAAAAACTAAAAATTTAATTTGCTTTAAATTTTATTACATTTTAAAAATGTTGTCATTCTTAAAACTGAAATTAAAAATTATGATTTGCTTGCCTGCAGAAAAAAAACTCAATTACAAGAGAGTATGAAAATTTTCAGCTTGTGTACACAAAGTCGAAACATGAAAATAAACCCAAAACTCATGTTTACATCAGTGTGGTTTCCTATTCAACAACAATCTCATGAACATGTTGGCAACAGTAGGAGTAGCAATTTCTATAATCGTTTATATGTATGTGTTGTTGTGTGTAACTGGGCGGGTGTGTTAAAATTCAGACAATATCACATACACTTTCATACTAAAACAAAAAATTAAATAAAAATTTCTGAGTGCAAATGGTGCAAGTTGGCATGCAGTTTTTTTATGCACAGGGTATTTTTTTAAAGCTGTAGAGGTTTTAATTAAAAAAAAAAAAGAAAAGTGCCATAAAAATTTAAAATACATTTTATTTCCTCATCCTCGAAACCACTGCATTTTTTTTTTGTAATTAAAAAGGATTGGAATTTGTTGGAATTTAAAAGCAAACCAATCAATTAATATTATTATAGCAAACCTAATTAATTAACTTATTTAAACATTGGAAAATTTTAAATGGCAGAAAATTTATTTGAAAAGTCTAAAAAGTATTTTAAAAGTTCACTGTTTGCTTGTGCCACAATTTCAAGTGCCACTGAAGCGCAAGAAACTGTTTTTGGCAAGCTGAGCAAGCAACATTAAAATAAGCAACAATAAATAGTTACACTAACATAAAACAAGCAAACATTTTTAACATAATACACTTGCATAAATACATACATAAGTTCAACACAAAAGAGCTCGTGCATTTATTTATTCAAATACTTGTACATGAATATGAAACTAAATGCAATATTTTATTTCAAGTCAGACGTAACGTCACCTGTGAACGAAGAAAACTGGGCTGTGTGTAAGAGAGTGTAGAAATACAGAAAAATAAAATAAAAATTAGAACAAAATATATGCATAATAAACTTTAATGAAAATTTTTTGTTTATTAAAAACTAGTTAAAATTTTAATTAAAATCCAAAGTGAATTGAAGTTTTAATACTTAGAAGAATTTTGTACGGTACCATCTATAAAACACATTATACTACATACTGTACAGTACTCGTATTTTAGTGAAGCTTTCACACTAAGACAAAAAGCTCTACATGCTGGCTTTGCAGAGAAACATTAACTGCAGCCATAAGGTGTAAAGATTTGCGCGACAGCAATGTTAATGCTGATAATTCTGCTAACAAAACGTATTATTTTACTGAAGTATAATGACGAGGCTAAATAATTGCCAGCATATTAGGTAAATTAGAAAAGAGGCAAAATATATGTTTTAACTCCCTGGATTCATGCAAATATAAAGTATCTCAAAATAAAACTTTATATTTGTTTTGTTTTATATGTATTCAGAAAGTGCGCAGAAGTCTACCAGCTTACGGGTTACGTTAATAAGTACAGTGATCCTTAAGAATTCAGTCTCTTTACAGAAGGACCGCACTTTTTGCTACCGAAAATCTAACAAAATTATAACATGGTCTCATAACATTGAAGATTTTGTAATAGAGACCTGCACCATTTAAATGATGAACCAAATATACATATGTCTCATTAGAAAATGGATCAAAAAAATTTGAAGAGACCGGCACAATATTGGTAAAATCCACAACGAGGCAGCCAGGATTATCAAGAAAGGCAGGCGATGCTAAACTTTTAAGTATGAATCTTGACCAGAGAAGCCAACACATATTATTTTCATGATGCCTTAACCAATACACACTGTAACGTTAGTTAGATAATTAATAAAAAATACAGTGACTACATTAAATTAAATTCATGTTGATTTGACATGGTTCTTCGCGTTATTTCAGTATCGAATTAACGTTGCTCCAATTTGAAAAAAAATCAGCCTTATTGTGAATGGTGTCGTCGACGAGACATCAAGACGACAGTAAATATTGTCACTTGTCTACTCCTTATCGGCAAGAATTGGCTCTTAGTGACATTCTCTTCCTTATCTCGAAAGCTTTGTAAATTAATAGAGCATGTTAATACTATTAAATTGTTGTCGACAAAGAATAGACAAGTGATAATTCTTGCTGTCGTCCTGATGTTATGTCGACGCAATTCACAATAAGGGTGAATATTGATTTAACAGGATTTTTCATTTTGATTAACAAGACTGAAATCACACATGAAATAAAGTTATTTCAAAAGGAAATATTTTCTTTGAACCTTAACATAAATCATGTTGAATTAACATGAAACACATAGGAAGCAAAATCATTGCACAAAAATGTACGTAGATTTAAATGTGACGATATTATTATTTTAAGAAATAAATTCTCAAAGTGTGAATTTAAAATTTAAATAAGCGATAGATATTGTTTCTATAAAAGACTTGATTATATATTAAAAGATCCACTGTGAAAAAAAACTTTCTTTTCACACATCCCATACATGTTTTTTACTCTTGTGCCGGCAAATGGCCAAAACTAAATAACCTTACGAGACAAATAATTTTCTTGGAAATGGCGTGGATTTATTAGTAAGATTTTGTTGCATATCTTGCTTCAAATGCATATTTTGCTAAAAAAAAGTTTATATTTTGACTTATTTTGCATATTTTGCAGGCATATTTTTGTATCATATTTTGTTTAATAAGAATAATTATTGTGCAATTATTAAGCCAAAGGCTACGTAATGCAACAGTTTGGAGCCTAAACTGCATTTTTTTTAGTACAGGAGGTCCATATTCCAGAAAAATATAATTAATATTCCAAAAATCCAATAAAATCCAGTTTTTGGAAACCGTAAGCAGTGATAATGACTTTGACACAGGTTTGTTATTATAGCCAGGTCATAAAAACCGGCTTGTAGCATTTGCAACCTTTGCAACCTTTGCAACATTTGCAACATTTGCAATATTTGCAACCTGCATAAGAAAATCAGTATGACATTAGTTGAAATCAGATATAATGACTTGTAAGTGAGTTTAGTATGTCTTGTACAAAGCCCTAATACCATCAGTGGTTTTTTTTATTTATCTAACTATAAAGATCACTTTAATTTTTTCATTAAAAAATTAAATTAATATTCATCACACAAAAAATCATTATTAAATTTAATATTCTAGAGCAAATATTTTTGCTTTTGTATTAAATAGTTTTGTCATTTCACTATTTACTTAAAAAAGAAGACAAAAAAAACATTGGACTTAAAACAAAAACTCTGATAATTAGCTTCTTTTTTTCCATTACAAGCAACATGAAAAAAAAAATTCATTGAATTAACATTTTATTCAGCAGGCAGCAAAAATAAAAAGTTTGCCTGTATAGTTGTCTTTATTAGTTTAAAATTAATCCAATTTATAATTTAATTGTAAAATGAAAACAAACAAATATCAGCTCTAAGAGGAAAAAAAATCTCCACAATTGTTTGTGAAAAAATCAAATTTTTTTTCGTTGCCATACAGTTTTTTATGCAAAAATAATTTTACGGTTTTTGCCTTAAAATAGCAATTAATTCTGGCAAAAAATAAAAAAAAACAATTACGGCTGCAGAATTGAACACAAGCAAAGTTTCATTTACATACATAGTACGTTACAATTACCCAGCACCCTGTAAGCAAGGCAAGGAAAAAAAAACTATGAGCTCAAATTGCCATAATGTGAAAAATATGAAATAAAATTGAATTGTGGGAACGCAAGAAAAATACTCGTACCAGTTGTTTGCTTCCAACTTTATTTTTACTTTTACGATTCTCAACTGATATTTTCCGAATATTATGAAAAGTACACAAATTTAGGTTAGTTTTTTTTTCCTGCAATTAGTATGCCAACCCACATACATTATTGCGTATGTATGTATGTTTATTACTTTCTTCAGCAAATGAATAGTGAAGACAGAACGTATGGTGAAATTGGGAGTAATTACGCTTCATTCGTTTTACAACACTGTTGCTGTTGGGTATTTTTATTTTTTTTTTATTTTTATAGCATCATTGTAGCAGCATTATTTCAAGATATGCCGCCATTTTGTTATTTATATGTGTTTAACTGTATTTTAGGTATGAGAAGTGTTCAGCAGTTTTATCTGATATGATATGAGAAACTCACCATATGAGATAATCGAATAGGAAAAAGTTCATATGAGTAAAACTAGGACTGCATGGAATTTGTGTTGTGATTGTGAAAACTTTCCAGGCAAGTCCAGCTAGCATCCTGCGGCCTTTTTTAATGTACCATTCCATATTTGCAGGGATAAAGATTTATGTATTTGTGTTAAATGCGATGTAATGACGATCAATAAAAATTTAAAGCACATGCGCGCTTGCTTGAAGGGTTATGATCAGGGACAGGGGTTTCATGCAAATGCAGGTTTTTTCCCTTAACCCTGAACGAAATATATTTACGAAGCAATGAATTTGCTTAAAAATAGCATCGATTTGTTAGAACATATTTTTGCATATTTTGCTGAAAATGCATATTTTTGCATAATTTAGTCATAAATGCATATTTTTGTCTCTCATATTTTTGTACAAATGCATTATTTTGTGTGACATTTTCTCAAAAATGCAAATTTAAAAAAATATTTTTGACAAATTAGTACAGCAAAACTGTTTCTTGGACAATTTGGTCGCTTGAATTGTCGCAGAATTGTAGAACGATTGTACAAGCACACAAACCTACCAATTTTAATGGAAATTATAATTTTGATGATTTCAAGAGAAAATTGCCTGCTATTAAAGCCGAAAATAGTGAAATAATCGTTATATCATATTTAATCTTGTGTAAGAATATAATGTAAAAGGCTTGTCCACGCACCTTTTGGAAAAAAAATATATTTTTATATCTTTATTTAGTTGTATGTAAATTGAAAACTTTTTTTAGAATGAAATTTTTTTAAATATGTGCATATTTTAATGTTTTAAGGGCATATTTTGAGTTTTTCATGTCATATTTTAGGTGCCTAAAACAACTTTTTTAAATGCATGAAGTCCTTGTCCCTGGTTATGATCGTCACTATTGGACTAATTAACACTTATACGCTTTCTACCGTGTTGCATCGCGTTAACAACGCCGCACAGTGTCGTGAGTTCATATAACGAGCGGCCGAAAATAGAAGGACTTATCGTAAAGAAATTAAACTGGGCACACATGTTTTAATTGGTAAAATATAATCTCACATTAAATTTGGCCATTTGATTTCCAAGGATTCGTGTTCTTTCCATATATCCTGAAATAAAAAATTACCATAACAGAGAGAAAAATAATTGCAACTTAATGAAATTGTACAAAGACACTAATTTTAACCTATTTAATGCTTCGTAAGCATTTTGGTCAATTCAGAGAAAGGATACACACACATACCCCAAAAATTTCTTTTTTTTAAAGTAAAATGGAGCAAAACAAATTGTCTTCACTTATAGTGAGTTAAATGTTTAACTAGAAATAATATATAATATAAATCACACCCAAAATTTTGCCATTTAAATTTCAAGGACTAGTATGCTTCCCTAATGTCCTGGAACGAAATAATATACTGAAAATATACAAATTGTAACTTAAAAAAATATTGTAAAACTAAATTGTAAATTGGACGAGAATACCAAAGACTTGTAGAAATATAATGTGTCAGTATGAAAAATGTATTTTTTTTATATTTTTTTTCTATAGACCGCTTAACTCGTACTTTTTTCACTCAGCAGATGTTTTTCTTTCCATTCACATTTTAAGCCACGGCGCATCGCATATCAGTTACAAAATATTAAAAAAAATGTATTGTAGCCATATTATAACAATATTCCCCTTATGTTTTATTGGAAGTTGTAGTGCAATATCTAAAAATTTGTTTAATTAAGCTGTTAAAGTTTGAATGTATCCGTACTATATTTTCAAATAGTTAGTTGCATACTGGCCTAAAACTAACTGTTGACTTTCATCAAAACTCTTTAAAAAATAAATCTTTTTTAAAAAATTTTTTTTTATTTTACCTAATTAGAATATTGCACATGCAACAAAGTAATTTCTTCGTTTTAATTCATAACTAATTTTTTTCATTTTTGGCCGTATTCGCGACAGTGTGCGCCGTAAGTTCTTACATAGCAGCAACATTTACTTCAAGATATCTTGGAAGAAAAATCAGTTGAAATTTTGAGATTTTTTTGTAAGCAGTAATAGTGCCATTGGAGCCAAAAATGTGTCACCTCCCAAGTAAATTAATATTTATTTTCTAATATCATGAAATTCCGCAGATTCTGCTGATAATAGAAAATAATCGGGATTGGATAAGTGAGCGAGAAAATGTTTACATTAAAATATATTTTGGAACCTAGTGCAGTGAAATTTTTAAAGACTTCATCATGACTATTTATGTTAATAATGAAAATTGTATTCTACAAAATAATTAAGGTTAAAACGCAAGCGTGGCACTTGTGATATAATTTTTTTTCCTTTTTATCATGCTGTATATGGGGTACAGCGAAGCACACAGGGTTTTGGCTGGTAGTCATTTATTTGTATATATATAAAATATGTTAATTGTGTCTAAAGATGCCAACGAAAAAGCCAAATTGCTCATATTATTCGAAGAAGTTTTGTTTAAAAATAAACAAGTAATCAGCTTAAGACTGCGAGTCTAAATTGTTGGGCCAACTTACAAGGTTTGTGTGAAGTCATTTGCGCAAAATGTTTAAGATGCTAAGTTTGCACAGTTTGCTAGATTTTTGAACGTTTTAGACAACCATTAGTGCAGATTGCTTTCTATTATTTTCATAAAACTCTCTTCTTTTCGACTGAATATAAAAGTTAATATACGATTTTATATTTTCCCATTTTCAATACACACTCAATTTATTCTATCTTAATATTTATCTTTATTTCACATTAAGAAAAAAAATACTTCGAATCACAAGCAAATCCCGATGATTTGTAAATTCTTTTTTAATAGCGCAACGATTGAAAATCATCACTAAATAGCAGATATTGAGAAAAGTATTAAATAAAAATCTTTGCACTTCACTAAACAGTTTTATATTAACACACAAACACACACATAACAACACACACGCACACACACACACACACTTTTTGCGCAACATGTTCACATAAACACTCTAACACACACTGCTGCAATAAGTAGTTTATTACCCAAAAACAAAGATGAGCAGTGCACTAAAAAATTTAAATGGGCAATTAAAAGCTTCCATCCGTTCAAATCACCAGGACCGGATGGCATTATCCCAGCGGATCTACAACATAACGTAGAACTTGTAATCCCATGGTTACTTACCATATATAAGGCCTGCTTCGTATGGTCATATATTCCAATTGCATGGACTAGAAGTAAAGTGATCTTTATTCCCAAAGGAGGAAAAGCATCACATACTAAAGCGAAGGATTTTAGACCCATAAGCTTAACTTCCTTCCTTCTGAAAACTCTTGAGAGAGTGTTGGATGTACACATTAGAACTTCCATAAACAGCTCTCTAATCTCAGTCTCTCAACACGCTTACACTAAGGGCAAATCGGTTGAGACCGCTTTACATTCGCTTGTAGGTTACATAGAGAAATCACTCGAGCATAAAAACTATACCTTGGCAGCCTTCATGGACATTGAAGGTGCCTTTAATAACATTGATCCAACGGTAATCATTCAGTCTCTCAGGGAGCTGGGGATTGACCGAGGGATTTATCGGCTCATTGAAAATCTGCTACTATGCAGAACCATCACTTCCACCATGGGAGCAGCCACCATCACAAGGCAGGCCCACAGAGGTACACCTCAGGGTGGTGTGCTGTCACCACTACTGTGGAATGTGACAATCAACAATCTGCTTAGAAAATTGGAATCCTTGAGCATTAAGACCGTTGCATACGCAGATGATGTAGCGATAGCAATATCAGGATTTCACTTAGATACGATATCGCAAAGGCTAGAAACAGCACTAAATGAGGTTAATGCTTGGTGCTCTAGTTGCGGCCTGAGTGTCAACCCGACCAAAACGGAACTAGTACTCTTCACCAGGAGATACAAAGTTCCACAATTCATACCCCCGGCATTGAATGGTACTGTACTTACCATTTCGAAAAGTGCCAAATATCTAGGTGTTGTTCTAGATAGTAAACTCTCCTGGAGGGAAAATCTTCAGGTGAGGATAGAGAAAGCCGCTATGGCAATGTACATCTGTAGGAAAGCAATTGGCTCTACTTGGGGAATAAACCCCAAAGGAGTCGGTTGGATACTAGAGATGGTCATAAAACCTATCCTATTTTATGGGGTCTCGGTCTGGTGGAAAGCACTAGAATCAGCGGGAAACCAGACCCGTATAGAAGGTATTCTACGCAAAGCGGCACTTATGATAACAGGTGCCCTTAGATCCACGCCGACAAAGGCACTCTTCGCTATGCTTTGTTGGCTTCCTGTGGACTTAATGGCTAGAAAACTGGCCCTACATACGGCCGTTAGGCTGAACGCAATAGGCGTATGGAACTATAGACCATGGGGTCACGCTAGCATCCTAAATACAGCAAACAATATACCTAAACCCATTGACTACTGCACTCCCAAACCCTACTTCAATAGGAATTTCAATATCTCTTTGACAGAAGGGTTCTCCCCAGTGGACAGAGCCGTGCAGGTTTTCACGGACGGCTCTATACGAAGGGGAAGAGTTGGAGGGGGGATATATATTCCAGATTTTGGAATTGAAATATCCTTCAGACTCCCGGACGAATGTAGCATATTACAGGCAGAAATATCCGCCATAAAAAGAGCAACACACTGGTTGAGTTATTATCGGATACACAATAGTAATATCCAGATAATAATGGACAGCCAACCCGCGATCAAAACCCTTGCAGGTGTATATTCTACATCATTACTTGTCCAAGAATGCCGCACAGTCCTGGATGAACTGGCGCAGCACGCAACCATCACACTATACTGGGTGCGTGGACACGGGACTACTTCAGACAATATAGTTGCGGATGAACTAGCAAAGAGAGGAACCCTACTCGGGGAAGTCGATGACAATCTCTGTGGGCTCCCTCTGTCGTCTTGCTGGAGACGCTTCGATACTGCCTTTCTTAATTCAGCTCAGGAAAGATGGCGTAATGAGCCTACCTGCGTTATATCGAGAATCCTTTGGCCTCGTCTAGATACTAAAAGAACCAGAAACCTCATTAGCTTTACCAGAAAGCATCTGAGGAATCTCATGGCCACACTTACAGGCCACTGCACTTTCGGAACCCACGCTAAACGTATGGGTCTCCCGTATAATGACTACTGTTACAGCTGCAATGATGAGGAAGAGGAGGAAAGCATTTCGCATCTTCTCTGCTTCTGTCCTGCTTTGGAGGATCTCCGTCTGCACTTCCTTGGCAGAATATCCTTCAATAGCTTGTCCGAGTTATCGGAAATAGGACTTAGAAACCTAAGTCTATACATTAGGAGCAGCGGCTGGTATGGCCGCTAGCCTTCACGGCATGTGTATGTACTAGGCCCTCTCCTTGTCCCACTTTTCACTTCTTCTCTACTCTATTCTCCATCTATATCCTCTCCATCTATATTCTCCCTATACTTCCGGTCTCCCCCCTTATTCTTATACTTTCAACTTACAGGCAGCACAAAGGGATCATCGTATTGGACCCAAGTGAGCTAGACTCCTATATTTTCATTCTTCACTAGCAGCCTGCTAACCTAACCTAACCTAACCTATGTATGTCCTTGTTAGATTACAGTAAATTACAGTAAATAAAACCGAAATATGCCGTGTCAGAGAGACGTTTCTGTATGACATCCCTTAAGAAAGTGTTTGCAGAAGATGGTAAAAATAGAGTGTTGAATTAACATGAAATAAGGTTATTTCAAAAGGAAATTTTTTTTAAGATTATTGTAAATCATGTTGAATTAACATGAAACAAAAGTATTGCTGTGGAATGTAAAACTAATCTTGTTTTCATTAGTATGGATAACAACAGGTTTAAAGTGGATGTTCGTTCTGCTCGAGGGGCACAGGATACACATTTAAAGGCCTTGAATTATTTCTTCTCAGGCGATAGTTTAGGGCAGCAATTTAGCCTGCATCTTTAATTACCTTTGTAGTCCAGATTTCATAATCTTTTATTTGCAGCTAGCTTTGTGGAAAATTTTCTGTACAAAAAATGGTAGGACACCAGAGTAGAAATTTTACATTTAGCAACTTGAAGCTGTAGCAATGCAAAGCAGTAAGAAACTTCGTAATTTCTTCGCTATTATTGCTCGTCCCTGTAGTTTTATCTCTTTAAGATAAGGGGTGTGGCGATCCCATGGACCCCAGTTTTAATAATTCGGCTTTTTCATGCATTACCATTTCTGAAGTAATGGACGCAATGGATGTGTGCATATTTATTAAAGGAAGTAGCTTTTCTAATTAAGGTCATTTCAGACTATAATACAAGTATTAATACTTTTGTGGAAAATGCAACTGTGACATGTTGAGTTGTTTTTGTGTTTTGAAATTGTTTAAAAAAAAATCAGATCAGGGAGGCATTTTCGTCAAAAGTATTAATACTTGTATTATGGTCTGAGTGGCCCTTTAACAGATAAGGGTAAAGTGTCACCTTGAATTGCCCTGAGTTTAAAAAGCCTTTTGACGAAGAACTTTGAGGTTTGCTCAGTGGCTTATTGCTGATCGGGCACGATAACTTAACGGAATTTAAATTAGCCAGTTTCGTCTGGCTTTTTTTCAAAATTATTTGAAAAAAAAATTATTTTATTTATTATCTAAGAAGTCTCACAACCGAATAGAAAACTGGAAAAAGGACATGAACACTGGCAAAGAAAACAAACACAAAGAAAAATTTAAAATAAAATGGATATAATAAAACTGAATACTTATAGCTGCTTGATGTTTGTTATTAAAAATTAATCCTTTGACCAATAAAACAAGTAAATAAAAATTTTATTTGAAAATGAAAGCCATACTGGGAAAAAGTGACAAGAAAATTATTAAAAGAAGCTAAAGGAAACACATCATAAAAATCATTATTAAAGATTGATTTTCCCTTCTTTCATTAAACAGTTCGTTCGTACACAGAAAATAATAATAATGTTCGAAAAGGATATGGAAAAAATAACTAAGGCTCACACTCACACGAGTAGTAAAATTAGATAAGAAATGGAAATTGAAAGCAATAAAATTGTTAAAGGGATAATCTAACGCTCAAGCATATTATCACATCATCCCACAAATCCGACATTTATTTATTTTTTCAGTTTTTTTTTTATAAACTTGTTTTTAGGTCATTCGAAATAAACATAACATAAGGTAAACTGTACTAACAACCTTTTTAAATAAACAGAGTAAGTTTTTTTTTTTTGTAACAAAAATTTGGCCAGAAAACATTTGGAATAAAGCAATAAAAATATATTAATAATAAAAACTATTACCTTAAACGAAAGCAACATACCTGCAAATAAAGAGATATATAAAATTTTGTTAGATTTTTTATTTATTTCATCTTATATAATTAAATGGAAATATTGTAACAACATAATCTAATGGGCAGAGTGACAAGGACTTTTACACATTATGATGAAGTAGAAAAAAAGCACATTGGAAAAAAATCACAAATTTAACTCTGATCTATTTGTGGTATATTGGACCAACGCAAACGATATGTTGGTTGTGCTTTATGTAATATATTTTGTAGAATTGCTACCACCTGTCAGATCAATTTGCCTTGGCATTATAAACTTAACTTTTCATTCGTAACATTAACATGCAGAGATCACAATGGACCCAATTGGGTCTCCGACTGGAGGTGCATTTTTGGCACCACCCCTTCCCAACCTATCCTGCAGAAAATTTGGTGACAATTGATCCAAACGTACGCGTCCTATGACTTGAGAAAATGGCAGTGTTAGCAAAAGTAGGGAGCAGTGTATGGTGATAAAAAGGACATATCCATAATGGTTACATATACACCATTATCGCCTTGGCCTTTTGTCAATTTAATTGCGACTTGGTCTATTATTATAATAAACGGTACTGAACAAGTTCCATGTGCTAATTGTTCCCTACAATGGTACCGCCAAGCTACTCTGGAACCAGTCCAGTAACTATACTTATATATTAACATAAGCTTAACTGGTGTTTATACATTTGATACATGAGTGCCTCTGTGATCGAATGGGTAGCGTGCAAGCCTGTCAAGCCGGAAATCGTCAGTTCGAGCTCCAAAAAATATCTGCTTAAAACTAAATTATAACTGCAGTTGTAACAATATAAATAAAATTATGAGTTTTCATTGTTACAATCAAATGTCGGAATGGCATTTACATATAATTTATATTATATACACCGATTAGGTTCCTATGAGATTACTGACAAGTCACAAGATGCATACAAACTATCAATTAACAAAATCTTAGGCCATCTCCATGTAAAAGTGACTGGCCTACTTCATAGGAAGTGTTAAAACTCGTACTGGTCCCGATCACGAGACTAGTTTTGTGTCAGCTCCATTTCCTGCAAGGTATTAATAGCATTTGTGATTATAAAGTTCAATTTTTAACTGTACCCAATAAGCACTCAAAAATTAAAATTCAAGCACTTGAAATTTAACTGGAAACAAAGTTGAATTCAAGCAGTTTTTCAAGTAATATTCAAGTTTTAAAATATTTTTAAATTAAAAATCACACAAAATACATATGTATATGTTCAAACCGTGTCAAATAAGTAATTTATTTATTAATAAAATTAAAATTGTGTTGAAAAACATCAAAGATAAATAAAAAAGTGAATTTAAAAAAATAACAAAAGGTGATTAAAAACGTGAAAGCAATAGTGAAGGTAGATATGCAGAAAAAAATATTGTAAGAAAACTTGTCGATTACATTTTCCTTTATATTTTAAAAGCATTTTTTTGAAGCTTGAAATATACTTGAATTCAATTGTAATACAAGGTTGAATTACGGTATAATTCAAGGCTTGAATTCAACTGTAATGCAATTGAATTGCTCGAATTGAATTCAAGTTCCCTTTTCACTGGAGAATTCTATTGAAGTAAAGTGTAAATCAAGCATAATTCAACCCTTGACAATTGAATATGTGACTTGAAGAACAATTGTTTTACACTTGATTTCAAGCAAAATTGCTTATTGGGCTACTTTTTATGCAACAGATAAAGTAAATAATTTTTGTTAAATAAATATATTTTTTTACCTTAACATTTTATTAAAACATATAAGTAAATTTTCTTTATTTCTCATACAATAACTAAAATAAATATTTATTTTTTTTATTTCTTTCCCTTACTTGTGCTCTTTGTATGTAAGACAATTTTAAATGCATTTTTCTTTGACATTTATTTTCTAACTTGCTTTTTATCGTTTGAATAACTTTTTCTGTTTTGCTTTTCAAGTTAAACACAAAACTTCTATGCGTTTATGTAGCTTAAATTGTGGTTATTTGTGTTTGATGTCATTTAAGGACTTGTTAGTGGTAGATATAAGAGTATTCGCACATACACACACAAGCAAACACACACACACACACACACGCATGCACTCAACCGCTTGGTTTGTAGTTCTAAAGTATTTAGTATGAGCAATGTAAATAAAAAACTTACAGCATCTAAGGTATAGAGATACATTTGTAGAACACAAACTAGGTATCATACGAGTATTTATTTATGTTCTAGAATAGTTGTTGGCTACACCTTAAATACAAAAGAAGAAAAATCATTAGACGAGCTGAATGGTAAAGAGTTTTGCAAAATGGAAATTTTGTGTTAGAAAAGATCTTTAACGGCCTAATGTATAAGAAAAAACTGGCAAGAAGTTAGCATAAGTGGTAAAAATGAATATGTTCTTAATTCGTTATCACCCAGTTCAATGCTGTCACTTATGCTAACTTCATGCAAGTTTTTTCTTATACATAAGGCCGTAAGTTTTTAAAACAGGACAAATTCCATAAAAATGTCAAGTTGTAGCAAGAGAATTGAAGTTTTGTACGCGAGATCCATTTGCTAAAAATCCATGATCTTACTAATGAATTAGCTGAACCTCTTTCATCAAAACAATTTAAATGTTTTTCATATATCGCTCATTTACCCCAAGAACGTCATAACTAAAAGAAACAGTTTGTCAGAAAACGAGTTTGAAGTTTTCAATTTACAGACAACTTATTTTATTTTTCTCTCTCAGGTGTTGAGTAAACCGGATATTTGTATAAAATTTTTACACAATATGAATTATGATATTAGGATTAAATCTGCATCAATAACTCAAAAAATTAAAATTTTTGAGTTATGACGTTCTTTGAGTAAATAAGCGAAAATATACCCTCATGTGCCTATAAGAGTGTCAACGCAAATTAAAAAGCTCTTTCCGATATCATTTCAAATTAGTTTCCAAGATTACCGACTTAATGCACGTTATACATATGCGCATATCGTTACCTTAATATAAAAAGGTCCTATCTCATTATATTTTAAAATCGAGTTTTTTTTGTATATGTGACCTGCTCCACGAAAAGGGCCTCTGCGCCGAAAAATTTTTTTTTTACTTTTTGAGTGATTCTTATAGATTCTTTCAAATGCCGCAAACCGCAAGTTTCTATGTCTTTTAGTTTTTTTACAAATCACCTGTAAAGATGAACATAATTAATGAAAAAATTTAAAAATGTGATATAAACAGATAATATATGGGCATTTCCTGGGGTCACGAACGTACGTTCGTACGCTTTTGATGTACAAAGAATATAGAAAACAAAACTTTTCTTACCATTTTTTTTGGCGATTTGATAGCATTTTGGTAGCTCTATGCTTAGTGCAAAAAATTTAATTTCATCGAGTTTTAGTTATAAACATGTGGTCACTAACGTACGCAAAATAAAAAAAAAGTTGACTTTGGCTGACAGTAGTGAAATGTAAAAATCTGCGAAATGGAACAGACTAATGAAAAGTGCTTAATTTATTTTAAAAGTGTATTAATGTAGGTCTCTATCCAGTATTTACACAATAAAATATCTCTATTGGTTTTTGTTTAATTGGCTTAAGTACCGGTCGCGAACGTACGGGTCGCGAACGTACGATTTTTCCATATGTTTTTTTTTATTATTATCACTATGCATTTTCACATAAATATCTAAAAAATGTTCTCAACAAAAAACTTAATACTCAATTTATAGTGTGTTGTAACACTTATAACAAGAAATATACTATTTTTCACCCCCAACCAAAATAGGGGTGTTATAAGTTTGTATTGTGTGTATGTTTTCACCTTTCTGTTTGAAAGGTGACTTGATCGAAAGGATTCTTAGCTACGTTTGAAGACAATCGGTCTAGCTGCTTAGAAGATATCACATCTTCTCTAGATATATTCTTGGTTTTTTTATATTTATGAAATGAAATGAAATGAAATTTTAACTAAATTTATGATATTTTTCTTTTTATTGAATAGGGCGTTAGAGCTATGCTTAACAGTGTTGCCAGTTTAGGGGATTTGTCCCCAAATTGGGGATTTTTTCGCGAATGGGGATTACAATTTCGTATCTGTGGATTTTTTGGGGATCATAACCAAATTTTAGGGGATTTTTGGAGATTTATTTTTATAACTGAAGGTAACAAGAATGATTTTTGAACTAAGAAGTATGCGTCTGGCAACTCTGAAAATATGTGTTGCTATTCATAGTGAATGTTTTCTAATAAAGAAGAAGTATCAAGGCAGATTAACCAATAATGAACACTAACAAAACAAAAATACGTAACAAAATGTAATACGACTTGTTGGAAGCACTTCTTAGAATAAACACACACTTTAAAAATAGTTCAATTTGTTGTGACAAGTTTAATCCTTCTCCTGAAATGGTAAAATAAAGATGATTATCAACATTTTTTTTTTCCATCCTGGTTGACTCTTCTGGGGAAATGCCCATATATATAATATTTGAAATTTAAAAAAAGTTCAATATCAAAGGTACAAAATTACAAAAATAATTTTCATAGAGGCAACACTGCATAGTGAACATCGTACAAAGTACCAGAGAGTCGAAATACATCGCCAGATGATCAGGTTGAAGGAAGAGTTGCATAACCATGCGTAAAACACGGAAAAAACGAAGCGTTTTTTTTAAACGCGTTTTTCTCAATAACTTCTTTTCGGCGCAGAGGTCCCTTTTCATGGAGTACCCAAAAGTTCCTTATGGAAGAGTAAACACCAATATATTTAAAGAAAAACTAATTTTTATTTAATATTTCTTGTTGCTAAAACCAATACATACAAATAAAAAGGAAAAATTATTGTTGATTTGCATTTGCGTGTATACAGCGAAGAACGACAAAAAATAAATAAAAAGACAAAGTTTTTTGTGTATTTCGTATTGCTAGTGCTGAGTGTATGCTGTGAGTATTGAAACACGCAGCCTATAGTTAAGAGCATTTACAAAAACAAATGAGCACCAAGAGCATAGGGCTTGGGCAACCTTGATTTAATGTATCGAAAAATGCAAAAAATCTCAATTTCAAAATATTATGAGTTAGGGACTTTCTATATTAAGGTAACGATATATATTTTGAGTTATTGGCATTCAATGTGCATTATGTAACGTATGAGTCAAGCACCCTTATTCCAGTTGTCGTCGTCATGGTCACCATCAAGTTAGTGTCATTCATTTCGATTCGAGTTCATTTAACGATTTGAGGCAAATTGTCAAATTTCGAAATCTAGTACTTACGAGATTTCGAGCTAAATCTAACTGCCTCTTACTAGATTTCCTATACAAAACGAAATCTAATTTGTCAGTAGATTTGTAGGAAATCTACGAACAATCTAATATTTTTATTAATTTTATTCTACCCTGTACAACATATTTATGTAAAAGGTGAGTGAATTAGCTACGATCTGCTTAAAAAGATGTGTGAATTTGCTATATTGCAGTTCTTTGATTGTTGTTTTAGAAAATTTTCAGTTAATGGGTTTTGTTTTGGTTTTTGGAACAAAATCTTGATAAATGTCAAAAAACAAACACCAAAGGTGAAAAGGAAAGCTATTGTTTTCGCTACGCTGTCCGTCTGTCCGTCACAGGCTATTTTCTCGAGAACCGTAAGAGCTACGGACCTGAAATATGGACAGCGCGTGTAGACATTCGGCCGCTACAACAACAAATACATGAGATATAAAAATTAAAGGGTGTTCCAAAATGAGCAACGAAAAATGTTAAAATCCCATGTAATATATATACAATTGTATGTATGTATATCATAGCTGATTACTAATCGTAATGATTACTAATTTGATTACTTTTTTTTTTAAAGGTGAAGTAATGATTAAATTACGATTATATTCAGTTTCGTACTTAGTAATCGTGATTACGATTACTAATAATGGAAAAGTAATCTGAATTACTTAAAATTACTAAAAATAATCAAAAAGAATCAAAAGTAATCAAAAAGTAATCCGACTACTTTCAAAGATTACCTTTGATCCTTAATAAATAATCAAAAAAAATCAAAAGTAATCCTTAGAAGTAGGCGGATTATTTTTTGACTACTTTTGATTCTTTTTGATTATTTTTAGTAATTTTAAGTAATTCAGATTACTTTTCGATTATCAGTAATCGTAATCAATTATTTATGAGCAATTCTTTTAAAGACAATTATATAATCATTACGATTCTTTTTAAAATGTAATCTAATTGATTACTAATCGTAATCGAAATTTAACATTTCTGATGTATATACACTTGAAATTTGCAAAGTTAGTGTATTCTTATACAGGCTACAACAATTTAAAATTTAAAAAAATCTAAATTAAAGAATGTTTTATCAGTTAATGTAATTTTTACTTTGTAATTTTGACGACTTGCTGTATCTTGGAAACCGTAAGAGCCAATCTCTTGAAATTTTCAAAAATGGTAAAATTAAAAAATAAACATATTATAAAATCGCCCAAACCGAAGAAATCGCCAAAAAAACAAAAAAAATCGCCAAAACGAAAAAAAGCGAAATATTAAAAAAATTATTAAAATAAAATAAATCGCCCAAATGAAAAAAAAATGCCCAAATGAAAAAAAAATCGCCAAAATGAAAAAACCCAAGAATCGAAAAAAATCGCAAAAACGGGGGAAAAACGACAAAGCTAAAAAAATCGTTTAAACTGAAAAAAACGTCAAAAAAGCAAAAAAAAAAGACTTCTCAAAACAGAACGTACGGAACCCTTCGTGCGCGAGTTAAAGTCACACTTTACTGAATTTATTTTTTTTATGTGTAGTTTTTTGGTCGAGCTTTTGCGATAAGGCGTTTAGTTTTTTTCTTTTGTTTCAACGAAACGAAAGCCGTTAGGCTTTTTGCATTTTTTTTTGCCTTGAAATGTTTCCCCACTTGGCGATTTTTTCGCTTGGCAGTTTTTTTTTTATATTTTCATGTGAAATGTTTTGATGGAGTTTCTGTTTTGTTTGAATAATTTTTTTATTTTAAGGACTTTTTGTATTTTTTTTTGTTTGCTTTGAAATATTTCTCCATTTTTTGAGATTTTTTCGTCTTAGCTTTATTTAATCGGTTTTTTAGATTTTTTACTTGGTAATATGTATTTTGGCTTGTGTATATTTTTGCTTTAGCGAATTTTGCGCTTAAGCAATTTTTTGTTTTTTGGATTTGGAGCGCTTGAAAAGTCGTATCTCTTTTAAATTTGAAATTTATTTGAGGGTTTCAAGATAACTATCTAATAAATTTGATAGTTTCATGAAATTATAGAAGACAAAAAACGAAATATTGATGCGAGTTCACTTATGCTTTAATATTTTTTCGAGATAAGCCTACAAATTTAAATGATGACGACAGAAAAGGTTCGATTGACAACTTGTAGTGAAAACAACTATAAAATAAGATTTTTTTTTTCAATATAAGTAACGGATCGAACGTTTTATGTCATCGACATTGTGGACCAGGCTGTAATTCTATGTTTTATATACATGTATATATTTGTATATACATATAAACATACATATGTATATATGAGCATATATATTTTTGCTTTTAATTTTTTTTTGTGCACTCATGAGTGAATGTATGCTACATTATGTTCAATTCTATTTAACTAACAAATGTTTAAATACACGTATTTCAAAGTTTAAGTATGTGTGTATATATGTCTGTATGTATGTGTGTGTATGTACAACAAAGTGTGTACAAAGTCTTTTATACCAGCGGCACAACTACATATATACACATTTTTGTTTCCTTTTCAAAAGCGTTAACATAGAATGTGTTGGGGCTTTTAAGGGTGGGCAGGGATTATTTATGTTTATGTGTATGCATGTATGTATGTATTTATGTGTATGCTTGCTTGTGTTTACTTTCGTTTACAAGTTTACTTAGCTTCTTAGTGTTTAGTTTACTTGTTTCAATGACAAAGTCTTTAAGTAGAGTGTGGTAGCGGTTGACTTTCGTTTTAATAGCCAGTTGTTGCTGTTACAGTTCGCTCCTAAGCTTCTACTAGTTAGTTAAGCTTATAAAGCGTCATGACGATGACTTTAATAGTGTCAAAGTACTGCTGGAAGTATAGTTTTAGTATTATGTACTATCTTCTGTGTGTTTTCTCTAAAGACAAATGGAAATAAAATCTTTTTCAACACAAAGGCTTTGTAATGTTGCTTTAAAATGTATGTACAAGCACATGTATGTATGTTTATCTGTTGGTGTGTGTGTGTGTGTGTGTGTGTGTGAGGGCAGATTAAGTTTTAATAAACAAACTAAAAGTAGCATAAATAAAATAAGTTTGTACTATATTAAAATATATAATTCTAAGGAAGCTAAATGTTTCTTTTCTATTAAATGAAAATATATTGCAAATTAATTAAAGTTTAATTTAAGTTTTAGTTTTAATTTTGAAACATTGTTTTAAACTAATAACAACTTTTTTGAGAGCAAATAATTTTGTTATAGTTGAGGGTAATAAAAACGAAACGAAAAAGAAAAATTTAAAAGTTAATTAATTATAAAAGGCGCAAAGGCTGGCTTCACTTGAGTTTCTTCGGTGAAAAGTCCGTATGAAAAACATTTTTAAAAATGTTTAAATTTAGTTTTTAGATAATAATCACTTTGGTAACATAATTTAGGCAATTACGGCCTAAGCATTCAGAAGGAAGTCGTAATTAAAAAAACAAGTTACATAAAAATTTTGTAGTCATTTACTGTGCACTTAAGCTTTTATGCTACTTAAGCTTTTGTTTTATAAGTCCAATCATAGGTAGCTAGGTTAGGTTAGGTTACAGGGTGACAGGTTGTTGAGATGAGAAACTAAGTTTACATCTCACTTGTGTCCGAAAACCAGATCCCATTGTGGTACCTAAGAGTAGAGAAGTTCCTTTTCGTAAACAATTTTTGAAGTTTCCGATCATTTTAATCAGAAATAATTTCTTAATCAGGCTTAAGTTCAGTAATTTCAATTCTTATTGAATGAAATATTTTTATTAATTAATGTGAGTCTATAAAGAAGTGAAAAAAAATTAAACTAGACTTTATTAACTTGGGGAAATACCAATATTTTTCTGTGCAGCCACGTACTTCATCAGCATCCATGTCTATCTGCTGGGGTAGAGATTATTATTAACATCAGCTATTTAACTTAAATTTTCTATGAAATGGAATATGAGAATTGATTGTGTATACAATTATTGATTTACCATTGGTAAATGCATTTGTAAGTATCACTATTCATTTTCTGTTTTTCCATTTTCTATTTAGGTTAGCACGAAGTTATATCGCTCTACCTCCGATAATTTTTAATTTAAAAAACGGTTACTCAGCTGCGCCTTCGCTACTAACTGGTGAATGTGCATTGATATGTACATTCATATATAAAAAGTCTGACAAATAAAAAAAATACTGTAGTCAAAAGAAAGATTTTTTAACTCCCATTAAATATTTTAAACATTAACTTCTATCATTGTATAACTTTGCCTTTTTTCACATTTTATTTTTTTCGCTCTAATTTTAATATTTGATTATAAAGCCAGATGATGTTAATTTTATATTCTCTTTTGTTGTCAAATTAAAGAACACATTTGAACATTTTTATCACATTCCATACCAATTGATATTTAAATTGAAAATTCTATTTAAATTGGCATTTATTTTATTATATATATAATAAGTTTACAGTAAATTTGCAACCAAAGGAACATATATATGCATATTAACACCAAAATGAAAACCATTAATGGGCAAATATACACATAAGCTGGCTTTTGAATAATCAAATAATAGTCAAAAGCCCAGACAACAATTTAATGTAATACTCCGCCAAAAAAAAAACTTTAACTTCTATTTTAAAAGCAGTTGCTCAATGCCTGTAGAACTTTTCAAGCATAAGCATTTTGTTTTATAAACTTTAAAAACATTTAAAAATTTGCTAGTTTCTTTGCAAATTAATTTTTTTTCCGGAAATCAAAATGATAATACAGTCGAACTTCCATAACTCGAACTTCTCTAACTCGAATTTTCTCTAACTCGAACTAGTTTGGTTGGCAGTAGCGTTGAAAGAACAAGTCACATACAATTCTGTAACTCGAAGTCTCCGTAAGTCGAAGTTTTTTTTTTTTGGGAAAATGGTGATTCCAGTTATGGAAGTTCGACTGTAATTCTATTTTCCTTTATTTACATTACATAAGTTACACAAACGATGCACGTTATACAAATCATTGATTAAATTTAGTGCTTGTCATATTAAATGTATGTTTGACAATTCCAATGGAAACTACAGTAAAATATTTCAGCTCTTAGTTTATAAAAAAATATTTTTGATTTAAATAACGTTTAAAAGCAGGAAAAAAATGAGTTCAGGTTCGGGTTCGGGTTAATCAAAACAAAAAATTCAGGTTCGGGTTCTGTTCAGGGTTCGGGTTCAAAGTTAAACTGCATGTGTTTTATTAGTAAAAGCTGTATTAGCTTATACGCTGTTTTTCTATCAAAGTTAGACTACACAGATCCATACATATGTACATGTTAAGGACACCTGGTGTTCAATCCGAATTGGTCGTTATTTTATTTTGATTTTGTTTTTAGTTTTTTTTTTTGCATGCAAGAAATGTAATGGATCTTATTATTCTTCTTCAAATATTTCTATATTTTTTATATTTTTGAACCCGAACCTTGCTGAATTTTTCGGTTCAACGGGTTCGGGTTCCAAGTCTTTATAAACAGCGGGTTCGATTTCAGTCCCCGTTTAAAATCATTCCATTAAAAAAATTGTATTTCTAAAAATAACTATACAATTTCATTCTCTATTGCAAAAGTTATAAATTTAATGAATGAATAGTGACAAAAATTTTAGTTGTTAAAATAATGTTTTTAACTGAAAATATTTTAAAATATGAATTTTTTATATGAAAATTGTCATTACTAAAATATTACTCATTCGCACTGGGTTAATAAACTATTTTAGTGAATCCTAAAAGTATGCAATAGTTTTTTATCAATCATTACGTATGAGTAATATTTCAACACAATACATATTCCAAATTACTAATACGCCTCAGATTAATACATATTTACGCACTAAGTGCCAATTTCACCAACTCTATTTAAATATCAATTCATATTTAACGGTCTGGCCCAGATGTCACTAGACATCGTTCGATCGACAACTTGTATTGCAAAAAACAATAACTTTAGAAAATTTGTTGTTGTTTGCAATACAAGTTGTCGATCGAACGATTTCTCGTGACATCGTGGGCCAGGCCGTAAATGTCGATTTTCATGAATTTTTGTATGGAAAAATTACTTTTAAACATGAATTGATATTTAAATATGTTGGTGAAATAGGCTTTAAGCAAATTAATTTGTAAGATTGCATATCGACCCTTACTTACGATTTTATCGTAAGCGACAAAAATTAATTAAAGTTTTCAGGAAAAGGTTTTTTTTTAAATATTCAAATATTTTAAATATTTTAAATATTTTAAATATTTTAAATATTTTAAATATTACGTACAAAACGTACGTAAATTGTCGCTTATGATAAAATTGTACAAGCTGTATCTTAAAAGTTATTAAAACATATTGGCATATTGATAATTCTATAAAATTTTAATTTCAATAAAAAAGTATATTTTCGATAACATGTCGCTTACGATAAAATCGAAAATAAGGCTCGATATTATAAAGAGGAAACAAACATCTTTAAGAAATTTATAGTATGAAAAGTACTAATTTTTTAATATAGATTTTCTAGGCAAGTGCCTAAACGGATTTTGGATTTTTTGGATGATCTATGTATGTATATTCGTCTTGTTGTGAGAAATGTTTAAAATCAGGGTAGAAATAGAGAGACTTTTTGCCCGACCTAAAAAGAGGGGGATGTTTCCATTCAAATCATTTGAATATTTTTATTTTCTGTTTGTTGCTTCATAGCTGCGTGAATTTTAAAATATCTTTTTTTTTGCCGGATACGAAACGTCTCAGATTTTTGTGTCTACACATTTATTTTTCGAGCATTAAATTTTATGATGCTATTTTTTAGATTTATATATGAAATGTGCCATTTATGCAACAAATGACTGATATTTTCGCGCACTGACAATTTACATATGTATGAAAGTGGTCTATGACATATTTTTTACGTCGAGATATTCAAATTAGATTTGAGCAAATCAAAAAATATTTTTATATTAAAAACTTTTAGTTTAGATTTGTAGTGTCTTATAATATAAATTTATTTTATATTAATTAACAGCCTTATTTATTAAACTTATTAAGGCTTTATAAAGGCTTCTAAAACAAATTATCATATAAAATTTTTAATAATTTTTATAAATAAGGCTATAAATATTTATTGAAGTTTATTCAGGCTTTATTTTATATTTCGAAGCAAATATGCACATATGTTTGTTTGTATGCATACTTTTTTTTAATTCAATATATTTGAAATAAAGAAATTATTGGGATATCATACGGGCATGTTCTCACACTTGCAAATCGCATAACATTTGCGATTGTGACTGGAAGTTGAAAGAGAGGTGTTCTGCAAATCGCAAATGCAAGACTCTTGGCAAGTTCAAATCGCAAGAGTATACTGAAGTGCACTGATGAATTTAGCCCAAACAAAACTGAAAACAAACACTGAAATGGTTAATAAATGAAATTAAATATGATTTCTTTTGATTTTAATCAGAAATATTAATAGTTTCGCAAAATGTTTATTATAAAATTTAAATTTATAACATTTTCTTTTGTTTTGTTAATTTTGTCTTTGCACTGTTTACTTATACACTGACAACTTTAACAAACAGCTGACCTTAATCAATATGGCAAGTCGCAGGAAAATCGAAAATTTGCAATTAAAGGTACTTATATCCTTTAAATATGCAAAAAAAAATATTTTGTAAAATTAAAATATTATATTTAATATAAAGACGCATATTTGTGCATAATGTTTCCGGGATTTTGTAAGTCCCGAAAATCCCGGGGTACTGGTTCGGGATTTCGAGACTCCATCACTAAATCCCGAGGCTCGGGATTTCAAAAAAACTATCCCGATTAGCATCTCTAAATGTGACCTAATGACACATCCATAAAAGTTCCTTTTTGGTGTATGTAGGCTTTACACTTTAATGCCAATCATGGTTCAAACTTCTGTTATTTTTTTCTCAATCAAATTTTTTTTTATTAATTTATGTTGATTTCTAGCAAATGCGTTTAGTCTAAACAAAACGTCATGAAGGCCGCAAATTTGCTTACTGGGTTATTACTATGCCTTAGTATCGAGCACCATTTGTTGTGGATAGTCTTTTTTTTATAAACGAAAGAACAAAACAAAAAATAGGAAATTAAACCAATAAAATAATTTGCAAATTATTGCAAACAAAAACTATTGTTATTCGATTATAAAATAAAAATAAAATATTACCAAACATAAGCGACTAACGAAGATACACTCACACATTTACACATTCATGGGGAGCCATAAAAGAACTATTGAAATAAATTGAATGTGTTTTGAGGTTTTTTTTCTCATTTCTATTTAAATATACTAGATGTGTATAGACATGTACATATGCATGTGTATGTATATAATAATAATGGTGCAAAAGTGGCAGCAAAATAATTAATTTATCAGTGCAAATTTAATAACAATTGAAAATGGCATGAAACTGCAAGAGGCTGCATGCATTTGGGTGTCAAAAAAAAAGGAAACATAATTAAATTATATGGACTGTCGGGAGAATTTTGGTAAAATGATTTGTTATCAGTATTATATAATGATAAAATATTTAAAATATGTATGGCATTTTATTTGGTGGAAAATGGTGTAAGATTTTATTTAGTTTTAAATTATAAAAAGATATATGACTGTGCACCAGTACAGGCAGTTTTTCATTATTTTCACACTGAAGTAATTCAATGCATTAAGCACAATACAACTGGGCTGATAATTTCAGTAAATATTTTTTATGAAATTTAACGCCTATTATTAAATAACAATTACGCTACGCCATCTGTTGTGTGGTAGAACTAAAAAAACCATTATGTCCAGGTTGCCAGACTATGGCTTAAATAACTGCAATAAATAACAGCTGTAAAGTTCATTATATAATGAAAAATTATACTTCTGCCTTGCATCACAAATTGACAACAGCTTATCAGATTGTTCAAGACTGCACAAAGTTGAGTATAAAAGGAAACTGTTTCTTCTTTTAGCCAATCAGTTCTATTTTGAATTAAGCGGAAGAAGTATCATTATAGCGAGCATCGCTTTCCAAAAGAATTAAAAGTCTTGCATTAGAGAACACACAAAAGGCATTTTAAAAGACAAAAAGTAGCAATCAACAAAGTCAACATATGGCGACAAAAGCGACATTGAAATAAAAGCACAAGAAACTCTTTCCTCACACCACATGGCCAAACAACTCCTGTCTGCAGATAAAAATCATTTTTGTGGCAGCCTTGTAAGGACTGCATTTTAAAACAGTAAACATACATACATACATTTATACATATGTATGTGTGTATATGTGGTCGCAGCCACTACAGTTTGTCAAAAAAATCTTTTCAATAGCAAACAAAAATTACAAATTTTCAAAGCAAGTAAAAAGGAGAACTTACAAACCATAACTATACTTCAGGTAGCTGTTATCAAGTATAAATTCAGTAACAGTGATTGAGATTTCCAGCTTCTACTAAGATTAAAGCGCCGCAAGTTAAATGATTTTTATTAGTTAATAAACAAAAAGCATACAAATTTAAAAAACATTTTTTTTTTATTTTGTTTAAAAAAATAATATCGTAAGTATTTATAAAATAATACTGCCAAAAAAACCGACTTCAGTGCTAAGATGTTTTAAAACATTTTCGAAAAAAATTTATGGTACCAAACTGGAAGAAAAAATATTTTGAGACTTTTTTTGGTTAAAAGGAACTACGTGAAATATTAAATTATATTTTAATGGGCGTGCCACTGCCCATGATTTAACTACCAGATTTTGTGTTTTTCAGAGCTCAGGGTAAATTAAGTTTTGTAAGAATCGATAAAGTAGAACCACTTAAAATAAAATATTAAATTTTAATGGGCGACAATGCGCCCATTTTTTTAAATGTAAGATTGTATCTAGTTATTTTAGAACTCAAGGTGTGTGATAAGTTCCATAAAAATCGTTTGTATACAAGCACGTGAAATATAATAATAAAAATTTTAATTTAATTTTTTCAACTTTAGGATTGTGTAATTACAAGAACCAAACATGTTTGCTAGGTTTAAAGGCAATCAAATAAGTAGAAAATAAAATCAAATAAAAAATTTTTAGGCGTCTCCGCCCAGTCTTTTTACAATGGTACCAATGGGAAGCTTTACCCTCTCAGACAAAAAAAAATTTTTTTTAATCGGTCTAAAATGTAAAGAATTATGAAGTAAGAATATAAAAAAAAAATAAAAAATACAGAAAAATTAATGACCTCCTCCTCTTTTGAAGTCGCTTAAAAATAGTTTAAACTGACCATTCAAGCTGATGCCAAACCAAGTACTTACGTGATCTCGGCCAATATCAAGTTGAAATGAAGTAACTTCCCATGTATTTTGACATTTGCCAAACTAACTAATTTTAATTAATTTCGACGAAATCAATCAACGAATTTTTTGTACTAAAACGACTTTATTTTTTCAAACATGAAAACATTTACGACTATGAGAAGTAGCAAACATTTTGAATTCAGTATGAAATTAATAGAAAACTGGAAATCATTATAAATAAGACAATTTTTACCAGAACAATTTGTAAGTGTAAGAATGTCTCTATTCAACTGAAAAGTCTACTTAAATGTCTAACGCAATTGAAAAGATATTTGCAAAATTAACTCAAATATCAGAAATGAACACTTTTTTACTTAATTTCGTGCCAGACTCAATGGTCGGTCTTTAGACAATTCAGATAAATATATTAAAAATATAAATATTCACTTATGGATACTGCAGAAGCCACATGAATGTTATTTTCTCACAACGATTTGCATCTTTATTAGCTGTATGCCATTAAAAGCATTAAATTTTTTTTTTTTAATTTATCTTCTTTTATCAGAAAAACCAGCTCAATTACGTGCAACTAAATAGTTAAATCATTCATTTGAGCAAGACTCCTTCTTTTCTTGCTACATGTATATGAATTTTTTTCTCTTGTCTCGAAAAGAACGATTTTTTGTGTCCTTTTTCACGCGCAGAAAACAATAGGAGTAAATAGACCAAGATAAAAAAAATATATAAACAATATATGAACTATTGTACGGCTACTTGTTACTCGGAACATTAAAAAGTAACCGATAAAAGCTATAAAATGTTAGATGAAGATACAAAGAAAGTGCAAATACAACACTTACACTGAGAATCACTTCAGTAAGGAATTTATTATTATCAATATTATTTTAAATGTGCGATAATTAAAATAACAATAAACTAAACAAAGCCAAAAGCACCAGCAACTAGAAATTTATTTTGATCAATTACATACTTAAATTTAACTGAGCTGGAATGAGTCATACAATCAGGAATAATTTCTTCATCGGTCTTAAGTTCAGTATTTTCCATTCTTATAAAACGAAATATTTTTATTAGTTAATTAATTAAATAAATTTCCCCAGCTAAGGTTTAGTTTAATTTTGCTTTGTCTTCTTTAGAAAATCACCCTTAATTAATAAAAATATTTCATTCAATAAGAATTGAAAATAATCAACTTAGCCCGATTACGTAATTAGTCTAGTTTAACAATTTGAAGGAATATATTCCCCTTTTTTGTGAATGGCGTCGTCGAAGTAAATATTATCACTTGTCTACTCTTTAACGGCAACAATCGATATGTCTTAATCCCCGGGAGTGTCACTAAAGATATGTCAGTTGTCAAAATTCAATATGGCGGCCAACAGACACCATTTTGTAAATACGAAAAAAATTAAAACTCGGCGAACAATAACAAAATGGGTATCATTCGACAGGTGTTTTAAAATCATTTTAAGTCATTTAAGTTTCTCTTATGATTTTCCATTTCGAAGGACCATTTAGAATATTTAACGGTTCAAAGTTGGTCGCATTCGGGTTTTTATTTTATTATTTTTTTTTTATAAATACTTGCTTATCATAATGCTGTGTAATTAGTCGTCGGGTAGTTTTTCTACCTGCCTGTTTTTTTATGAAGGTTTTTTTTAATAATATTTTAAAATTTCCAGCGGCATATGATCATATCCTAACGACCTGTAGTTTTTTAACTTCTTCATGGCATTTTTGATTTTAGCCAGCCTTCAAGCGTCATTGTTCCATTGTAAGACTGTTGGGTGGTAGAGTGAGCCATTGGAATTTAAAGAAGTGTGTGCGCCATCGAAATTATTTTCTCATCGGTATTGGTTAGGAGAGTTTAATTTTTTAACCTGATGGAGCCTTTAAATATCATTTGTTTGCTAGTAAGTTGAGTCGTTATTTCACAGATAGTTTTGATATCATGCCTATTTGCAGCGTCTCTTGCTAAAGTAGCAAGTTCATCTATATATATTCTTTAGTCTTTCTGGCAAGTTTTTCCTACATTTTTATTTTTAATTGTATACAGATTTGCCAGCTCCAAACGAGTTCTCGTTGATATTTCGTAGTTCGGTAATATTTATAAGTTGGTAAAAATTATAAATGGAGCAGTTTTTCACTTAAAAAACCCTGGTCCTTTTTCAATTACATATAATAAATGCACGGCCCTATGCCTCTTATAGGAACGACGAGAACATATACATTCATAAACAATAAATTTAGCAAAAACTGAACACACAAATAATTTGTTACAGCATTGATGAAATCACCTCCAAGTAGTTCTATTTCTGGTGAAACATCAATGAATTTAATGTCATATTACGAAAGTGATCCAAATAGCTAAATGGTATGCACTTAAAAGGTTGTCTAGAAAATTTTTTGATATAAACAATAGCCTTAGAAAATTAGAGTCAGTGCCTGTAGCGATTGGTATGCAATGAAAGTGGTAAACCTTTGGAATTAGTTCCGACTTTTTTTTTTGCTGGGATTTTATAAAATGACAGCGATAATTCTTAGCTAGGAATCTTGTAATAACATAAAAATTAAACATTTTTACTTTCAATTTAAAAAACAATCAGAAGCACAAGATCTCTTAACAGTTCAAAACCTCGGTTCGAAATTGAGTACGGCCAAGCAATCCTATATAAATGTAGTGATATTGAGGTCCAGGGGGCAAATCACGACATTCGATACGACTCGTAATTTAAAAATATTTCCATATAAACTCTATTGAAATATTTTTAAATTACGAGTCATATGGAATGCCGTGATTTGCCCCCAGGTATTTTTTTTACCGCACCCTTTAAAGACTCCTCTGTAACAAATTGTTTCAAGTCGTCATATACTTTACTAACAAGCCAATCCCACACATTTTCTTTAATCTTAAGATCCAGAGCATTTAGAGGCCAATTTAGCAGTTCTACATATACAGCTACTCCATCTTCCCTGCAAAAATTATTTGTCTCTTTTTTCAAGTAGTGGAAATAAAACCCTTTTTCGTCTGGTCCATCGATATCAAACCATTTTTTGCAAAAAAAAATATTCGTTCAAAATTCCTTATTTAAGCCATTCAGAGTGTATAAACTTGTTTGTATACAAAAAGCCATATGCTCCTCCCTCGTACTCCAGCAAGAATTACACCTCCTTACTATATGCTACAAAAAAAAACTTTTACATTAAACTTATAAGCAAAGTATTATGTTCACAGTAGAAAAAGAAATATTATTATGACCTTGTTATAGAGGAATTGTTTTTCTTTTCTAATAAAAACAAGGAAACAAAAATAAATGTATTTCAAAACAACAGTAATGAATAGAAAAGGCAGCCACAATAATAGCAAAAATAAAAAATAAAAACTCTTGCACTTTTGCTCTAAGTGAGAAGAAGGAAAAAGATTATGTTTAATATTTAATTTTTATTTTATTTTTCAGGCTTGATTACTAAAATGTATTGATTTCTTTGAAGCGGGAGTAGCAACTGCAAAAACCAAATTAATGATTTAAAAATAATTACAAAAGTTTAAAACTTACTTTAGCAAACAATATCCATTAAAAAGATGCAATTAAATTCTTTAAATTTGTTTTAAAAAGAGAACAAAATTTTAAAAACTGTTAACTAACAATATAAAACATGCTTTTAAGGTAATTAATTAATTTAAAGTTAGGAAAAAACTAAGAAACTAAAGATTGTATATTGTGGGATAAAAATATAATAAGAGTAAAATATTGTTTGTAAGCAATTTGCCTATTTTTTTTAATAAAAATTTAACTTTATGCAAACTTTATAGTCGTCTTTTTTTGCATACTTAAAGGCTGATACTCACACAATTGCCAATAACCACATTGACTGTTTGATGTGCCAACGGAAATTAACATGTCATGTGTGTAACGGAAGTCGGTAAAAGAATTTATTAGTTCGCCTCTCAAGACAGCATTCGATTATTGCAAAAATGAGATATGTTAGGTTGGAAAAAGAACTGAAGGCAGAGCAAAACCAGCAAAAAAAAAATAGAAAATAAAAGTGAATTAAATACATGAAGTATGTAATAAAAAGCAGCTGTTTTCTTTGACATTACACAAAATTCATATGTTGTTTTATTGCAAAATTTTATTTAATTAAGAACGCCATGCTTAATTTAATGAGCATGTGAAGGACAAACATCTGTAACGTAGCATGTGGGGAGTAAGGGTGCAGCCTTTAATAATTCTGGCAAGATCTGATAGAATATTTTTGAAAAAAAAAAATGTGGGACCAAACCGGTACTACTCTTTAAAAGAACAAATTGAAAATCTTTTGGTTAAGAAGAAGTACGTGATATATAAAATTAAATTGTAATGGGCGTGCCTCCGCCCATTTTTTAAACGGCAGATTGTGTGTTTCTCAGAGCTCAGGGTGTATGTTAAATTTAAAAAAAAAATCGGTAAAGTAGAATGAGTTCAAATTAAATATTAAGTTTTAATGGGCGTGACTTCGCCCATTTTTTTAATGGAAGATTGTGTGTATTTTAGAGCTCAAGGTGTGTGGTAAGTTTTGTAAAAAAAAATGGTAGAACCACGTAAAATACAATCACAAATTTTAATGGGCACAGCCCCACCCATTTTTCCAAAATTAAAATTGAACCAAAGGCGTTTGCTAGGTTTTGCAGCAATCAAATAAGAATAATATCATAAAATCAAATACAAAAATTGTGGGCGTGTACCCGAAAATGTGAAGTAGAACACATAAAAAAAATGCAACCGAATGGTACGCTTCTGTACACCAAAGGTGTTTTCGTTACAATGTACACCTGTTCGTGTGTCCGTCACTGTCTGGTTTTTTTTCGAGAACCGTAAGAGCTACAAACCTGAACATTTCACAAGAATATGTAAAACTTTTGCTGCTACAACAACAAATATATAAAGACTAAAAATAAAAAAAAAATCGCCATAACGAAGAAGTCGCCAAAACAGAAAAAAAGCTCCAAAACTAAAATACATCGCCAAAAACCGAAAAAACGTCGAAACAAAAAAGAAAATGCCAAAAACCCGAAAAAAGTCCCAAAAAGGTCCAAGACGAAGAAAAAGCGCCAAAAGTAAAAACAAAACCGAAAACATATTAACCGTGCATCAGTCGTTAAGCAGCAGTCGTTAAACAGGTTGGAGAACATGTCTCGCGTCATCGCAATTATTTCTTAAGTGCGGTCAGGCTTGTGTGTTGTTGTTTGGCCTTCGAGCGTTTTTCGTCTCGCTCGCACTGGTTGACTGATCTGCCAACGGATAACCGTATAATCTTGCGGTTTGTTGTGGAATTTCTTTAACAACCACGTTGCTACTTTCTATGTGAAGGCATAGGTAGTGTACAGTCAGTCACAAAACTTTTTAAACTACTGCTAATAACATCTTTGTGCAACACCATATTATGCAAATTTACTTTGTATAGTATGTTAAATAAATAAATAAATGTTTACCGTATACATAATTTTTTATTTATTTCTAAATTATACATGTATTCGTGGGCGAATCAAAGTTGGACTTTACTGAATTTATTCAAGATACACTTCCTGGCTGCATGAGTCATAATGCAAAAAAAAATTATTCTAAAGAAAAGGAGTTTAAAATTTTAAGTTTACTTGATAGTAAAATAATATATACGAGTAATTTCGAATTAAAAAGCTGAATACACAGGATGTCTGTGTGTTGTATAAACAACGTAAAGTATGTTATTAATATAAAATTGTGTCCTAGTTGATAAGCAACGAAAAATAGATTCTGCATAGAAATTAGTTATGAGTAATACTATTAACACAACTGGAACGAACGACGAATTTCGTTCACGTCGACAAAGTCGTCGATAAGAGTTCGCTGCGTAAATTCGTCGTGTGAAGCACAACAACGACAAATTTACTCAGCGAATTCCTCTCTTATATTTGATAAAGTTGGTTGTTGTGTGTACAAAGACAGATAGAGAGAGAGAGAAAATAGTTTTTCGTCGTTCGTCGGCGTACAAAATAGAAATAAATCTATCTCAGATTTCGTCACGCACGACGAATTTCGTTCTACGGCGGTGTTGTGTTCATTTTCATATGCACACATGTGTTTTATTTTTTATGACGAAAGTTCGCACCGAAAATTTCGTCGTTCATTCCAGTTGTGTTCCTAGCAATAAAATAAATAATCAGTTTTAGCTGATTTTTTGTCTGTAGTCTTCAACAGTAGCATAAGGCTTTCGAGGCGACAATTATGAATAATATGACTTTGATGCACGCCAGCTAACAAAAATACAGTATTAAATATACACAACGAAAGCCATATTAGTCTTAATATTTCATTAAAATGCATGAAAAGGTCTACTTCCTAAGTCTTCCTGTCAGCATTGTGCAAAAAAATCCCTTAAAGATTCTCTATTATCAAGTTACAAACACAAATACATACATACATGAGCAAGTGCGTATGCCTTTTACTTACTTTAATAACATTTATAATTCAAGATGGCGTAAACGTGATATTAAATGCTGATATACTCCATAAGCAGTTGTTGTTTGTCGCTGCTGTGGTCTCCTATTGAAAACCTCTATCATATGTAAGCACATGCTCATACAAACAAGGGCTCACAGTGAAAAGCAAGACCCTACAATCAAAACTATTTATGCTAGAGCCAGAAGGAGGAAGTGAAGGGATTGCAGGACATTGAATGAATGTGTCAATAACAACAATAAAACATACCAATTCAAATTCATACATATTTAAACTTGATCTAACAGAAAGAAGAAAAAAAATTCAACATGCTATTCACTGTGCACAAGTATGGGCACATTGAATAGCATTTTGCTAGCACAAACCTAAAACTGCCTTTAAAAGGGGAATAAATAAAGTAAGAACTATCAAAATGTAATGAAATTACTTGAAAGACACGAGGAAAAAGAAAATAATATGATGCTTTAAATTTATTTATGGCAACAATAAAATTCATTGCATAAAATATAGGAACTGAAGGGAGAATCTTAAAGGTCATATTGGGTCATATCGAATTTTATATTACATACCCTTGTCAATGTTTTTATTGCACAGATTGTTTCTTTCCTTTTTTTCTTACACTAGGTGACGCATTTTAATTTAATAATATGAATAGGCTGCCATTTTGTTAGAAATAAAAAACAAATCTATATAAATGAATGCTTTTTTTGTAAGAATAACTTGCAGTTAAAGTTCACCATAACTCTTAATCATATACTCGTATTGTGAAAAGTGAGGTAAGTCCCATCTTTATAACTTCCTAATTAGAGATGCTAATCGGGAAATCCCGGGCTTCGGGATTTAGTGATGGAGTCTCGAAATCCCGAACCGGGACCCCGGGATTTTCGGGACTTACAAAATCCCGAAAACATTGTGCACAAATGTATTTTAATTTTACAAAATATTTTTTTTGCATGTTTAAAAGGTACTTATATAATTCAGACATTTAATTTAAAATTTTCATTGAAAAGTGCAATGTTTGTAACATTTTTCCTAGAAAAGAAAACGCCATAAGATATATATTATATATATACCATGTAATATTATGTACTAAAATATTTATTCAAAGCAAATTTTTTATTTTAACTTTTTATATCAGGGAGTTTCTAATAATTTTTGACATAGAAGATGACATTATTTATGCAAAAAACGGGATTCAGATAATCCCGAAAATCCCGGGCTTTAAAATTGAAAAATCCCGGGCTCCGGGATTTGCATAGTACCAAAAATTCCGGGATTTCCGGGCTCGGGATTTCCCGTTTAGCATCTCTATTCCTAATAGACTACATTACAATGTTTATGGTTAGATAAATATTTTTTGGTTATAAGACTGACTTTAGGCTGGCAGGTTCGTTTAAACTGAACTTTGAGCATTTGCCATATTTTCTGCTTAAAAAGTTTAAATAAGGCCTAAAATATTTATTGATTCGGAATGGCCAGCAATCAGTATAGATTTTCTGAACGTTTTCTCTCCTTCTCGCATAAATTAAAACGTACTTCAAAGATAGTTTAAATATCCAAACAAACGGAACAACATGCTGTTTTCGAATGCCGCCCCGCAATCATTAACAATTGATGCATATTGCAGCTTTATACACTAATTTTTCAGTGCAAATGGAATACGTGAATTAATTTGATTCAACGTATAACAATTTGCTGAAATCTTTCTTGTAATATAAGCTCAATTTTACCATCTCTAATTTACAACAATTCCGCAATTGTTGTTTAAGTAAATAAAAATAAAATAATAATAATAATTGTATAATAACTATTTTATTATTTTGAGTAATTTTTTCTAATATTATCAATAAAATATTAGGTTTGTTCATTTACTAAAAATTATTACGAATTTGTAAAAATTGTTACTGGAAAGTGTTCATTAACTCAAAATGTTTGCAAGGAGCGAGCGTCAAAAGAGAGAAAAAAATGGAGAGACAAACAAATTCCTACAAATTATTACTAGTAAAATTTTTACTTGCAAGAATTATCCAAGCATCTGTTGTGTGTTTTCTTGTCAAATTAATTATTTAAAAAATATCTGAGAAATTTGCATTTCTTTGTTAAAAAAAAACATGTATACGTATGTGAAAAGAAAGAATATTTTCTTAATTTATTGTTTTTCTTTCATTAAGCCACATAAATTAAATTTTAATGGCAAATAATTTTGTTTGTTTCTCATATATGATCAGAGATGGAAAGTAGCAGTTTTGTATTTGTTAATGAATTAAATTAAAAAAAAAAACTATGAAAAAAATAAAAAAGACATTTACTTTTTCCATCATATTTATAATGTCGAGAGAATCCAACAAAGGCAAAACAAACTTTTACGGTTAATAACATCGGCTCCATGGTATATAAAAAATTCAAATATACATCGTGACTTAAATATGCCACTAGTGACTGAAGAAATTGCAAAAAACGCTGGCAAATATTTAACAAAACTCGAGTCACATCCTAATCCGCTTGCCCGTAATATTTTGAACTTTACTGGACACATCCGCCTAAAAAAGAGGCATACAAGGGCTCTTATTCACAGCACTCCAGATGGGACTACCTGAAAATTCTTTTATTTTTTATATTTTTTCCTTTTGATTATCAATACTTATGTATTATATATAACTACTACTAACTAGATTATGTCCGACACTGGTCGGGCCTAATTATATTTTTATATTTAAGATTTGAATACTTATTGTTAGTTCATATATGAAGATACAATAAATAAAAATCATGTATTAAAAAAAAAAATATTTAGGAGAGTAATTTTGTAAATTTCTGCCTTACTCTCTTTTCTAGTTTCTGCCGGGAAAGTAAATGAACACACCTATTATCTATATCTATATATAAAAAATCGTAGTGTGCGTTTGTTCCTAACGCATGATCTCTGGAACTATAAGAGCTGTGGAGCTGAAATTTTCAATACAGGTTCATATCAACACCGGGTAGGTTTTCGTTTTGGTTTTAACCCAACAAGTGACCACAGGGTGTAGTAATTTGGAGTTTAAAAAAAAATAAATGTTTAGGGTACGACAACGTTTGCCAGGCTCAGCTAGTTATAATATATATATATACATATATCATAAAATGTCAAAGAAAAGTTGCAAAAATCAATAATATTATTTACAAATAATACATTTTATTCCATTTATTGATCACTGGGTTGTACATATTAATGTCCTGCACAAGACCATTTATAGGACCTTTCAAGACATGAGAGATTTTTCGAATACTTTGCTACAGCGAAATATTATAAAACAAACGCTAAACAACACTGTTGGCAATACAAACAACTGAAACAAATGTCTTGCCAACAGTGTTGTTTAGCGTTGGTTTTAGAATATTTCGCTGTAGCAAAGTATTCGAAAAATATCTTATGTCTTGAAAGGTCTTATAAATGATCTTGTGCAGGACTTTAGTACATATGGAGCGTATGAGTGCTTTACAATTATATTTTGCATTTTTTTGTATGCTCTACCATAGAAGCTGCAGATTTATTACCACTTTTTTTTTGCATCCGAAACCACTGTGCGGCATTTTCTAATATAAGGCCTTCTGCACACTACACATAAAACTAAAAACAATTTAAAATGAAAAGAAGTTTAAAACATAGTTTCGATTTTAAAAAGAACGTTTTTTTTTTATTTGTAAGTAAATTTTTTGTTTTTCAATAATTTCAATGACTCATTGCAATTTTAATTAAAGTTTTTATAATTTTGATTTTATTTTTGCAAAATTTTAAAAAGTAAAGTTTAAATGTTTCTTTTTTATGAAGCATTTGATATGTTACTTATTTGTTAATAATTTCAGTGGACTTAAGCACAAAAAAAAAGAACTGTAGGTGTTATGTTTCCATATCGTTTTTGCCAAATTGCGCAGTATTTCCCCATATTAACCGAAATTTGTAAAACAAGATATGTTATGTTTGTGTGTGGGTGTGTAGTGTTATTGGCAGCCAAATATTTCCAACATTAGCTTCATAGACAGTAGGATTGTGAAAAGTATTCTGAAAATGAAAATGGAAAGACATATACATACATACATAAGTCCATTGCTGCTGTAGCATATGTAGAAACTCCTTAGATATACCACACCTTCCACCATATACATATGTATGTTGAAAGTAAAGATGAACGTACCTTTCATTTCAATACGAAATACTGATCCACCTTGACTTTGCAACGGCACTCGTCTTGCAGCAGGAATATTAGGAAAATAAGCTTTCCAGTTGAAAAATAAAAAGCACGCAGCAAGTGATTCGATTTTTCTTTCAAACTTTAGCACGACAATTATTAAGCTCCAGTGCCAATTTCTGAAAATTTACGTTTAAATTTTTTAAATTTCATATAGCTTTCTCTCAGGCTCTACCCCACGCAGGCTTAAAAAAGAAACAAACAAACAGAAAAAAAAAACAAACACAAAAAAGAAAAAAGAAAATTTTAATATATATAAAAAATCATAATACCGCGTCTCTCCAAAGAAAGTTTATATTTCGAGGATCCACTAATATATAAATAATCTCTTTGCCGCACAAATATTATTAGTCATTTAAAAACATAATTTGAGAATTAGTTTTTTAAGAAATAATATACTTCAAATGTAAGCTAAAGGGTGGTTAAATTTTAAGGGCCGACATCGGCATATATTGAGTTGCGATAATATGATTTATATTATACATAATTTGTTGTTCACATTAGTGATTAATGACAGTGCGTTGAATACAAATTTACCTACTTACGTTCTGTTGTAGACGTGAACATTTTGATTTACTTTGCACTTACAAATTAACAGCCTTATGTAAAGTGGTTAAATTTTAAGGGCCGATGTCGGCAGCCTTTAAAAAGCGGGTGCCACTCATTTAATCGACGCATCGGCAGACATTTCTTTTAAAAGCCAACTAAGCTTTATTAACCATCAAGGCGACTGATACCTGCTATTTCATGACTGTCAAAAAGCATGACCTGCATCATAATAATATTAGCGAAATTTTGTTTGTATGAGTCACACCGACGATGCTTGAAGCAAAATTGAAATTTTTTGATTTTTGCACATGCATGTATGCAACACAAACATAACAAGATAAACTACTAAAAGAAGTGGGTTATACAAAGAACTGTCAAATTCTATACGTAAAAAGTTTTTGTATACAGTTTGACAATTGCGTTGCAATTAGCTTGTAACAAGATGCTATTAGTTTATCGTGCAATGCATGCACGTGTATGCTGAGTTCTTCATGCACACGTATACGATGCTTGTGTCATGCATTTTGACCGTGAATACTGCGCTTTAGGTCCTTGTGTTGTAAGTGATGACCTATGCACCTTAAAACCTTCTGCACTTTACCCAATCAAAAGGTTCGAATCATTTCGCGCAGTAGGGTTAGACAAATATAAGCCTTCTTTGGAGATACTTCGATTAAAACTGCACAGCACAAAAAAAAAGAAAACAAGTTTCTAACATCTAACTCTGACAGCGCTGACCATATGAATATATTTGTAAAAGAAGTATGTATTGGAATTTCGGCCTCTTTGCAGTTATTACACTTTATTTAGGTGAATCAGCATATGAAACTATGAAATATTTCTATTATAGTTTGAAGATGTGCTCCGGATATTAACGTCAATTATTGCATTAGTATAAGAAACATTTCTATGGGACAACTTATATACAAAAGTCCTAAACTGAACGTTAAAATTACCCTTAAAATGTTGTCCCTTATTACAACTGTTTGATAAAATAAATTATTTAACTTTGATATGATGGCAACACTGCACTGAACACCGACTATTTTAGCTCAATGAAAATGTTTATGAGAGAGAGAGAGAGAGAGAGAGTGAGAGTGCGAGAAAGACGAAGGAAGAAGGGTACAGACCAGTGATGGGAAATGTGGCACAATTGTGCCATTTTTGGCACTATTAGATGTTAGCCGGCACTGTGGCACTCTCGCTCGTTTTCTGGCACTTTTTCTCCATTCGAGCCATAATTCAAATTCAATTTCAAATTCAAAAAAGTTTAAGCGGCATATTATTTCACTTCGTTTTTGACGAAAATCGATGTATGGTGAACCATGTGTGTCCATGTTAAAATAGCTTTATTTTTCTTTTGAGTAAACTATTGCTTTAATAGATCTTTTCTAAAATGATAATTAATATTTTCTGAGTATAGGAGGTTTAGCGCCCGTCGACTCAACTTATTTGAAAAAATTTTTCAAATTAGATCTAATTTTGGGACGTTTTTTTTTGTGATATTTATTGAATTGTCTATTTTTACATAATAACGTATCATTCAAGGATATCATAGTAAACTAAACGAACATCAAGTGCCAACATTTAAATTATATAGAAAGTGGTTTGGCACTATTCAAGTGATTTTGGCACTAATTAGGAACAGATGCGGCACGAAATCAAGATTTCCAATTCCCATCACTGGTACAGACTTGCTTGTGCCGAAAACTTACTTCAATTATATTTTGCTGTTTCATTCGCTGCATTAAAACAATACGAAAATTTAACAAACATATGGTAGAATTAGTAGATTCGTATCGTGAGTTGTCGGATCAGCTGACAAAATCTGTTACATAAATAAAACATGTTACTGTTTATATAATATGTATCGTAACGTATGTGAGGCAGAAATCTACAGAGGATAGATTTCTACGTCAACTTCTCTCTTACATACATATACACACATGTATAAAGCAAAGAGAAATACAACAACAAATGATACGTTCTTACTTAATCTTACGTTTACATCCAGAATTAAACGATACGACCACTTCAAAAGTAACACGATACGAATCGACTAAAGGCTCAGTTATCCGACTGTAATGTAAAGTAACTGCAACAGTAGGAAACAGCTGATAGATATTGTTATGTGAAAAGTAATGAAAATGGTTATAGAGATGTAACGTACTTTTTAATATAAAAATATCAATCAGCTGTTTCTTACGTTGCAGTTACATTACATTACAGTTGGGTAACTGAGCCTTAATTCTACCAATACTGTCTCTGTGTAAACAATCCAGCAGTTTTAAAAGCGAATTGAAGAGACTTTCTTCAAGAAAAACTGATACGTCTAAAACATGACTACGGGTTAAAAATTGGAAGACGAATATGTTTCTGTTAAATTCAACCGGGATTTTCTTTTCTTGTTTCCTTTGCCGATTCACCATTATAAAGTGCCAAAGTTCTCCCAATTTTGGAATAGACACAAAATCAGAAGAAATTTAATTTTTTTTGTGAACTGTATTTTTTTTTTTAAATACAAAACCATCATAAGGGTTTTTAACAAATAAAATGGCTTTGAAAACTAACAGCCTTATTTATAAAACTTATTAAGGCTTTATAAAGGGTTTTTAAAACAAATGAAATATGAAATATGAAATAAAATTTTTCTTAAAAAGCCTCAATAATTTTTATAAATAAGACTGTAAATATATATAGATTTTTTTTCATATAAAATACTTACAAAGCAAAGCTTAGGCAAAGTTGTTAAAGATAAAAGAAGCCGCCTTAATATGCACGGAAGTCTCCTAAAACTTAGCTATCCAATATAGCAGAAGACTACAATCAAACTTTTGGAGTTGCTCTCATGGAAGAATTCTAAGAAATTATACGTTGTGTGAAACAAAAATACATACATACATATATATATATACAAAAATTAGTATTTTTATAATTATAATAATTGTTTTTACTCACATTTTATTTTTTTCTTACTTTCATTTATTTTGCTGCTGAGGTCCTTTGATTTCCCCGAAGGATTTGTAACGGTTTAGAAAATGTATACTGAAAATGTTGTCAAAAGCGTTAAAAGGGGCGGGGGAGGGGTAAAAAAATAGCGTTATGAATGGACCCTAAGCAGTTAAAGCAAACTTTAAACAACTTGGAACATTAATTCTTTCGTCAATGTATACTATCTAAAATATATCGGTAGTGGGTCCATTCCCCATTCGACACATAAAACTTTCACTGGTCTTATTAATAAATAAGCCTTCCTCCCTCAATCCATTTAGAGCTTTTATATTTCTTTTTTAGTGATTTGTAAAATTTTATTATCATTCATAAATATCTTACATATGTTAATACTAAATATTTGTATATTTACTAAATAATTGGCAAGTATTGCATTTAGAACTTCGGCAATGTCATATTTTCACTATTCGCCCACATACATAACTAGGTATATGGTTCTGATATATGATTTTAAAAAAAAATTAGTCTACATTAAAACTAAAAAAAGAATATATATTTTTATATATTTATTTACTCGGAGAGAAAAGGCATTTTGGCGCTGATCACAATCTAAGAGCAACATAGAGGTTGTTATTACTTTTATTAATTTAAATTTAGAATTAATTATTTATTTAATTTATTGATACAATATAAAATTTTTTTTCTGCAATAAACTTTTATGACCATCTGCTATTCTTTTACAATACTCGTAATTAATTTTTGTCTTGTTTCAAAATATGCTCTCAATAAATTTTAAGTCGAAATACTATAAAGTAGTAAAAAAAATATTCCCCCTTATTATGAATGGCGTCCTCGACGTCACATCAAGACGACAGTAAAAATTGTCACTTGTCTACTCTTTGTCGACAACAATTAAATACTATTAACATGCTCCATTAATTTAAAATGCTTTAGAGGTTAGTAAGATATTGTCAATAAAATACAATTGTTGCTGATAATGAGTACAAAAATTACAATATTTACTGTCGTCTTGATGTGACGTTGACAATGCCATTCACAATAAGGGCGATCATTGAGTGTCTTTAATATAACTTGCGTTTGTATGTGTGAAAATTTTGTGGTTTTTAATGCACAATGGAGGTCCCAAAACAAGCAGACCTGACGTATAAATGGCAGCGCTACTTTGAAAGAAATTACTTTTGTAAAAAGTGGCAACATTGAAATCAAACATATGTTTTAAGTTTCAAGACACCACCTTGTTTGGTCTTTGTTTAGAAGGCTTCATAAATAAACGATATCACTGAATATATCTTATCATTTAAAAGCAATATATATTGAGTAGGGGGAAATTCGGATACAAAGTTTGACAAGCGTTCGGTAAATGTTAGGATTCACTATCCTGCCCAATCGTGCGATTTTTCAGAAAATACAACCCTGTTCCGATTGATTTTTAGTGCCAAGTTTGTATTTTTAGGGGCATGCTAAGGCCCAATTTGCAAATATTAGTGTCCGTCAACTTTTCAAGCTCAAGATTATTGACAAATATAGTAAAAATGAGTCAAGCAGAAGCAAGTGAAACATAATATTAATCTTTAATGGGCATGACCCCACCCACTTCTTTAAGCACAAGCTTCTGTCATTCTAAGAGCCGAAACTTCTTGCCAAGTTTTGTGGGAATCGGATAAGTTGAAGTAAATATAATATAATAATGGGCGTACACCCGCCCACTTTTTTGAACACAAGTTTTGGTTAAGTACAAGCAAGTGAAATAAAGTATTAAAAATTAATAGGCGTGACCACGCCCAATTTGAATGCAAACTATTGTACCTTTTTTGAGCTTAGCGTGTGTGCCAAGTTTCGTAAAAATATGTCAAATAGAAACATATGAAATATAGTATTAAGTTTTATTGGACGTGGCTCCTCCCATTCTTTCAACTTCAATATTGCGTGGTTACGAGAGCCCAATGTGTTGGGTAAGTTTCGTAGCAATTGAAGTAGAAGATCATAAATCAAATTATAAAATTTGTGGGCGTGTCCCCATCTACCTTTTTTTCAATGCACCAAATGGAAAAATAGTTTTTACAATCAGTCTAAAATGTGTCGAGTTGTGAAGTAACAGTGCCAAAAAAAAAAAATACAAACAATATGTGACATTTGGCTCTGTCATTCCTTATCTTCGACCTGAAGTTGGCTGCAAATTTACATTTAACATTTGATGTTGAGTTGCCGTACAATTGAAAAACCAACCAACCAACAATTAATAAACAAACAAATGAAAATCAACATTTTAAACAATAAATCAAATTGAAAAAACAATCAGAGATATTCTTAATTTATAACCCAAAATAGTAGAGGCTTTTCACCTGGCACAATCGGCAATAAAAAATAACAAATCTATGAACTTATGGATTGGCATCACATCACAATGCAGTTTTTCTCCCTAAGCTTATTCACAAATAATTAATTACTGATTAAGTAAAAAATAAAATTGCTAGAATTGCTACAATAATTATTTTTGTGATGAAGTAGTATGTTGTGTGTGGGTGTGTGGGTGTGTGGATGTGTGGATGTATGAGTGTGTGCAAATAATTCGATTTTGGCAAGACTCTGGTACAGTTTGTTTTCGTAATTTAATGTTGCAGTGTTAGCATGATTGGAGTCTAATTCGTTTGAATGTCTGGCAGTCTTATGAACAGGCACATTCGACCACTTTCATGTCACTCCAAGTGGATATCTTTAATTTATCACTGTCCTTTTCGTCGACATGTAAGACTTCTAGTTCGACCAATTTCGAGGGAGCGCAACATGGACGTGGGGCTTTCTGATGATTCTGCTTCCAAATGAGACTCTGCAGCAAAGCATGGTGGTGAGCGGGATTGTAGCGCGGCGGACAGCGACCATGACAGTAACCGGCATCGAAAACTTTTGGCTGTATGATAAATTCAAAACCCTTAATGTCCTTGAACGTTACCTCCATCGAGTGGCGGCAGCAACGTTGATTTGCCTTGTAGCAATTGCCACGACGGTTGTGTTGATTCTTGTTGTTGTAAGTCTTGTGATGATAATTGTGTTCCTGAGTTGTAGCTTCTTCATTGGCATCTCCGTGATGGCTGTCGAACTTGTGCGGGCGCATTGAGTGTTGCGATTTATCGACATGACCGATAATATTTAGTACAGGCATAAGTTGGTGACCTTCGGTGATCGGGTTATGTGCCAAAGCGTCGGTCGCCGTATTGTAGGCATCATTTAGTATGCGAGCTCCAATGCGCTTGCAGTTATCACACAGCAATTCTAAGGCAATGTGCTGTTGACGTTTGTCGTCAATGGACATTTTCACCGCTTTCGCGACATCAAACTGCAGCCACTGGGAATGGGTCTCATCGGGCTTAGTAAGATCGACGTGTATGTCTAACTTGCGCGCATCTAACAGAGTACGCTTACCAGGTTTGTGTAAAAAGAACAGTTTCAAATTTAAGACCTCAACTTTCTTTTGGCGTTCGTTTTTGCTCGAACCGCAGGGCTTTTTCTTAGTGTTTGTGTGTGTTTTCTTATTTTTAGTGTGTCTTATAGCTAAAATGGGACTATGTATAAGTACCAGTCTTATGTTTGCCTCTTCGATGTCACTAGAGCTCAAATTTAAAATTTCCGGTTTGAGAGCAAACATTAAACGTATGTTGGTCTTGCGTTCATCTCTCTCTTTCTTTGTACTTCGAGGTTTCTGAAATTTCTTTTTTAAAAACAAAACACTTCTGAAACGTTCTTCCAGACTTTGATTTTTATCTTTGTCGTAATCATCCTGTTGCTCGTTATCGTTGTCGTTGCTCCCTACAAGATCATTCCTCTTCTCTCGTATTAAAACGTTTTCGCTGTATTCTGGATAATGACTTAGTAATGTATTATTGCTCACAATAGTGAACTTTTTCAAGGGCTTTAAAAATATTTCATCGTTTTCTAATTCGCGACGTTTTCGCATACGAACACGTTGCAAATATTCCCGATATTTGGCAGCATAGTCCTCTTGGCTTATATTTACCTGAAATTGTGAAAAGAGCAAAAAATTATTAGATGTAGTAATTTCAAGCTATAAAATATGTATGTATGTAATTGTTGATTTTATGCTACAAGACTTAGTAAATTGTTGTATGAATGTGCGTGCTTCATTACAGGTTTAGCAAGCGATCTGTGCAACATATTGTTGTGGTCGACCAAAACTCGTTGGCTTTGGAAAGTAAACACTTTTGTATATTTTATAAGTTTACAATTTAAGCTTCTATTTGGTTTATTTTCTTGCAGAAAAGTTCTTTCTATAGGCACTTATCCAATAATTTTAAGTATATATGTATCTTAAATGTATGCAAACCCTTTGATGATATCAATATTTTTTATTCTGCGAAAAGGAGCGCTTTTCACTCATGCAATGAGTCGTCGAATTCAATTTATGATAATCAGCAAGGGGTATTCTGTGAATACAAAATTAGTCACTTTGTTGTTTGTAAAAGTTTCTAATTTAGTTCTCCTGGTATCAATTTAAAAATCACAATTTCCATCTCTTGCTGCTGTATACACCTCAGCTGAAATACGACAATATTATTTACAGTCTTTGGGAAATTTTTCCAATAGTTTCACTCGGTGGCTCATAATGAATTATTCCCCGCTGATTGTACGAAATCTGTAGCAAGAACTTCGTTATTTAGTTATTAGAACTAAGCAAAACCGAACTCAGTTTTGTAATCTTTTAACTCCCGTCACTGTAGCAGCTGTTCATAAATGGGAAAACTTCATTTGACATATCACGACTTTAAACTGTTGTCTTATGCGGTTAAACACATTCACAACAGCAGGCTACTCGAACACACGACTTCAGTTGTCGCTATCTGCATTTGTCGCCTTATAGCCAGCTACTTAATTATTTTGGAGATCATCAGCACCTGATATCGAGGTATAAATTCATATCTCAGTTTTACCACCTTCAAATATGAATTGCTTATTAAAATGTACTTAGATCACGTAAAAGTATAAAAATTAATGAATTTATTTTTTATCTAATTTTTCGACCTTTTTTTATATGTATATACAATTAAACTATTTGTTAAGCTTCACATCTTTATAATGTATTATATTATTACATTTTTATTTCGATATTTCATTAACCTTCGGCTAACTTCTCTAGGAAAAAAATAGTTTAATTGCATCAACTTATTTTTAACATCAATTACTGAATATTATTTATGTTAAATAATATGAAATAATTGCAAGATATCATTCATTCAACATTTTGTATTATAATGGCAACACTATATTTGCTCATTGTAGCCAACAAAAATAGAAATTAGTTTAATTGAATCACAACGACAAAATCAGCAGGAGAACAACCGCCCCCCTGTTACCTTGCTATCGTCAAAATAATCATTATCATGCAAACATGTGTATACTATCCTTGACAATATGAAGTCGGTAGCTTGTAGCGGTGAATGTGTTTAATGCTTTGTATTGCAAGTTGAACTTGAGTTTTATGCTAGTAATTTTGTAAACTTTCCTTCTTCAAATTTGGCTTGCTGCGCTAGCACGTTTAGCATATCTAGGATCCACATCATGCTCACCGTAACTTAGAACTGTAATATGTAGAAAAGTAAGATTATATTGAAAACATTTTCATATAAATATATTACTGTCTGATAACAGACTAAAATAATCATTGTAATATTACCTTCAAGTTAAGACTTTCTGTGTCTTCATATTATCTCATAAGTTTAGAGGGTGCTGACCGCTGCCAGATATTTTGTAATGAATTAAAATTTTTACATCTACACCACACGCAGTCGAACAAAAACATATGAAAGCTGCTGATTAAGTTGCATCAGCCTTCGACAGTTGTTGCAAGTTTTTTCCGCTCAACCAGTATTTTTTTATTCATCATAGTTACGATTATTTTTGGAACTTTGAGCCCAATGTTTCTGATTTTACATCGATGATAAATCGACCTAACCTTCATTTTATAGCAGAAATTCTTTTCCACCAATTTTTTTTTAATTAACTTTTGTCAGACTTGTTTTTTAGTTTTTTATTTGTTACACAGAGCGAAAGTATTGTCCCGACGGGGTGGAGGTCACAACCCCATTTAGATTGCAGTAGTAGAGGTAATAAACCCATTTAAATTGCATTATCATAGGATTGTGTCGAAAACGACCGTCGGAATGAGTTCGGCCCAAGTCTCATTATGTGTGATAAAATTGTTACGGTTTTGCCCTTAAAAAAAAAATTCTTTTCTGTAGACTCGAAGATTTGCAAATGAATAAAACACCGCAGTGTACTAATTAGGGTTAAAAATGACACTTTATTTACTAAGTGGACTTATAGTATAAGTCTAATACTAACAAAGTCAAGAGCTTAAATACACACTCACACAACTTAAATTACATAAACGATACACAACTGGCTGCCACGACCTTTACTCCGCTATTTTATATAACGTATCACAATACTTGACAGCGCTGGTCTTAACTCAATTCTCTTTCTCTGCTGTTCTCCACACCAGTGATGCCAACTTAGCCCTTTTCGGGCTACATTTAGCCCATTTTGAGTCACTCAAAACGCGAAAAAAATTTTTTGGCCCGAAACTAAAAAACGCGCTAATCTAGCACTTTTTACAATTATTTTTCAGCCCTTTTAGCCCCTTTTTACTTTTTGCTCGTTATGTATACATTTAAATTTTTACGAACTTTTTTCTTCCTTTACTCTAGCAATATCGACTTATGAAATAACTTGACAGCATTGTTTTACTCATTTTCTTCAGTTAGTTTGCCTTACCAATTAAAAAAAGAAGAAACAATAAGGTATAGTGTTCTATTTCTTCCAAATATTTTGTGCTTTGAAAGATTCTCAGTATAGACTAAACACAGATTTTTATTTAATAACGACCAAATTAAAATTTACTTACCTGTACATATGTATGTATATGTATGTCTAAAAGCTACCGGGCTGTCCCACAATGTCACCAGAAATCGTTCGATCGAAAACTTGTATTGCAAACAACAATAACATTAGAACATTTGTTGTTGTTTTCAATATAAGTATTCGATCGAACGATTTCTGTTGACATCGCGGGACAGGTCGTACTAGTATAATTACTAGAATACCAAGAACTAGTGCAAAAAGGCTTAAAGTTGTTGTGTAAAATTACTAGTGCTAGTTTAAAACTAGCCCCTTGTCGAGCTTTTTTTCAAAAGTTTGACTTAATGTTACGCTAAACGTATATTTTTCCATTTTAGCCCTTTTTAGCCCTTTTTTCAAAAATTTTTACGCTTTTGGAGTCTCAAAAGTTTGCATCACTGCTCCACACAAGACTTATTCTCCGCCTCTCACAGTGTCTACAACAATAATGACTCACTGAGGGCAATTATGAATAAAATTCCGTGGGAAAATTTTCCCGGGGAACAATTCCAACTAATGGCAAGTGATAGGGAAAACAAAATATTCTAATTGGAAAAGGGAGAAATTTCCCTCGCAATTTTATTCATAATTGCCCTGACTGACTTTACTTCTACACACTTTTGCATGACTAGAGAACTCTTGAACTCAATGAATAACTTTACTTTAGATTGGCTTTATGATAGACTGAACTGCCAGCAGATGTGTCGCCCTTTTTATACTTCACAGAAGGCTTCCAGAATGTCGCAGCAAGGTCTAGACAATCTCAGCAGAAAGCAAGCTTTCGATCGCATCATTATTTCATGTATTAACTACTATGCATATGTGTATATATGTACATCATTACAGAACCAGTTCTTTCTTGGTGGTTGTTTACTGGTGTGTCTTTTTGTTTATTTTTATTTATGGCAGAAGCCATACAATTATTGTTGTTGCTATAGCTTTTATGTCTGCTTGTATGTGTGTATGTGTGCACATTTAGTTCTTTGGCGAAATAGCTCTGGACAATTCTTTTTGTTTTTTCGACCTGTTTTCTTACACTATATTATTCTTTTATACTATACTACTTCGCCAAGCATAAATATAATTCCTTTCGCAGTAAAATTTGGCGAGCTTTAATTAAAACTTTTTAACTTTTTTGCCTTTTTGACTGTGCAAGGAATTGATAGCCTGCTGCAAAACAGCTGTTTTTGACATTTATTCTAGTGCTGTGTTAATTTGAGAAACCAATAATGGGAATCAGTGGTGGAATATATTGAAAAATAATAAATTGAACAAGTAAATTTTTATTATGTTCGCTCAAATAACGCAATTAAACCCAGTAGGAAATCAAAAATAAAAAGGAGGGACGAGCTGTTGTTAAGGCAATTGGCATTAATATGCTGCCATAATATCTGTGGCAAAAAATAAAAAGTGATTAAGTCGAGATAAGCTGATTTTGAGTTAATGGTACCTCTGTAATATGCATGTTTAAAAGTACCCCTGGTCAAAATCTTAATTAATTTGTCTGATTTTTCAGGAAGTTATAGCAAAATTACTTGCGACTTATCTTTTTTAGATTTCTTATCTGATTTGGAATAATAGCTTAATTAAGATTATACTTTGGTATATTTCAACTTAAATGTATTATTTACAGTGTGTATAACGATGTTTGCTTAAAAAAATAAAGGTTAACAGATAATTTCCAAATTTAACTGTAAAAGAAACAAATTTCTGAAAATCGACTTGAACGCTTAAAAGTGCTCTCCTGCTGCAAAACAGCAAAATATGACTTAAGCACTTTTTCCTTATCGCCACAGATATTATTATTTAAACTACACATAAGATATGCTTCACTGATTTATTCCTATGGAGTTTAAACTACATGTAAGTTTGAGTTTAGTTTAACTAAGGCAGCTTTTAAGCTTTGACTCATTTATTAGCCCTTAGTAAGTTTATATACACAAAAAATTAATTTTAAGCCTTCAGCAATTAAATAGTTTTGCTTCTAATCGGCCACTTTACTTAACTGAACCACACTTCCGTTCACTTAGTACTACTACTTTTTCACTTCATTTGTTTTTGTCTCTTTAACATTTTCCTTAAGTATTAAATAATTAAAATAAAAAAAGAGAGAAAATGAAAACAATTGTGTCATTAGATTTTACGGACTTCTAAATTTCCATTATTCAGTTTAAATTTCTGCTGAGCTTTTCTATTGCATTTTTACAGTTCTCTTTCGTTCACGATACAATTGTGAGATTTTCTTTAATTTGTTTTTCTCAATTACCCAGCGGTACAAATTTATGTATCTTTATTTTATGCAAATAATACTTAGTACTGTTGGCCAAAAACTGATGACACCATTTTTGAGGGTCGCACTGATTTATGAAATCTTTGGCGGCCCATAAAAAAAATTGCTCACCAAAATCGTCAAACTGGGTAAAGGGTTTTACTACCCTTTGGTAGTACTATCGAACCTATACTGTCCAGTCCACGTCTTTTTCCAAAGTCTGCATTTGTTGCATACTGTTATCTATTGAAAACTACAGTTGTTCTTTTTCATTAAAAAATTTCAAAAAAGGTAATCGGGTTTGGAATTAAGCATTTTTGGTGGAAGCTGTTCCTTTCTGGATTACCAACTTAATGATTTTAACAAGGCGTGAGACTAAAATAATCGATTCTTGAGAAGTACTTAGTTTTTTTTATTTGGCAACTTGTTCACGTAATCTATTTAATCTAAAGAAAATATTCCCCTCATTTAGCAACTCGTACATATTTTTTTTAAATTTTAGGTAATGTGATTTGTAAGCGAGTAATGAAATTTGGTAATCAGAAAAGTAAGTCATTATATGGCAAGTAGTTCTGATGGTAATGTGTAATTTTTTGCTGGGTCAATATTAATTGTCTTAGAGCTTAAGTTCATTTACCACTGGGTACTGGGATTCTAGCAGCTGGTAAGTGTGTTAGTTAGAGTTTTTTTTATATTTTATACCATTTCATTTGATTTTATTTTATTTTCATTTAAACTGTTATTGTGTATGCAATTTCTTTTTTTTATATTTTATTATAATTTCTTGCTGTTTCTCCTTCCATTCGTTTTGTGCCAAATTGAAAATAGTTTCAAGCGGTTTCAGTGGTTTTGACAGAACTTGACAATTGTTTGTACAAGTTGTTAACCAGAAAGAGAATATATATAAAAGAGAAAATATATTAAATTAAGAAGAATTGACAGTTGCTCACAGTTAATTTTTTGCTCGATGACAATGAAAACTTTCAAAGGATGTGAAATACAAGATTTTAATGCCAATATAAAAATTACATTACAACATACATACATATGTACATTAGGGTGGCCGTTATTTTATTTTTTTTTCTTTTACTCTCACCCCCCCCCCCCCAAATCGGTTCAGTTTTATGTAAAAAAAAAATACAAAAAAATTTCATACCGATAAGTTGTGTTTTAGGGGGTGCGTCCGGCCCTCAAAGTTGGCCCTCAAGCCCATATATTTGGGCTGAGAGTAGAAGAAATAAAAAAAGTCTCCATACAATTAACGGCAACTCTAATGTACATACATATTACAACATATATGTACATACCATGTCATAACCGCCAAAAAAAAAACTTAATTTTTTGACGAAAATCGAATATCTACAATCTTAAGTAAACGATTTTCGTAAACAAACCAACTTCAAAAGATATGACGGTTAAGCTTTTTTGGCGATTATGGCTATATGCGTACAACAGCTACAGCTTTATGCCTGTAGTATGCATTTTTATTAAAGATACAACGATAAAATTTTACATCAAATTGCTTTTAAACCTTCTAAATACTTTTCTGAAAGGCGACGTTTCTGAAAATGTACTTTTGTAAAAAAGGACTTTTTTGATATTACACTTTTCTGAAAGGGGAGTTATGTGAAGAGTGACTTTTCTGAAAAGGTACCTTTCTTAAATTTTACTTGTCCTTTAAGGCACATTTTCCAAAAATTTACTTAGACATTTTTGAAGTGTTTTTCTTAAAAAAATGTACTTTTAACAAAAGGTACTTTTCATAAGAAGAACTTTTCACAAAAGGTACTTTTCATAAAAAGCACTTTTCACAAAGCGTACTTTTCATAAAAAGTAATTTCCAAAAAATTACTTTTTATAAAAAGTACTTTTTATTAAAAGTACTATTTTAGTACTTCTCTCAGATGATAGTTTTTTAAAGTTACTTTTATTGGTGTATGTACAGTGCTTTTCGCAAAAGTAAATTTTATTTAAAATTACTTCTCTTAAAAGGTATTTTTCTTAAAAAGTACTTTTATCAAACAAGAGCTATTGTTAAAAAGTACTTTTCCTGGGAAATACCTTTTTGAAATTTACATTTCTATAAGCGGTACTTTTTTTAAAAGATAAATTTTTAAACCCGAATTCTTTTTAAAGCAATTCTGCTAGAAGGTACTTTTTGCAAAATTTACTCTTAGGGCCAATTTCGCCAACCCTATTTAAAGATCAATTCATATTTAAATGTCAATTTTCATTGATTTTTGTATAGAAAAATTACTTTCAAGTCTGAAATGATATTTAAATAAATTGGTGAAAATGGCCTTTAATTTAATTAATTTTTCTTGACGGCTACTTTTTTGAAAGGTACTTTAAAAAAAAAATTTTTTAAATACATAGTACTTTTCACTAAACAATTTTTTAAATGTACTTTTTCAAAAGGGTACTTTCCTACAAGTTGTTTTTACGGTAATTAAATTTTTTTTCAAACTACTTTTCCCAAAAATGTCTTCCATTTTTTTAATGAACTTTTTAAAACTTCTGAGAATTTATTTTTCCAAAAAAATTTAATTTTCTTAATAAATATTTTTAAGCGCTTTTCTTTACTTTAATTTTATCACAAAAAATTTTGGGAAGAAAAATTTTTATTAAAAATTTTTAATTGAAGACATTTACACCCGCACGAATCTATTGAATTTTAATTAAAATCTTTATCAAAATCTAAACCGTTTACACCAAGTTTTTTTTTTATATTTAGCAAGATTTCTTATCTAAAACAAAAACTATTAACTAAACTACAAGCAAACAACAGCAATGTAGCTGAGTTTTATTAACAATTAAATGTGTATGAGAAATCTACTAGATTTTGTCTGAAATCTTAAAATATAAATCAAATGTAAATGCACTCTTAAATCCTTTAAATAAAATATACATATGTACAAAAACAAAATCGTTTTAGCAAAGTAAAAGCACCTTCGCTTAAAAGTTCATTGGCACTGCCCACAGTCAACAAATATCACCTCAAAAAAGTTTAATTTAAAATGCGTGAAAGGACATATTATTTTGAGCAAACTTTATTTATACTCAATGCCTTGCACAATGGAAACAGATTGTTGCCATAGGAAATCGCTGGCAATGTAAAAAGGATATAGTTTAACATGGATATAAATAAAATAAGAGATATGGAGAAAAAAAATATAAATGACAAACTAAGAATAAAATCATTTCCAATGGGTTTTTTAATGTAAAGCCAAACAAATACAGACAAGTTTTTAAACATAAAAAAAATGTGTAGAAATACACCTGAAGGACTAAAGGTATAAATATTTCATAGCAAAATGTCTTCCTCATAGAAAACCAGATAAAACAGAACTTTGAAACTATCAGCTGGCAAATGTATAAACTAAATTTATTGCCATACAGTTATGCACAAATATTTAAATTTGCTTAAATTATTAAGTATTTTTCAAGTGCATTATTCTTTTAAAGCTCTGCATTTAGCCAATGTGCTGGTAAGAGACCAACCAGCATCGTAAAAAAAATTTAAATCTTTTGTTGTTGAGGGAAATTGAAGCCATTGAAGAATGACAAGACAAGATGAAATGAAAAACTTCATTGTATCATCGAAATATATCACGATAGTTTGATATTTCTTGGTTGTCAAAGCATGTCTTCCTTAAAAGCCAGCAGCACTTTAGCAAAGAAACAATTCCACTTTGAGTCAACAAACTGAAGGAGAAAACTATAAAAAATTTAATTTAAATAGTTTGCACAAAATGTCTGTAAATATATTTTTTAACTCTGACAATAATATTTTATTGGTACGCACATCTGTAGTATACACATGAAGTAACAAGCAGATTTCGGAATTTCGAAGAAGAGTGAACAGCGAAAACGGATTTTATTTCAAAAAGATTATTTCGTTGACCTAATTATAGTGTACTGCCATTGGCAATAAGTACGCTGCACTACAGGCTATGGTTAAGCAAAAAGCGCTTCCAAAATAGAACTCGTCAAGTTCCTTTAATGGCTGAAGTGGCTAATTTTCATACCGAATTTTTGCCTACACATTTACAATTACAGTCGAACTTCTATAACTCGAACTTCTCTAACTCGAACTAATTTGGTTGGCAGTAGCGTTAAAAGAACAAATCACATACAATTCTGTAACTCGAAGTCTCCGTAAGTCGAAGTGTTTTTGGGATAATGGTGATTCGAGTTATGGAAGTTCGAATGTACATGTAATTGTAATTGCAACAAAAAACCATTACAAACAGATGTAATTTGTAATATCCAATTACAATTACAAGTAATTGTACAATTACAAATATAAGTAATTGTAATTGTAATTGTACTTGTAAGTATACTTGTAATTGTAATTGTAATTGTACTTGTAAGTATACTTGTAATTGTAATTGTAATTCTAATTATATTTATAATTATAATTGTAGTAGTAATTGTAATTGTAGTTGTAGTTGTAATTGTAATTGTAATTGTAATTGTAATTGTAATTGTAATTGTAATTGTAATTGTAATTGTAATTGTAATTGTAATTGTAATTGTAATTGTAATTGTAATTGTAATTGTAATTGTAATTGTAATTGTAATTGTAATTGTAATTGTAATTGTAATTGTAATTGTAATTGTAATTGTAATTGTAATTGTAATTGTAATTGTAATTGTAATTGTAATTGTAATTGTAATTGTAATTGTAATTGTAATTGTAATTGTAATTGTAATTGTAATTGTAATTGTAATTGTAATTGTAATTGTAATTGTAATTGTAATTGTAATTGTAATTGTAATTGTAATTGTAATTGTAATTGTAATTGTAATTGTAATTGTAATTGTAATTGTAATTGTAATTGTAATTGTAATTGTAATTGTAATTGTAATTGTAATTGTAATTGTAATTGTAATTGTAATTGTAATTGTAATTGTAATTGTAATTGTAATTGTAATTGTAATTGTAATTGTAATTGTAATTGTAATTGTAATTGTAATTGTAATTGTAATTGTAATTGTAATTGTAATTGTAATTGTAATTGTAATTGTAATTGTAATGGTAATTGTAATTGTAATTGTAATTGTAATTGTAATTGTAAACTTAATTGTAATTGTAATAGTAATTGTAATTGCAGTTGTAGTTATAATTGTAATTGCAATTGTAATTGCAATTGTAATTTCAATTGTAATTTTAATTATAATTGTTATTACAATTGCAATTACAATTGTTATTGGAGGTTTTCAATTGCAATGTAATTGTAATAAAAAATAATGTAAGTGAAATAGCCAAGTCAGATTATATTCTTAATTCCTGGTGAGATTTGTAAATTCTTAAGATCACCTTGAAACTTTCACAAAGCATATCCGAACAATCTGCTGAGACTGCTGCGGTGCTAAAAACAACCGTTTACACATTTAAGAGTAGGCTCTTTCAGTTTCTCACATGCGTAGAAAAGGTACTGAATTTAGGGAGAAAATACCCTCGTTGAAACAGCTTCATAATTACTCATGAACGAGAAAGTCTAGACCAGAGCTGGCCACCGAGAGAAATGTATTCGCGTATTCGCCGATTGATGTTCGGTACTCTGGTGCTACTTTTGGGCAGCTCAGGTCTAGACATTCCGCCTTGAATTCTTTTAAGGGTTCTTTACCACTCACATCACAGGTTGTCCTTTGAACTTATTTATGCAATTGTAAGTTCATCATCTCCAATTCTGTAAGTGCTTGTTGTCCACGTTCTTGTCCTGGAACCCAGTTTGCCCTTATATAATATGTTTAAGGCAGGATAAGCCATACAATAACTTAAAAAAATTAGTCCTACTTAAACATTTATTACTTCTTTAAAGAAATTTATTATAAATATGCAGAAGAATTGTAAAAATTTTGTTTTACGATTTCATATGAAAGCAAGTGAATTTTATTTTCTCATTTAATTTATATTAAAACTTATTTCTTAATGATTGCTTGCCATTTTCCAGCATGCAGTTGTAATTTTTTTTTTTCGAAGAATAAGTTGCATGCTTCAATATTTGTATCGCCATAAAAGGTGTACCATAATTTAAACATTTTCTATTCAACAAATAGAACATAAGAAATTTATATAAAATTAAATTGGTTTTTTTTCAGCATATAATTGAACTAAGTATGCAAGCCGCTCAAACTACGCTCATGGGATTATTATTAATTGCAGTCATCACAGAATATCTTTCAAGATTTTTTAAAATATGGGCGCCAAATCCGTTTTTTTTTCTTGCAATAGTAAAAAGAAGTTTTTAAATACCCTTTGCATATAAAATGAAGATATTTGTATAACGACTGCTGCTGCCATGATTGCATTCTGCTGCTGTTGCTTATGTCGTCGCATTGTGCTGCTCTGCAACAATAGCATTGCAGCAATAACCTCATTTAATACGGTTGGTTGCTTGTTTGAGTAATTCTATTTGTTGCTGTTTTTAATTTTAATTTTTTTCTCTTATTTTTCATTTTTTATATTGAATGACTTGGTGAATGGTTTGTTGTGAGGATTTTATGCTTCATTGAATGAATTACGCTAAACCGCGTGAAAACTTATAGAATCGTAGATAAAAATTAAGTGGGCATTTTACAAGTAAGTACGTACTCGTACATGAGCATTATGTACTGAAATAAAATTTTCAACATTTGCAACATAAAAATGATATAGTTTTTATAATAATGCATACGTGAAATTAACAAAATGAGTGTAAAAATTACCCGTATAAACTTAATCCTTTTAAATTTATATTGAGAGGAAAACATGTCAATATTGAGAAGGTTGATTAGTTTTTCTTCAAGAATTTATAAATTCTTCTGGAGCCAATTTTTTTTAATTTAATTTTGGGTAGCCCCCAATAACTGAGCAAACACATGAAAGGTTCCGAACGGACACCATATGTAAATATATGTATTTTATACTACACGAACTTTAGCTTATATAACCAAATATCTTACCAGATGTACAAACTTTTTAAACGTTTTTTTTTCTATTTTAGCGTTTTTTTTTTTAATTTTAGACTTTTTTCATTTTGCCAATTTCTTTAATTTTGGCCTTTTTTCGGTCTTTGGCGAATTCTTCGGTTATTTTTTTTTTTAATTTTTTAGTTTTGGCGCTTTTCAGATTTGGCGTTTTTCAGCTTTTCATTTTGCTGATTTTTTTTAATCTTGAAAATTTTTTCGGTTTAAGACGAATTTTTCTGTTGTTTTTTAGTTTTAGCGATTTTTTAGTTCTGGCGTTTTTTTTTGTTTTAGCATTTTTTTTCTTTTTAACGCTTTTTTAATTTTCGCGATTCTTTTCGGTTGGTTTTTAGTATATATTAGCGATTGTTTTAAGCTTCGAGACTTTTTTAATTTTGTCGATTTTTTTTAGTTTGTTAGCGATCTTTTTAATTTTAACGATTTTTTTGCATTTTAGCAATTTATTTAATTTTGAGTGGGAGATTTTTTAGTTTTGGCGTTTTTTTTTCTTAGTTTTGACGCTATTTTTTTTTTTTATGGGATTTTTTTCAGTTTTTGGCTAAAAACTAAAAGTTTTGGAGCTTTTTTTTAATTTCGGCGATTTTTCGGTTTTTGGCAATTTTTTTGTTTTGGCGATTTTTTATTTTGGATGTTTTTAGTTTTAGCGTTTTTGAAAATTTCAAGAGTTTGCCTCTTACGGTTTCCAAGCTACAAAAAGTTGTTAAAATTAAATAGCCAAAATTGCATTAACTGATACAATACCCTTTAATTTTGGTTTTATAAATTTCAGTGTGAACTGTTGTAGTCTGTATAAAAATCGACTAATGGTGCATTTACATTGTCTGGAAATCTAGTACTTACAAGATTTCAAACTAAATTTTGCTGCTTTTTACTAGATTCCCCATACAAAACAAAATTTATTTTGTCAGTAGATTTGTAGGAAATCTAATCAAAATCCAATATTTTTATATATTTTTTACTACCCTGTATTTCACATTTATAAAAAAAAAAGATTATGGAATTAGCTACGCTCTGCTTGAAAAGGTGTGTGAATCGGCTACATTGCAATTGTTTGGTTGTAGTTTTGGAAATTTTTCAGTTAATGGGTTTTGTTTTGGATAAAAAAATTTTGATAAATGTCAAAAAAAGTTAATGTAAAGATTTTATTTAAAATCTTCTAGATTTTGTGCAGGTGTAAATGACCTATAACTTTGAAAATTTCATATGTATGTATAATTGTGTGTATATTACATTAGGATTTCAACATTTTTCGTTGCTGTCAAACTTTTACACATTCTGTGAACACTTCAGGCTCGTAGCTCTAAAGGTTCTCGAGAAAACAGCCTGTGACAGACAGACAGACAGATAGACAGATAGACAGATAGGCGAACATTGTAGCGAGAACAAAACTCTAAAAAGGTAATTTTCACAAAATCAGTATTCTTGGCAAAAAGGTACTTTTATTACTAAAAGTTTACAGCAGCTACCTCCAAGCCATATGCACAACGTGCAACCTTTTATAAAGAGCTTTTTGTGCTTTCACACCGACGAGAGCATATTTAGCCAACAAGATCTCAGCGACAACAACGCTTGTTTTTATTTTGCAAAGGCACAAGAAGAAATTTAAAAGCTTTCTAAGATTTTTTTCATCAAATGCAAATATCACAGTATCTGTGTTTGGATGTATCTGGTTTACTTAATTGATATATTTACAGAAAATGTACTTTTCCATTTCAAAGTTTAATTTTTGCAATTTGATAAGCGTTTACAATTACGTTGAATAGAATCTTGAAGTGGATGTTAAATTGAATGATATGGAATAGATTTATAAAAAAAATTAAAGCATATCTATAATACTTTTTTTAATTAAAAATTTTCTCCTGTTATTGAGGACCATTTTTACAGCAACATTTTTCTAATCAAAATGACTTAGAAAAATCGCAAGATGGAGACTGAGGTTATTATTATTTTATTTTATTTTTCATAATTTTTTGCTTATTTATTCATATGTATCACTTGTTATCTGCCAAAACTATAATAATAAAAAATTGTAATTGGTGGTATGACTGCTCCCTGCAACGTTATTTTTCAACTTATTTTTCCATTAAATCCATTCAACATCAATTCATTCATTAAATAGGAGCCATGAGTATTCAAAATTTAAATGGAAAGCAGACAATGGTTTTGTCATGGTATTCGCTGCGGACAGAATCATGAATTAATTAGTTGCTTGGTCAATCTGTTATGGTGTGTGTGTCGCATGATTACCCAACAAACATATAATTTCAAGTTCAAAACTATTTAACAAGACCGTTTGCAAAATACTGCCTAAAAATCTTGAAATTTTTTTTTTAAATTTTATTTAATAAAATGAAACAAATTTTCTTAGCTAAATAATTTTGCAAAACTTTTCTAACAAAGGAACTAAAACTAAACTTTTCAAATCCTACATTATTTAAATTGAGGATAAAGCATTTGGAAAAGAAATCACTTGAAAACATAAACAAATAATTTATCAAATAACAAAGATCTTAATACATTCAACAAATCTCTGCAACGCATTTATAAAATCACTTCATAATAATTTTATAATTTTCTGTGCACATTTTGTATTTTCTTTCAACAGGAGAAAAAAATGTAAAAGAAAAATAAGAAATATTAAAATTATATAAATGTTGTTAACTTTTCATCTGCTGCTGCTGTATTCAAATATCTAATCCTAATAAGAGTTTTTGTGCTTTACAAAAACCACTGAAATAGAAGAAAGAGCTTTTGTATCTCTTCTACAGTCACAGGAAATCTTTAGTAAACGTTTAGTTTAAATTTTATAAAAAAAAAATAAATATTGTATATAGTCATTGGGTATGAGAGAGCGGTTGCCTGGAGTTGTTAGTGCGTCGACTACAAAGCAAAAAACGGTGTTCGATAGCCCGAGTTAGAAGCCTGTTAAGAGCCATACAGCCTTCCTCCGCCGATATTTGCAGCAATGAAGCTTCAGCAGAATAAAATAACTGAACTGATAAAATGTCCATATAACATAAAATAATGTGCCTACTTAGCAACAGAGGCGCTGTAAAAATTAACAAAACCCACCAGTGTTGTCAGATATGGCGATATCTCGCCAAACGTGGCGACAAAAATTTGGTTTTGGCGATGAAAATTTTGAAATGGCGATTGGCGATTTACTTGGCGATATTTGAACTCCTTGGCGATATTTTTGGCTATATTTTTAAGATTTCAATAAAATAGAATAATGTTAAAAAATATGCTTATATAAAGCAATTTCTTCTCCAACATAAAATATTTCGTGCAAAAAATTCTAAATGTTGTGAGTCTTTATCTGAAACTCAAGAAGTTAAAAAAAATTATGGAACAAAAAATCTCATTTGATGTTTATACAACACAGTTAAGAAAACTTCCTTTTATAATTTTATAAACCAACATTTTGATAATGAAGCAGGAAAAGGCTGAAAGGGTTCTCGCCTAAATTGTATTATTATGACGATGCTGCTGGCACTTACTACTTCAAGAATATGATATGTGTACTTTAACACACATTTAAGTGAACGCTAATTCCGTTTTATCACAAGATTTAAATAATAATTTTGATCTTGGTGTTCAAGTTCAATTTATCCTAGTAAGATTGATTTTTGCAATAAGTTATTTTTAAGTCTTTTATACGCCAGTACTTTTTATATGTTAATTTAAATACTTTGCAATATTATTGCAAAGAAAATATTGCCCAATATTCCTGACATTGAAAAAGTAAACAACATTGAAAAATTTTGCCACCACATTACACAATTCCCTTGATTGTACAATAAAAATCAGAAGTCTTTTGATATTTGCCAATGTGTATATTGTGTTACCTTCGAATATGACATACACATTGGCGATATTATTGTACAATACGAAAAATTGCACAATTATATATCTGTGGCAATAAGGAAAAAGTGCTTAAGTCATATTTTACTCTTTTACAGGAGAGCACTTTTAAGGTTTCAAGTCGATTTTCAGAAATTTATTTCTTTTACAGATAAATTAGGAAATTTTCTGTTAACCTTTATTTTTTTAATCAATCATCGTTTTACACACTATAAGTAAGACATTTGAGTTGAAATATACCATATTATAATCTTAATTAAGATATTATTCCAAATGAGATTAGAAGTCTAAAAAAAATAAGTCGAAGTCATAGTGCTATAACTTCATGAAAAATCAAACTAATAAATTGAGATTTTGACCAGTGATACTTTCAAATATGCAGATTACGGACGTACCATTAACTCAAAATTTGCTTATCTCGACTTAAGCACTTTTTACTTTTTGCCACAGATATATTGCAAGTGGGTGCGCCGCTTTAAGCAACATATTTTTTTTTTTTTTGTTTTACGATAGATGTTACCTACTGAATTTAAAATTTAACGATATTTGCAATGCAATTACATAATTTACAAAATATTTTTGTAGCTAAAATTTAATGTTTTATTATATTGGCGATATTTGGCGATATTCGACAAGTCATTTGGCGAGGAGGCTGAAAATAAATCTGACAACACTGAAACCCACAATAGCTGAGTTGCGAAAAAAAACAAAAAATAATAATTGAGCCTCTCTTCTCTCTCTAACTCTCTCACTCTTTCTCTCTTGACCATATGTGTTGTCAGAGAATTTAGGGATCAAATCTGCAAAATCTAAAAAATATTAACGAACAAATCTGCAAAATATGAATTTTATTTTTAAAATCTTCAAAATATGATGCAGAGCAGAAACATGCCCATTTTTTTATTAAAAAAAATTACACAAACATTTTGGGTTTAAAAGGCCTTTTATCGCATGCTTTTGTCGTAAGAATTGCAAAAATACTTTGCAACTAATCAACAAACACCAAAATTTGTCATATAGCATGACAAAACAAAAAAATTTATTAATTTATAAAGAAATATGCAAAAATATGTATTTAATTCAAAATATGCAAAAATATGCACTAGCAAATCGATGCCATTTTGTCGCAAATTTGTTGATTCGCAAAGATATTTTATTTACGTTGAACTACGACCAACGACAAAAAACGTGTATTTACATGAAAATCCTTTACCTAATTATCTCCATGAAAATGTTACAGAGCAGATAAACTGTATATTTTTTTTTTGTAGTGTTTTTATTTTTGCTGGGTTCATTATATATCTCGCCAAGATTTCTTAATTTTTTCATGCTTTACGTTTATTCCCACTGTACAGAATTTCAATGCCTTTTTACAGGCTGTTGCATTAAACACATTCGACACAGCAGGCTACGGGCTACAATCTGTCAAAAATAGAATACACACATTCTTATGGTAACAATTATTTTAACGACAGCAGGCTACACGACTGCACGACCACCGTTGTAGCTGTCGCCAACTTTAAACTAATTTCTATTTCTTTGGCTACAATGAGCAAATGCAGTGTTACCAGTATAATACAAAATGGTGAATGAATGATATCGGACAATTATTTCATACTATTTACCAGAAACAATATCCAAAAATTTATGTAAAGAATAAATTGATTCATTATTGTACTTTTGTGTAAAATAAGTACATTTTAAAAGAGTAATTAATTTTTATAAATGCAAAATATATGAAAGTGGCAATACTGAACTATGTATTTGTACCTGAATATCAGCTGCAGATGGTGCTGCTGCCGTCTCCAAAATAATTAAGTAGCTGGCTACGAGGCGACAAATGCTGCTAGCGGCATTTGAAGTCGTGTGTTCGTGTAGCCTGCTGTGGTGAATGTGTTTAATGCATGTGCGTTTGTATTGAAACCAATTGTATTTCAAAATTAATTCTGCTTTGGTGTGCGTGCATGAGCTTGGGGAGTTTTGTTTACTGCTACGATATTTAAAACGGAAACGGAAGTAAGCCAGTACATAAAGGGATAGAGTCGTTTATTTTATTTTTGTTATGATCTCTTCTTCTTAATTTTTCCCCTACATTAATAAAGCTTAAACTTAATGAACAATGTTTAGAGAAACAACAACTAGATAAACCTTAGTAGGTCCTTCACCTTAACGCAACGCTGAGCATTATACTCGTACCATAGAGTTCATAAAATTCGCAAAAGTAATTAGACATTTTTGTAGAAAAAGTTTTAAAATTTTTGCTTTTGTATTTAACACAAGTTGTGGTTATTATGACTGTGTGTGTGTGTCTGTTTCTTTTGTATTTATCAGATGGCATGGATGGTAGTTGATTAAGCTGCTTCCTTAACTCATTACTTTTAATGAGTTTCCCGTTACCAGGAAGGGACAACATTTATATTATTTATATCAAAAGTAAAATGTATTAAAAATAATGATATGTAGTAAAAAAAGTTTCATAAAAATTTAGGGCGGTATTTGGGAATTTACTTTTGATTAACGTCCTTTTTCACAAAATACAATTCATTGGAAAATGGAACAAATGCACTATGAGTTTGAAGAATAGAACAAATATTTTGATTAAAAATTTCAACAATGTGCACGCGTTGCTCTATTGTAAGTCGATTCATAATGAAATTTGAAAGCAAACTTAACAAAAAGCAACTATCAGCTGTTAAATGGCTGTTCAAATAAAGCAGTGATGCCAACTCAAAGTTGTGACACTTTAATAAAGAAACACACTTTAAAGATAAATTTACACGATTGAAATTTTCTTCAAAATTGCTCTTCAAAATGCTTTAAACTCGTGTTAACAGCAAAATTTCTTAAACATTTTGCTGTTTACACGAGTTTAAAGCATTTTGAAGAGCAATTTTGAAGAAAATTTCAATCGTGTAAATTAAGTTTAACTCTTGACATATTGAGCAGAAATAGAAGGTGCAATATTATTATTATTAAATTAATTGCAGAATTAATCAGCAAAGTTTTAACATTTATGTAGTTTAGCATTTTAACAAAAAAAAAATTAATAAAAAATAATATTATCTGTGGCTTTCATGAACAGCATCTTATGTTATATATTTTTCATTTCGAGTTTATGATATCAAATTCTTATATTTTAAATACTTTTTGAGAAGGACTAATAAAAGTTTAAAAACATGGACCTCTGTTGCCCTTTTTCTAAAACAACAATAAAACTTTTACTTTTTTTCAATAAGCTCCAAAAACAACTTTTGTTGGCTCTACTAAAAAATTCGATTTATGGACATGTGCTGTTATTCAACCACTGAAATTGGGCTTGACCTTGAAGCTAAGAAAAAAAAAATTATGGTATCTTACGTCAGAAAATTATGCACTTCGCAAAGATGAAAAATTTGAAGTGAATACCCTTAATAATCACCTATGTTTATAGCACATTTTGTTCTGAATTTTTTTTTTTCTGACTAAATATATAATTGAAATATTTTAATCTAGTTTTTGTAATATACATTTATCTTTAAAGTTTAATAATTGCACCACAAATATGTTTTATAGCATAACTTCATAACTTGACAATGGTTTGTTCTAAATATATTCCAAAAAAAAAAGTTAGTGCTTGTTTATTGAAATTGCTGGACAAATTCTGATTTTATTCAAAATTTAGTGGAAGAACTGAGTTACAAAATATTATGCAATAGCCGCGCACACACGCACAGAAACTCGAAATTTTTACAATACATACGAGTAGATCTGTTCCCCAAATTTCTCAATTCAGTTCTATCACCAAATTGTGCATAATATCACCATAAATCACAAATTTGTTCACTTCTCTTCTCTTCTCTGTTATCGCTTCTAAGCATATATCCTATAAAATCGTCTGTGCATTTCCTAGTAACGCAGATCTCCAGAACTACTCGTATAAAAGCAAAATGGAAAGCCAAAAGTCTTTACACTTTAATTTTCAAAATCTTGTAGGGTTAATAAGCATCATATTCTACATTTTCGAAAACTTTCAGCGGTTCCTATCAAATAAATTCGGTAAAGTGCGATTTTGACTCGCACACAAGGGCTTCCGTACAGCGCTTGTTGATTTTTTCGGTTTTAGGTATTTTTTTAGTATTGACGCTGTTTTTAGTTTTGGCAAATTTTTTTTATTTTGTACAATACATATTTTTGGTTCTAGCGATTTTCCCGACTTTGGGGTTTTTTTTATTACGAGTAATTTCGGTGAATTTTTCGGTTTTGGCGATATTTTTAGTTTTTCGCCGACCCTTTAACTTTTCATGATATTTTTGCATTTTAGCGATTTTTATTTTTGGTAATATTTTCATTTAAGCGATTTTTTCGTTTTTGGCGATTTTTGTTTCAGCATTTTAATTTAATTTTAGGATTTTTTTTAGTTTAAGTGCTTCTGAAAATTTCAAGAGTTTGCCTCTTGCGGTTTCCAAGATACAGCAAGTTGTAAAAATTACATTAACTGATGGAATACCCTTTAATTTTGAATTATGTACATTTCAGTGTTAATTGGTGTAGTCTGCATAAAAATGCACTAACTCTAAAAATTTCAAGTGTACATACATATAAGATTTAAAAATTTTTCTTTGTGTGCTCTGGAACCGCCATTTATTTTTTACTCTCAAGTTTTACATATTCTGTGAAAATTTCAGATCCATAGCTATTAGGGTTCTCGAAAAACAATTTGTGATGGATAGACAAACGGACGGACATCGAAGCATATTCTGTGAAAATTTCAGATCCATAGCTATTAGGGTTCTCGAAAAAACATTTTGTGATGGATAGACAAACGGGCGGACATCGTAGCAAAAATAATAGGGTTCTTTCTCAGCTTTGGTTGTACGGAACCCTAAAGAAGATATCATTAGAAATGCTCCGCATCTCCACAGCTCCTGCATCCAATTATTTGTTCCTCTTGAAAACACAATTTTGACAAGTCTAATGATTAGCTAAATGAAGAGATTTTGTGGATGATTCGTTAAATGTGTTATAGATTTATTTAACGATTTCAAAAATGTTTTTTTTTTTATTAAGAGAAAATTTTTGCTTTTTGTTTTTTTTTTTTTAAGTTATTAAAATTTCAGTTCAGATGAAAGTTTTGCTGCAGCAATTTTTCATTTTATGCTTTAAACTTGCAATCGTCTAAGTTCACATGAAGATATTATTTCATTGTGTGAGCTGTAGTTAATTTTAAGGCCGAGAGAACAAAAGGAATTTCAAGTGGTCCTTCTTAATTTGTTTTTGTCATTCTCACCAACAAAGTAAGATTTTCGGCAAGAAAACTTCTATCATCTAAATTGGCAAATATCTAAACTTGAACGTTTATAAAAGACTTAAATGGAAATGCAGATTGAAATTTTACATATTTTCTTTTTTAAAAAACGCTAAACAGACACACAGAAACATACACATTATTACACAAAAAGCTGTAATTCGTTAAGCAGATGCCTTTAAAAAAGCTTTTAATTTCTATGTTGGTGTTAGAAAATGTTGTTGCTCTTTCTTTGTTTAATTTTTGTTTATATTTTAAATACGCTTAAACGAGTTCCGTCTTTTAATTGTTCATGGCTGAATAAGATTTTTAAGTTGATAATTTTCTTATCACGAGATTATTTTCAAATTACTTTAAATATGCATTTATTAAATCCTTTCAGGTGTTAATAAAATTTTTGATCTCTTTGATTTAAATCTGCAAGCGAATCTTTACGTTCTTTTGTCGACGTATAAACATGTTTTTATATACACATTATATAATTATGTATACCTTCAGTCATTTCCAGCAAGTGTTTTTGAGCGACATTAATTAGTTTAAAAGCAGGAGAATATATTGGAATGTTGTCACAGAATCACCAAAAACATACCTGTAAAAGAAGAAAAAGATTTTAAGGTGAACAAGTCATGCGAAAAACTTAAAAATTGTGCAAAGATTTAGAAAAAATAATGCCATACGCAATAAACAAAATGGACTGTGTTTTAAAAAGTTGCAAAAAAATATCACATCTAATATTAACTTCAATTCAGAGGATGAGTCAAAAATGATTTTTACATGTTGAGCAATCAAAACAATAATCAAACTACATGAAAGAAATAATCATTATAAAAAAATTATTTAGGTAGTTCAAAATACGAGAAGCATTTTAAAATATGTCAAGTTTATTACCTTAATATGGGCTGGCAAGTTTGTTGTTTTTGTTTTTGTTTGTGTGTAAATCAAATTTATTGCCAGGTGTCAAAAAGCAAAATCATGTCATTTTCAATATGGCATTATGGTTATGTTAAACTGAACAAGTTGAAAGTGTCAGTGCAGCTGCAGTTGATGAAAACTTATTTTTACACAAAAGTTATTTGGATAAATTTATCCAACAATAATTTCTAATATAAAAAATTTTATTTTAATACTACAATGCACTGTGTTTTATATCGTTGCCAGCTCACAATATGAAAATTTTAAAATGGTACAATGTTACCACATTCAAATTTTAAGATACTCGTTGTGAATTTCCTTATTAATTTATTTATACTGCATCTCTTTAAAAAATCGTGTCATCTACCCAGCTCATACAGGAAGCAGTTTAATAAATTAAAAAAAAATTTTAATTCGTATTATAATTTTTCAAAATTATATTCCATTAAATTTTCACCAACATTGAAATAAACATTTAAGGAATGCACACGGTAGTTTTAAGTGTCATAGCGTCCCAATGTTTTAAAAATTTATTTGAAAAAAAAGAAACAAAAAGAATTCTACTAAAATAATTAAAGCATTATGACATTATAACACTTAATGATGCATAAAACCCTTTAACCGCAGCAAACTACCGACTACAAAATGTCAAGGATAAAATACACATGTTTATATGAGAATAATTATTTTGACGAAAGCAGAGCAGCAACAGGGCGGCAGGTTGTTGTCTATGCTGATTCTGTCGTTGTACTCCAATTAAACCAATTTCTATTTCTTTGGCGACAATGAGCAAATACAGTGTTGCCAGTAAAATGCAATTATTTAGTATTATTGAACAGAATTAATATTCCGAAATTGAAATAAAGAAAAACATTATGCATTTTTATATTTTTACGTGATATAAGTACGTTTTAAAAGAGCAGTGATTTTACGAACACATCGCAATTTAATTTTTATAAATGCGAAATATTTGATGGTGGCAATACTGATACGAGGGCGGATCAATAAATCCTGGAAAATCTCGATAAATACTATGGGGACTCGATTTCAATGGTAAAAATTGGTTTACTGACTTTCATCGTGGTCGCACAAGTACAAATTACGCTGAACGTTCTGGACGGCCAATTGAGCTCAGTACACCCGAAACTGTCGGAAAAAATCCACGATATAGTGTTGGCCGATCGAAGAGTAAAGGTGCGTGAGATTGTTGCTGCCATAGGCATTTCATATGGCAGTTTGGTTTCGATTTTAAATGATCAGCTAGGTTTAAGAAAGTTGTCTGCAAGATGGGTGCTCACAATCGACCACAAACTCATGTGCAGTTTCCATGGCAAAAATCCATGAATTGGGGTACGAATTCCCAGAACAGGCCTTGAATTTAGTTAAAAATGCTTTGTTGTTGCCTTCAAACGTTTTGAAAACATTATGCGGCATAAAAGAAACGAAAAACTATTATTGGCAAAAATGTGTTAACTTGCAAATCGTTGCTTTATTTTTTTGCATGAGTATGCTTATTCCCAGCGAAAAAATTCAAAAAAGGTAATCGGGTTTGGAATTAAGCATTTTTGGTGGAAGCTGTTCCTTACTGGATTACCAACTTAATGATTTTAACAAGGCGTGAGACTAAAATAATCGATTCTTGAGAAGTACTTACTTTTTTTATTTGGCAACTTGTTCACGTAATCTATTTAATCTAAAAAAATTATTCTCCTCATTTAGCAACTTTAACATAATTTTTTTAAATTTTAGTTAATGTGATTTGTAAGCGAGTAATGAAATTTGGTAATCAGAAAAGTAAGTCATTATATGGCAAGTAGTTCTCATGGTAATGTGTAATTTTTGCTGGGTTTGTACTCGTAGCTCCCCAAGTTATGCAAAGCGTTTTTGTTTTTATTTTAATTTTTATTTCCTTTTTAGTAACTATTTTAAAATATTATTTTTGCTAAACCATTTAAGAGCAAATAAAAAAAATTACGAGCATTTATTTGAGTAATCTTTTGAATCAGCTATTATTACCCAGAGATGGGAATTGGAAATCTTTTGGCATTAGATCCAAAGATAATATAATCATAACCAAACGATTAAATATTTAGGTATTAAATTGGACAAATTCCTTTATTTCAACACTTACATTAAGTTGCACTTGATAAATGCGAGAAATGCATTTTTTATATACAAAAATTTATTTATTATTCTCTAAACATATTCAACCGAGAGTAAAAATTATTTTATACCAATCATTAATACTGTTACGGAAATGGCCGCGAACAGGGTTAATCAAAATGTTTTTAAGTGAGACATTTTTAGATTTAATTGAACTGTGGTGAGTTTTTTTTTAATCAGAAATAATTTTTAATCAGGCTTAAGTTCAGTAATTTCAATTCTTATTGAATGAAATATTTTTATTAATTAATGTGAGTTTTCAAAGAAGAGAAGAAAAATTAAACTAGACTTTATTAGCTGGGGGGAAATACCGATATTTTTCTGTGCAGCCACGCACTTCATCGGCACCCATGTCTATCTACAAAATGGAGAATAAAACGCGCCATTTATAAAAAAACGCACCAAGTTTTGAATTTATTACATATACCCTTTACCAAAAATAAAATGGTAAAAGGGTATATAAAGGTTTGTCATTACGTTTGTAATTTCTATGATATCAATAAGCGACCCATGAAATATATATATTCTGGATCCGTATGCATAGGGAAGACGAATAAGCGATGTCCGTCTGTCTGTACGTGAAATCGGTTTTCCGAAGCTCCTAGAAAAGCTAGAGACTTCGTTCTTGGACTGGTGTGTCAGAAATTGTACAAAATAGATTGGTATTGAAAATCAGCAAAATCGAGCAGACGATTGTAGAGTTGGAAAACTTAAACTTTATTTTGCCATATAAAAGTAACTACCGAAAACAAATTTTTATTTTTTTTTTAATAAATAAACTTATTTTATACTTCAGTATGAATAAAATTGGTACTTCAAATTGAAAAAATATAAAAAATTAAAAAGACGTTTCCAGGGTTGGAAAACGTTAACTTTTTTTTATGTAAAAGTAACTTACTAAAACTAATTTGTACTTTTTTTCTATAAATTATACATATTTTATATTCTTAAAAGAAAGAGATTGGTGTAAGAGATCAGAAAAATAAAAAAGGATGATTCCAGGGTTGGGAAACTTACACTTTTTGTGATATAGAAAAGTAACTAAGTCTAATTAACTTTTTTCTTTTTCTTTATAAATTATATCTATATATATATATATATATATATTACGCTCTGGTATGAAAAATTTGGTGTAGAAAATTATAAAAATAAAAACCACAGCTCCAGAGCTGGAAACTTTTAACTTTTTTTCTGCATATTAAAGTACATAAATAAAACAATATTTTTTTTTTAATTTCCGTTTTTCTTTGTTCACTTAACATACTTTATATATTCTTTTAAGAACAACTAGATTGGTATAAGGGAATCAGAGAAAATCTAAAAGGATGATTCCAGGGTTGGAAAATTTATTTTTTTTTTGTACATAAAAGTAACTAGGTCTGATTAATTGTTTTCTTTTTCTTTATAAATTAAATATATTTTATGCTTCTGAAAGAAAAGTTTGCTTATAAAATTAGAAAAATTAAAACCACAGCTCCAGAGATGGAAACTTTGAACTAAATAACTAAATAAAACTAATTTTTTCCTTATTTCTTTTTTTTTCTTGTTCACTTAACACACTTTATGTATTTTTTTTCAATCAGAAAAATCTAAAAGGATGATTCCAGGGTTAGAAAATTAATTTATTTTATAAAAGTAACTAAGTCTAGTTAGTTTTTTTTTTGTTTACAAATTTTATATATTTTATGACTTAGAATGAAATAGTTTGGCATAGAAATTAGAAAAATAAAAGACATAGCTCCAGAGCTGGAAGACTTAAATTTTTTTCTGGTATATAAAACTAATTATTTCTTTGGTAATTAAATATATTTTATATTTTAGAAAGAAATAAATTAGTATTAAGAAACAGAAAAATCAAAAATATGGTTCCAGGGTTGGAAATTGAAAAAAAATGTTTCTGTAAAAAATGACCAAAAATAATTTTTTTTCAGTTAAACATATTTCGTGTTTTAGGAAGATCATTACTCATGATTTTTTTATACATGTTTTTATTCAGTAAGAAGATTTATGACGTTTTTGTTTGAAAATTCTTCTGAGTTCTTGTCTTTGAGTTCTCTAAACTACATATTTTCTTCAAAAATGGTTGTTGTCTTTGATAATGAAAAATATAAATACTATTGCCATGTTTTTAAAACATAAAAATTTAATTAAAGTAGTATACATTAGTTTGATAAATACATGAAAAAATATGTGTTGGATATATTGTTTGGAAAAAATCATAAAGCAAATACAAGAACCTTTTAGCAGAGACAATAAATAATAATTGTTTTAAAGAATCAAAACTGCTTCTTTTTTTCGGCCATAGACAAGACGATACAATCGTCGAACAGAATTAGGGCATTTATACTTGACTAATAAATAAATAAAAAGTAATTTTTAAAATAAAACTTATGACCGCTACGGTCCCTGACTTTAACATGTAGAAATCCTTGTTCATAAGTTTAGAGTTTTATGAATAAAATATCTCCAAATTTCCAAATACGAGATAAAATTTGCTTACCCTATATAATAAAAGTAAGTATAGATGTCTTATTTTACAAAAGTTGTTAGTGTTAGTGCGCGTTTTGCAAAAGTTTTTAGTGTTAGCGCGCGTTTGAGAATACAATACCTTGTTTATTTGTTATATACCTTAAAAAAAACAAATAACGAAATTTATTTAGGCATGTGTTTCTTTTTTCCGGTGAATAGTATTTGAATTTGAAACATGCAAGTATGTTAGTCTTGTGTAGTTCATGAACGAACAAGTTCAAATGAACGATTCAGTACTTTGAACTAACACGATGTTTTTAACTTAATAATTAAGTACGTAATCAGCTAATTTTTATTTAAAATTAAGTGTTAATTAAATACGATTTCATAAACAAAAAAGTTAGGTTATAAACATGTAGAAAATTGAAATTGCATAAAACTCATTTTATGAAATCAAACCAACATTATAATACATTTTTCTATTACTTTATTCCATAATATGTAACTTTGTATTGCTGGGTTTTGCATAAGTTTCTAAGCCTACTATGGTTATTTTTCTTTTGTGATTTTCAAAAATATTATTATTTGTGAATGTTCAAATAGTTTTTGAAAGAAAGATAAGAGGTTTGTGACTGTTACAGCAACAATGAAATGCATATAGACATCGCTGAACCACCAGCAAATAAATTTCAGATTGAAATAAACTTATAACAACATGTCGAATAATGAATTTCTTAAATTTTTAATTTTTGTTATTCATATTTATATTTTAAACTAAAATGAAATTTAGAAATTCGTTCGGTGCGGAAGGTTTTTGTTTCAAACTGGCCTAAGATATCGGTTTTTATAATCAGTACAATATTCCCCATAGCGTAGGTCCTGTCAAGTTTTTAGTAAAAAAAAAAAAGTTATAAGAATAATGTACACACATATGTATTTACAGTGAACTCGCGAAAACGTGAACTAATTTTTACCAAGGGTGTTCATGTTTGCAAATTTGTTCACATTTTCGATTGTGAACATTTTAGAACAAAAAAGCTTCAAACAAAAAATTCAATATCATATATTAACATTAAAAAAAAATTTTAATTTTAACTGTTATTCACTTTAGCAAAATATGTGTTTTGTTTTACCATTTTTAGTGGAGTATTTTCCTTACATATATCACGTACATACATATGTAAGTACGAGTACTCGTATATGGATGATTTGTTGAAAATAATCAAGGCAAGGTAAATACAAAAATTTGTTCTGGGATTTTGAAAACTAAAAGTAAATTCAAATAATAAGAAAATTTGTTCACGTTTTACAGCTTTCAGACTTTGTTTACGTTTTAGAGTAATCAATGTAAAAATTAAAGTGTTCATGTATTCGAGTATTCACGTTTTCGCGAGTTTACTGTATTTTTAACAAATCTATTTACATTAATTAATTTTGTTCGTGTGTTGAGAGCTTACTTTATACATACATGTGTATATACTTATACAAATGCCAACAACTTATACATTTATCCAACTGCGCACAAAATTTTTTAAATAAAAAGGGAGACATTTTTTGAAAAATGTATCAGTAATTCGAGTACTTTCAGCACAATTTCAAGAAATTTTTCTCACAAAAAAAAAACGAATAGTTTAAAAAGATATTGTGAAAATGGTGCAAAAATTATTCCTTATTTTATTAATAAGTGTTGTGGCCCTAAACGGAGTTATATCCGAAGAAGAGTCCTTTATAAAAAAGCTCCAAATGGAAATGAAAAACGGTAAGAAATGTTAAATGAACTTTCAGCTATTTTTGAAAGCTGTGAATAGCAAGGAATCTTTGGTTGCAATTCATAATCTTACATACGAGTAGTTTCATTCTCATTATGTGATTATATAAACGAGTTTTTTTTTTTCTTTTTGCCCCTAAAGGTAAATTAGTTTGTGGTGGTCATGAATGTATCTCTAGTGCGACTTCTTGTCAGATTCTAATGAAAAACAAACCTAATAATGATAAATTACTTGAACATACCGTAAAATGCCTCCCTAAAGGAAATCATATGCATGCTGAAATTTCGTTGAAGAAGGCTCGGAAAGTTGATGTTGATATTAAGAAATCACAATTTATACAAACGCAAACCAAGGATCATTTCACATTTAAGGGTGAACTAACTCCCGCTGAACTTGATACATTAAGGAACGTTTGGTTGAAAAAAGAAAAAACAATTTAATACAATGATGTGTACATATTTATATTGATGTTGCTAAAATGTTATATAAAAATGTATGTAGTTATTTTAAAAAAAAAAGTATCTAATAAAATATCAAATATTTCAGCCGTGCAGCTGAACTGAACAGCACTCATTAGAATGACTTGTATGTTTCTTAAAAGTGTTATAAAAAATTAGATAAGCAGTCAAATTTTATTTAAAAAAAAAATAATTTATTTGAAAGATAAATAAAACAATTAATTGCAGGATACTCGTAACACAAATTTGGCAAATATTAGCAGATTTCACTTTTTGGTATTGCAAAGTGATAAATTATTATTATACCCTTTACCAAAAATGGAAAAGGGTATATATAGGTTTGTCATTCCGTGTGTAATTTCCATAATTTTAATTTGCGACCAAAAAAATATATATATTCTGGGTCCTTATGAATAGCGAAGACGAATAAGCGATGTCCGTCTGTCCGTCCGTCCGTCCGTCCGGTGTACGTGAAATCGGTTTTCCGAAGCTCCCAGAAGAGCTAGAGACTTCGTTCTTGGACTGGTGTATCAGAAATGGTCCAACTTAGATTGGTATTGAAATTCAGCAAAATCGAGCAGACGATTGCAGAGCTGGAAAGCTTAAACTTCATTTTGCCATATAAAAGTAACTACCGAAAACAAATTTTTATTTTTTTTAATAAATAAATTTATTTTACACTTCAGTACGACTAAAATTGGAATTTTAAATTAAAAAATATAAAAAAAATAAAAAGACGTTTCCAGGGTTGGAAAACTTTAACTTTTTGTGTTATGTAAAATTAACTATGTCTAAAACTATGCAGGGTATTTTCTCGAGAACCGTAAGAGTTCGAGACCTGAAATTTGGACACAGTGTGTAGATCTTTGGCCGCTACAACAACAAATACATGAGAATTGGAAATTAAAGGGTGTTCCAAAACGAACAACGAAAAATTTTTAAATCTCATGTAATATACATACAATTGTATGTATGTATGTATATACACTTGAAATTTGTAAGGCTAGTGTATTTTTATACAGACTACAAAAATTAACACTAAAATTTCAAAAAATTTAAATTAAAGGGTGTTCCATCAGTTAATGCAATTTTGACTATGCAATTCTGACAACTTGCTGTATCTTGGAAACCGTAAGAGCAAAACTCTTGAAATTTTCAGAATCGGTAAAACTAAAAAATCAAAAACTATAAAATCGCCAAACCGAAGAAAATCGCCAAAAGCAAAAAAAAAAACGCCAAAACGAGAAAAAGCACCAAATTACAAAAAAAAATGTCTAAGACTAAAATAAATCGCGAATAACCGGAAAAATTGCTAAAATGAATAAAAATTGCCAAAATGAAAAAAATCTTCAAAATAAAAAAAGCCCTAAAACAGAAAAAAATCGCCAAAAAGAAAAAAAGCCCCAAAAACAGAAAAAAAATCGCCAAAATGAAAAAAACGCAAAAATGAAGAAAAATTGCCAAAATGAAAAAACCCCAAAAAAACAGAAAAAAATCGCCAAAACAAAAAAAAAAGCCTCAAAACAGGAAACAATCGCCAAAATGAAAAAAATCGCCAAAACGAAAAAAAAAACCCAAAAAACAGAAAAAATCTCCAAAATGAAAAAAAGCCCCAAAACAGAAAAAAATCGCCAAAATAAAAAAAAAACACCAAAATGAAAAAAATCGCCAAAACGAAAAAAAACCCCAAAAAACAGAAAAAAATCGCCAAAATGAAAAAAAGCCCCAAAACAGAAAAAACGCCAAAATGAAAAAAATCGCCAAAATGAATATAAATCGCCAAACGAAAAAAAACCCCAAAAAAACAGAAAAAAATCGCCAAAACAAAAAAATAAAGCCTCAAAACAGGAAAAAATCGCCAAAATGAAAAAAATCGCCAAAATGAAAAAAATCGCCAAAACGAAAAAAAACCCAAAAAACAGAAAAAAATCGCCAAAACAAAAAAAAAGCCGAAAAACAGGAAAAATCGCCAAAATGAAAAAAACCCCAAAATAGGAAAAAATCGCCAACATGGATAAAGAATCGCCAAAATGAAAAAAATCTTCAAAATGAAAATAAGCCCCAAAAACAGAAAAAATCGCCAAAATGAAAAAAACTGAGAAAAATAGAAAAAATCGCCAAAATGAGAAAAAAGCGACAAAACTGAAAAAATCGTTTAAACTGAAAAAAAAACTTCAAAAAACCAAAAAAGCCACATTAAAAAAGCTCAGAACCGAATGTACGGAACCCTTCGTGCGCGAGTCAAAGCCGCACTTTACTGAATTTTTTAATATTAAAGGAATTAAATGAAACTAAGTTTTTTCTTATTTAGTTTTTCCTTCGTTCACTTAACATATTTTATGTATTTTTTAAAGAACTGGATTGGTATAAGGAATTAGAAAAATCCTAAATTATGATTCCATGGTTGGAAAACTTACACTTTTTGTGTTATGCAAAATTAAATAGTTCTAAAAATGTTTTTCTTTTCCTTTATAAATTGAATATATTTTATGCTTCTGAAAGAAAAATTTGGCGTATATAATTTGAAAAATGAAAATTACAGCTCCAAAGATGGAAACTTTGATTTTTTTTTAATATTAAAGTATAAAATTAATTTTTTTTTATTTCTTTGTTCACTTAACACACTTTATTAATTTTTTAAATTAGAAAAATCTAAAAGGTTGATTCCAGGGTTGCTAAATTTATTGTTTTTTACAAAAGTAACTAGGTCAATTTAGTTTTTTCTTTTTGTTTACAAGTTTTATATACTTTATGACTTAGAATGAAATAGTTTGGCATAGAAATTAAAAAAATAAAAGACATATCTCCAGAGCTGGAAAACTTAAATTTTTTCTGGTATATAAAACTAATTATTACTTTGGTAATTACATATATTCTATATTTTATAAAGAAACTCAGAAAAATGGTTCCAGGGTTGGAGCTTAAAAAAAGTTTCGGTAAAAAAATAACCAAAAATATTTTTTTTCAGTTAAACAGATTTCATGTTTTAGGAAAATCATTACTCAAGATTTTTTATACATGTTTAATTTTTTTATGGATATCTAAACTAATTGAAGTATAAACGAAGGTTTGTGCTTATTGTGCTCTCAGCATAATAACTATTAATTTTTAGTAAATGGAGATAAAACTAAAATTTATCGCTAAAGACATAAAGGACATGTTCGTTTCATTTTCCTGATACCTATCCTTTCTGCTGAACAAATTTCAAACAAATCCTGTAGGAATAAAACGTTTACATAATACCACGATGTATACCATTTGCAATGGGAAATTTAAATCAAGACACTGAGCAGTTTTGCAACATCAATGATTATTAAATACGGGAAAATATAAAACAAGTTAGTTTACTTGGTATGGAGGTGCAATACTAAGAATATTTTAGAGTTATTAAATAGCAGCACGGTTTTTGAACATCTCTAGAGCGAGTAAACAAGCCCCAATATTTTGGCAATGTATTGACGTGACGTCGATGTTGACTGAAATAAGAGTGAATGTAAAATATATCTTAACCACAGAGTGTAGAGTAAAATATTCAACTATTGCTTATATCGAAAATAAAATAATTGAAACAAATTGTTTAATCGAAAAATACTGAAAGGTCACTAACTATTAATTGCTTTAGAGAAAAAAATTATAAATTTTTTCACAAAACAAATATGTTTGTATGTGTCTGTATACTATATATATGTACGCACGTTGGTAAAGGGTATATAAGATTCGGCACAGCCGAATATAGCACTCTTACTTGTTTTTTTAGTTAATTTTAATTCTTATTGTTCGAACTTCATTTGTTTCTATATTTATAATTTGATCGGACTAAACTTCGTCGTATTCATTACAAAAAAGCTTTCAGCAAATTGAATACGATGAAACAAAACAATTCGCATATTCCATTTGCAATAAGAGCTGAGTATATAAAACAGAAATCTACATCAACTGACACCACACGCAGTGGACCAAACACAAAAGAACGCTGATGATGAAGGTATAGTGACCTTCGAAAACAGCTGGTTGTTCCGTTCTACTACGTGTTTGTCAAAATATTTACAATTAACTTTGGTGTCCTTAATAATTATCACATGTAATTTGGCTTACAAAGCGATACGAACTTTACCCTGATCAAATTATAATTTTTTTTTCAATTTCATAGAAAAATTCGTTGTTAAAAGGAAATTATTTTAATGGGGGGTGGGGAAACCCCTCCTGAGACTTACTCGTACGTACTTCACAGTTCATTTTGTTGTGTTTTATAATATATTTAAAATTTTAGCGACCTTTTCTCTGGCGAATTTCGCATCTTTTGTAGAAACTAAGATCTCGGCATCTATCTAAGTTTGCACAGAAGATGCAAGCTCCTCAGGGAATGAGTCCGCTGTCCACCAATACCAAAAAAATTACCGCTTGTCTTCTTGATACCGAAAACAACTGACTACCACTGACAGGCTTATGCTATTGCTTAGACTTTCAGTTTTAGTTGCTTTCGCGACCGCATAGATAGTTAAAGAATAAGGAGGATTAGTGCTGTTTTTGAAAACTTAATTTTTAGGGTTCCGTACACCAAAGGTGAAAAGGAACCCTATTGTTTTCGCTACGATATCCGTCTGTCCGTCACATGATGTTTTCTCAACAACCGTTAGAGCTACGGACCTGAAATTTTCACATAATATGTAAAACTTTGACCGCTGCAACAACAAATACTCGTATATGACAAATAAAAATTAAAGGGTGTTCTAAAAGAGTAACGAAAAATTTTGAAACTCTAACGCAATATACATACAATAATATATAAGTGAAATTTATTAGTTAAGCATTGTCTGTATACATTTCATTGTTACTTAAAGAAATCGTCAGTAGACTTCGACCACAAATTTTGAACAGTCAACCAAATCTCTTATATTATGTACAGACTTTCAAAAACCATTTGAGAATTCCCAAAAAAAAAATTAAGCGTTAAGGTAGGCTTAGAAACTTGTACAATATCCAGCAAATAATTTTTAATCCATATTAATATATTTATATTTTATATATAGACACTTGAAATTTGCAAGGTTAGTGTATTTTTATGCAGACGACAACAATTAACACTGAAATTTTAAATTTCAAATTTAAAGAGTATTCTATCAGTTAATGTAATCTGCTGTTTCTTGGAAACCGTAAAAAAATCCCAAAATAAAACAAATATACAAAATAAGGATATCGCTAAAACTAGTAGCAATCGCCAAAAAAAAACGAAAAAAAGCGCCGAAAACGAAAAGAACGCCAAAACTAAGAAAAAGCACCTAAGCTAACAAAACTAGCCAAAAAAAAACCGAAAAAAGTTTACCTTGTTCTCAAAATGTTTTTAAAAAATGGGTACATCAGTATCTGGATTCAGCAACTTTTATTACGATAATCGTATCGCTATAATAAATATAACAAAAATTTATCGACTTTGCTATTCAGTAACATATTTTAACGATATTCGCTGTCGGTTGGAGAAAAAATAAATAATGCCCTAATTCAGTAAGAAGGTTTAGGACGTATTTGTTTGAAAATTCTTCTGAGTTCTTCTCTTTGAAGTCTCTAAATTATTTTCTTCAAGAATGGTTGTTGTCTTTGACAATGAAAAATATAAATATTATTGCCATGTTTTTAAAACATAAAAATTCAATTAAATTATTATACAATAGTTTGAAAAATATATGAAAAAATATGTGTTGGATATAATGTTTAGAACAAAATCATAAAGTAAATACACGAACCTTCTAGCATAGACAATAAAGAATAATCGTTTTAAAGAATCAACATTGCTTCTTTTTTTCGTCCATAGACAAGACGATACATTCGTCGAACAGAATTAGGGCATAAATCACAAGATCAAATTCATAGAGTTTTTCTTTATTATTCGTTATACTTTTCGCTTATTTTCACATTTTCTATACAGAGATACCACATAATATTGAAGTAAGATAAAGCTGGAGACTATTGTAAAAAGAAATTACGGAATCACTTTATCGTTAACGCAAGCGAATAAATATGTCGATAAATATTACGATTTTCGGTTCGCAAAATGTTACAGAATCCAGGCACATGTAAGATATTATATTCTACAAATCGAGCGTTATAACATTTGTGAAGAAAGTCGTGCCACTATTTTGGTCATCAGTATAATAACGCTAAGAGGTTAAACTTCTATCACTCCAAAACATCAACATCGACTAATATGTGTTTGATAAAATTATGTTTGGCATTATCTAAATAAGCCGATAGCCTTTGTCGCTAGTGCTTCATAGTTAAGATTTATTATAATTTCAATTGTAATAATATCTTAGTAAATAAATAAATAAATAAAATGTTTGGCATTATCTAATTATAGAAAAAAAATTAACTTATTTTGGAACCAAGACAGCTTCATGGACTTGTTTGCAAGAAAAATATTCTCTGAAATTTTCAAAAGCCTCAGAGTATGCTTTAATAAATAGACATATCTCACAGCGTTGCCAACTTTGAAATTTCAAAAAGCACCAAAATGGAGAAAAACGCGCCATTTAAAAATAACGCAGTTTCGAATTTCTTTTTTATTTAAAATGTTTGTTGAATTATGTAATTTTTAATAAGAAGTATAATACTTTTCTTTTAAAAATAGAACAATAAAACAAGCTTTTATAGTTCATGGCATTTAGAAAAACTAAAAATAATAAAGCAACAAAAATAAAAAATAAACAAATTTATTTCTTGTAATTTGTACTAGATAATACATATTTTTTATTTCCAGAAATTCTATACCAAAATTTCATAAAGAGATCAACGATTAATAGCAAGGATTCAAAATTATTAATAGAAATAATAATAATAATAATAATAATAAGGTAAAAAAAAAAAACTATTGATCTTTTCTTTGTTTTAGAAAAATATATTAAAAAAATAAGTTTTTTGTCCCTACTAAGAATTTGTAAATTTTTAGTTGACCCCCTTTAGAGGAACAAGTGCGATTTGAATTTTCAATTGCGTTGGAGCACCCCAAAACGCTCAAATAAGTAGTCTTCCATAAGTTTAATTTACACATTAAAAGGCCACTTTGTATCGCTATTCCATTCATACCTTATAGCTCCACCCTTGCATACATACTCGTATCTTAAAAATCTTAATTTTTCAAATTTTTACAAAAATGTATTGCCTCAAACCAATTGAATAATGCAAATAATATATTAGCATGCCTTTTGACGGGAATTTTCATTCTCTCCAACACAAATATTAACATTTTCTCATAATAATATTACAAAAAAAAAGCTCAATTTTTCATTTTGTAACCTCTGGCTTTGAGCTGAAATGTGATTTTCAAAAATATTTTCTTACTATTTCTATTTCTCTTTACTAACACCAACATGCGCTGTTGCCATATTAAAATCATAATTTGCATATATATTGAATTTTTTTTTAAATATTTCTTTCTCTCTTTTTTTATAATGTTGCTATACTAAATATAATGAATTGTGTATATTTATAATAGAAAGATGCATCCCATTTCTAACATGTACACAAGGTCAACTAGAAAATGTAGTAGTTAGTAGCAAAAACTTCTTAGTATCATAGAAAAAATTTATAGGGCTACAAAAAAATAAAATAAAATAAAATTAAAGATGAAGAATATATATGCATGTTTTTCTTTCATTATGCAAAATATATGTATGCATTTTATACTTACAACAGGAATGAAGCGTCAGCAATAAACACGCGAAAAAAGAAAACGTTAAAGATTTATTTTTAAAAATATACCATGCAGTCCGTGTATTCAGCTTCACATTTTTTTCTAGTCTATATCTAATTCATATATTTTCTGTGTTCAGTGTATGTCCGCATCGTGTCCAGTCTATGTCTTGCATGTTTCTAGTCTATATCAGGGCTATGCCTGGTCCATGTCTTGTCTACGTCGAGTCTATTTCTAGTCCATATCTAGAATACGTCTAGTCCATGCCCAGTCTATATCTAGTCTATGTCTAGTCTATGTCTAGTATATGCCTAGTCTATGTCTAGTCTATGTCTAGTCTACGTCTAGTCTATGTCTAGTCTATGTCTAGTCTATGTCTAGTCTATGTCTAGTCTATGTCTAGTCTATGTCTAGTCTATGTCTAGTCTATGTCTAGTCTATGTCTAGTCTATGTCTAGTCTATGTCTAGTCTATGTCTAGTCTATGTCTAGTCTATGTCTAGTCTATGTCTATGTCTAGTCTATGTCTAGTCTATGTCTAGTCTATATCTAGTCTATGTCTAGTCTATGTCTAGTCTATGTCTAGTCTATATCAGGCCTATGTCTAGTCTATGTCTAGTCTATGTCTAGCCTATGTCTAGTCTATGTCTAGTCTATGTCTAGTCTATGTCTAGTCTATGTCTAGTCTATATCAGGCCTATGTCTAGTCTGTGTCCAATTTATGTCTACTATGTGTGTAGTCTATATCATTTATATATCTATTCCATGTCTTGTTTACGCCCAGTTTACTTCTAGTCTATATCTAGAGTACGTGTAGTCCATGTTCAGTCTATGTCTAGTCTATGTCTAGTTTATTGCAGGTCTATGTTTCGTCTATGTCTAGTTTATGTCTAGTCTATATCTAGTCTATGTCAAATCTAGTATGTGTGTAGTCTATATCAGGTCTATGTCTAGTCCATGTTAGTGCTGGGATACTATCGATATTTCACTATCGATACTATCGATATTACTATCGACTGAATGTTAGTACTTGAGAAAGAAAAATATAACTAATTTTTCATCAGGTTACAGGTAGTTTTTTTATCACTTTATTGAAATTTTTTAGTCTTATGTTTATTTTAATATGTATAAATGTATCTACGAACGTTAATTTAGGTGACGGTTTCCCAAAAGTTGTGCCGATGTCAGTTAAGAAATTTTTATAACATCTCACGTTTTCAAAACTGCATTTTAAATACTATCTATATCGATATTTTTTCTATTATCGATAGTACTATCGATAGTATCCCAGCACTAGTCCATGTCCTGTCTACGTCCAGTTTATTTCTAGTCTATATCTAGTATACGTCTAGTCCAAGTCCAGTCTATGTCTTGTCTATATCTCGTCTATGTCTTGTCTATGTCTTGTCTATGTTTTGTCTATGTCTTGTCTATATCTTGTCTATGTCTTGTCTATGTCTAGTCTATGTCTAGTCTATGTCCTAGCTATGTCTAGTCTATGTATTGTCTATGTCTTGGCTATGTCTTGTCTATATCTTGTCTATGTCTTGTCTATGTCTTGTCTATGTCTTGTCTATGTCTTGTCTATGTCTTGCTTATGTTTTGTCTATGTCTTGTCTATGTCTTGTCTATGTCTTGTCTACGTCTTGTCTATGTCTTGTCTATGTCTTGTCTATGTCTTGCTTATGTTTTGTCTATGTCTTGTCTATGTCTTGTCTATGTCTTGTCTATGTCTAGTCTATGTCTAGTCTATGTTAGTCTATGTCTAGTCTATGTCTAGTCTATGTCTAGTCTATGTCCTGTCTACGTCCAGTTTATTTCTAGTCTATATCTAGTATACGTCTAGTCCAAGTCCAGTCTATGTCTTGTCTATATCTCGTCTATGTCTTGTCTTTGTCTTGCTTATGTTTTGTCTATGTCTTGTCTATGTCTTGCTTATGTTTTGTCTATGTCTTGTCTATGTCTTGTCTATGTCTTGTCTATGTCTTGTCTATGTCTTGTCTATGTCTTGTCTATGTCTTGTCTATGTCTTGTCTATGTCTTGTCTATGTCTTGTCTATGTCTTGTCTATTTCTTGTCTATGTCTTGTCTATGTCTTGTCTATGTCTTGTCTATGTCTTGTCTATGTCTTCTCTATGTCTTGTCTATGTCTTGTCTATGTCTTGTCTATGTCTTGTCTATATCTTGTCTATGTCTTGTCTATGTCTTGTCTATGTCTTGTCTATGTCTTGTCTATGTCTTGTCTATGTCTTGTCTATGTCTTGTCTATGTCTTGTCTATGTCTTGTCTATGTCTTGTCTATGTCTTGTCTATGTCTTGTCTATGTCTTGTCTATGTCTTGTCTATGTCTTGTCTATGTCTTGTCTATGTCTTGTCTATGTCTTGTCTATGTCTTGTCTATGTCTTGTCTATGTCTTGTCTATGTCTTGTCTATGTCTTGTCTATGTCTTGTCTATGTCTTGTCTATGTCTTGTCTATGTCTTGTCTATGTCTTGTCTATGTCTTGTCTATGTCTTGTCTATGTCTTGTCTATGTCTTGTCTATGTCTTGTATATGTCTTGTCTATGTCTTGTCTATGTCTTGTCTATTTCTTGTCTATGTCTTGTCTATGTCTTGTCTATGTCTTGTCTATGTCTTGTCTATGTCTTGTATATGTCTTGTATATGTCTTGTCTATGTCTTGTCTATGTCTTGTCTATGTCTTGTCTATGTCTTGTCTATGTCTTGTCTATGTCTTGTCTATGTCTTGTCTATGTCTTGTCTATGTCGTGTCTATGTCTAGTCTATATCTTGTCTATGTCTTGTCTATGTCTTGTCCATGTCCAGTCGATGTCTAGTCTATGTCTAGTTTATGTCTAGTCTATGTCTAGTCTATGTCTAGTCTATCTCATTAGTATTGGAAACAAAAAGATATTTGAGTTTTGTGTTTTTAATGTAAATGTTCGATAGAAACGTTCGTTCGCATTTAGACAAACAGGCCCTACGAAACATTAAATTTAATGTAGAAAAGTGAAGTGTATGAAAATTGTATTCCATATTTAATTGCCCCATGTGTCTGTCACTTTGCTATTTTTCACAACTTGTTGTTAAATCATTTGTCAATATTGAAATTTTATTTGTCAGTGGCGTCCCAGCGCATTAGGCTTTTAGCCAATGGAATTTTGTCATTATTTTCTTTTGTTTCAGTTTTATTGTTTCTCTATCTGAGTAGAAAGCAAGATACTCTTGAAATGGCGTCATCACTGATGCCCGCCATATCTATAGAAAAAGCATAATCGAAATACCAATGCAAATATTTATTTAATTTTGGTGGCCTTTAATAGAGTTTGCAAACTGCTTAGATATTATGCCACATTGTTAGTGCTAGATAGATATTTGTATGAAAGCGCCAGCATGCTAGTGGCAAAATTTCGAACAAGTTAACTGATGACGCATTTTGTGAAATAAAAAAATAGGTTTAAAATAAGTGAATAGAAAAGGTAGTGCAATAGCTGTTCTAATAAACGATTGTTGTGAGTGAAGAAAACAACATCATTTACATTTTCATTAGAATTTTAATGAAACTCTTGCTATTAATGATAATGACTTTAGCTTTGATGATGATTAATGTTGGTTCCATCTTCATTACTTTCATTGCACACCAGGGAGGCATGAATCGGCCCAATAAGACAACTAAGAAAAACAGCTTCCACAACTATTTACTAAGAATTTTTTTTTTTTTTTTGAAAACACAAACAAAACAATGACAAATCACAAGTTTCATGATAAACAGCCAGGGCGCTTGATTAAAATGTCAAGCGTTAGAAATATTTCAAAAATGTTTCGACTTGTAGAAGTGTTTGCTTTTTTCCTGCTGTACTTTTGTGTGTGTTTTCTCTGCGCCTCAGGAGAATAAACAATTTCATATGTATATATTTACGGAAAAATGTCACATATTTTTAAATACTGCACCAGTGTTTAAAAAAAAAGGTCACGCAATAAACTGTCACTGGGTTTGCAGGACACACTGGGCATATTACTAAGAGATTTGGGATGAATGCTTTAAGAAGCGCAAGAGTAAATACTAATCATTTGCATAAATGCATTTCAAACACCTTTCAAATCAAACCATGTTTTCTCAAGTGATAATTGTGTGAATTTAAAATTTTCAAAACAAATGTATCAACATCTACAGCAACAAGAATCATTTACAAATAAACTCAATGTTTATTACAAGTGTGTGATGTGAGATGAACACGAAAGAGCATTAAATCATTTAAGCTTGTAAGAGATGATTTAAACAATCTTAAGCATAATTTTTTATCCTTTGTTGTGATGTACATTTGTACATACATACATACATACACATATATGTTCATATCTGATATTCCATTTTATTTTATTAAAAATTCTGCTAATTTTTTAATTATAATAATCTCTAATTTTTATTAAGTTTATACAATTTTCTTTATCTTTCGTTATATGCCTTTTTTTGTATGGCTTCTTGAGGAAAATTTTATACATAAAAGCCAGAGATTTTATATTTAATAAAAATAAGAGATTCTTTTATTATATTAAATTATTTATAATAATAATAATCATAATATTTTTTTTTTAATTTTGTAAAAAATTTCGTTTAACAAAAAATAACGAAAATTCGTTTCAAAAAATACCTTTTCCATACAAATCATAAAACGAAAAAATATTTTATATTTATTTTTCGTAAAGACCGTTTTTCGAAAATGTATGATTTAAAAACACTTTTGCTAACATAACTTCTAAAAACTAATTCCCCAAAAATCGTTTCCCGGATGTTAACTTTATTAACTATGTTATCGAGAGTTATTTATCCCATTAAAGCTAGCGAAGTCTCTCTCTCGGTCTTGGAGTGGCCTGTCAGAAATAGTCCTAACTAGATTGGTACTGAAAATCAGCAAAAATCGAAAAGACGGTTTCAGAGCTGGATAATTTATTTTCCATTATTATTGTTTGCTATGTAAAAGTAACTAACTAAAACTAATGGCAGGTTTTTAGTTAAATAAATCTATTTTATATGTCACTAAGAATTAAATTGGTATTCAAAATAAAAAGAAAAAATTAAAAAAAGACGATTTGAGGGTTGGAAAATTTCAACTCTTTTTGGTATATATATAAGTAACCAACTAAAGCTAAAGTTTTCTTTTCCCCTATAAATTATAAATATTATGGCGCGCTGCAGGAGTTAGGAAGTGATTTACGTTACAAAAATAATCGACACTATTGTACTTATAAATTTATTTTTGTTTTGAATTCTTTGTACTTCAAAGCAGAGTACGAAAATAAACGAAACAAATCGTTTGATTTTATTTTGTTTCGTTCTGTGAAGTGAGTGAAACCAAATCAAAACAAAAACAATGAGAACGATTGCTTAATTTATTTTTATATTGTTTTTGCTCATGAGCACAAACCAGAGCACACAGCCGATCGACTATAAACCGGCTAACAGCCGCTACCGGCCACAAACAAAACATTAATTTAATGGGGCGTCGCTAGAAAAAAAAATAATGGGTAATAAATGGAAACGTTTTGAAATATTTGCGGCGAATTTGACATCATCATATAATATAATTTTATTGCACTGTTATTTAGCACATTAAGTTTGTTTTATATAGCTAAGCAGCATAGCTATAACAGGGGTTCCTAAGACACTTCTCTTCTTATTTTTTCTTTATAAATTAAATATATTTTACCTTTTCCAAAAGATTTAGATTTTTATAAAAAAAATTATAAAAATACAAAACATATCTCCAGAGCTGGAACAAAAATAACTCTAGCTAAAACTATTTTCTTGTTAAAAATAAATCTGTTAATAGATCACGAAAAATAAAATTGGTATTTAAAATAAAATAAAAATAAAAATAAAAAGACGCTTCCAGCATACTTTCTTAGATATATAAAAGTGGAAAAAATTATTTACAAATTATAATATTAAATTTCAGGAAAAGCTAAAATAATATTTCCAGGGCTGGAAAATTAACAGTTTTCGCGGTATATAAAAGTAACTAAATCAAATTAATTTTTTTCTTTTTCTTTATAAATTATATATATTTTATGTTTGAAAATAAAATAGTTGCATAAAATATTAGAGAAATACAAAACATAACTCCAGAGCTGGATAATTTAAAATTTTTTTTTGGTATATAAATTTAACTAAATCAAACAAATTCTTGTTCTTTTTTTATATTTTATTTTTATATTTAAGAAAGAAAAAAATTATATTAAAGATCAAAAAATAAAAAATAAAAAATATGCTTCCAGGGTTGGAAAATTTCAACAAATGGTAAAACAAATAGCTAAATAAATATATATTTTTCTAATATATATTTTTTTCTTTTAATTAAACATATTTTATGTTTTAGGAAGATGTTTACTCTAGCGTTTTTTACATTTGTTCAGCTAATGGTATCAATATGGTAAAGGCTGGCAAAAGTTTTAATTTATATATTTAACGAGAAACTTGCTACTCAAAAAGTTAAAAATTTATTTATTTTGGGAGTTCTGATAATGCAAGATTTTTATATGAGACTGCAAGATTTAGGCATCAAGATTTAAACCGAAAAAAATGTAGCTCGCTTTTTTAGAAACGCTTTTAATTGAAGAAAAATAACTTTCAATTAAAAATGTAAATGCTGCAATTATCCTTTTAAATACTTCAATTAAAACTGTCTTTATTAATATCCTACTTGTATACCCTGTAGTTGTAGTGCCATGCAGTCCATAAAATTCATCTTTGATTTCATGTAGTGTTTTTGGGTGACAAGGAAAGTCCTTTTTGTTTTCTATTCTTCAAGAATTAGTGTTAATAAATATTTTACCAAATGCCATATAATTATTAAAATTGAAAAAAAAACTTTCCCGTAATTAATAAGAATAAATAACTTTAAATGTTTATTATATCAAGCTAAAGAATACGAACTGCATACAAGAATAAATACTTCTTCGAATTCCATAATTTTGAGTGCACATTTTCCATACTTTCATAACACTCATTACTATAAACATTTTTTTAACTCTCATTATGAAGTACTTCAACTACTGGGAACAGCAATATTTTAAAGTGTTTAAATGTTTTTCATGTTATTTCTGCAATAATGTCGACAATCGTAGAAACATAAAAAGCAACGATAACAGGCAAGCAAGCAGGCAGGCAAGCAGGCAGCAGGCAGCAAGCAGGCAGGCAAGCATTCAGCAGGAGCCTCATCACCAGCAGTGTGTGTCAGGCAAATGCTTATAAATGGAATATTAAAAGATTTTTCACATATGTGTTGCTTGGTCTCATAATTTTAAAGCCTGTTGTCTTCCTTCAACTGCAGAAGTGTCTGTGGTTTAACACAAACAGATTCTATAAATTTTTAACATGGTTTTTGCTTGTTTTTTTCTACTTCTCGTTTATTTTTGTGTGACATGTTTGTTTGAATTGTCTTACTTAATGGAGGTCATACTCATTTGTTTGCCAGAGAGAGAGAGAGAGAGAGATAGTAGGAAAATATTTTAATTCATTTATTTCAGTTTTCAACAAATTTAGTTTTATGTGAAATTAATATATTGAACTTCATTCCTTGCCCGAATATTTTTTTTATTATTATTTAAATGAGAAATCCCCTTATGTATGCTAAAGTATTTAATACGCTAGTGTGTGTGTATGTGTTCGTGTGAGCATGTTTTGTTTGCATTTGGTTAGTAAAAGTTAAGCATACTTTGTTTGACAAAGTATTTGCCAAAAGTGAAGCATATCTTTAGGGGTTAAGCAAACTAAAACTATATTTATGCAAATATTTCCAGTGGGTTTTTTTAGTTTATTGAATGGTTTCTATGACGAAAAGAAAATAAAATATGTTTTCCAATTCTATGGCTTAACAAAAACTAAATTAAAAGTTTGCCAAATGAGTGTCAAACAGGGCACTTATTTCAAATATTTACTGAGTTGTAATCATTAATCTGGTAAAAAGAGATGAATTTCTTTTATCAAATTGTGTAAAATGAAATTAAAAAATTATAATTTAAATATGACTTCTGGCATATGACCGGCACGACTGGCTCGTTTTCTTTAATAAATAACTTGCTGCACGAGCTGTGTGACATGTAGCGCTGTCTTGTTGAAACCACAGCTACTGCACATCACGTTTGTTCAATTGATGAACCAAGAAGTTAGCAATCATGGCGGATAGACTGATTCGGGTCTTCCCCTACCTCTGCGCTAAACAGCTGCAATGACATCTTCTGTACGTACTGTACGTCGTTTCTCTGCATGCATTTTATCATTTAGAGCGAACGTGATGCGAAAATTAATTTACCTGATAGACGATTATGTTGATGGTAAAATCGACGCAGTGCGCGATATGTATTTCGAACAGAACCATGATTTTGAAACAAATTTTCACGCTATGGAAGCGTTGTTCAGGCGTCAATCAATTTATGTTATAATGCAAAATTAAACTAAGCATAAATAATTTTACAGCTGACAAAATGGCCGCCAGTTAAAAAAGTTTTGCCAACTTGAAGTTTTATATCTCTATAAAAAACAGCCTTGTGTTATTTACTTGAAAGTTTTAATACATTATTTGTGTTCGCTTATAAAACCAAGGCGAATTGAGAAACAAGTGGCCTTGCCAGGCCTGATGATAATCAGCTGTTAGAAATCAGTTTTTTTCTCTAAAGCTTGTTTTAAGTGGAAAAATATTTAAAAACGTCTGCCAAAAATTTAATTTAATTTGTGACAGACAATAAAATAATTTTTAAGAACAAATATTCCCGATAGATGCAGATAATAAAATATTTCACAAATTTAGCTTGCGTGGAACCTGGACGAACTGCATATTGTTTTTCTATCTTTACACATGTTGCAGCGATAAAATTACCTGTTTTTGAATTTGCCTTATTTGCAACATAGATTTTTGTTAACTTATTTATCGCAAAAATATACAATAAATGTTTACATTCTTGTGTCATTATTTTTGTCAACACTTTAACATAATAATTGAGACTAATCACCTGTAAAACCGTATTTTTTTTATAAAAACAAAACAATAAAACTTACCAAATGAATTCAATGAAAAATAGCGTATGAAATTGTGACAAATAAAATAAATTTCAATGACAAAAGCGATTTTTTTGCAGATTTATAAATCAAAAATTGTAAGAGAAACTAAATAATATCTTGCTCTGTCTTTGTACAACCTTGCATTGTATTTATTATCTGATTTACAAATAGTATTAAGGTGGTGCAGAACATATTTTTTGTCAATGGAGTAGTAAAGACCCTATGGGGAAAGGAAATCGTACAATCTTGTTCGCAAATGTTAGAAAATAATCATATTTCTATTATTTCATATAAAGTCCACTAGTCGCTTTTAAAAGATGGTGACTTAGGAGGCCGTTAATTGATACGCCTCTTGACATGTTAAAGGCAACAAAGCATTTATAAAATGCTAAAAATTAAATTTAAAAAACCTTTGCCAACGGCAAAAATCAGCAATATGGAATTAAAATCAATTTCATTGTGCCGGGTGTGACCATAACAATCACGCATAACACTCACGTGGTTATAATTCAAAAATATAAATTTATAATATGAAAAATGTAGCGTTTGCCAAGCATCTTAATCTTAAACAACATTTTATAACATGTAGACACTGAGAAAGAACATTATTTTTGCATATAATGGCCATCGGAAGGATGTGACGGGTGTGACTTTACAAATTTTCGTTTTTACATTATTATTCTGTTAAATCTTCCGTACAAGGCCCACAATGGTTCAAATTCTTTTCGATTGTATTAAAAACTTGAAAAAAAATTAAACAACAAATTATTTGGGTTTAAAGAGTACGTTAAAGCGAAATGTCCATAAAATTTTGACCAAAGCACACTTGAAATGTAAATAAATTTGTTTTTGGATGCTAAAAAAAACAAATTTGTTCTTTAAAAAAAACACTTTTGAAAATATAAAGGGTGTGATATCTTTATGTGACGGGTGTGACTTAGCATGAAAAATTGTAGAGAAGTTGAATATTACCAACTGGAATTTTGAGTCTTGTGCTTATTGGAGGCATTAGGCATACTTAGGTTTCTTCTTTTGTCCCCGATTTCTACTTTTAACATTCATTGCAAGTATAGCACATTAGCGTTGCTTGTGACGGGTGTGAAAAAATATTTCCTATCAGAAAATTTCATTATATTATTAATTGCACTCACTTTTTTATTAACGGAAAGTATGAAATATGTATTAACGTTTACTGGTAGATAAACTAGATTATTAGGTATAAGGTCTAATTTATAACCTGGAGGAACGTTGGAGAGTTATTCATGTATGTTAATTAACTGGTTAAATAACTGGTTATATAACTGGTATAGTGCTATAGTGAAAACTTGTCAAAGTAAAATTTACGTATGCACAAATAAAGATAAGTTTGAAACAAAATTTAATAGACTTTGTCAAAGTAAACTTTGCGTGTGCAAAAGGGCTTTTTTAAAACAACTATAACATGTTTTCTAACACCATAAAATGTTTACAAAGACCTTAATATTGCTGCCATAATATTCAGTCATAAGGATATTTTTTCTCTACGTGTACTTTATTCTTATCTTTTAGTATTATAATAATCTTTTCCAAATCTATGAAAATGTCAAAGAATCACTCTTGAATTCAAATAAAGAAGAGAGAATTAAATAAAAAAAAGCTGATATAAAATGCAAGTGGAGGAATTTACTCACTCATACAACAAAGCAATAAAATTCAATGCAAATCGGAACATTGATGATAGTCGTCAATACCAAAGCATGACATTTTTTATTTGTTGCTCTTGCATATATCAACTTTTATTGAAGTATGTGAGTATTGGTAGTGTGTGTGTGTGTGTGTGTGTGTGTGTGTGTGTGTGATAGTGTGTGTTTAGAATATTTATAAAGGAATTTCAAATAAATTCATATTTTCAAAGCCATTGTTTGCTGTAACTTCTTCCCCATACTATTCAAATCAGAAGCCAAGAAGGTGTTAAGCCAAATTTATTTGAAAAAGAATGTGTTCAAATGTCTCTACCTTATGGAATAAGCACAGTAAACCTTCGCTGTCAAAATGTATATTTCATATAGAAAAGGAAATGTGTGCTTGGTGGTGGGGGGAGTGGTGTGAGTGCGGGATTGGGGTTTGAAAGGCACAACTGGTTAAGCTAGTATTATACAAATCAGAGTTTGCTGGGTTGGATAAAACAAAAACAATGTGAACGATTGCGTAAATTTTTTTGGTTTTCTTGTTGCTTACGAGTGGGGATATAACGATTGTCAGTTTAGCGAAACCGAATGCAAAAGCGAGTAATAAATTTTAATTTTTGCGAATACGAATGCGAACCCTACAGATTTGCATCGAAATATCAACTATACATACATACAATACATTTTTATGTATATAAAAATAGAGAGACTCAGCTTAAATAAAATGTATATATTAAATAAGCAACTTTCGCGACAGCTTCACTAAATAAGTATTCGTAAATATTTTTTAACACTCGGGTGCATAACTTGTATGAGCGCTAACGTGATTCACCATTTTTGTCGTTGTCGTTGTCGTGTGCACAATCTTGAATGAAAATCTATTCACGATTCCATCCAATTAAATTATGACAGTCGTTCAAAAAGTAAGGTAATTATAGCTTTCAAAGAAATCCATAACAGCACAAAATTTCCTTTTTATTCGTTATTGTTTGAAAAAAAAACTTTCTTCACGTTCTCCGATTATCATATTATTAATACCAAAGCATTTTAGAAGAAGATTTGGCCGGTTAACGGAAAAGTTCAACATAAAAATTCATTCCGTATCTGGATTCTTTAACTTATTGCGAATCGAAAATTGTAATATTTATCGACATAAATGTTCGTTTGCGTAACCATGATGTGATTGCATAATTTCTTTTTCACCATAGTCTCTGTCCCGGCAAGCTCTACCATTTGTATGTTTATGGCCTGGAACCGCCATAAACATACTACTCTTCAGTTATATTTTTAAATTCAATATCATATAATATCTTTGTATAGAATAAAGTAAAGAATATAATAAAGCCAACCTAAATGAATTTAAACTAGTGATTTTATTTTTTCTTCAAGCGACAATTAAAATATGTTGAATTTTCGTTATATCTATTATAGCGATACGATTATCGTAATAAAAGTTACTGAATCCAGCTCCTGATACGCATGATATAGTTAAATCGAATTTAAGTTGGAATAAAATAGTGTACGCCTTGAAAACAAATTCTTTCAGAAGAATTTATTTTTTGAAGTCGGTGCGATTTTAAATCGATAGATTTATTTTAAGTTAATTATCACTTATACAGCTAAACAGCAAATGTTTGCTGGCTTATTGTTATTTGTTTGTTGGATTGAAAAATATACAGCATACACAAATATCATAAAAAATAAAAAATATATACCTACATTATAGGTATAATAGCCAGAAATGTTTAAGCCTTCGAAGCACAAATCACACAATAGGAAAAATTACCTGAAATAAAAAATAACAAAGAAAAAAAACATTTTATTGATACAGAAAATAATTAACCATGTATTGCACATAAATTTAATATAAAGATATATGTATACAAAAACAAAACAATGTTAAAGAGTATATATCTGTGGTCCTTCGAGTCGCAGCGTTACAGCTTCAAGTTGCTTAAATCATTTTTGTTTTTGTTTCGCAAGTACACACCAAGTTTAATAAATACTTATTGCTTAAGAAGAAAAAAGTTTCTTAAAAGCAAGCAAAAAAAAACCAACCCATAAAGTTGCAAGTACTTTAAGCCATTTCTAGTATTTAAAAAACAATACTTAAGTGCAAATAAAAGAACTTATTAAAAATTCCAACAAAATTTGCTAAAACCAAGTCGGATAATGACAAACTACATAAAAGCAAAACTTAATACAACTACTCGTATACTAGAAAAAAAAATTTAAAAAAAAAATTATTCTTCCGTTCATCTACACTTAAATGCTTATGATTATACAAAAAGTTTTGTGTTATTAGGCAAAAGTATGGTTCCTGCTCATGCTGATGTTTTCCGCAGATTGGACTTGATATGCGAGAATGTCAGCAACAACTGCAAGTATTTATTATATAAGCAGGAAGTTTTGCACACAGGCACAAAATACAAATAACAACTTTTCTTAATGTTTGCATGAAGCAACAAATTTTAGCAGAAAAGTTTTCTAAAATTGTAAATTTTTCTCTTATTTTATTGTTGTGTAAACTAATTTTTTTTAGGATAATTAATACTAAATTTTGTTATGAAAATCTATGCTGATGACACTGCATGTGACATTCACACTAGAAAGTTGGATAATCAAATTTAAACTAAAGGCTGTCTTAACATCATTTGAGTTTTCATCTGCTGTCAATAGCTAAGGGTGATCTGATATACAGTATGAATAACTATTGAAATCAGGCTACAACTCAGACAATTCTAAATGTAACTTAATAAAAATTACACTGTTCAACACAAGGAAGCTTTCTCCAAACCAAAAAAAAATCTAAGGCTTTATGATTCAATTAGGCTAAAAAGTTCTTATCGCTCTGTAAGCCAAATGAAATGTAATAAGTTTTAATCAGCAAATAACACTAAAGCAGCAGAACGGAACAACATGCTATTTTCGAAAGTCGACACAGCTTTATCATATGGCACACTAAATCATAAAGAGTCACAACTCAAAGTGATTTTGCTTTTTTATAAACCAGATAATTGAACAAATCTCTAACGACCACAACCATTTCTTTTACAATACAGTCTTCTTGAAGAATGTAAAATACCATTATGCTTGTTTTTATGTTACATACTTGCGTCATTTGTACAGCATCAACATTTATTTGCCACTACTCAGCATCTGGAATTTTTTGAGTTGTGACTGTTTACGATTTAGTGTGCGATATACATTCTTTTGTTTGGTCCACTGTTCGTGGTGTATGTTGATGCAAACATACTGCTTTATATACATATTTTTTACTGCAAATAGAATACGTGAATTATTTTAATTCATAGTATTACAATTTGCAGAAAGCTTTTCTTGTAATGAAACCTTCAATGAACATTTAAATTTTCTAACTCTCTTTCGTGCGGGTCTTTTTTGTGCCTTTTGGGGGAGCATTAGCATCTTAAAACAGGGACGCAACAGTTTGAAATGTTCTACTAATATATGTTTCAGAACTCTGCAAAAAAGCTAGTATTCATAATTTAAGGTTCCGTTCACCCAAGATGAAAAAGAGCCCTATACTTTTCGCTACGATGTTCGTCTGTCCGTCTGCATGACCATCACAGGCTGTATTGTCGAGAACCGTCAGAGCTACGTATCTGAAATTTTCACAGAATATGTAGAATATTTTCCGCTACAACAACAAGTATATAAATTGAAGGGTCTTCTGAAGCGAGCAAGGACAAATTTTTAAATCCTGATGTAATATACAGAAAATTTTATATAGACACATAAAATGTTCAGAACGGTAAACGTTAAAAACTTAAAAAAATCGTAAAAACGCTGAAACTAAAATAAATAGCCAAAAACCAAAATAAAATCGACGAAAACGAAAAAACCCTGAAATTGAAAACAACTTTTACTTACTTTGTGTTTTCATTTTCCATATAAGTATTAGATCGAACAGTTTTTGTCGACATTGCGGGACAGGCCGTAAGGTTTTACTTCTTTTGTAAATGAAAGTTGTTGCCTTTCGGTTGAACAAAGTATTTTTTTTTTTTTTGATAATTTTCCTACTTTGAATTGTTAGTGTTAATGTATTGTCTTTGTAGTTAAAATTTATCGCTCGGTATATTTGTTTTATTTTGTTGAATTTTTAAATCTTATTTTGGCTGAGGCAGTGAAGGTCTTTGCTATTAATAACCGCATGAGGTTGAAATACTGTTTTAAAAGCAAACATGATGTTAAACATATGTAAAATTATTGTGAAGCGAATTAGTGTGGGACAAATTTAATTTTTTGAAATATTAAATAAAATCTCGCTTGTGTGGTCACCACTAACATAGTGGTGAAGAAATTTAATCCATAAAATTCGTTTGAGATTTTGCTTGGATTGGCCAGAAGTGGGTGGCAAGTATATGAGTGGTTTTATGTCGATATTCGGCGAATATATACCCCTAAGAGTTTGTTACTCCTAATTGTTTACCTTTAAACTTTTTAATGATTGGTGCTGATTCCAGCGATAAAATTAATTAAATTTTTTTCTTGAATGCAACTTAACCGCGGAATATGTAGTATAAACAATTTGTGAATATAAATCTTTTAACTGCTTTTCCTTAGTTGGTTTAACCAACTCTGTTGGTTGGTGTCATTTCAACCATGGAATTCGGTTAGATTAACCTACAAAATTTTTGTCTGTGTAGACTTTATGATATGCAAATATATGATATGACATAAAATAGTTTTTTTTTATCCGTCCAGCAAGGCTTAAGGAGTAATTGATACTCTGTAAATGGCTATTGACCTGTACCTGAGGGATTTTTTCAAAACTGAGATTTTTATCTTATTTAAGATTTCAACTAAGGAAACATGAACACTCCTGTGTGATTTTGTTTACATGATGCCTTTCATTACCTTCAATAACTGCATATTCCGGGTGCCAGACTATCCAGACATTGCGTCTTTCAGAGATGTTTCCACATATATTTCGACCTAAGAGCCTTAGAATATAGAGTCCCGATAGCAGCCACATTGTTCACAATAATGTGGGTTTTTATCAAAGAGAGCTGCTCTCTTATTTTACCAGCTTTGATTATGGCGCAAATTTTTGCTTGGCTAATGTCTTAGGCGTCATCTTGGAAAAGTGACATTGAAAGAGTAAGTTTCTTAGAAAATTCCTGCGATACAATACCGTTAGCTTTGACATACATCCAATTATCTTTTAAAACAGTATTATTATTGTCTTTCTCGCCGTCTCCATATTAAAATTATATATTAAAATTCTTTTAAATTCATCTTCTTAAAATAATTTTGTTGCATTGGTTTCGTGTATTTTAATATAAATTTGTTATATTTGTCATTTATCATTGCTATTATTTCATTAATGTCTCATTACTAACATTAATTGCATTAGTCCTGCTTTGTGAATGAAAAAAGGGAGTTGTTCTCATTGCTCATGTTGTAACAGCCTAAATGTAGACTATAATTAATGTTGTTTATTCCATGCCAACGCTGTTGAATGCGTTATAGCACATACATACACGCAATCATGCATATCAGTATTTAGCTAAATTATCCGCCCTAAACATTAAACAACGAAAGGGAAAACAAGACTTAGAACATGAAAATGATTATTTTAATCGACAACGACATTGATATAGTGAATTTTTAACACCGCTGTAGTTGTGGTGTAGTCATAGTCACCCTAAACAAACAACTTAAAGATAAAATTAATGTTTTGTAATTAACAATATTGTATAAACTTTTTTGTAGGCCCAACAGTACTTTATAAATTAGTATTATAATGAGTATGTCACTAAATTAATATGACTGTAAAACGTTTGGTATGTCACAAAATGTTACAGCGTTAATAAATCTTTAAATCATATTGCCTATTTTTAGGCATTTTATGTTTACATATTTAAAATTAATTGATTATATTGATTATTTATTAAAGAATATAACTGAATAATTGGAAAAGGCTACGTATATATCGACGGTCCCATTCGATAACATGCTAAGTCGACATAGCATGTTATGCTGGGAGTAGCATTTTTGATTTCGTCGTTTATTAACTTAGATTCTGTAAAATGTTGTTAGTTATCAGACCATTCTATCAAAAGTTATAAGCAAAAATGTACTTAGCATAATTCGTCAAGTTTAAAAAACCTCCCTTTTAAAATGTTAAGTACACTTAGCTCCGTAATTTCTACAAGTAGATATCTATTGGTGCCTAGATATCTATCCTGTAAGTTGAATTTTATAAGGCAAACTCGTGGGTAAAAACCTTAGGTAAATTACCTGTATGTAAAAATTACGGGCATTAGTCAAAAAGCAATTAATTAGATGACCACTGTAGGTGAGAAAGCACTACCAGATAGATGCTACGTCTACTTAGAGGACAATCTTAAGTGTTTTAAGTCACTTTTAACTATGACCTACAACAAATTTATGAAGTACAAATAAACTAAAAATATTCTATTGCAATTATTATATGATTACAAAAAGTCTCAAGTTTCTATTTCATAGCATTCCTGAGATATCATCAATAAACTAACATGCTAAGTCAAAATTGGCTTTTTTGACTTAGCATGTTCTAGAATGGAGCCGTCGATATGACACTAGATGTTAAGTTCCAACTAATATCAGCTGCGATATCTTTATCTTCTTGGGTATCGACTAAGCCCATAAATAGCATATTTCTCGCAGTAGCCTAATTTTTGAAATAAAAAGCAGATAGAGGTGTCTTAGGATACCCGGTTAGAGCTATGCTGCTTAGTTATATAAAACAAATTTCATGTGTTAAATAACAATGCAATAAAATTATATTATACATTTTGTTTCTGCTTTTAAGTACAAAGAAATCAAAACAAAAATTAATTTATAACTTTAATAGTGTGAATTATTTTTTTTTTCGAATATCAAGTCCTAGCTGCTGTGTCGTGGCATAAAGAGCTTAGCTCTAAAAGAACTTAAGTGCAACAGTTATATGTTTTACATCATTTGATAATTCTTTTTAAAACTACAAAATAACACATACATATATTTTTTTTTATTTCACCTCTTCTAGTCTCAGTATTCTTATTTGGACATCTCACCTGAACCCACAACTACACTGAACGCAAAATCATTCAGTTTAACAACGAAATGGTTTCATTACATCTTCTTCCTTAAGTTTCAATTAAATTATCATCAATACAATGAACAATTACATTATATAACAGAAATCGTTGTATTCTAGGGCCTCCATTACTTTTCATAGTTCCTTGCCAAGTGCCGCACATAGGGCCTCATTAGCCACGTGTAAGTCACGCATGGATCACGCATGAGTCACGCATGAGTCACGTGTACGTCACGCATGAGTCACGTGCAAGTCACGCATGAGTCACGTGCAAGTCACGCATGAGTCACGTGTGAGTCACGCATCATTTATGTGTGAGTCACGCATACGCCACGTGTGATCGTGGTTGCCTTTGCGTGTAATAATGATTATTAAAAACTAACTTTCCTAGGCTTGGTAAAAAATATCCATTTTTAGATAAATCGTATACGAAGTCAGTCAATGGCTGGCAAATCACGCTCCTGAATGAAAAAAAATCATGAATTTTTGCTTGATTTCTAACTACTGTTTATATGCATTTTGTTCCAGCTTTGGTGTTTCTGTTATATAAAAAAACTATTTATTGGTTCATTAATAATTACTCTGTAAGGAGGGTATCTATCTCCCCCTACCTACATGCAGTTTAAGAGTTATCTACATCAAAGTTAGTGTGCCTCACTATTGTTGTTCTGAAGATATAAGAAAAATAATAGTTACTTTTTATAGGAAGTACCCGTCTCCCATGTCCTATACCGCAAAGATTTTATTGGTACTGGCAGTTTGTTCTAAGAGCTTTCCCTATAAAATTTAGTGTCGCTCAGTATTGTAGTTGTATATAGATATGAATTGATTTGCGAAAAAAAGGTCTCACGACCCACTGTGCGCCCTAAAGTAGCATGCAGTTAAACAACAAGGTGCTAATAGGTCCACACGCAGCCTTTAAATTTAAATGAAACTAACTCTTATGAAAAAACGAGGTCCTAGACTTAAGAGACGTTATATTTTAAAGTACCCTGATGCAAGGAAAAGTGGTCACTTTCCGATATTTCAGTGCGTTATGTACGCATAAATTTGCAACATTTGTGAACTGATTGAAATAAATGGTGATACCTTTAGCTAATTTTTACTTGCTTTTAATTTTACGTAGCTAAATTTTGCCAAGTTAGAAATTATTCTTATTGATATTATTTTTTGCTTCTTGCACTAATGCCACATGCAACTTGTTGTCGTTACTGCTAATGCTACAGTGATAATAGCAACAGTATTTTCAACAGGAATATGATAAAGTTGTTTAAATATTTATGTACAGCTGTGTCTTAAATAATAATACCCAAGACAAGCTCATGCATTTAATCCATCATTTTGAGTAGTACTCGTAGTAGCAAACATTTATGTCCCGAAAATTGTGTTGCAAACAGCATTATGAATATTGCATTCTATTCTCTTCTATTTACAATGTTTTAAATGCTTCCTCCCCTCCCCTCCCCACCCTTACACAATTGTTTAAGGCAACACACATTAATGTGCAAGAGTTTTTCTCTGCCAAATACTCGTGCAACAAGAGGAAAAACTGCTGTGTGCAACAACAGAAATTATTATTCAAATTCTACAACATGACGACGACTGTCATGTTGTAGAGGAAAATCTTGCAAACATACAAATATGCAATAGGAAAACATATCGAGAACAACAAACACATTTTGTTAAATTATTTAGACAAAATAATTGCTTTTGTTGTTTGTTATCTTACATTGCGAGTAATTGCGCATTTGAACATTATTTTTTAAGCTTTACTATAATTTTTTTTTTTCTAATTGCTGCAATTATCTGTAGTTAATGCTAAACGTTTGTTGGTTATTTGTTAATAAAGTAGCACATATTCTACATGTTTTGCATACCCTACATATGCATACATAATAGTTAGTGTGTTTAAAATGTAGAGCATACTTTTAGGAGCCATTCAACTAAATGTTTATGCTGCATAATTTTATGAAACAAGATGAATTAAGAGAAATACATTTATAGAAACAATCAAAAAAAAAAAGAGAATAATGTTTTGGATGAATTAAGTTATTTGATTGAAACAAGTGAATTTTCAGAATTTTTCGTATTTCCTTTAAAATTCCAAAAGTTTTTGCTATGTCAAATTTTTGGGTTTTCTTTAACAATTATTTGCAACTTTAGACATTTGTGGAACAAGAAAGATTACAAAAGTTCAAAAAGTGTTTGATATAACACGGTTAATTAAATAATTGTCACAGTTTTTACTTTTTTTTAGCATAATTTCCCTTAAATGTTTTACTACGAAATATGTATTTCTTCAACCATTTCCATGTCATTCTAGCTGTCAACTGCATTTTAGTCATGTGTGCTATTTTTAAGTTTTTTTTTTAAATCTGCTCAGTACTTGTTTCATTTGGCACTGGCTGTGCAAAAACCTGCAATATAGGAGACATGTTACATTTGTATGATTCTTTATGGCAGCAATGACAATTCATTTAACATTTTGCACAAATGACTTCAGTTTAAAATAAAAATGAAATCTATTGTACTGTACTTTCATTTGGCACGAATTTGGTAGAAAGAATTAGAAATGAAATGAATTACACACTAAATATGGATTTTTTCTTTTCTTTTTCGCTTAACAAAATGAAAATGTTCGTAAAATTTTACAACTGTCCTCACATGCACATTTGTATGCATGCTTAGCAGTAGATGGGGAGGAACATGAAAAAGTTTTCAAACAATCTCACGCTAAAATTATCAAAAATAAAACGAATATTTCTATTTATTTAAATCACTAATGCAGTGAAACATTTGTTCAATTCTCAAGTTTGCATTAACGTTAAAAATTTTAATACAAAAGTGTATTATAATTATACGATTAAGGGCCATTTTCACAACTTGCCCTTAGCTAAAGGCAAGATTTTGTTTGCCATATAAATGGATTTGCATTATAAAACTTTCATTTACTATACTTTTATACATTAAATATTATTATTATTGATAACTTTATTTTATAATAAGATTTTAAGTTTTATTAATGCAAAGAAATTTATCAGGCAGACAAAATCCTGCCTTTAGCTAAAGGCAAGTTGTGAAAATGGCCCTAAATTTTATATGTTTTGCAAGAAGTTACATTGAAACCAGATCTGGGAGTACTCTGTATCTCAGATTAGTTTGTAAAAATATTTTAACAATGTGATAACTTCGTGATAAATATATATTTAATTTATTTCAATTCAATTTTCCAACTATTTTAATCAAAACTGATTATAAGGAAAAAATCATGACCATTTTTCATTTAGTTAAAGTTCCCATGCCTGGTTAAATTTCATGCTTCCAAATGAAATTAATTAAAAGCAATTTCAATGCATACAACAAATTTGTCTGTTCACCAGCGTACAAACAACTATCGTTTATTTTTAAACCATAAACCATACGATTGAGCTGGTGAATTGAACAATTATTTTCATTTAAATTTCAAAACTTGAGAATTATAACTGTTTTCATGACATTTAAGAGCCCAACAATATTAACTTCGACTACACAATTTAAATTATATAATAAAAAAAAATAATAAAATTAACTGGTACGTGTTACCAAGCACAGCGCACAGTGGGATGACTTCAGAAATTTTTATGCATAAAGTATATTAAATCAATGAAAATTGGTATCAATCATTATATTCAAAAATAGAATTGCATTAAACTTTTATATGCTCACCACACATACACTCCATATCGATTTTTTGCATAAAATGTTTACTATCCAAGCTGAAGTCTTCCAATTTGCTTCAGACACTTTTTAAAAAATTGAACCGACTTCAAAAATAAGAACTAAAAATTAAAAATAATTGATATTCAATTGAGAAGAAATTTTTTTATATGTTACCTACAATGATATTCATTGTAGAAGTGGGCGTGGCCCAGCCCACTTCTTCAATCACAGAATTGTCATTCTAAGAGACGAAACTCTTTGTCAAGTGTCGTGAGAATCGAATAAATAAAAGCACACATAATGGTAAGACTGTTGTAAATTTAGAGATGGTAAATTGAGCTTTTATAACAAAAACAAAAGCTTTCAGCAAAATTGAATAAGATGAATCAAAACAATATTCACGTATTTCATTTGCAATAACAGCTGAGTATATAAAGCAAAAATCTACATCAACTGACACCACACACAGTGGACCAAATACAAAGAACGCTGATGATGAAGGTGTAGTGGGCTTCGAAAACAGCTAGTTGTTCCGTTCTACTACGTGTTTGTTAGAATATTTACAATTAATTTTGGTGTCATTTGTCCATTAATAATTATCACATGGCTTACAAAGCGATACGATCAAATTATAAATATAGAAACAAATGAAGTTCGAACAATAATAATTAAAATTAACTTAAGGCACACATAATTTGATACCAATATATTATGGGGGTGGCCCCGCCCACTTTTTTTAAACACAGTATTAAGTATTTTTAAGAGCTCAAGGTTTGTGCCAAGTTTCGTAAAAATCGATCAAGTAGAAGAACGTGAAAAATAATATTAAAATTTAATGGGCGTATCCCCGCCCACTTTTTTGAATGCAAGATTTTGTCCTTTTAACAGTTCAAGGTGTGGGCTAAGTTTCGTAAAAATCGGTTAAGTACAAGCATGTGAAATATAATATTAAAATATGATGGGACAAGGCTCGGCCCACTTTTTTGAAGGCATTATTGTGTCCTTTTTGGGGCTTGGGGTGGTACTAAGTTTCGTAAGACTCGTACAAATAGAAGCACTTGAAATATAATAATAAATTTTAACGGGCGTGGCTGCGCTCATTTTTCCAATTTCGAAATTGTCATTTCAAAAACTCAAGGTGTTGGCTCGGATCATTAAAAATCATTAAATAAAAGAACATATTAGTGGGCGTGATACTGGCAAATTTTTTGATACCAAATGAATAGCCCCCATTAGACAAAAAGACAATATTTACAACCGCTCCAAAATCTACCCAGTTATGAAGTAACAATAATCTGCTGCTTTTTTCAAGTCGTTTAAGAAACCGCATAGCAATTTTCATCAAAATCGTCCACGCGCACCGTCAATAAAACCTATACTAAACGCCGATACGATTTTTAACGCCGATAATACTTTTTAATACTCAACCAAAAGCTTTACATATTTATTCTTCATGCATCATCTATCTTTGACTACATCGTCACATTCCAAGTATTGTTTGTATGCCTTAGGTCTTCAGATGGTTATAAAAAGATCAGGGGTCTAATCGTCGCTTTAGCTGATTCGATCACGTTTTCATAATCTCAAACTGGAAAACACGATCGAATCAGCTCGTTATCGAAAGCGATGATTAGATCCCTAGTGAAACCAGTAAGTGAAAAAAAATTTAGTAACGGAGTATAAGATGGAGTTGCAACATTTCCAGCCGATACTTTACCCTCCTTTAAAACTTTTTTCACAATCACTGCAAACTTTAAAGTAGCTGGCCTTTTCTACCTTCTTTGGACAATTGATCATTAAGAGCTCCTCATATAAAAATTTTACAAACTTATTAGTAAACTGAATGAAAGGGCATTTACAGTGTCTCGAAATCTAGTACTTTCGGGATTTCGAGCTAAATCAAGCAAATTTTTTCCGGATTTCCCATACAAAACCAAATCTAATTTTTCATTAGATTTGTAGGAAATCTAATAAGAATCTAATGTTTTTATTTATTCTTTACTACCCTGTACAACAAAAGGTGAGTGAATTAGCTACGGTCTGCTTAAAAAAGTGTGTGAATTGGCTACATTGCAGTTGTTTGGTTGTAGTTTTGGAAACAATTCAGTTGATGGGTTTTGTTTTGGATAAAAAAAATCTTGATAAATGTCAAAAAAAAGTTGGTGTAAACGGTGTAGATTTTCATAAAGATTTTAATCAAAATATGCTGGATTTTGTCCTGATGTAAATGCCCTATAAGAATTAAATTTAAACAGAAATAATTTCTTAATCGGGATTAAGTTCATTCTTATAGAATGAAATATTTTTATTAATTAACTAGCTTTTGACAGCAGCTCCATTCGCGTTGATCAGTTTTAAAAAATAAATAAAAACCGGTTTAAAATTGGTTAAACAATCAAAACAGAAACAAACATTTTCTTAACCAGCCCAAAAAATGTGTTTTTCGGAAAAAGTCCGTACCAAATATTAAAAAAACCGTTTCCGAACCATATAAAAAATATCCTACATTTAAAGCTGGTAATATAGGTTTCCAGGGGTGAAAGAATTTTTAAAATGATTTTCCAACGAAGACAAGAAAATTTAAGCTAGACTTTTAGCTGGGGCAAATACCGACATTTTGCTGTGCCACCACCCACTTCAGCGTGGTCATCTATTGAATTTGAATTTTTATTATATATTTTATATTATTTATTTTAATTTTTTTAAATAAATGCGAACTTGCAAACCTAAAATTCTGGCCGAAGTGATTAATGGGCTACTCCTTGTTTTGTTTTGATTGGAGAAAAAAATCTTATTCACCCTCACGCGCCAACACATGTCATGTCATGTCATTCACGCTATTCATATTGTTTATGTTCACCTTCAATGAAGATACATATGTCTTCTTTTACATCATGTTCCTTGATTATGTAAAAGCCCGGCTGCGTACTCCTTTAGTTTATGTCCAAAGGGGAGAATCAAAATCTTTGTGTCTGCCTGTTTATGTTCAGTGCAAATGTTTTAATTTAAAAATAAAACAAGCACTTAAGTCATGTTGTAGTATTCCAATGTAGTCTGTGTCCTTTTTTGATATTTGTATTTGACACTCCGTACAGCGAGTTTTAAAATTAGCAACAAGCAAGTTAAACTTTGCTTTTGCCTTGTATTCCTTTAAATACATTTTTATTTGTAATGATGAAATACAGAGTAAGAAAATAAATACAAATAAACGTGACAGTAAAAAACCATGTATATTCAAATCAAAATGAATGAAGCCAAATTCATGTCAAATTAACATGATTTGTCTGTATTTTATTTTCATATAAAGCATTTTTTTTATTATTTGCTTAAAATTGCTGAATAAAATTTAATATATGAAAGTTTGAAATATTTTAATAACTCTAATTTACTTCTTCTAATATAATTATATAAAAAAAGAACTTTATCGATTTATTTGCCACTTCAAACTAAACATTTTTCCAAGTTAAACTTTTGTATGTTTCTACTGGTTTTGCATCAACGATATTGTTGTAAAATGACCCCCTTGTGTGTTTTCTAACTCGCACTTTAAGTGATTAATTGATGTTTTGTGTAATTTTTTACACACGTGCATATGTTTGTATGTCGTATGAACCACTAACTAGCAGCAGGAAACTAACAAGGCGAAATAAAAGGGGGAAAACACATAAATTTCTTACTTTAGCTCTTGAGTTTTAGTTGTTGCAACATTAGCACATTTTTGCAAAAAAAAAAATTAAAATCCCTAGTTATACACCCTCTCATGCAGCAGACGTTCGTTGTGTGTGCAGTATACACAGAAACAATTCTTGTTGGTTAATCTAACCACTTTCAGCTGTCAATTTTATAGTTGGTATAATTTTTTTTTTTAATTAAGCTTCGAAAACAGCATATTGTTCCGTTCTGCTAGTGTTTGTCGGAATATTTGCAATTAACTTAAGTGTTATTTGTTACTTAAAAATTATCACATGTAATTTGGCTTACTAAGCGATACGAACTTTATTTAGCCTAATCAAATCATAAATATAAAAATATTGTTTAGTTAAAAGTATATATTCCAGAATTCGGAATTGAAATGTCCTTCAGACTACCGGACGAATGTAGCATACTAGAGGCAGAGATATCCGCCATTAAAAAAGCAACACACTGGCTAAGTTTTTATCGGATACATAATAGTAATATCCAGATAATAACGGACAGCCAATCTGCCATCAAATCCCTCGCAGATGTGTATTCCACATCATTCCTTGTGCAAGAATGTCGCATAGTATTGGATAAACTGGCGCAGCACTGAACCATCACACGATATTGGGTGCGTAGACACGGGACTAATTCAGGCAATCTAGTTGCGGATGACCTGGCAAAGAGGGCAAACCTACTCGGAGAAGTCTATATTGACAATCTTTGTGGGCTTCCTCTCTCGTCCTGCTGGACACGCTGCGATACTGCCTTTCTAAATTCAGCTCAGGACAGATGGTGCAGTGAGCCTACCTGCATTATATCGAGAACCTTTTGGCCTCGCCTAAATATCAACAGAACCAAAAACCTCATTAGCTTCATCAGGAAGCAACTGAGGAATCTTTTGGACACACTAACCGGCCACTGCATTTTTGGAACCCACGCTAAACGTATGGGTATCTCGTATAATGATTACTGCTACAGCTGCAATGATGAAGAAGCGGAGGAAAGCATTTCGCATCTTCCCTGCTACTGCTCTGCTTTGCAGGATCTCCGTCTGCGCTTCCTTGGCAGAATATCCTTCAATAGCTTGTCCGAGTTATCGAAAAAAGGACTGAGAAACCTAATTCTATACATTAGGAGCAGCGGCTGGTATGGTCATTAGCCCTCCCCTATAGCATGTGCATGTACTATACCCTCTCCTGACACACCTCTCCTCTCTTTTTCATTTCATTTCCCTATATTCGCTATATCCTTTTATTCTACTACTTTCAACTTACAGGTAGCACAAAGAGATCATCCTATTGGACCCAAGTGAGCTGGACCCCTAGATTTCTTTCTTCACCAGCAGCCTGCTAACCTAACCTGTTTAGTTAATATAACCAATTTGGATCATCGTATTGCACCCAAGTGAGCTGGACCCCTAGATTTCATTCTTCACCAGCAGCCTGCTAACCTAACCTGTTTAGTTAATATAACCAATTTGGATTTGTTATTTTACTTGGCGGAGATTGTTGTTGTGATTGAGATGAGCTTACCATTTTTCTGGTTGGAATAACTATGCAATTCGATATTGTTGTAACTGTTGTAGGAAGTTAACACATCTGTTTCAATTTCATGTTCTATAGCTGCTGTTAACAACAGTCTCTGGCATTTTGTTGATCGGTGGAATTTAAAATATTTGCGCATTAAAGTTATCATAAGTATAATATCATTAATTTATATACATTTAACTTATCAATATTATATTAACTTACTAGTATTACAAACATTTTATTTTTAACTGTCTCGCAATTCTGCTGATTGTTGGTATTTTAACGAAATTGTTTAGATTTACCCAAAAACTTTTTTTCTGTGTAAAGGTATTTTTTATGCAAGTATGTACATAAATTTCTTCAGCATTAGTTTGCTCTGTTTAGCTTGATGTTCTTTCCAAAACAGATTGCTCGCAAAACTAAGGTAAGTGAGTGTTGCAATTTTTTTTTTTTTGGTTTCTGTTATACTCTATTTTACATAAAACACATATGTACATATGTATTTCTTACACATATTTGCGTAAATGTTCACAGGTTTCTTTGCAAAGTTTGCTAAAATCTGTCAGACTTAGTTTTTCTTCCACTCCTGCGCTAATAACACTGTGCAACAAAATTTAACTTTCATAAAAAAAAAATAGTAAGTTTGCAATAACTGGTACTGACATATCTCCCTGTTATGCTGAGTACACATTATGGCCTTTTGCGACATCGCAATAGTGTGTACTAGTGGCAACCTTTGTCATTTGTGATATTTTTCGTTGTGTGGCATTACGTTCCAAGCAAAAAGAAAAACTTTGAGTGAACGGCATTACACACGTTTTGAAAATGACAATATGAAATAAAAAACCACGTTAATAATATTTTCCCGTCGGCTTCAAACGTTAAAATAGTAGTGCAAATCCAAAGTTTTTTGAAAAACTCGTGCGAACTCGAACTTTTAAAAATTCTGAAAATACACACATTCTTAGAGGACTACTTGAGTATTGATTCGTGACTACTCTCGTCCTACCGCGTTGACTTCTCCCTCGAAAAAAAACCAACACTGCTTACTCCTCAGAAAATGCCAAGTTGCCGAACTGGCAAAACCTGGTTCAACTTCAAGCTATTCTGAAATAAATTTATGGGCAATAATAAAAGAATAACTTGTCCATAATTTGAAATAATCTTTTCTCAGCAAATTGTATGTCTCCTTTAATAGAAAATTCATTAATTAAATTTTATTAACTTAAAGGAGCTTTAGTAGTACGCTAACAGAGTTCTGTTAAATCAAAAGTTTTGTGTCAAGGATAAGATAAGCCAGAATTAGAATGGCTACCATGAGTGCCTTTGAGCTCAGGAAACTTTCTGGCGTTGCCAGGGTTAAACATTAAACACATTCACCACGGCCAGGTGTCAAGGATAGAATACACATATTTGTATGTGACTGATTATTTTGACGACACCAAGCCAACACTGCTGCGGATTGTTGTCCATGCTGATTTTGGTATTGTAGTTCAATTAAACTAATTTCTATTTTATTGGCGACAATGAGCAAACATAGTGTTGCCAGTATAAAAAAAAAATATTGCATGAATGATACCTTACAATTATTTCATATTCACCCCTATCGTGTACATTTTTTCCCTTGAAACATTTCACCTTTTCGAGAAATTGCAATCGTGGATAAATTTTCCCTAAAAATATTTTTCCCTTTTTTTATTAAACATTAAAAGTTATAAGTATTTACTTTTTTGACAAAATTAGTAATTCAAGTTCACGATTGTTAACTATTATTCCCTGCAACAGCGTTTTTCATGGACCATGAATCTCTTTAGTTCACACTCCTAAAATTGTCTAGTGCTGCAACCGCTGTGATACACAAAATAATTTTTTTTTTTCACTAGAATATATAAAAACACAACACTAGAATTAAAACAATTTCATTTGGAACTTAAAATTTGTGTATTTCTTAGTATTAAACTAAAATTTTTTTTGATTTTCAATTAGTTTTTAAGCTTTACAAATATTTTTCCCTTTTTTACATTCAGTGGGATTGATAGCGGGGAAACAATTTCACGGGAGATTCACGATAGCAATTTTACCTTTTGAGGGGAATGAAAATTTCACGGGAACAAAAATTGCACTTGTTCTTAGCGATAGGGATGATTATTTAAGACAAATAACTTGCCGAAATTGATGTAAAGAAATATGTGATAAAAGTACAAGTAAGAGGCAAACTGTGCAAATTTTCAAAATCGATCAAAGTTAAAAATCCCAAAATTAAACAAAAAATCCCCAAAACGAAATAAATCGCCAAAAACCAACAAAAAATCGCCAATACGAAAAAAAAAAACATCACAACTAAAAGAAAAGCTTGAGATAGTTGTTGAACACAATAGGAAAAGATTTAATGGATACTGCAATTGTTAAAAAGAAAATCCTTACACAAGAGAATACTTATTTCGGCTTTTGCTAAATGTGGCATACTTTCAGGATGTTTTATAAAAATTATTTAATAGCATATTATTTGATGTTTCTATTTAGTTTAACAAGGAAAATTATATTAAAATGTACATATATTTCCCTTTTTATTGCAGGTATTTTAAAAAGTTTTTTTTGTTACAAAATAACAATTTTCAGCACGATTAACTAACTGTGACAGCGGCTAGACGTATGTACTATGTAAATATTCTCTTTTATTTTTCTTCATTCGAAAGTCAGTTACAAAAATATCCCACATTGTTTAATATTTACATTTTTTGTAAAGCATATATCAAGGCGGTAATTACTTGCGAGCCCAATGCGCACTTTAATGAATTTTTTATAATATAATCAGACAGAAACTTTGAAAACGTTACTACAAACAACTTTCCGTCTACTCTCACAAACTTTTTTTAGACACAGTGTAGTTTAAAAAAATTGTTTTAAAATTTAATAGTTTTTCCTGTCTTCCACCTACATCATTGGGGCAAGTTAAAATGCTGAGCACCTTTAAATGGTAATTTATATGCCCACAAAATTTGCACTCAGAGCATTTAGTATGCATGCAATTTATCGATTAACCTCAAAAGGAAATCAAAAATAAAAATTCCTGTTTGTTCAACGAATCATGTTAAAATGTCGTCTATGAGACAATTTATTGCAGGTTGGCCAAGACTACGAAGCAAGTAATTACCGCCTTGATATATGCTTTACAAAAAATGTAAATATTAAACAATGTGGGATATTTTTGTAACTGACTTTCGAATGGAGAAAAATAAAAGAGAATATTTACATAGTACATACGTCTAGCCGCTGTCACAGTTAGTTGTTACTCGTGCTGAAAATTGTTATTTTGTAACAAAAAAAACTTTTCAAAATACCTGCAATAAAAAGGGAAATATATGTACATTTTAATATAATTTTCCTTGTTAAACTAAATAGAAACATCAAATAATATGCTATTAAATAATTTTTATAAAACAGCCTGAAAGTATGCACCATTTAGCAAAAGCCGAAATAAGTATTCTTTTGTGTAAGGATTTTTTTTTTAACAATTGTAGTATCCATTAAATCTTTTCCTATTGTGTTCAACAACTATCTTAAGCTTTTCTTTTACAAAATTTTTCAGTTCTCGGCATTTCGTAGGACAAATAAACAATGAAATTGTCATTAGTTGCCACAATACAAGTGCTCCGTTTTTTTTTTTTTTTTATTTATCAAAGCAAACTTAATTCTGCTGGCATTCTGCAATTGAAATCGGTTTTTTTTGCTTTTCTAACAACCACAATTTTTTTCATATATAAAAATGCACCCAGCTGAAAAAAAGAAGTTAAAAATGCTGTAAAACGGTCTTACAAATACTTAAAAGCTTTTAACTTTACAAATAGAATTAAAAGGAAATGTCAACTAGTTGTGCTTTGCTAAATTGCTAAAGAAGAATGAAACAAATAAAACGATTAAGTGCGCAAACAGCTTTGAGATCTAATTAAAACTGTATTATTTTCTAAAAAAAAAACCAAACAAAGAAAGATTTTTGGAAATTAAAAGAAATCACTTAGAAGTGGAAATGGCAAAATTGCAATCTCTGCAGGCTTTTGTCTTTTTATAAAATATTACTTGAACCTTGTTAAAAACTTTTAAATATTTAACAGTAGCATTTATGTATTTATGGCATGAAGGCTAAAATCTCAACTAAATAATACTGGGCTGTCAAAGTATTAAAAATTGCTAATCGCCGAGAATGGAGACAAATAACTAGCTCCAAGCCACGTTCATGCCGAGCAGGAATTTACACTCCCCCTTATTGCGAATAGCGTCGTCGACTACTCTTTGTCGACAACAATTGACTACTATTAACATGCTCCATTAGTTTACTAAGTCTAATGCCCTAATTCTGTATCGCCTTGTCTATGGACGAAAAAAAAGCCGCAGTTGTGATTCTTTAAAACAATTATTATTTATTGTCTATGCTAGAAGGTTCGTGTATTTGCAAACATTATATGCAACACATGTTTTTTCATATATTTTTCAAACTATTGTATAATACTTTAATTGAATTTTTAAGTTTTAAAAACATGGCAATAATATTTTTATTTTTCACTAGCAAAGACAACAACCATTTTTGAATAAAATAATTTAGAAAATTCAATAACAAGAACTCAAAAGTATTTTCAAACAAAAACGTACTAAATCTTCTTACTGAATTAGGGTATTAGAGATTAGATAAAAAGCCAATTGTTGTCGATAAAGAGTAGACAAGTGACAATATTTACTGTCGTCTTGATGTGACGTCGACGACGCCATTCGCAATAAGGGGGATTGTCTTGAAACCTAATAGATTTGACATTTTTTAAGATTTAGTATCGAAGACAAAAATCCTTTGTCTAAAAGTTGTATTAATAGGGTATTTACATTGTCTCCAAATCTATTACTTAGGAGATTCCGAGCTAAATCGTGTTGCTTTTTACTATATTCACCATACAAAACGAAATGAGTAGGAAATCTACTCAAAATCTAATATTTTTATTTCTTTTTTACTACCCTGTAAAATATATTTATATAAAAGGTGAGTGAATTAGCTACGCTCTACAGAATTTTTTACTGAAGGTGTATGAATGAACTAAGTCGGCTCTTTTTGGGCTAAAAATTTTTGACATAGCATTTTGTCTGGGATATGATATCTTGATGATGTCAACAACCTTAATGTAAACAATATTGATTTCTATAAAGATTTCAAATCATATCTGCTAATTTTTAGACAATGTAAATGCAGTATTAAACTGTAAGCCAAAAAATCCCCCCTTAGCCGATTCACACACCTTCAATAGAAAATTTTGCAGAGCGTAGCTAATTCACTGACCTTTTTTTATAAAAACAAATGTTGTGTGGGAAAATAAAAGGTAAATAAAAATATGATATTTTAAGTAGATTTCCCACAAATCTACTGACAAATTAGATTTGGTTTTGTACGGGGAATCCAGTAAAACTCGACTACATTTAACTCTTAAATTAGTAAGTACTAGATTTCTAGACAATTTAAATGCCCTATTAATCTCTTAACAGTAGTAGTCTTGGGACTGGCACAAGATATATAAAAAAAAACTATATGCATATATATCGCTACGAAAATTAAATAAACAGACCTAATTTGAATGTTTGCCATAAAAACATTTTTAAACAATACGAATGATCTAGAAATTATTGGCCTAAGAGCTTAGCACATCAGCACACAAACATACAAAGCGATGTTGAAGTAAACATGGAAAGCATAACAAAAACTATAATGTTATACCTTCTGCTTATTAAGAAATATACAACCACGCAAATACATAAGCCAATGCAGATGTCAGATACAAACAACAACAACTTTAATGCTGCTACGCGCATGCCTTATTGTCAGCGCACAGACACACATACACACAAACCACCATAACGAATTGTAACACGAACTAGTGACGTGATCTAAAAGTAGGTGAAGTTGAAAAGAGGGGCAATCATGGAGGATTATGCTTTTATAGCATGTTGTGCACTCTTAGTAAGAAATATTAGGCAGATACCCAATAAACACTATAAAAGAAACCCTATCCAAATTAGTCAGGTTAGGAACCTAGTCTCCTCAATATACATTCTTAGGGCTTTCCAATCTGAATTCCTAAGGTATTCCATATCTGGTATATTTTCCAGATGGAAGATTAATCTTCTAATTTCACTGAATGCTGGACAGTGATAAAATCAGTGTCCGAGAATTTCATCATCGTGCCTGGCAAGCTCTACATGTTATATCGTCAACAACACCCACAGGCGAGCCAGGTGACTTCTTAACGCTGTATGTTCTGTTATTACACACGCCAACCAAATTCCACAGAGTTGGCCTTTTTGCCCGATTGCGCGACGCAAAGAAGGGTGTTGGCTTTATCGGTTTATGTATGTATGTGTGTTCCTTTGATGCACTATATAAACCGAACGCGTGGACAGATTTTGATGATTCTTCCATTAATCAATTTGACTTAATTCTGTCACTACAGATATTACAATAGTCCAAACTCAATATGGCGGCCAATAGACGCCATTTTGTAAATACGAAAAATATAAAAAGTCGGCGAACTATATTAAAATGGGTATCATTGGACAGGTATTTTAAAATCAATTTAGGTTGAGGTTTCTCTTATCATTTTTCATTTCGAATGACCATTTAGGATATTTAATGGCTAAAAGTTGGTCGCTGTTGGGATTTTAGATTTTTTCAATTGCTACTTGTTAAATTTAAAATTTCTATTGTCTTTTCACTATTTCCCAACAATAGAGTTCTATCAACCTGTGGTGTGTTGTTCCATAGCCCAATTGTTGCAATTTATTGTCAAATTTTTGAAAAGGTTTGGCGTTTTCCATTGTGATGTTATGCAGTAATGATTCCATCTTTACAAGGATATACGCCTCTTCATTTCCAGAGACTCCCTGATGTCCTCGAATAAATATTTTGTTTGATTTCTCTACAATAACTATAGAAGTTGAAGTTGGCTTCCTTATAGAACTTTATGATTTTGTAAGGCTTCAAAAACTTTTCTACTATACGTAAAGATACCAATTGGTTGTTAATTTCCTTTAAGTAACTAACAACTTCCGTTAAGGCCGTGATCTCAGTCTAAAATAATGTATTATGATACGGCATGAGAAAGAATTTGCTTATGCGGTAAAAATCGTTACCCGATCGAAAGCTTATATTCAGAGGCTCTTGAATGCAGTGCGACTTTCTGGATATTGCTAACACTTATCTGGAAGGCAATTTACCCACTGTTAAGACTAGCAAACTTAACATCGTGGTATTCCAACAGTGAATTATTTAACATTGTGTGTTTAAAAGCTTTTAATACTAGTTACTGAGTAAATAAAGTGTTCTAATTTGATAAGAATTCCCTGCTGGTGATTTTTTATGTAATTACAAATATTCCAACTTACAAAATAAACCTTTAGAACAGGTAAAAACTTAACAATACAATTATTACTGCCAGAGGTATTTGCTTAAGCAAAAAATATTATAAGGTTAAAAAAACATTTCCTGGAGACGATTGTTGGGCATTTTGGACAACTAGGGCATCTCACACGTACTACACTTTGTAGAATAATCATCTTAAGGATCCTAAATGTGGCACTTTTATGAAATAATATAGAAAAATGAAATAATGGATTTTAGAAAATAGTATTTTATAGCCGAAACTTTCTATAAAAAAAGTTGGTGGTTATATTGGTCAAATATGTAATTTCATATGTCTTAGAATATAGTGAATGCAGCCCTAAGTGCTCCAGCCTCGGAAATAATTTTGGATATTAGAATAATGAATTTTGAACATTATGGTTTTTTAGTGAAATTAGAAGATTGGTGGTCATTTCGGTCATAAATTGAATTGCACACATACTAAACTATCTAGAAAGAAATTTGAATAATCGATTTAGATATATATGATTTTTTAGCAAAATTTCTTTTGATTAAATATGGAATTGCGCATGTGCCACACAATATTCGAAAGGCAGCCCAGTTGCTCAAGTTTCCGAAATAATTTTGGCAATCAAAAGAATGGATTTTGAAAAATATGATTTCTGTGCGAAATTTCTTGAAGAGATTGCCGGCAATTTTGATCATATATGGAATTGCACATGTATTACAATACCCTTGATATGTTTCAATCAAAAAGTCATGGTATTATAGAAATCTCTTTCACCCACATGTTCGATTTTAAGATCCAATAAAAATGAAAATTTTTTTAAAAAATGCACTTATGTCATATTACAATAAATACGAATGTTAAACAAGAAACTTTTACTTTTCAATCTGCACTGGGCATAAATAATGACTGAAGTGATCATAATTTGCCTTTGCCCTCACTCTTCATATTTTTTAGATTTTCACAAAAACCTCTTAAGTTAGTTTTTTTAACTTTTTAAGTATTTTGTTTTTGTTTATTTGTTTTTACTTACTTATGGGTTTAATTAATGAAAGTTTAGGTTGTAAATAAAACTTAGCATCAGTGAAACGAAACAAAAGTTGAAACACACACAAACAAAAGTGGCGGTATTCGATGTGTGATGCAAATGGTCTTGCATAAGTATAAATGCAAAATATCTTAGCTTTTCTTTAGATCGTGTGTGTATTATGTTGTGGAATTTTGAGAAAAAGCTACGAAGCTTTGCATTTGCACTTATGCAAGACCATTTGCATCCAACACCGAATACCGCCACTGGCGTATATGACTTCAAATAATTCTAACAAATTTCTGCCTTTCCCCGCAAAGTTTTCTCTGATAGGGGAGTTTTATAAAAGAATAGCAGTATATTTGCAGAAAGAAGTTTATTTGATAAAAATAGTAAAACCAAACCATGTTAAAGTTAAAAAACGAAAGCGGGCGCAGTGCAGAAATCAATTTTTTTTAATTCAAAAAGTCGTAATTATAACCTTATTCATTTTGCTTTTGGTGTTGCAATACAAAAGTACACAATTCTTCTCTAATGCACCTTTTAAAAAAAAGTATATAAATGAGAAAATCTTTGCTTCCGCTTTTGTTACAGTTTCAACATTTTCGTTGAGTTTTCCTTAGTTTTCCTTAATTTTTTTGTGCATTTTTCTGCATCATTGCAGTCATGGTATTTAAAATAAAAACTTTTGAACTTTATCAATACAGTTTACGTTCCACTAGCAGCAGATGGTTGCAAGTACAAAGTTTCCATTGCGGCCCACTTAGCACCTACTTATAAAATACAGCAAAAAAAAGCTTAAGGTAAATATTTTCTGCACGTATTGTAAAATATTTTTAACGTACAAAGTTTTTACATTCAAAAAATACAATAAACAAAAATTGCATTTAAGCAGCGAAGGAAGAAGGAAGAGTTTGAAAAAAAAAGGAAAAAGTAGTGCTTCTACAGCCAAAAGCTTAGTCAATATTGACTCTAACTTCTCAGAGAGATCCAGAACGCTAAATAATTTATTAAAAACATGGCAAATAAAAGTCACTAAGTGAGAATGGGAAAAGTTCACACAAACCAAAAAAAAAAATTAAGTTAATTTTAATTATTATTGTTCGAACTTTATTTGTTTCTTTCTATATTTATGATTTGAACAGGCTAAAGTTCGTATCGCTTTGTAAGCCAAATTACCTGTGATAATTATTAATGAACAAATAACACCAAAGTTAGTTGACAATATTCTGACTAGTTAACACATAGTTGAACGGAACAACTAGCTGTTTTCGAAGGCCACTAAGCCTTCATCATCAGCGTTGTTTTGTGTTTGGTCAGCAAATTGAAATAAAATGAATCAAAACAATTCACATATTCCATTTGCAATGAAAACTGAGTATATAAAGCACAAATCTACATCAACTGACACCACACGCAGTGGACCGAACACAAAGAACGCTGATGATGATGATGAAGGTGTAGTGGCCTTCGATAACAGCTACTTGTTCCGTTCTACTAAGTGATCCTACACAGAGAAAAAACTGCCTCATAGAATCAAGAAGATTTTTTCTATGAAACGTTTTTAGGCTAAGGAGTATCCTAGCAGAAAGAAGCAAAGATTTTTTCATAGAAATTCCTTATAGTTTTTATGCGGTAAGTCTTATTAATTTTATCAAGCAGAAAACCACATAAAATCACAAAAAAACAATCCATAGAGAAAAACTTCTTAATTCTATTAGGCAGTTTCTTCTCTGTGTAAACTATAGGGATTTCTTATTGATTTTATTAGGATGCCTTATTAATTTTTTTTAAAAGATTTTCTTCTTGATTTTATTAGGCTATCTTATTGATTTTTTCAATAAGGTTTTCTTCGTGATTTTAGTAGGTTCCTATATGATTATGTGTAAAGCATGTTATTGATTTTTTTAATAAGGAAATCTTCTTGATTTTATGAGGTGTCTTGTTATTTCGTTTCTATAAATAGACATGCAGACAATGTGTGTATGTATGTATGTATGTATGTATAAATAAATAACATCTACAATATACTACATACACGCATACATATGTATGTATATGGTATATAATTTAAATGAAAATACATAAGTACAGAGAATGAAGACGCAATTTTTTTTTTATTGAAAAAATCAATAAGATAACCTCATAAAAACTACAAGATTTCTTCTTGATTTTTTCAAAAAGGTTTTCTCTTTGAAATTAATAAGATTTCCTTATTGAAAAAAAAACCATAGAGATTTCTTATTAATTTTGTTCTATTTTATGAGGTATTTAGTAGGCACTCTTTTCTCTGTGTATAAATGTCCATATGTATATGTATTGTTTTCAAAAATAAATAAATGACTCTTTAAAATATTAATTAGTAAAAGTGTATAGCGGAGCACACCTGCTATAATATATTAAAAAAAAATCTTAACAAATACTCGTATTGATTTGTTCTACTTCGAATTGTTGTCTTTTATCTTCTTAAACAATGGCAACAACCGCAAACATATAAAATGAATAATTTTATTAAACTGCTAAAACTATGTTAAATAAACTTGAAAAGATAACAAACAAACTTAAAAATACCGCAAATAATTTGCTTTTAAAATATTTCACCGCATATAAATTAAACTACAGTACTCCCAAGGAAAAGCAAAAAAAAAATTTTAACTCTTTAACTTGCGCAACCACACATACATACGTACATATGTATGTAACAGTATGCTGGGAAAAATCTGATAAAACTGAAGTAAAGCCTTTACGTAACAACTACGTAATATTTTCCTAACAAGCAAAAATAAAAATGCAAGAACATCCTGTGTGTTTCAGCCTACAACGCAGACATGACGGTCTATTTTTTTTAATCACACATTGAGTTGCACGTTAAAAGTTCGTAATATTTGCTGCATTTTAATTGGATTGAAAAGAGTAATACATTCACTAACATGTGCTAGTATGAAATAAAGGTACATATATATAACGTTAAACAAGTGTAAATGGTTGTAGAAGAATATCAGTGTAGAATTGCATTAAACAAATCATGTGCAAAAAAAATGCACATTAAACAAAAAATTTCCATAGAAAATCGGTTTTAACGTACACTTCAAGCACACGTTACTTTTTTTGCATATGAGGGATTATGTCTATGTCTAGTCTAGTATATGTCTAGTCTATGTCTAATCTATGTCTAGTCTATGTCTACTCTATGTCTAGTCTATGTCTAGTCTATGTCTAGTCTATGTCTAGTCTATGTCCAGTCTATGTCTAGTCTATGTCCAGTCTATGTCTAGTCTATGTCTAGTCTATGTCTAGTCTATGTCTAGTCTATGTCTAGTCTATGTCTAGTCTATGTCTAGTCTATGTCTAGTCTATGTCTAGTCTATGTCTAGTCTATGTCTAGTCTATGTCTAGTCTATGTCTAGTCTATGTCTAGTCTATGTCTAGTCTATGTCTAGTCTATGTCTAGTCTATGTCTAGTCTATGTCTAGTCTATGTCTAGTCTATGTCTAGTCTATGTCTAGTCTATGTCTAGTCTATGTCTAGTCTATGTCTAGTGTATGTCTAGTCTATGTCTAGTCTATGTCTAGTCTATGTCTAGTCTATGTCTAGTCTATGTCTAGTCTATGTCTAGTCTATGTCTAGTCTATGTCTAGTCTATGTCTAGTCTATGTCTAGTCTATGTCTAGTCTATGTCTAGTCTATGTCTAGTCTATGTCTAGTCTATGTCTAGTCTATGTCTAGTCTATGTCTAGTCTATGTCTAGTCTATGTCTAGTCTATGTCTAGTCTATGTCTAGTCTATGTCTAGTCTATGTCTAGTCTATGTCTAGTCTATGTCTAGTCTATGTCTAGTCTATGTCTAGTCTATGTCTAGTCTATGTCTAGTCTATGTCTAGTCTATGTCTAGTCTATGTCTAGTCTATGTCTAGTCTATGTCTAGTCTATGTCTAGTCTATGTCTAGTCTATGTCTAGTCTATGTCTAGTCTATGTCTAGTCTATGTCTAGTCTATGTCTAGTCTATGTCTAGTCTATGTCTAGTCTATGTCTAGTCTATGTCTAGTCTATGTCTAGTCTATGTCTAGTCTATGTCTAGTCTATGTCTAGTCTATGTCTAGTCTATGTCTAGTCTATGTCTAGTCTATGTCTAGTCTATGTCTTTTATTACTGTAGGTAGAAAGTTCAAACAGAATGTAGCGTCACAACATCAATACACCTTGCCTTACATGAAATACAAAATCGTGCTTTTTTTCTGGTACACAAATCAAATATCAGTGGCTTGAGTTAATAAATGACATTAACAAAATTAAAATTCTGAAAAATGTTTCAATGTGTTAGATACTTCTTTTTACATTAACTGTAGCGAAAAGTAACTAGATACATACATATTTGCCATGTCATACTCTCGCATAATCTCGTATTACTATTATGGCTTGTGTACGTAAAACTTGTGCTTTATGGTATTGCAGACACGCAACAAACTTTAAATTGTGGCGTGTTCAGAAGTTGCAGTTGAAAAAAATTAATGATTACTTAACGAATACTATGAACAAGAAGAAATTTTTAGAAGTGTTTGACATTTCATGTTGCTGTGCATGCACGAAAGGAAGGCTGAATGAAGCCTTCAAGAGCAAGAACGGAAAGAGCAAGTATGTTGCAAAAAGTTTAAAGTTATATTACTGAAACAACCTTGAAGCACTAAATGCAATATGGAATACATTGTAATAAACATTCAGGTTTAGTCTCAATTGGATTGACGTCTGCTTTTAATGTTAAAATTAGCATGTATTGTATTGCAGACTTTTAGGGGCAAATTTTCAACTCAATAACGGTTTTCTTTTCGACAACATAACGTGATTTTATAATAACGTTCATCTTTACATAATAAAAATCTGCCAACAAAAGAGAAATTATGCACAAATTTGTTTATATATATATATTATACATTTGGATTTTATTTTTATAAAAAAAAATTATTTGTCAGTATTCTTAAAAAATTATAAAAAGTACGTGTAAACAGAAAGAAAAAAGGCGTACTAAATTCAAGTTGCTTCCACTTACTTTTAGAACGAATCGCACTTAAGCACAAAATATGCGAATACCATTCGTGTATTTGAAATTATACGTAACATGTAAAGTTTTGTACCAGGGAAGGAAAATTACTTCTTGGATTTTGTACCAACTGTGAAAACAAAATGTACTTTTTGGACCATGACAGTACCATTTTAATATTTATTAATAAGAACGGAAACGTAAAAAAATGTGAAAAAATTCAGATCTAAACAATAAAAAACAGAAACTTAACAAAAATGTGTATAAAAATTCAGTATCAAAAATAACAAAAAAATATTAAATATTACATTCATAAGGGTACATTCGTAGATCAGACTGGTTAGAGACCGGTTATTTTACAAATTTTGCTTAACAGGCCTGTTATTTTCATGCACTATAAAATCTAAGTTATGCGCATAAAAAATGCGCGATAAGACCTAAAACACACTATTGAAGTAAAGGAGCGAAATGTAGTTAACAAAAATAAATATAAGGCGAGTTCATATACGAGGTGCTGTCAATTTAACAGGTACAGTTACGTACCTTTTCACAATGTATGGTTAAAAGATAACAGAGACTTTAACTGCAAGTTTTGTATGAAGAACTGTCAGTTAAGGTTCACGTTAACTTTTAACCATACATTGTGAAAAGGGACGTTAAAGTACTAGACAGATTTTTTGTGGCAGACTTGACACCACCTGGTACATGAATTTGCCTTGACAACAGCATTTCAACAAAAATAGAGAAGCTGACCGTCTAAAATAAAACATACAAAAAAAAATAAAAGACAACATAGGCAAAATTAATGTTACCATGTACTGAAACATTGGCATTTTTAAATTGTACCAAGTAACTCGCGGTAGTACCACGGTACCAACGAGGTCAAAAATGTACCATAAAAAGTACAATTGTACAATGATTTCCATCCGTGTTTTGTACATATAATAGAGAATGTGCGTGCGGCACTTTATTTTATTATTATCATATCCTTCACCAAAATACATATTAATATGCGACACATATATGTAGTTTACACATTATTATTCCTTGTGAATAGTGAAAGCTAATAAGCGATGTCCGTCTGTCCATCTATCTGTCTGTTCGTCCGTCTCTCTGTACGTGAAATTGGTTTTCCACAACTCCCAGAAAACTTCAATATTGGAGTGGTATGTATATCAGAAATGGTGCGAAATACATAGATTGATAATGAAAATCAGCGAAATCAAAAAGTCGGTTTCAGAGCTGGAAAACTTAAACTTAAAACAAATTTCTGTTCCTTTTTTTTAATAAACATATTTTATATATCAGTTAGAATTAAATTTGTGTTAAAAATCAAAATAAATCAAAAAGATGATTCCAGGGTTGGAAAATTTAATTTTTCTTTGGTATATAACAGTAACCTACTAATACAACTTTTTTCTTTTTCGCTATAAATTAAACATATTTTATATTTTGAGAGAAGTATCTTACTAAGAGAAATCAGAAAAAACAAATTATAATAATGATTCCAGGGTTGGAAAATTTAATTTTTTTTGTGTAGGTAAAGTTAATTCTTTATTTTTCTTTAGAAATTAAAAACAATTGATGTTTTATAAAGATATATATCGGTATACAAAATTAGAAACAGAAGAAGCACAGCTCCAGAGCTGGAAAACTTGAACTTCCTTTTGGTATATAAAAGTAACTTAATAAACCCAATTTATTTTTCTTTGTTAATTAAATACACATTTTCCATATTAAAGAAAGAAAGGTATTAGGTCAGAAAAATTAAAAAAAATATATATATAGTTCCAGGGTTGGAAAGCTTAAACTTTGTTTGGTATATAAAAGAAACTAAACAAATCAATTTGTTTTCCTTTTTAATTAAACATATTTTATATATTAGAAAGGCCTTTACTCAATTTTTATATGAAAATCTAATTTAAGTGTAAACCTTGGCATTTATTCATCCTGCGATGCATTGCGATATGTTGCGTATGATGCACAAATTAAGGTGTGTAGTTTAAGTTGCTTTGTTTAAGTACTACATTATATGAATAGTTATTTAATTCTGGTTTCGGTGTCGGGATCAATATGGTAAAGGCTGGAAAAATTTTTAATTTATACATATATACACTAGCTTAACCCAGTCTGCTTCGCTACCCTCCCCACGCGCAAAAACAATTAATATATATATATGGCATTGGTGGTGCAATATTAAAATTGGATTTTGCCACGCCCCTCCGTCAGCAGACCGAAAATCAAAAATTATCGAAATCGGCCCAGCTGTTTTGGAGTCCATACGTTACATACATACACACATCCTTTTTTTATATATGTATATAGAAGAAGATAAAAACATATAAGCGGATTTAACTTGCTCTAGATAAAATTAACATTAGAAACTGCTGATGTGTGTTAAGGTCAACTCTCATTAATTTCTCCTCTTGCATTTTGTAAAGGAAAAATATTAATAATGTAAAAAAAAATCTTAAATACAAAGTGCAGAATAAAATATTCAACTATGGCTCATGGCGAAAAAAGAACTCTATGAATCAAATTTTTTAGTAGAAAAATATTCATTGGTCACTTAATACAAATTGCATTAGAGGAAAAAATAAATCATGTATTTTTTCACTTATGTACATATGTATGTATGTGTGTATATACTCCATGTATACTTTGGTGTAGGGTATATAAGATTCGGCACAGCCGTACATAACATTTTTAATTATTTTTGTTTAAGGTTTCTTTTCTATTTTACATTTATATAATAAATAAAAAAACTATAACAGAAAATAATTATATTCCTTTTTCTATTGGTTTGTCTAGCTGCAGAATGAATGCGATATACAAAAATGTGGCAGTATTTAAAAGAATCTTAAGGAACAGTGTGTGTTTCCAGTAGTGCAAGATGTTGACCAAAAATAAATTTTCCACAAGCAATAAAACAAATTAAAACATTTTCATACGTCAACAGAAAAAGCAGAAAAAAAGAAGTATAATGAAATAAATGGGAAACCTAGCAGCGGCTTCAGTCATAATTGAAATGTAGTATTCGTTTGCCCAACTTATCAGACTTTGTCTGCATTGATATTATTCTGCTTCTAGCTTCAGTGGCCCATTTGAATGCTGTCCGGGATAGCTTTCTTTCTATTTGTATATTTTTTTAAGGATTAAATATTAAAAAAATAAAACTAAAGAGCTTAAAAAATCATTTTATTTTAAATGAACTCGTCTAGAGTAATTCTTTGTTTTTCTCTACAAATGGAAATGCTCTTAAAATCGTAAACATTTATGTGATTTTCTTACATAAATAAATACAAAACATAAAAAAATTATATCAGAAAAAAGAAAAGTATTTCAGGCAATTTAACGAAGCAAATTTCTGAGTCCTTCATTTATAAAACTTTGAAAGCATATCGTGGCATAACCGCCAAAATAGCTTAAGCGACCGAATTTTCGAACTTAATTTTTTGAACAAAATCGACCATTTGCTATCGCAAAGAACCGATTTTCGTAAAAAAAAAACTAGGCCCTAGATCTTTGGCGGTTATGGCTGGATATTTGCAGTAAAAGAGAGAACTACATACAAACGTTTTATATTATGTGGCTAGAAAATTAAACTCATCCTATATTGCCACTGCACTATGGGTTAAAAAATATCACTTAATAAAATTTCTTTTATTTTTATTTTTGAAAACTAAAACTTGTGATACGATTTATAAGCACTCTAAGTTTGATCACAATGTAACGATAATATATTGCGGTGCGGTTTTTCATAGGATTTTGAAGTACAAAACCGCAGTGCGAAATTTTCTCTGCGGACACTCTTTGTCTTTCTAACGTTGCCATAGTTTTTGAATAATTGGCGATGTTCACAACATTATTGTCATGGTGTAATTATACAGGTGACTGCGTAAGGATTTTTTATACAAAGCACATAGAGCAAAAAATTATCAGCTGAAGTAAATTTTTTAGAAAATTTTATAAAATTGTATGCATAAAATAAATAATAAAAATTTAAACAAACAATGACAAGTATTACCGTCGCCGTCTTTCGTTGTATTATGTTTATTTTTCGCTCCCGCAACGAGAAATCGCACCGCACCGCAGAACTTCATAAAAATATACGCTCAGAAACAATAATATTATTGTTGTATTTTTTTTCTTGATTAATTTTTTAATTAAATCTACATTTATTGTTTACAATTATTTTTAGCACGCCCATTAGAGTAGCTTTTAAACGATACTCTCATTCTCATCTTATATATATATATATAGACCGTCCGCTCGTTTTTCTCTTTCGTCCCCCCCCCCTCTCCCTCTTTTAGTCATCTTCATTTAATCTTCTTTAATGTCCAACGCATTAAAATGGTTTGCAAATAATCAGATTTCAATTAAAATAATTGTTCAATTCACAAGCACAGTCGTATGGTGGTATGGTTTAAAAATAAATGATATTTGTTTAGGCGCTTGTAAACAGACAAATTTGTTGTATCATTATTCTATTTTATTTTTAAAAGTCAGAAATTGAAATTGACATTCATTTCAGTTGAAAACATTAAATTCAACCAGGTACAGAAATTTTAATTTGATGCGAAATGGTAACAAGTTTTTTACGCTATAAGCAGTTTTGATTAAAATAGTTTCAAAATGAGTTAAATATATATTTATCAGTGAGATGAATTTGGTTTCTGGTGCTAATTATCACATAGTTAATCTAACAGATACAACATTCCCAGGCCTGGCCGCAATACAATCATTTGATAAACACATAAAATTCAATATCAAAAATACATTATTGTATAATTAGACGATTAGACATCACATACGACAGTAATACGAGCTTGTTAATTGAACAAATGTTTTATTTTACTAAATTAAATTGAAAAGCTATAGGCTTGAATTCAAGCATAATCCAATAATATATTTCGCACAAACTTTGCAGCATAATTTAATTTTTTTTTAGTTTTATTGTAGGTATATGCTTTCATTAAACCAACTAATTAAAACACATTTTATGTGTTATTAGTATTAGAAAACATTTATACATTATTTATTAACACAATTTAAGCGCACCTAATTAAAATTTTTAATGTGTACTCGTATTAAAAAAAATACCCCAAAGTAAACAAAACTAATTTATATGAAATTAAATTGCATTTTTAACATTCTTTGAAACAATGTCACTCTAATTACATTAAAAGGCCGCATTTAGCACACTAGCTGTCAAAAAAAAAATACCAATAGGATTAAAGTATTTAATGGATGTAATTTAAATTATGAAAACTGTTTTAAGGTGTAAAAATAAAATGTATTAAATAAATTTACAATATTAATCGGTATTAATTTAAATAGCGAAAAATATACGTTAGATTTTAAAAAACAAATCTCTGCTATACCAATTATTTCGCAGCAAAAAGTGTAGGGTGGTCATTTTCAAATCGATTACAATGCAAGCAGTTGTGCTTACTCATGCCATTACATTTTTGAATTTCGATTGGAGCAGTGACCTGGTCTCCAGTATTACCACTGTCTCTAGCATGAGCTGCCAACCGACTCATTTTCATTCAGCGATGAGTCGCATTTTACACTTAGCGAAAAAAAAGAAAGAATACCTTTTAGAAGGACTTAGATAAAAAAAAGTATATTGTTACGTTTATCTCTCTTTAAAAAACGCTTTTCCGTAGATTCGAAGATTTGCAATAAATAAAAGACGCCAGTGTGCTAATTAGGGTTAAGAATGATACAATCTTTATTTACCGATAAATGCCTTTTATACTAATCCAATTCAAGAGCTTAAATAAAAACACAAAGATTACTCAAATCTTCACAACTGGTTACCACTACGCCTTCCTCGCTGTTGTATATGCACGTCTCAGACAACTGGATGCGCTAGGATTGACGCAATTTTGCTTTCTCTGCTGCTCGTCACACACAAGACTCACTCTGCCCACACTCACAATTGATACATCAATAACAACTCTATGGCAGACTCTCACAGTTGATACACTAACCAAGACTCGCTGGCTTCACTTACAAACGTTTATCAGCTTCCACTGCTCCCTTACGCTTCACTCGAGGGACTCCACAATAACCTCAAGTCACGACAGACTCTAACTGTCACTATACTCTGTACTATAGTCTCTTCAATTTCCAACTCATGCTATAAACACAATCAAAGGCTACCGACCATCGACTACCGACTACAAAAGTAACTGGCTACAAAAATAGCCAAGTCGCCAGCTACTTAATTCTTTTAAAGACTACCGACCACTAACTACAAAATATAAACATCATTACATTAAACAGTATAATAAATACATATAAACAGTAAAAATTACTATTATATACTTACCAATTTCAATAAAAAAAAACCAAAAAATAAATATAAATGAAACAAATGAACAAATGAACAGATGATTATTATTTTTCAATGGTGCCACTATAATAGTTTTTCGCGTTTTTAATGGCGATATTTAATGTATTGCGTTTTTAAAACCACCATTTCATGCATTTATTGTATTGGCAGCACTAATCTGCTTTTTGTAGCCAAGAAAAATAGAATTTAGCCTAAGTTGGCTACGGGCTACAATAGTAGCCGTGTAGTCGTGTAGCGGCTAAAAGAATTATTCTCATAAGCACGCATGTATTCTATTTTTGACATCTTGTAGTCGATGGTCGGTGGACTTGATTGTGTTTATAGCATCACGTATTGTAAAGCACAGACTCAACTATCAACTCACTGCTGTATCACAAATCACGGACTGCGCACAACTTAATTATCAACTGGCTTATTAACGACTCACAGACTTCTGATTAGCAACTGAACTCATTCGCTACTGAACTTATTCGTAACTTAAGGTAGAATTAGTAAAATCGTATCGTTCTACTTTACTGCTTGCCGTATCGTTCAGCTTTATGTACAAGTTATAGAAAATGTAACAGTTTGCACAGCACAATTTTTTTGTCTGGCTTTTAATGCGGCTTTTTGACATTCGCTACAGAAAAATGTGTTTTCTGTAGATTTCTACGTCAGCAGTGCTACCACCACATATTTTATAACTAGTAACATGCATTGCATATGGTACGGCTTTTGTCAGCTGACACGCAACTTCACGATACGATTTTACTAATTCTACCTTTACTCTTGTTGGATGTGTCACCCCTTTTTATACTACGCACAACAACCACTAGAATTTTCAAGCAAAGTCTAGACGATCATTATTATCTTCAATGTTGTTTACAAAGCGCCTAACTATGTATGTTCATGTGGTAACTATGTACATATGTACGTGTGTATATGCATACATCATTAAGTGGTTGTTTACTTTATTTCTGCCTTTCGTTAGAATTGCCAGGCATGTATGTATGTATGTATGTATGCTTATAGCTATGTCTATCTTCTTAATAAGCAGAAGCTTGTAGTTGTTGTTGGATGTTTACGTTTAAGCATGTATGTATGTGCTACGCATGCGTATATACATAGTTATTTGCTATTATTCCAGATAATTCTTTTTTTTTTATTGAAGCTGTAGGAATATTTTCGCATAGCACTTACATTAACCCTGTTGGAATATTTTCGTAACAATATGAATCAAAAAAAAAAAAATGCTACGCAGGCCTCAAAATGCTACACATGGAAAGAAGGGCTCACACGAGAGTAGAATCATGAGCGGGAGCTTTTTAATCTCTTAGCAATAGCGTCAACATTTCCGTCGACTTAAGCTGTTATTCCATACTGCCACAGATATATTATGTTCAAAAATAAACAAAAATTTCCGTATATTCTCTATTTAATAAAATCGTAAAATTGTAGGAAAAATTCGCCAAATCGTCACTCTGTTATTCTGAGAACCAAAAATCATTAGAGTTGGTTGCAATATATACTCGTAGCTTGCAAATGCTTTTTTTTGGAAATGCTTAACAGACGTTAGACTGTCATAACTTCAAATATTGAATTCAATCACATTTTTTCAATTTATTTAAAGACATAAAATATATAAAAAAAAAGGAAAAAGGGCCAAAAGTAAAAAATGTTCACCCGTTTTACCCCCTCAAAAGTATTCATCTGGACTATAGTTAAGCTATCTTTTTACCGAATTTCATCAAAGTACATTAAGCCGTTTACACTTTACAGTGGAACAAACTCAAACTTACAACAGAAATTTCAGCTATTGGTTTTTTGTTGCGCAGTGTAATGTTCCGCGCAATTTTCTTACTTTTGTTCTTGCACATCATTATTATGCCGATAACAAGAAACAAAACAAAAAAAATAATGAAAGCATCGGTCCAGCCGTTCACGCGTAACAAACGGAAAATGGATTTATTTATATATCGTCACTTTAAATGCAAACGGACGTAGCTACACTTTTATTAAATTTTGTACAGGAGAAACAAAAAACGTTACAAAATCAATAATGATAAAATATTCTTGAAAATTTTCTTCGAAATTTACTTGTAGTATGGATACTTATATGTTTTTAACCATTTATTTCCTTTTTATATATATTTAAGATTTTACGTTAGTTACATTCTTTGCAATAAAAAACTTATGCATTCGTAATTACGTCCGTTTGAATTGAAGTCGTAATTTTTTATCGCAGAAATCTAAATACATATGTATATGTATTTGCGTGAACATGTAGTTTGATAAAATTAAGCCAGCATCAATCAAAAACTCGATTTCGAATATTTGTGTAGTTAAGGCCGTTTGCATTTAAGGTGACGAAAGAAATTCAATTTGTATTCGATTGTTGTAGAAAAATGTATCGAATAAGAATTGTTGCTTTCAAAAAATTGACTCGTTTTTATTTTAATTAAACGGAGGAATATATCAAATAAATGTCCCACCCTAAAAAATATTGAACTCTTTAGCTCTTGCATGCATATTGTTGCCAATTGTCTACATTCCAGCTTCCTCTTATTTCATTCATAAAATTGAAAGTTTGTATTTAAAAAATTTCGCTGCTCAACACACACAGTCATGTATATAGGGCAAACGTGAGTGGAGAGGTATTTTAATTTTTAATTTAATTCGTATGGATATTGATGTACGAAAGTTTTTTCATAAAATGACGCATGGATTATTTTTAGTCTGTGTATATTTATATAAAATTCGACACAAACTAATATTGAAAACAAAAACGGGCATTAGTTTTTTTTTTTTTTTTATAAATCCTGAAGTAAAATAGTTTTCCCGCTGGGTATTGCGCTAAATAACACACACAACTATACGAGTAAATCTCTAAAACATATGGTGGTGAGCTTTTATATTTAATAATTATAATTGTACGATCAGCATTGTATAGTTGCGCAGTATACACGCTTGTATTTCTAAAATGTCCGTTAATTTTAAAATTTGATTCAAATTAAACTGGTGACTTCTCCATGAAATATTTCAATGTATGTATTCATAACAAATAATAGTCGTAGGAAAAAAAAAACATGATAGCTATTCCTATTGCAAGCGAAAATTAGCAGGTGGCTTTCGTCGTCTCAAACCAGAAGCTTTAAAAATATGGCCGCTATCAACTGTCAATGTTTGCAAGTGCCTGTCAAACTGCGCACAATGGGGGACGATTGTAAAGGCGAGCATTTGAAAAAATTTTAAATCCTAATATAATAAGCCAATTCACAAAGTGTTCTACTTCGTTATATTTGTTGTAAGTCATAAACGTTTATTACTGTCATAAAATCTTGCTCATATTTTTCATATAAAAATATTATACAGGGTGTTTTTTTAGAGGTATAGAACGTCGAATTGAAATAAAACACAAGAAAATCGTTTTAATGTCCATCAATTTGGCTTTATTGGAAGGATAATTTTATGCCATTAATGTTTAAATATGATTTCGGACATGTGGCCGCCGCGGCTGGCTCGAATAAAGCCAATTCTACAGGTCCAATTTTCAACCACTTTTTCGAGCATATGGGGCCGTATGTTGGCAATAACGCCACGAATGTTGGCTTCCAAGTCCCCTAACGTTTCTGGTTTGTTGGCGTAGACGAGCGACTTCACATATCCCCAAAGAAAATAATCCAATGGTGTCAAATCACACGATCTTGGTGGCCAATTGACAGGTCCATTCCGCGAAATTATGCGCTCATCGAATGTTTCCTTCAATAAATCGATTGTGACGTGCGCTGTGTGGCATGTAGCGCCGTCTTGTTGAAACCACAACTCATCCACATTCAAAATCTTCAAAATCTTCCATAAAGTTGATGGACAAAGCTCCAATTGCTGTTCACGGTGGCGAATCGATTCATTCGGGTCCTCTTCAACACTTTGCTCTACAGCGGCAATTGTTTCTTCGGTGCGCACTGTTCGACGTCTCTGCGGATGCGTATTATCACATAGAGTAAACGTAGTGCGAAAACGATCCATGGTTAACCGAATTAATTGCTCTGATGAACGATTATGTCGACCATAAAATGGACGGAGCTTGCGGTAAACTTCGCGAACTGAACCATTATTTTCGAAATAAATTTGCACGATTTGCAAGCGTTGTTCTTTTGTCAACCTGTTCATGATGAAATGGCAAACCAAACTAAATATTAATCACTTGACAGCTGACAAAATGGCCGCCAGTTAAAAAAGTGATGCCAACTTAAAGTTCTATACCTCAATAAAAAACACCCATTATATGACAATAAAACTTTGTTGCCTACGTTTTTTCAGTCTGCTATTTATTTTCCATATTTTCCATTCAACACCAATCAACAATAAAATTTAAATCAAAACTAAAGGGTATTCTATCAGTTAATGTAATTTTGAAAGCTTGCTTGAAATTTTTAAAAACGTGAAAACTAAAAAACCCCGAAACCGAAATTCGCGAAAAAAAAATCGCTTAAATACAAAAAGAAGAAAGAGCTGACCAAAAACTAGAAATACATCGCCAAAAACCGAAAAAGAAGCGCTAAAAGCCGGCGATGCCTCAAAATCAAAAATTAAGTCTTTCAAAATAATTTTTTCGGCCGTTAATTCCGATTCCACTGGCAGAACCCACTCGCTTCCACTATCTTCTGCCATTACCCTTTATTAAAACAAACTTTACACAAATGTAATAAACTTTTTTGCTTTTTTTATTTTATTTGTTTTATTTCAGTTTTTATTAACGTATCGTGATCTAATATCATGAAAATGCTACACGTTCAATATTTATCACGCGATCCACGATCCGCGATCTGGATTCCATAATTTAGGTCTTTCTGCGATATGGATCACGATCCATCAATACTGCATGCTACACGTTCAGTAAATATCACGATACTGGATCGCGTTCAATATATGTGACAGCGCACAGAGAAAGGGACCTAAGGGTAAAAAAATCAATTTTCACATTTTTTTTTTTTTTTTTTTTTTTGATGTGGACAACATCTGAGCATCGAATGAGACAGATCCCATGCCCCAAAAGTGTTCCCTCCCAGAAATATGCGCGTTTTATGAAATTGAAGTCAAGGTTGAGCAACACGTTCCTGACGTCATGAGATGTGTCGCTTTCAAATGAGACCAATGCCAACACGCTTCAGTGATGGTACACCAAAGATACACGTATTTAAATCTTTAAAATGGCTCTCCTGAACAAAACCGGTTTTACTCTTAGGTCCCTTTCTATTTTGCGCGTCACATATATTGAACGTGTAGCAGTGCCCTATGGGAATAAATGATCATACCAAGGCACATTTTTTTTAATTTTTTTTTTAATTAAATGATCAAACAGAACATGTCCGCAACTTCAGGAAAAATCGCTGTCAAATTAACAAAGCCCATAATAAAATCTACAGCAGTAACTTCAAATGCTCTATAATTTTAGTTTTATTTTCTTTTGCGGTTATTTTTCTTTGTAGTTTTGTTAACAAAATGTATGAAATTTATTGAAAGTATGGTAGCATTCTTGAGAGAATAAGTATATATAAAATATGAGAGCATAAATGATCAAACAGAATAAGTCCGCAACTTCAAGAAAAATCGCTGTCAAATTAACAAAGCCCATAATAAAATCTAAGGCAGTAACTTCAAATGCTCTCTAATTTTTGTTTTATTTTCTTTTGTGCTTATTTTTCTTTGTGGTTTTGTTCACAAAATGTATGAAATTTATTGAAAGTATGGTAACATGTTTGAGAGAATATTTATTTATATGTGAGAGCATAAGAAAAATCGTTGTCAAAATAAAATAGATTCTATCTATCGACTGCTTTCTGGTGTTGATTTTTTGTGTCTATTTGTATGGAAAATGTGTTTGTTTATGCCGCAATTCTGTTTGATCATTAAAGTTCATCTGAAACTTCAAACATTTTTTACGAAAGAGAATTTAAAAGAAAATGTAAAAAAATTTCAATATGAAAAATATTTTATTAAAAATATTGTGAAAAGTGCTAAACGTTGCAAATTTTGTTAGTGGTAGCTGCCGTGGAGAAATATTTTCAAATTTATGTCAATAATTTTTATTATTATGATGTTAAACAAATTATATTTTTGAAGTTTTGGATGAACTACACAACCCATGTTGTTTTTTTTTTTTTCATTGTTGTATTTTTTCATTGTTTTTGTAATCCTGATAGGTATTACCTGGAAATGAATCTGTATGCATGTACTTCTATTGAGAGAAGGTTACTGTCAATATAACAATTTATAAAAATCAGTATTTTCAATTCTTATTGAGTGAAATATTTTTATTAATTAATGTGATTTTTCAAAAAAGAAGAAAAGAAAATTTAACTAGAATTTTTAGCTGAGGGAAATATCGGCATTTTTCTATGCAGCCACGCACTTCATCAGCACCCTTTATTATAATATGTCTGTCTATCTACTTGGGTAGAGATTGTTATTAACATCAATCAATTACATATTTATTTATCTTCGGTAAATACATTTGTAAGTATCGCTATTCATTTTATATTCTTCCGTTTATAAAAATGTATTTTTAAATAGCAAAGAAGTGCATGTCGTCATAAAAATTTGTTTGGCAATATTCACAAGCATTTAAAACAAAGTAATTTTGAATGAACAACTCAAAATCAACAGAAACAGATTTACGCTGTTTTTGTAGAAGACCAGAAATATATGTACATATGTAAAAGTTTACAGTTCGTTTTATATATTCAAGGCACATTTTTTTTTTTTTCATTTTGTTATATAGGCTAAAGGTAGAATTAGCCGAACATTCACGTCATTTAACTAAAGAGCTGGGGTCTAGTCGCCGCTTTCGATAACCAGCTGATTCGACGATGTTTTTTCAGTATGGAAATATTGCATTCGCTCTGGCACAATGTAGTAATATTTGGCGATATCGAATGCTGATCGAATGCAGCTCGTTATCGTAAGCGACGATTAGACCCCCGATCGGTTTTGTAACTTCAAAATAATGCAGATTTACTTAATAACTTTTGTTAGAACAAAGTCTGTTAGATCAACAAAAAAAATTAAAAGACATAAATATTGCGGAAATATTTTAGTAGTATTTATTCATTCAAGATAGAAAAACCTAATCGGTTTCACTTATACTACTACAAGATTCTACATCAATAAAAAAAAATTTACTTTTTATTGGTTGATTTTTCACGTAAAACTTAAAAATTTTAGGAAATTTGGATAGTTTGGAAATGATTTCTCGAGGCAAGTATTGTTGATTTGATCACTTCTCTTAGATTATTAAAAATAGTTGGAGTTATTTTACCCTTAAGAACGAGAGTATTCGAGTGATATTTAAGATCGTAATTCGGTGTCCTTATATTTCCGATCTCTACATCAATATCTAATTTTGTGCTGTACAAAGGATATCTATGTATTCCAATTGGTGAGCTGTCGCCGCAAATGACTTCATGATAAACATCCGCTTCTAAGCTTTTTATTTGTAGTTTACAATCAGTAATACCCCGGCCACATTCTACACCACTGCAGACCCATAAACCTTTAGAAATTAATTTAAAAAAAAATGAATATATGTGAGGCATTTTAAATTTAATTGAACTATAGTGAATTTTAACCAGAAATAATTTCTTAATCAGGCTTGCCTTTCAATTCCATTCAATTTGTAACACACTCACACTTTTTTTACTAACACAATCAAACTTTTTAAATTGAAAACTAGATTGCTTTCAAATTCACCTATCCATTTATAGGGCAATTTAATTTTCAATTTGAACACAGCTGGTCACAGCACACGTTGATTGAAGCTACAAATTTGAGTTGTTTCTTCGTCGGCGGCATTTAAAAAATGAAATTGACTATCAATTTGTGTCACGGCTTTCAATTTCAAGGAATTTTAACACACACAATGTGCGATGAAATTGAAAGCAATTTATTGAACGTGTAAGCGTAAGTGCAGCGTAAGTTCAGTACTTTCAATTCTTATTGAATGAAACATTTTTATTAATTACATAATGTGAGTTTCTAAAGAAGAGAAGAAAAATTGAACTAGACTTTATTAGATGGGGGGAAATACCGATACTGGTATTTTTCTGTGCAGCCACGCACTTCATCAGCATCCATGTCTATCCACGGGGGTAGAGATTATTATTAATCAATATGAATTGAAAGGACTGAATTTACGCCTGATTAAGAAATTATTTCTGATTAAAAATCAATATAATCGTATGGTTTGTGAGCAGCAAAACATGTTTAAATTGGGAAATGTGACTTCCTGCTGCCCACTGGAAATCCAAGGTGTTTGCTTGCTTTTCACAAACGTCCAAAATTTCATGTGAGTGCCATTTAAAATTCTTTACCATTTGGATTTCTCTCCATATTGAAAAGAAACGAAATAGCAGGTGCCGATGCGCCACTCCAAGCCAAGTAATTTAACAGCACCATAACGACTATTTTAACCGCCATTTTAGAACTATTCACAATTTTTTTTTGTTAAGAAAACAACTACTTTAAATTTTAATGTATTCGTTAATGATAAATTTTAAGTAAAGGTGCGGCTTTTTATAGACAAAATTTAGGTTAATAAAATACTACACCATAGATATTTTTTAATAGTGTGTGTGCGTATTTAATTCTAAATATTTATTACACTGCTCGACGATGTCTGCTGAACATTGTCCACTTCGAAAATGTATACCTGCATTTACCTATCACACTTAATAATACGGAGATAAAAGTGTCCAGCACTGCAAAGTATCTTGGTGTTATTCTTGATTCAAAACTGAGTTTCAAAGCAAATATTCTAGAGAGAGTGACAAAAGCAACAATATCACTATATCTATGCAAAAAATCCATTGGGGTCTTACCACAAAAATTGTTAACTGAATCTATACTGCAGTAGTACGTCCAATTCTCATGTATGGCATCATTGTGTGGTGGCCATCCCTGGAGAAAAAGACGTATCTATACATCTTACACAAGGTGCAAAGACTTGCATCCCTGTATGTAACTAGGAATGAAACGATACGAGTAAATACAAGTAAGTACTCGATACTTTTTCTTAGAAACCAAGTACTTTTGATATCGATACTTTACTGCCGAGTACAAAGTAGGTATCGGTAAAAAGTACTCGTATCGGTAAAAAAAATACTCGTTTCATATTGGGTACAACAATGTTGAACATGACGTCACTTTAACAAAATGTTATTTGTTCGTATTAAATCTCAATTTTTGTTTAGAATATATATTGAAGTAAGTTCAAGAAAATGGGACCCCGAGTTAAGTGTGTGGTTATATTTTATAAAAAAGACGATAAAATTTCGAGCTGAAAAAATTGTTTTAAAAGCGTGTGTTATTGGGGCAATACACCGACTATACTGCTCCTGTCGACAAAAATATGTATTTCAAAGCAAGTACATACAGGGAGTGTCACTAATAGTCGGTTTTCAGATTTCAGTTTAAAAAACTACCATTATTTGGTAGACTTTTTTTGATTCTGAATCTAAAAACCGAATATTAGTGACACTAGCTATACATACTAGACATATGTACATATACCGTCGGTTGGTTATTGGTTTCCGGCACAGTATATACAAAATACATTATGTCTGCAGCAAATCAATAACCAACCGACGATATGTGGGTATTATGTGTATTTACTTTTGTTTCACTACTTCAAATGATATGAAGAACCTGACCGATACAAGTAAGTATCGATACTTTTTAGGCGATACCCAGTAGGTATCGATACTTTTGAACCGATACCGTATCAAGTAAAAGTATCGATACCTTAGTGGTATCGTTTCATCCCTATATGTAACCAGTGCTATTCGCACCACTCCTACGGATGCACTGGGGATGCTTCTTCATCTACTACCATTAGATCTAGTAGGGAAGGAGATGGCAACGTACGTGGCAATCCGTCTTCGATGTACCTCTCTGTAGAACGAAAATGGAACCGGCCACTGCAGAATACTCGATGATGAAGTTAGGGGATGGAGGATTGACCAAACCTCCCCTGCTCTACTACACGAACGTCTTTATAAAACCTGGATACCATCCACAGAAATGTGGATGAATGGAACTCCAGGTAGAAGAAAAAGTGTGGATTTTTATACGGACGGCTCCAAAACACAGGAAGGTGTGGGCTATGGGGTCTTTTCGAGGGCTTTAGGTCTTCGTATTGCAAGGCGACTTCCGGATCACTGCAGTGTCTTTCAGGCAGAGATCCTTGCTATAAGAGAAGTTGCGAATTGGTTGAGAGTGAATGTCACTTCAACGACTTTGATTAACATTTACACCGATAGTCGAGCAGCTATTATGGCACTAGAATTCCCGCTTCTAAGAAGAACAACAGCCCTCGACTGCCGATCATCTCTAAATGAGATGGCAGAGCAGTTTGATATTAGGATCATCTGGATCCCAGGGCATAGAGGCTTCCAGGGGAACTCTAGGGCTGACGAGCTTGCTAGAATTGGGACAATCTTACAGGTTCCACCGGATTTGGAATGTGTAGGTCTACCCCTACTCTCTTGCAAACTCAGACTTAGGCGCAAGACAAAGGATGAAACGAATAGAAGGTGGGTCACTAGAAATGATTGCGTGATCACAAGGCAGTTATGGACTCACCTAAATGGAGAAGGTACGGATGACCTAATTTCGAAGAATAGGAAACAAATATCGATTCTAGTATCCGTGCTAACCGAACACTGTCTCATAGGTAGGCATGCACAAAGGCTTAGGGTTGAACACAACGACTTTTGCCGCAGCTGCCAAGACATCGATGAAGAGGAAAGCATAGAACATTTTCTTTGTCACTGTCCTGGACTTGCAGGAAAGAGAATGGCCACAATAGGCGCTCTTGAATTCAGGGAACTTTCTGACGTTCAACGTATTAGTAGCTTTATACTGAGCTCTGGATGATTCGACGGTGGGGACTCCGCATAAGCAGAGTCTCCGTGGCATCACAATGGACCAAAACGGTCTAAGTGAGTCCGGCTTTCTGACTGCCACCTCTATCTAACCTAACCTAACCTAGCTATCACCTTTTTGGTTTGCAGTATTCCAATTCTCTATGTGTGGCACATACAAATTATAATTTACTATTTAATGTTTTTTTTTTGGGAATTGTTACAATTTAAGTTTAACATTTATTAACGCTCTAATAATCCCAAATTATTATTTTACTTATTCAGTAAAATATTTTTTTTATTAAAAATCCATTGAAATTGCTTCTATTCTAAAACAAACACTAAACAACACTGTTGGCAAGACATTTGTTTCAGTTGTTTGTCTTTAAGTTCGTTTTTTGACGAAAGTCGATTAATTACGATATTGCATGTGATAATTTTTTAAGGAACAAATAACCGCAAAGCTAATTGTTAATATCATGAAAAACATTAGCACAACGTAACAACATGGTGTTTTTCAAATAAACGATGTAATACGATTAATCAAAACAATACAAAAAATTTCATGAGCGCAATCCCGTCAACTTTTTTTTAGCAATATAAGCAAATGGAAGCTACACCTTCCCAGACAAAAAAAAAATATTTAATTCGGTCTCAACATGGCGGACGAATTTATTGCGTTCTTTTTTTTTAAGTTGACAAATAAAACAAAATAAATACTTGAAAATTTTTTTGTTAATGCAACAACAAGCTTTTGAAAGAAAAGTTAAACTTGTCGAGCAGTGTATGTGATAATGTATTTCCAATGGTAGATCCAAAGCTAACAGAGCAACGACAATAAGTAACTAAATAAATTTCTTTTAGAAACTTTAGACAAAAACTTGACGTCTTTAAATTTAACTTTTTACACCCTTCATCAATATACAGCAAGGTATTATACATAGGTTTATCATTCCGTATATAATTTCCACAATATTGATACATATGTGATCCCATAAATTATATGTTTGTATATATTCTGGGTCCTTCTGAATAGGATAGTCGAACAAGAGATGAATATATGAAAGAAATTTTATATACCAAAAAAAATATTTTGTGCGTGTAAGAACCCTTGCTTGCATATTGTTGCCAATTGTCTACATTCCAGCTTTACTTGATTAAAATCATACATTTTAAAATTTGTGTTTATAAAATTTTGCTGCTGAACGCACACATAATATGAATTTATTTATTATTCTTACAACAAATACCAAATATGTATTTTAAAAAATTAATCGGAAAAATATAAAAAAAGCATAAGCTTTTTTCAATTCAATTCAATTCAATTGAATTTATTAAATTTGAGATGATAAGCCTATAAGGCCCAATTAATCCAGCAAAATATTTGTTAGCCCTTGCATGCATATTGCTGCCAATTGACTACATTGCAGCTTCACTTGATTTAATTCATAAAGTTAAAAGTTTATGCTGCTGAACACACACAGTCATGGTAATAGGGCAAACGTAAGTGAAGAGATTTGTTGTCTGTAAGATGCATTTAAAATTCAGTGGATCACTACGCATTGCAATAAAATTCGTAATGGAGGTGGCAGCACGAAAGTTTTGTTCTAAAATGACGCATGGATTATATTTAGTCGATGTATATTGATACATATGTGCAGGGTAGAGTGGCCGTTAGTTGTATGGAGGATTTTTTTTTTGTTGATTTCTTTTATTCTCACCCCCCAAATCGGTTCAGTTTTATGGAAAAAAAAAATACAAAAAAATATCATAGCGATAAGTTGTGTTTTAGGGGGTGCGTCCGGCCCTCTAAGTCAGCCCTCAAGCCCATGTAATTCAATGTAATTTTTTTTTTTTAGTTTTTTTATGACCATATTTAATATATGTATGTATGAAATAATTTAATAGATATAAACTCTTATTGTAAACGCTTGGTAAAATAATTTCCATATAAATGCAATTTCGGTATATATAATTTTTGGTATTTTGTTGGTTATTTTCTTCATTATTTTCTAAAATATTAATTTTAGCAAAAAACTTTCTTTGAGACTAATGTTGTAGACTATAAGAGCTAAAATATTGCCGTACATCATTTTCTTGTAAAATGTTTTTTTAAAAGATAGTTATGTGCAAAAAATTACATTGAAAAATGGGCTTGAAGGCCAACTTTGAGGGGCGGACGCACCCCCTAAAACACAACTTATTGCTATAAAATTTTTTTTTTATTTTTTTTTGCATAAAACTAAACCGATTTGAGGAGTGAGAATATAAGAAATCAAAAAAATAAATAAATAACGGCCACTCTAGTGCAGGGTATATAAAATTCGACACAAACGAATATGAAAAGAAATAACAATTTACGCACTAAGTTGGCCTTGAAAATTTTAGAAACAAATAAAGGGTCGTTAGCTTTTAAAATTTTCACGGCCCTTTTCACAATCTCCCATTAAAAGTAAAAGTAAATTAAAGTAGTAAGACACTAATCGAAACCCAAAGAAAATAAAATAGATAGAATTACGTATCAACGTTTATATTATTGCAAAATTTTTAATTTTAAAACTGCATATGACAGAAAAGGAAATGTCCTTAATCACTGAAACCACTTGTCTCTATCTACTGATTATGTTAGGGGTGATACAATCGTATGTACATACATATATTTAAAAAAAAAACTTCAATAAATATTTAATAAATATCAAATAAATTTATACTAATCGAGAATAGTACAACTCTATGCAATGAACTAAATATCTCGACCAAAGAAATATATGACTTAGACCACTTTCATAATTATGGGCTCACATGTACATATGTATGTATGTATTACTACGTTTATACGCAGGGCTTATTTGCAAATAAAACTGTAAATTGTTGCCATATTATTGTTTTTATTGCGACTTACTAATTCAGAAAACTATTCACGATTAACGAACTATTTGCAAATAAAATGATTGAGGTTGCCACGCTTACAAATGTTTGATAACAAAAACAACAAATGGACAAATATTGCAACAAAAAACATTGATAGAAGCAAATAATAACAATTAAAACAAATAATTATTTGATATTTTGTGCATTTACACTATTTTTTTTGTTAACATAAGTAAGCTTTCTATAGAAGTGCTACCAAGTTTGTGTACTTTTGCTATGCCGTATAAACAGTGAGTTAATTTATTTGCAAATAATTTTATTTGCAAATAGTGCGCGTATAAACGTAGTATATATTTGTTTGTGTTTTACTTTTTTTAACCAAGGCCAATTGAGAAACAGATGACCTCATCACTGCTGATCATAAATAGTTGTTCGAAGGCGAATTGAACTGCTTTGTGCAGCACTTTGGTGACATCTAATAAAGCCTGGTATTCTGTTCAACATTTCACGCGAAATATTGCCAAAGTACATACATATAAAAAAATTGGCACGAATTGTGCATGAAAAAATGTTGCAGAAATAGTACTCTGTTTATCTTGTGTGAAACATTTGAAATGTAACTTCAACATTTTAATTTTTCATGTGAAATAAGTAGAGTGCCACTTGTTTCGTGTGGAATTTACAACAAACACACGGGGTGTTTCTACAAACATAAGAAATTGTAGCATAGTTTCAGGCCTAATTAATATTGTTTACATGTCAAATTTTTCGTATGAAATAATCAATGTTGATAAACATTTTTCGCAAATTTGAACAGAGTACCAGGCTTTATTGGAAATATATACCTACATATACAATTACATACCTTCGGTTGCCTTGAAATGCCCCTACTATTCGGCATTCCCTCGCACTTGCTGGTTTAACAAATTAAAGTACCTCAAGCTTGATTTAATATGAAGCAAAAAAGTCTTAACACTGAATAAAAGTTTTTTATATGCACATCAAATTAAATTTAATATTTAAACAAGACAACAATAACAACAACAACAACAACAACAACAACAACAACAAAAGCCAAAGCAAACATCAAAACGTCAACACAACAATGCGGTTAACCCACAACATGTGTTCAACAACAACTCCAAAAACCATAACCAGCAAAAAAATTTATTTCATATTAAAGATTTTTTAAAGCATAAGTTAGTTAGTTAGTTAGTTAGTTGTTTTATTGAGACTTCATTTTTAGGGTTCCGTACACCAAAGGTGAAAAAGGAACCCTATTGTTTTCGCTACGCTGTCCGTCTGTCCGTCCGTCCGTCACAGGGTATTTTCTCGAGAACCGTAAGAGCTACGGACCTGAAATTTGGACAGAGTGTGTAGACCCTTGGCCGCTACAACAACAAATACATGAGAGTTGGAAATTAAAGGGTGTGCCAAAACGAGCAACGAAAAATGTTAAAATCCCATGTAATATACATACAATTGTATGTATATGCACTTGAAATTTGTAAAGTTAGTGTATTTTTATACAGACTACAACAATTAACACTAAAATTTAAAAAATTTTAATTAGAGGGTGTACCATCAGTTAATGTAATTTTGACTATGTAATTTTGATAACTTGCTGTATCTTGGAAACCGTAAGAGCAAACTTCTTGAAATTTTCAAAAACGGTAAAACAAAAAAAATTTCAAAATTATAAAATCGCCAAACCGAAAAAAAATCGCCAAAATCAAAAAAAAAATCGCCAAAACGACAAAAAAAGCACCAAATTAAAAAAAAATTCTAAATCGAAAATAAATCGCGGAAAACCGGAAAAATCGCCAAAATGAAAAAATCGTCAGAATGAAAAAAAATCGCCAAAATGAAAAAATCGCCAAAATTAAAAAAATCGCCAAAATTAAAAAAATTGCCAAAATGAAAAAAAAAATCGCCAAAATGAAAAAAATCGCCAAAATTAAAAAAAAAAATCGCCAAAATTTAAAAAATCGCCAAAACGAGAAAAAAGCGAAAAACAATAAAAAAAAATTATTTCAGCTGAAAAAAACGTAACAAACACTGTATTAAAAAAATGCTCAAAGCCCAATGTACGGAACCCTTCGTGCGCGAGTCAAAGTCGCACTTTACTGAATTTATTTCATATTACAGGGTTGTTCCAACATACATATTGTGCAAACTCAAAACTATAAAGTATTATTTTAATAACATAACTTTGTTTCGAATATGCTTCGTGCTTATAAAAATTTAATTGACATTTTTTAGTTTTTAAATAAAATTAACATAGATTAACATAGTGTTTGCTACCGGCACTTGTCCTTGCTAGTAAAGCTTTGTTTACAATAAATAAACTTAATATATATAAAAAAATAAAACACTTAAAACTAAATCTTAAACTAAAAACTAAGGCTACGAGTTCACAAATTAAAAAAAAAACAAAAGAAAAAGAAAAGAAAATAATAATATGTACAAATTAAATTACCCTCTGTGAATACCGGGAGTATTATTTAAATAAAAGTTTTGACCGACAAAACCATTGAAATTCTCTTGCAAAATCCCAATGCAAGAAATATATTGCGTATTTGACCAACTGAAATATTGCTCACTGGATAAAATATCTTGAATAACATTGCCTTCAAAGTAGGAAAATTTTTCAACAAAACCCCTCAGCAGCTCAAAAGCATACTGAGATATGGGAGATAATTTGGCATTATCATAAATAAATTTATTTGAAAATCTTTTATTTAAATATTGGTAATTCTTTTCTATGCATTTTCGCACAATATGCCGTTCGAAAATCTCCATTTTCTTCATAATTGTCTTTGAGATGCTGAACCATATTGAAAATGCATAGAGAAGAATTGGTCTAATACTAACCTTATACAGAAGTAGCTTTGTCCTGACTGGTAAATATTTACTGTTAAATAGTTTTCCAAATGCTCCTTTGACACGATTTGCTTTATTCAGATTATATAGAACGTGACTATTAAATTTCATTAGTTTATTAAAATTGACCCCAAGGTATTTGATGCTATCTTTAAATTGTATTTCATTACCATTTAATACTAACTTAAGATCTTTGCTTTCCGGCACGACAGTATACTTACACTTTCCAGAAGCATTCCGCAAGCAAATAGCAGAACTCTTTGCAACGTTTATTTTAATCCCCCAATAAGAATAAAATTCGTCAACTACCCTTAGGTGTGAAGAAACACGTTGAAGTGCGTTTTGAGGAGACTCATCATGTGCATATAAAAGGGAGTCATCAGCATATAATATACTGTGTGAGTTATTGTACTCATGAGGGAAATCATGTATGAAAATGTTGTACAGATGGGGTGCCAACACAGAGCCTTGTGGTACACCACAAGAAACGCTACCTTGACTAGATAACTTATTGCAAGTCTGCACACAAAATTTCCTGCCATCAAAAAATCTTTGAAACAGTTTTATAATAGACGGATCAAATCCGATATTTACCATTTTAAATAAAATGCCATCATGAAATGCCTTGTCAAAAGCTTTTTCAATGTCAAGGGATATCGCCACAGTGCACTGACGTTCCCTTAAATTTTGTATGACATCAGTGTGAAACTTCAAAAGAGCATGAACCGTGGAATTTCCTTTTTTGAAAGCAAATTGCGTTTGTGGAATATATACATCACCAATACCTAAATCCATTTTATCCCGTATAATTCTCTCAAACATTTTTCCTAAATTAGAAAGTAAAGATATTGGCCTTAGATTATTTATTTCAATGCTACCTTTTATTTTGTGAATTGGTACTACCTTTGCTATCTTCCAAGCAGAAGGAAAGTAGCAATTATTCAACGAGTTGTTAAACAAAATTGTCAAGTACTCAAAAGCCTTAACTGGAAATTTGTTTATGAGGAAGTTAGAAATTCTATCCAAACCACAAGATTTTTTGCTATTAAGCATTTTGGTTATGTCCAGAACAGAGTTCAAAGCAATAAATTTAGAGTTCCCTAAATCGTTCAGTGAAGTATTAGTATCACTAAATACAACATGAGATGCGTAAAGAACCGAATCATTAATTCTTTCACGAATGTCCGAAACATCTCTTCCAGTTGGTGAACTCTGAAAAAGGCTTGTGAAATAGTCCTTCAAAACGTTCAATTTCCTATCATCTTCTGCAATTTTAACTCCGCCAACAGAAATATCCCTCACACCAGAGCGATTCCTATTTCCAATAATCCTAAAAATGTCCTTATATGCACGTGGCCCTGGTACTATATCCTTCAACTTGTTATTGAAGATAGTTGCCTTTTCCTGTTCAATCTGTTCCTTTATCATGATTTTAATCAGATAAATTTGCTTAGAAATTAATAAATATTGAGGATGACGCCTATTTAAAGTCCTTGCAAATATCAATTTCAATTCTTTCTGCCAGCCATATTTCGCTCTAAGCATCCTTTTAAGTTTTTCTGAAGCCAGGAACTTCCTATTTTTATTCTCCACAGTTTGGGAATGCATATGCGATACAAAATTAACAGAAGTACTGAACTCATTCAAAAAATAATATATTTCTTCATTAGATAAGTTTCTTGTTTTCGAAGGGAAATGATTAAGTATCGCATATATGATGAAAAATGAAACGCATTCCAATCTGTCTCTTTACAACTTACATAGTGGTCGGGAACTCTCAAAACAAAGTTAAAGTCTGATATTGATATATTTAAAGCTAAAGGGGTATGATCAGAGAAAGTGGGTAGTGTATTCGTACTATAGTTGCGCTGATAACTATTTAAAATATTGTTGCTAAGTATAAAATGGTCCAAGTGTGATGAGCCTCCAGGATAAGTTGGAAATGTGTCGCAAACTCTCGTCACTGAAAATTATTCATTTTCAAGCCATGATGAAAGCACTTCACCATTAAAATTGTTAATCGAATCTCCCCACGAAATATTTTTTGCATTTAAATCACCACTTAATATAAGCCCACTATAATTGTGTGAGAAATCCAAAATTGAAGATAGTCCGTCACACATATCCATACGGTTGATATTACTACGAAAATAAACGGAACCACATAGAATTCTCTGTACTATACCATTTATTGAAATTTTAATTTCAATGAATGAATTTGGAAAACATACCCCAGGAACAACAACCACTGAATAATCAACCGATTTTCTAATCGCAATGCCAACGCCTACTGAGGTATCGTCCCTAACAATATAAAAGTCTTCGAGATATACACTTGCCCCCGTAGACAAGTGCATTTCTTGTAGAAAGGCTATATCAATCTTAAATTGATTTAATATTATATTGAGTTCAGTCCTTCTTCCTACGTGGACAAGAGAACCAACATTAAAAGTCACCAAATTGAGAGATTTACGGGCCATATACATTTTGGATATCTTTTATTAATATCAAGCATTCTTTTTTTGCCTGCTCTTTTGTTAACAATTGATAGTTTTCCAAAAAGTTCTGAATTCTATCCTCTAACGTAGGAGGATCCGTATCACATAATAATTTGGCCACCTTCATGAATTTCTGAATCAAATCAGGTTTCTCCGTTCTGCTTTGCTTTGGAGCGTCCTTAAATAAACTAGAAAAAGGCCTGTTCTCATCAACAATAGATCGATTCAAAGCCCTTTCAACATTTGCGGTAGCTATATCTTTTCTATTTCTAGTCTGCACAAATGACTTTTTCTTAAAATTAACATATTCCTTGTACACAGGACAGCATCTGTAATTTGAAGTGTGACCACTTTCATTACAATTTACACAAAAAGGCAAAGCATTACTATCTTGAATTATTGAACATTCACCTGGTCCATGTTTTTGGTCGCATTTCAAGCAAGCAAATGGCCTACTGCAGTTTCTTGAGCAATGGCCCCACTGCTGGCACCTCCAACACTGCGGAATCTTAGTACTGGCCTTTGTTTGGCCTTTCCCATGATATAACCTGGTTCAGAAGAAATTTTAAACCAATTAACTCACTTACTTTCCCGCTTGGTCTAAGTACCACCAGAATTAAGCCAGTATCAATACCTTTTTTTTTTCTGGAAAATTCAGTTGAGAACTTTGATACGGATTCAATTGTGTCAGGAATTAATTTAACTAATTCTGCCTTTATGTCATTTATGTCTGACCCAAAATACAAACCCCTGCATATGATGCTCTGGCGTTTTAACTCCTTGGGAGTGAAACTGTGAGCTGAAATTTCCTTCTCCTTCAGCAATTCAACCATTTCTAAATGTGCTGACAATTCTCTAAAATACAATTTACTTTTATATTGTGACTTATTTTTGATTTTAAATTCTACATTTTTTGATTTCAGTTGGTCAATAAGGGATTTTACATTGACATTTTCAATAATTATGGGAGGACAATATGAAATTTTAGTTTTAGTTTGTATCTGTGTGTTTTGTGTAGAATCATTAATTCTATACTCTCTGCGCCCTGAATTTGTATTATTAATCGGCTCATTTGCCTCTAAATCTAAATCCCCCAATAATGAGAATCTATTAACACGATTCACATTCTCAGTTGCCTTGGTGTTTGCATCAAATTTACATTTTGATATATCAACAATTACTTCACCTGGAAATTTCCGTTTTTTTTTGCCCTTAACGATATCTTCCATTTCAGCATCATGCATCTCTGGGTGTTCAAAGATTGTCACATTACCTATAGTAGTATCTGCTTTCAAAGATTCTTTTACAATATTTTGCATACGAGTCGTAAAGCAGCTCTGGGCGAGTCAACATCACGCGTCGTTGGCAATTATTTCTTAAATGCAACCAGGCCACTGTTGTTTATTGGCCTTCGAGAGTTTTGCGTCTCACCGCATGTGATTAGTGGTTGGCGTCGGTTAACGGTATCCACCGCGGTATCCCGTTGGTTTCCATTAACCACATGCAAAAATAATTATAAAGAAAATATATTGAAAATTGGTTGGAGAACCAAACAAAAACTCATTTTTTGAACAAAATAAACATTGAAACGTGGTTTAAGAACCAAACAAAAACTCAGTTTAAACAATTAAGGAGAGGAATTTGGGAGTTCCAGCTTCGTATGCGACGGTATATGTCGTTTGGAATTTTCTCGGAGGAGGCTCCTAAGCACAGAAATTTTGATGGCGATATAACCTTTGAGTTCGGCCAAGTAAATCTCCCATCCCTTGTTATAACAAGGGGGCACGGAGTAACCCCAAATAAACAAACAAACAAACAAACAATATTTTGCATAGTTACGGATGCTTCATCTACAAAAACAGCGTTCAATAAATCCTTTTTAAGTTGCGAATTATGGTCAACATCCTTCATATTTGCCATATCGCTGGGATATGGCCCAATTTGCTTGCTTAATACCCTTCATTTTTAAATGAAAAATTAACTTTTTTGGAGTTATCTGATGATTTCTCCTTAGCTTTCGGGGATCTTTCCTTCAAATTATTGGGAGGACGTCCTCCAGATTGGGACAGCAGCGGATTTGCTTCCATTGTTATTGATACTCCATATAATGAAGATTAAAAAAATTTCTCCCCAAATTTCCACAAAAAATAATTATTTTAATTTAATTTTTTTTTTTTGACAGAAAAAACAAATTTTTATGTGTACGTATTTAAAATATTTTACAGAGCTTTCTAAAACACGTCTGATGCGTTTCGCAGTTGACACTAGAATCCTAAAGCATAAGTATGAATACAAAAGTAAAAGTACAGCAGTATTTATGAGCAAATATTTGAAGTAATAAAAACCTTAGCATACTTTTAGATGAAATTTCTCAAGGTTTGCTTTTTCTTACTCTCGCGCTAGCATACACTCTCTCACCAACACACACACACACACACACACACACATGTATACAGCGATGCTAGAGTGAAGCATTTAGCGCAATTTTGAAGATTTTTAAATAAAACAAGATTTAAAGATATTTATACCTTAATTAGCAAAAAAAAAACTGCAAAAACGAATAATCGCCAAATTTAAAAAAGCGCTTAGATGAAAAATACCACCCAATATATTATAAATCGCTTAAATGCAAAAAAATCACCATATTTAAAAACATCACCAATAAAACTATAAAAACCTCCGAAAACCCGAAAAAAACGCCAAAACAAGAAAAAAAACACCAAAACAATAAAAACGCTAAAACTAGGAAAATTACTTAAAAACAACCGAAAAAAAACGCCAAAACAACCGGAAAAATCGCCAAGAAATCGTAGAAATTCGCCAAAACTAAAATAAATCGCCATAAACCAAACAAATCGAAAGAAAATACAAAAAATTCGACAGAACAAAACCACTAAAATAAAAACAAGCTCTAAAGCTGAAAAAAAATCGCTAAAATAAAAATAAATCGCCAAAAATCGTCAGAACGAAAAAACACCAAAACTAAAAAAAACCCCCCAAAAAAAAAGATGGCATAAACGAAAAAAAAGTAAAACTAAGAAAGAGCGCCAAAACAAACAAAAAAAAACGCCAAAGACCGACGAAAAAAGCTAACTGGATACTCGAAATTGTTTCATATATGTCTGCATCAGTGATCTGCTTGATTACGCATCAAACGGCATAATTTTGTATTTTCTAAAATGAATATTGAGCTAGCACTTAACATTAAAATAATGAATGATGCTATTGCATGATTCATAACAATGAGACTGTTGTTAGTAAATGCATGCCACTGCTTGCAATCTCTATTCATTCATATGATTTACTAAAGCAATGAATCAGTATACTTCTTAAAACCCCTTCTGACAAATATAGTTTTATGTAATATTATAAAATAAAATAGCTAGCCCCATTTTATTTTATAAATTGCTTTAATACGAGAAAAAATATTAATTAATATGCCATTAATTAACTTTAACATTAACATTAACTTAAGACTTCATCTAGTCAACGTGTTTTTGTAAGTTATTTGATTGCTATACAAAAAACAATCAAACAACAGTAAGAATTTTTTATTGATTTTTACTAACAACACTTAAAAAAAGAGAGTGAGTTAATGACAGTCAGTTGTTAGAGAGGCAACACTGCAAGCAATATCATTAGTACATACTGATGTTAAAAAACAAAACAAAAGCATTGTAATAGTGAGTAGAGAGCGAAAGTGAATCAACTCATACAGCTCTCTGGTCTACATCAAATAAGATATTCGATTACATAGGCTAAAGTTCGCATAGTATTACATATGTATGTGATGTAGGTACGGAAACCTTTAGTGAATTTATTTGTTGTTAACTTTGTTGTGCCATTTGATTATCAGTGAAAATATGATTTTCTCTTTTAAATGGAATTCACAGATATCAGGTACATACGCAATTAAAAGTTAATCCTAAAAATGCAAATAAATATTTAAAGATTTTTCTACACATTGACAATTCATTATGTATTTAAAAAGCCGATAATAATCATTTAACTTGTTTTCCCCAATTCAGGCTCCATTTGAGGTTTTGGCAACTTTTCAAAAACTTTATTTTATATTTAAACAAATTGTACATAATTATGTGTATGAGTATGTATGTGTATGCCTTCGAGTGACAATTTCTTAAAAAAAATCTTTTCTTTTCTAACATAAAGACATATCAAATATGTATATGAAAATATAAAAACTAGTATGTATACATACATATGTGTGGTTTCCCTTTCCGCTTTTATAATAATTTTGCAAGTTTATTTTTCGTTGGTTTTTGCTTTGATTGCCCGACATAAAGTCAAGATGCCTTATTTTTTTGTTTTTTGTTCAACTTTGGTTTTACTTTGAAAATGTTGCTGTTACAGTTAAAAAAAAATATATAAAATTAAGAAGCAGACAAATTACTGCATAGTGGTTTTCGCTTTTACTTAACGCTTGACCTATTTGAATATGTATGAAAATTATGGTAATCATCATCAATTTTATGGACTTATGAAATATATAATAAAACTTTGATAGCATAGATATTTTTAAAGGCCAAAGACAATATAATAATAATAATATAATATTTATACGTGAACTGACCTAATACGTACATATGTTTTATATATAAAAAAATTCAACAATGAGAATGATGCAGATATTATTAGCTAAAGAATACAATACGCAAGCACACAATTATGTAGGACGATGTTTGAAGTAAACATTGCACGCATAACAACAAATATTATGTTATACGATACCTTCTGCTTGGTAAGAATAACACAACCACACAAAAGCATAAGCCAATGCAGACGCGAGACACAAACAACATAACAACAATAAAAAAAATAAGGAACAGTGATGAGATCAAAAGCTAGTATTGAGAGCTTGTTGTATTTGCTGTGACTTTCTGTATGTTGCTAACATTCTTGCGGAAGCTTTATGTTAAGTATAAAATATGCAATGCATTCGCTAAGCGAACAGTATTGTGAAAATAACAGCAAAGTTAACATCGTGGTATTGCAGCAGTGAATAATTTAACATTGTGTGTTTAGAAGCTCTTTATATCACTGTTGAGTAAATAAAGTGTGCTTGCTGATTTGATAAGAAAGGCGTCTAGCAGTAATAACTAAAACTCCAATTATTTTTAATGACAAAACAAAATATAATAATAAAAATTAAAAATTTAAAAAACCCCCGATGTATCCAGAAAGATGTGGTTAAGAACCTTCTCGATCAAGTCACCTTTCAAACAGAGAAAACTAAATCAAAATCGGTCCAGCCGTTTGAGCTGTACGTGGACACGGACAGACACACAGATACACAGACACACACTACAAACTTCCCAGTTGGCCACGTATGTATTTAAGACATCTTTGACGACGGGTACAAGACAATGGTAAGTCGTAGAAGACATATTGAAGACAGCCACATACAAATCGTCGACGAAATTTTCATACAAATGGCGCCGAAGTCACACAAGACGAGATGGGCGATGTCGCTCAGATTGTCGTCAACACTGCTTTATTGAAGACAAAACTTATATGACACTGTCGCTCAGATTGTCCTCAACAAAGACTTATTGAAGACAAAAAGTATTATACTCTCGTTCAGATTGTCGTCAACACGGCTTTATTGAAGACAAAACGATGGATATTGTCGCTCAGATAGTCATGAACGACGATTTCTTTTAAATTTTCGATTAGAAAACCTAATGAACAGGCGACATGTCGTACATTAATCGTCGAAGACAATGTCGTATGTGACGATTTGGCCAACTGGGTTATAACAATAAAACTTAATGACAATAATGCGGTTTTCTTTTTTAGGAAAAGTGCAAAAATTGTTTAACTTTTTATTAAGAAAAATGTAATTTAACGTTCGTTTAAAACAAAAATTTATGCTCGTAAGGGATGACACAATAATTTTTAATAAACTCTGTACTTCAAAAACCAATTTTATAGCGAATCCTCAGTGTTCTCATTGAAAAGTGCTATAAATGTAACATTATTTTCTAGAAACGAAAACGCCAAAAGCATCATCCAATAGGCGCAATAAGCATCATTCGCATTAGGAAATAATTTCGCACATATTGTTGTAATTAATCTCGCCAAAATTACTAGAAGTAACAAATGAAGATATAAAAAGCAAAACTACACTGAAAGAATTTTCGGCATAAATTCTATGAATTTCGCCATTAATCTAATGAAAAATTAATTTAAATTCAACCAACGTCACGCTTCGTTGGATTAATGAAACCAGTTTCGTCAAAATGATTTTATTGTAAACTTCATCAAATTTATTTAACAGTGTAATTAATGCAGTGCTATAACTTCATCGAAACAATAAAATAATTTCATGAAAAGAATGAAATAACTTAAATATAAAGGGGTTTCTTAATAATTGGAAAATATTGTTGTCATAAATCCAATAAAATATTCTTACGAAACCAGAATACCAAGGAAGCAATTCCAATGAAATTCTTTCACAATATTCATGAAATTTTCATTGGATTTGTGAAATTATCATTAGATTTGTGAAAAAAAATTAATGAAATTGTTTCATTGGACTTATGAAGCAAAATTCTTTCGGTGTAGAAACTACTATAAGACTTATGTTCATATTCAGCCAGTTAATCATCAGAATTAAATAAGAGCTATACTATGCCATAATTCGTGTTATCGTGGTATCACTGTTATTTTACATTTGCTTTACACATTAAAGTTTTAATTAAGATAATAATGATTCTAGTTATATGCACATGAATAAGTTTTTATTACTATCAAGAGTATAAAACCAATGAGAATACAATTAGGCATTCTTTTCTTTACCTATTTTTTTATTATATTTTCATCTGTTATAACGAAAAATTTCTTGGTTAAACTTTTTATGTTGAAAAAGGAAAAGTAAAAGAGAATTTCACTTACAAAGTATTTAATGTTGGGTCAGTTTTGTTACAGAAATTATTATGGTTTGCTGTTAATTAGATTGGGAATTTTAATGTGACATTAGTTTTTGGTTTAGCAAGGATTAAATGGATTTCCTTGGTCTATCTTAAAATAAAAATTTTGAAACTTACGTCAGCAGTAGTTAGTAATTAGCAGTAAAATGAATAAGAAATCAATAGCAATAGTACACATCGGGTCATAACCGTGAAAAAAAGCTTAAGCGACAAAATTTGTTAACCTCCTCTGTTGACGTAAGTAAACGATTTTCGTCAAAACATGAAGCTGGAAGATTATGTCACTTAAGCGTTTTTGGCTGCTATGGCACGATATTGTACTGATTTGCATTTTGTTACACTCATATTATTGTATTTGTTACTTACAATTTTCAGCTTAATATGTTAACTTTGTAAGACAAATCTGAAATAATACTGGCATGTGACCAGTGAACATTTTTTGCCAACATCGGACATGAGTCAGAAAAACTTTAAAACTTAAATTCCCTGAAAAATTTTGCAATACATTCAATACTTTGATCTTCCTAAGACATGAAAAAAAATATTTTTGGTTATTTTTTTTACCGAATTTTTTTTTCAATTTCCAACCCTGGCCCCATAATTTTGATTTTTCTGTTTTTTTAATGCTAATTTATTTCTTTCTAAAATATAGAATATATTTAATTACCAAAGAAATAACTAGTTTATATACCATAAAAATTATAAGTTTTCCAGGTCTGGAGCTATGTCTTTTATTTTTCTAATTTTTATGCCAAACTAGTTCGTTCTAAAACATAAAGTATGTATATATAATTTGGAAAAAAAAAATTATTTCACCTACATAAAAATTTAATTTTCCAACCCTGGAATCTTCCTTTTAGACTTTCCTGATTCCTTATACCAATCTAGTTCTTTAAAAAATATATAAAATATCTTAGGTGAACATAGCAAAAAAGGAAATAAGAAAAAATTAGTTTTATTTAGTTACTTTTATATCAAAAAAAAAGTTCAAAGTTTCCAGCTGTGGAGCTATGGTTTTCATTTTTCTAATTTTCTACACCAAACTTTTCTTTCAAAAGCATCAAATATGTTTAATTTGCAAAGAAAAAGAAAAAAATTAATTAGACGTAGTTACTTTTTTATAACACAAAAAGTGCAAGTTTCCCAACCCTGAAATCAAAATTTTAGATTTTTCTGATTTCTTACACCAATCTGTTTATTTTTAAGAATATAAAATATGTTTAGTTTATAGAGCAAAAGGAAAATTAGTTTCAGTAGTTTACTTTTATTTAGCAAAAAAAAAATTAAAGATTTCCAACTCTGGAAAAAAAATTTTTTTTTATTTTTTTTTTTATTTTTAATACCTATATTATTCGTACAGAAAATATGTTTATTTAACAAACAAAAATTAGTTTTAACTAATTACTTTTATGTGGCAAAATAAAGTTTAAGTTTTCCAGCTCTGAAACCTACTGCGCGATGTTGCTGATTTTCAATGCCAATCTATTTCGGACCATTTCTGACATACCAAGACTGAAGTCTTTAGCTTTTCTGGGAGCTTCGGAAAACCGATTTCACGTACAGACTGACGGACAGACGGACGGACAGACGGACATCGCTTACTCGTCTTCCATATACATAAGGATCCGAAATATATATATATATGTACTTCTTGGGTGGCACATTTATATTGTAGAAATTACACACGGAATGACAAACCTATATACACCCTTTACCATTTTTGGTTTCAGAACGAATTTTGAATGAATTCGGTAAAAAATAATGTTCGCTGGGTTATGCATACTTATGTAAAGTTGGTGGCACATTTATATTGTAGAAATTACACACGCAATGAAAAACCTATATACACCCTTTACCATTTTTGGTTTCAGAACGAATTTTGAATGAATTCGGTAAAAAATAATGTTCGCTGGGTTATGCATACTTATGTAAAGTTGGTGGCACATTTATATTGTAGAAATTACACACGCAATGACAAACCTATATACACCCTTTACCATTATTGGTTTCAGAACGAATTTTGAATGAATTCGGTAAAAAAATAATGTTTGCTGGGTTATGCATACATACATATGTACAGTCAGTCTTGTTACACGACAATGAAAATGTTATTAATTTTTATTAAAAGTTTTGCCACTTCACTCGTTTGAAATATTCAACAGCGTAATTATCTCACATGATAAAGTAACATTTTACTGTCAATATTGGCTGTCAGTGCTGCAACAAAAAGGCAAAGCAGTGCACAGATAAAATCCCTTGAATTATTGCAGCTTTTGTGCGCTCGTGTGTGTGTGTGTGTGTGTGTACATATGTGTGTGTACGTGTATTTGTGTTTTGATGTACTGGATAATTATTCGATAAAAATATTCATTTTAAATATGACAAAATAATCATTAGTGCATTTACATAATTTAAATGCAACATCATTTAATGCAAACAAATATAAAAAATACAGAGGTTTCAGCATAAAAAAATAAAAAATTATAGACAATTTACGACAACAACATGCATTAACGTTTAGCGGAAATGAAGGAGGGCGGGAGGCAGGCAGTTAGTGAGACCGGGGTAAGTGAAGGTATTTAATTAAGTATACATACATGCATAGCAACCCTAAGTGGTTGTGTGAGCATTGCAACATTTGCAGCTTATCTACGTGAGTGGCTGAAATAGTAATTTGTGACATACTCTGGCATATCAGCAGACCCAAATATATAATTTATCATAATAAATTTGATAAATGTCACTGGTAATCAACTAGAATTTATTTTGTCTTTTTATTTTTGGTTTATTGTGAAATTGAATAAACTGCTTACGAAATTTAAATTAAATTTCATTAAATTACACTTTACTGAAAACAAAGAATAAAAAGAATGGAAAAGAAATTTATCATTTAAAGCTGTGGAATTGTAGAGAAAATGAAGGCAGATAAATTTAATTTTAAATGAATTAAAAATAAATTGAAATATTTAACATTCTATCAACTATTCAATTATGTTAGACAAAGACTTTTAAGCAAAAAAAAAAAAAAAAATATGAAGATGTGGAAAACGAAATGCAGTCAAGCGATTTTTTAACAAGTACACTGACTGCAAAGCTACTTTCATTTGTCTGCAGGACTTGTCCTGCATCCCACCAACTACTAGACTAGTATTCTTTCTAGTCAAGATGAGTTAGACTTTATACTTCACAGGGAGTTAAGCGGAGATAAGAAGAAGCTAAGATGGCACCTAAAAAATTCAGGAATTATCTATAATTTGATCAGGCTAAAGTTCGTATCGATTTGTAAGCCAAATTACATATGATAATTATAATTAATAATTATTAATGAACAAATAAGACCAAAGTTAATTGTAAATATTCTGACAGCAGAACGGAACAACTAGCTGTTTTCGAAGCCCACTACACCTTCATCATCAGCGTTCTTTTGTGTTTGGTACACTGTGTGTGGTGTCAGTTGGTGTAGATTTCTGCTTTAAGCTTAAATTAGACGTGACATAGCCATAATGCCATAGCCATAACCAAACCAAAATTCAATTGGTTTCTATGGTGAGAGTTATGGCGTTATGGCGAGTCACGTATAATCAAATACATAATATATATCATAATATATGGTGTCTCCCTCTCCCTCTACATCTCCCTTTCCCTCTATATCTCCCTTTCCCTCTCCCTCCGCCTCATCAGGGTGGCCGTTGACATTTTTCAAAAAGTGGCACCAAATAGGGGCTTTATAAAAAAAGGGGGTAACATTAAAAAAACGAGACAACTTCACTAAACTTCTTATTTTTAATGTATTATTATATAATTCACTTTAAAAATAGGGGGAAAAAGTGGCAAGGCAGTCGAAAAAGTGGCAATTTGCCACTTTAGTCGGTCAAACGGTCACGCTGTCCCTCTTCACATCTCTCTCTCCCTCTACTCTCTCTCTCTCTCTCTCTCTTTCTGTGTTATTTAAATAAAGCAATAAAGCAATTCACATATTCCATTTCCATTGAAAAATATGTATGTACATAAACCTAAAACGCCGATAACGATGTGGCGGAATATTTACAATCATCTTTGGTTTTATTTATTCCTTAAAAATTATTCCATGTAATTTAACTACACCAAAAATACGAACTTTGGACTAATGTTTTGGAGTAAAACCAATGTTTTGCTACAACTTTTCCCATATATTTTTCACATAGCAAAACACCTCATGTAAGTTGTTTAGTTTAAAAATATGGCAAAATTTTTATGTAAGTGTAACACTGTGTTGCCGAAATATGCTTATACAAGATTTTAATAATAGAATGTATATGCAACTCTTTAAGCAATGGCACAAACCACTATAGCTGTATTTATAAACTTTTTGGGTGGATATCTGACTAATTGGAAGCATTAAGGTTTACTGCCTTGATTATAATCAAATCAAATTAATTTCGAAACTTCTTAAAGCCAAAAAACACAAAAAATCCTAATTAAAACAGTTCGAAGTGTTTTGAGAAAAACAACTTTTTTTTGCTGATAGTGAATAAATATATAAATCAAAAGCAATCAAACAAATTTTTAAAGTTAACGCAACTCGTTTAAGCTCACTAACCAACATTTCACATTTCACTGTGTTGTTGTTTTATTAAAATTTTTATCTATCGAACGATATTTTAAGATGTTCCATTTGAAGTCTTTTAAAATATTTTAACATTTCATTCTATATTGAACATTATAATTTCTTCCCTGGCCAGTTTGCTAAAACATATTAGAGTCAGGAATGGTAGTAAGGGAGACCAATTAAATTGTTTAACAGAAGCGAAATTAGTAAAGAACAAGAGACAATGGCAATACTGTTGTAAATTTAGAGATGGTAAAATTGAGCTTTTATTACAAAACAGTTTTCAGCAAATTGAAATAAGATGAATCAAAACAATTCACATATTCACATTTGTAATAATGGCTGAATATATATAAAGCAAAAATCTACATCAACTGACACCACACACACAGTGGACCAAACACAAAAGAACGCTGATGATGAAGGTTTAGAGGCCTTCGAAAACAGCTAGTTGTTCCGTTTAACTATAATTTTAGCAGAATATTTACAACTAACTTTGGTGTTAATTGTTCATTAATAATTATCACATGTAATTTGCCTTACAAAGTGAAACGAACTTTAGCATGATCAAATAATCATAAATATAGAAGCGATTTTTTTATAATACTGGCATAACAAAGAATAGCAAACAGTTGAATTTTGCCCCATAATATACATGAATTTTTTTTTTGCTTCAATAACACTTAATTATTTTAGCAAATTATTTTTTATTAGCAAAATCTATTTATGGACTTCAAAGTTAAATTATTACAACCACTTAAAATAGTTTGAATAAACTAAAGAATAATTAAAAACATTTTTCAAATATCTATCGCATTGCCCACGAACTTAAATATTTATGTGATTGTAAAATCAAAAAATAAAAAGCAAATCAACATAATAAATTGTTTAATTCACACCTGTAGTGATAAATTTAGCATTATAAATATAAAAAAATTTCATATTAACACTGAATGTAAAAAATAGACTATGATTCAGGTACTAATTTTATTTGCTTAAGAAAAACTTTATTATTTTTTTTTTTCAAGCATTTTAATATAAATTTTTCAACTTTTGCGCCCCATTTCAACATCTGTATATTGAATTAGTGGCCATAAATGATATTACAGAAAATACTTTATTAAATAGTTGGAGTAATCATGAACAAAATAAAAAAGAATAATTTCAGCTAAAGGCAGGCATTAACTCTCTGCTCGGAGAATGTAAAAATATTATAGAAATAGTTTTAGGTGTGACGCACCGAATTGATTAGACAGTCTACACCCGATAACAGTGTGTACAGCGTGTCTCAAAAACTGCAACGAGTCTGAAGGTCGCTCGGAGTATGTCAATCGGTAACATGGGAATTAACTGCCTGGTCCAGATCAGAGTTGCATTTTTGCCTTACGATTATACATGAAAGCGAATACTAGCCTTACATTGAGATAATAGGACATACAGCCCTAATCTGAAAAAAATTCTCCGGCTGTTTTTTAACTATTCCTTGTTTCCCTAGATATTAAAAAAAAATATTTGCAAACTTTCAGGTAAAACAAACTAACTGGAAACAAATCAGCTGATTTCGAACATTCGAAATTCTCGCCCACTTTTTATATCTCTCACCATCTGTTTAGAAGAGGAAGATTTTATTATCGGAATAAATTAATAATATGGGAATTATTTTCCAAGCAGGATTTAGAATGAAAAAGTTTAGACTATGAGTCTTTGAAGAAATACTTCAAAACTCGGACTTCAACACAAGTACGAAAAAAATTAACTAAGACACTTACGTACCTTTTCACAATGTATGGTTAAAAGATAACAGAGACTTTAACTGCAAGTTTTGTATGAAGAACTGTCAGTTAAAGTTCACCTTAACTCTTAACCATACATTGTGAATACAAAGCAACAAAAGGAAGTACATATTACGCGAACATGTTTCGCTGCCAGAAAGCTTAAAACACCCGTTGAGTATAAGCCACCTCTACGCACATCTACCGGAGGTTGGGCAAGAAGCGATACTGAAAAAGGTAAAATATTTGCTGAGCACTTAAACTCCGTTTTTACGCCAAATATATGTACTGGTGTTGCTGATTTGCCGAATATAGTCGCTCTACCCCCTCAACACATAAAGTTTAAGACGCGTGATTTACAAAAATTAATTGCCGAACTCAACCCGAAGAAAGCTCCGGGTATTGATGGAATTAGTAATCAGATGCTGATGAACTTGCCTCGTATTGCAATGAGAATCCTGTTATTCATATTTAATGCTATTTTACGACTGGAGTATTATCCACACAACTGGAAACTTGCCAAGGTTAAAATGATTCCAAAGCCGGGCAAAGATATAACAAAGGCTGAGTCATATAGGCCAATAAGTCTACTATCTACAATGTCAAAGCTTTTCGAAAAACTGCTCAAAACAAAATTGTCCCCAATTCTAATTAGTAGTGGGTGCATACCAGACCATCAATTTGGTTTTAGAAGTCAGCATAGCACCATTGAACAAACTCACAGATTAGTTCAATTTATAAGAAGAACTTTTGAGGGAAAAAAGTATTGTTCTGCGCTGTTTATTGACGTTTCCCAGGCATTTGATAAAGTGTGGCATGAAGGCCTTATTTTAAAATTGAAGACTTACTTACCAATAAACATTTTAAATCTTTTGGAAAGTTACATTATTTCCCGTAAGTTCACTGTTGCGGAAGGAGACTTTACAAGTAGGCCTGAAACAATTTCATCTGGTGTGCCACAGGGGAGTATACTGGGACCAGTTTTATATTTAATTTATACTTGTGATATGCCTGTGAGCAGTAGTATCCATACTTCCACATTTGCCGACGATACAGCCTGCCTTAGTATGCATGAAAACCCTGATGAGGCATCCCGCAAACTCCAGGAACACATTAGCCAGATGGAGCTTTGGTTAAACTTATGGAGAATCAAGGTAAATGAACAAAAGTGTGTTCAAGTAACATTTACTTTACGAAGAGATACTTGTTCCCCCATTCGGATTAACAATCAAGTTGTTTCTCAACATTCACATGTGAAATATCTTGGTATACACCTTGATCGACGACTTACATGGAAACACCACATTGATTCTAAGTTAACTCAAATGAAACTTAAACTAGCTCAGGTACATTGGCTGATTGGTCGAAATTCAACACTTAGCCTAGACTGTAAACTTTTAATATACAAGTCGCTTTTAAAGCCAATATGGTGCTACGGAATTCAACTATGGGGCACTGCTTCAGCTTCAAATGTAGAGAAAATTCAACGCAGGCAAAATAAAATTTTACGTATGATAACATCGGCTCCATGGTACATCAAAAATTCAAATATACATCGTGATTTGAATATGCCACTAGTGACTGAAGAAATTGCAAAATACGCTGGCAAATATTTAACAAAACTCGAGTCACATCCTAATCCGCTTGCCCGTAATATTTTGAACTTTACTGGACACATCCGCCTAAAAAAGAGGGACACAATGGCTCTTATTCACAGCACTCCAGATGGGACTTCTTGAAAATACTTTTATTTTTTTCCTTTTGATTATCACTACTTACATATGTATTATATATAACTACTACTAAGCTTATATCCGACATTGGTCGGGCCTAATTATATTTTTTAGATTTAAGATTTGAATACTTATTGTTAGTTCATTTATGAAGATACAATAAATAAAAATCATGCATAAAAAAAAAAAAAAAAAAAAAAAATTTTTTGAATTACTTCCAACATTTTGAACAACTCTATACATAACCCTCGAAAGCATAAACATACATACATATCGATGGCTTAATACAAGAAAGGCGTAACTCGAATTTCTTATATTTTATAAGAGAAGGAAAAAACTGAATAGCATTTACGTGCAAAATATATAAAACAAAATTTAAGTGGCCATAACTCTTTTATTTTTAACTACAACATACTTACGTTTTTTTTAGGAGGGATGTAATTGTACATTGGCTACCAGAAAACGTTAAATTTGCGATTTTGAAAAAAATGGAGATGCGGCCATTTAATATTAAGCCATCGATATATATGTATATCATTCACTATACAAAGCCCTAACACATTATTTTTTTAAATCGAGTTTATTGTACATCTAATGTATCGAAAGAGGGTGGCGTTGGCTGAAGTAGTTAGCACGAAGGTCCAGGATTCGAGCCCCCGCCCTCCGACAGTCATTAAATAACAACACCAACATTTTTCTGGTATGCATTAGTGTCTCTTTGTATCAGTTGTTGTAAGAAAAGTTCTAGTGATAAAGAGATAGACAGGTCAATAAACTTTAACGGCTTCAGCGGATGCTAATCCTAATGTAACATCAGAGCGCCCTTCTTCGTCGGTATTGTATAGCAGAATCATCGGCGAAGTAAAATAACTCATAAAATGGCTACTAAGCACAGCTTCAAAATTTAATACGCCTCATTGACACCAGAGCGCTTCCTTATTAAAAACGTGCAAAAAAAGCAGATTTGCAAAAGAATGAAGCTTTCCTCTATATCTTCCTTCACCACCTTTCTTCTCTAGCACTATCCCTTCTCTATCACCACCTCTCTCACTATCTTCTCTTCACAGGTATCACAAAGGGATCATTGTATTGGACCCAAGTGAGCTGGACTCTAAATTTCAGGCTTCCTTACCAGCAGCCTGCTAACCTAACCCAAGACCGGGTTTACATCTGTGTGCCATGTGCCCAAAAAAGCGTAACCACTAATTACTAATGGAAAACAGTTTCATTCAGACATGTGTTTATTGAGTTAAACAGTTTCCAATCGTGTTGGATGCTATAATATTATCTATTAGTTATGCATGAAACTGTTTAAGTTAATAAATACGTGTCTGAAGCAAACAGTTTTTCATTAGTAATTAGTGGTTACGCTTTTTTTAGGCACATGGCCTAATATATCTAAAAATGCAAAAAAAATTGGTTTTAAAAAAATAATGAGTTGGGGCCTTTCTATATCAAGGTAATGATACATAACTGCCAAAATAAAATCTCTTAGTTTTCCATACAAACTATTTTGCTTTTACAGTATGTGTGTTCGCGTCCGTCCCATTGTGATAATTTCGATAGAATTGTTTGTATATTTTGCGACCTCTTTTCGGCTTGAATACAAGGGAAAAAAATTTATATAAATAACACTCAGATTCAAAAACATTTCAAACTCTTTTGGGATTTCTGAAGAAGTTCTTTTTTCACATCCATCCATCCAACATGTTGGATGTTTCGAGTGTATTGGGTTGAGTGTGGCAGGGAAAGTAAATAAAGTATAAATCCGTGCACAATTGAGAGTACAGCGGATTCGACTCTTGGGCGCAATTGCTTTAATGGATGGATGGATGGATGGTTGTTTGTTTTATACATGGATAAATAATTCGTTACGTGTGTGCCCATATGTTTCATTACAAACACAAACAACAACAACAACAACAGCACTAGCAGCAGGAACAACTACAGCATACAAAAACAAACAAACTGAAAACAATTTAAGTATAAGAATTTCCAAATATATTTTTTTATTTAACAAAAAACTTCTTCTTACAAGAAGAGCGGGGAAAATAAGTACAATTACATATCTGCACATAGTGAGTGACGCGTGTAGTTGCGTGACATTTAATCATGAACTTAATACTAATGAGGTGTTAAAATGTAATTTTTCCTTTAATTGTGATTCATTTTTATACGAGGAAAGAACTCATTAGATACACTGTGCAACAGTTTCGAACTATTTCAAAAATTGCGGGGTTCTGGCAATGTATTGTGGTAGAGGAGACCAAAAAAAAACGTGTGTTGGCGTTTTGAAAGATCACAGCGGGGTTAAAGTCCGCCCCCCTCAACCAGCCTTCTCCTTTGGCCATCATACAGCATATCGAAACTATGTGTTCTTTACAACTGAGCTGTAGGGTACATATCAGAGAATGACAATGAGTACTCAAAAAATAAATATATCTAAGTAAATAGTCTTAACTGAGTATAATCATAAGTGTATCACATATTTCAAGCAAACATGACTATAGTCGATTCCAACATCTTTTGTATGTTGGAATCGACTATCTCTACTTGGTTTATGCGAAAAACTAAAATACGCTACAACTATAAATGAAAAAGCACATGCGTATCAAGCTCATTAACTCTCTGTCATAGTTATAGTCTGAGTATGCTTATACTAAAGGTACGGTCACACTTGACAAACATTTGCCTAAAAAAGCGTAACCAGCAAATACTAATGAGAAATCTTTTGCTGCAAACACGTGTTTATTAAGTTAATTAGTTTCGTATTTAACAAATACGCAAAGTTACAGAATACAATATTATTGGAAACTATTGAACTTAATAAACACGCGTCTGAATCAAAAGATTTCTCATTAGTATTTGCTGGTTACGCTTTTTTGGGCAAATGTTTGTCAAGTGTGACCATACCTTAAGACTATGGATATTTACTCGGACAAAAAAAATATGCCCACGATACTCGGGATATTTATTCATCATTCGCCACCGTATGCATACATTTGTGTATATATAGATACATATAAAATGAAATGTGCAATGTGTTTTGGCTGTTTGAAAACTGCGCTTCGTGTGTGTGTGTGTGTGTAAATAAAATAGCCCTTTATATACGCATACGTAACCGATTAATACTCATAGTATTTTTATACTTATGCGTATGATTGTGGCTCATACAGTCTTTAAATTTTAGTTATAGTTGTTTGTGCTGGGTAATTTAAAAAAATTTTATAAACATAGTTGTTGGTTGTTTAAAGTTATACGTACTCGTTTTAAAAATTATGCGTGTGTTTTTTTTATGGGCGTGTTTTTTATTTTAAGCTGTACGCATTTATACTTTTTTGACGCCCAATGACACTTTTGTCATTCTTACTTATTTTAAGTAAATGAGCGATATGCTCAGCAACTTTGTGGAAAACATTAAGGCAATTATTTTCTTTGGTTGGTTTTGCTTAGGGCAAAGTTCGTATTTTATGAAACCGAATTACATTGTATAATTAATAAATTAATTGTAAATATTTTTACAAACACTAGCAGAACGGAACAACATGCTGTTTTTAACACATGTAATTTGTTTTTATGAAAATACGAACTTTAGCCTTATAAAAACCAAACAGAGAAACATATGAAGTTCGAATAAAAATTATTAACCCTCTAACTCCCTCATATAACGTAACAAATGGTAAAACAAAACCACCTACAAAAAGGGAAAGGTCGGGAATGAAATGTTCTACAAACACGTTGACCAAAAAAGTTTACTTAAAGTCTTCAAGGGGATCTAAGCTTCAAAATAAACCTGAACTCCAAAAACTATTAAAACCGTGTTTAAGAGTTAATTTCGTACATATGTATTCACAATTAGTATTCGGTAAAGAATAACTTTTAGACCTTACGTTTAGGGTACAAGATGCGTTCTTTGAGTTTTCCTGATTTTTGCTGCTTGTGTTAAGTTTTGGCCTTTGTTCGGTGTGTTCTCACATATCCTGCCATAACAGCCAAAAAGGCTTAAGCGACATATTTTTTTTTTAAATTCATAAATAATCGATTTTCGCCAAAAAAAAAATTAAGTTCAAAATATGTCAGTTAAGCTTTCTTGGCGGTTATGGCTCGATATGTCGATATGACTGGATCTGCTCAAGAATTGATCTCTAGCTCAATAATTTTAGATAAGTATGCTCATAAATACAATGCATATTTTAAAATTGTAAAAAAATTCGGAACTAGTTCCAAAGGTTTACCGCTTTCACTTCCTTCCTATGACAATCATGTGTTAAATTCATTGATGTTTTACCACAACTAGCACTACTCGAAGGTGAATTCATCAATGTTGTAACTAATGATTTGTCTGTTAAGTTTTTGCTGGGAATGAATATAAATAACGTCTAATATTAACTTCATTAAATTATATTTCAATTAAATTTTTTTTCTGGTTGCTTAAAAAAAGATTCTACGCCTTAACAGAAATCTTGGTTTTTTTTTTTCATTCATTGAATGATGATGATCTTCCGTGTTCTGGGATTACGCCTACAGTCGTGTACAAAATGTATTCAAGCAACATTTGTCTATTTCTAATTAAATGCATAATGATCAGAAGCTTACAGCTTGGAAGTTAAGAAGAATTTTTCTTCTGGTTGTGTTTATTATCTATCCAACACTTGTTATTTAATGACAATTTATCACTTAATACAAGTAGGCACGCAGGCAGGCAGGCAAGCAGCCAACCAGACGGACGGACAATTATTCAAGTTGGCAAATTCAAAAACTACATGAATAAAAATTAGTCAAATTGAAACATGCTTACATACATACTTTGGCTAGATGGATACAAGAAGCACTAAATTACACTAAACTAATGTTGAACAATATTTAAGGAAGAAAGAAGCAAACAAAAAAAAAAAAAAAGAAAACGACACTCATATACACATTTTATTTGTATGTTGAAGAGTAATAAATCTTAAGAATTTATTAAACGAAAACTTCTTTTTCAATAACTAAATGGCGACAATAGCAATATACGAGGGCGGTTCGGAAACTTCTTAGCCTAGCACAAAAAGCGCGGTATAAACAGAAAAAAGTTAAGTGTTTTGGAAACTTTCATCTCTGCTATGAACACATGTTAAATTTTGTTTCGATCTGGCAACTCCTTCATATAGAAACAGGTGTTCACAAAAGACGTATCCGCGATTTTTTAACAATGGGAAAATTAGAAATGCGTGGTGTCATTAAATATTTACATAAAAAAGGTTTATCGGGACAAGAAATTCATAATGATATGGTGAATGGGTTAGGTGGAAGTACTCCTTCATATGCAACAGTAAAAAATTGGGTTGTTGAATTTAAACGTGGTCGTACAAGCATTGAAGATGAACCACGTAGTGGACGTCCAAAAACAGCAACAACAACAGAAATTGTAGCCAAAGTGCATGATATGGTATTAAATGATCGACGAATAAAAGTGCGTGAAATAGCTAATATCATGGGCATCTCAAATGATCGAGTCCATTTAATTTTGCATGAAGAACTACAGATGAAAAAGCTATCTGCAAGATGGGTGCCGCATTTGTTAACAGTCGACCAAAAACGCATAAGAATGAACATTTCTCAAGCTTGTTTGGATCGTTTTAAGCGAAATAAAATGGATTTTAAGCGTCGTTTCATAACTGTTGATGAGACATGGATCCACCACTATACCCCAGAGACAAAAGAACAATCCAAACAATGGACTGAAGCTGGAGGAAGTGCCCCAAAGAAGGCAAAAACAATTCAATCGGCTGGTAAGGTTATGGCAACGGTTTTTTGGGACTTCAAAGGTATTTTATTGATTGACTATCTGCAAAAGGGTAAAACAATAAATTCAGAGTACTATTGCAACCTTTTGGATCAATTAAATGTACAAATTCGAGAAAAACGTCCTGGCTTACAACACAAAAAAATCACTTTTCATCAAGACAACGCACCAGCGCACAAGAGTGTTTTAACAATGGCTAAAATCAACGAATTAAAGTACGAGTTGCTTGACCACCCACCTTATTCACCTGATTTGGCTCCCAGTTACTTTTACCTGTTCCCAAATCTAAAAAAATTCCTTGCTGGCAAGCGTTTTACCTCAAATGAAGATGCAATGACAGTTGTAAACCACTATTTTGAAGACCTTGAGGAAAACTATTTTAATCAAGGGATAGAATTGCTAGAAGAGCGTTGGACTAAGTGTATTGAAGTTTCAGGAGATTATATTGAAAAATAAAAATATTTTTGAAAAACTAACTATTCTCCTTCATTGATAGGCTAAGAAGTTTCCGAACCGCCCTCGTATTTGCATACAGTCATATAAGCACTCATGAAGATGGTAATGACGACGATACTCTTCTACTCACTACTTCTGACTCTGTGACGGCGACAAACGGCAAACGACTACGGCCAAAAATGACAGTAAAGCCACAAATGCGCTTTCGAGGCATAAAAATAAAAGACGTGACAAAGATACACAACTTGGCAATAAATACAGCTTTAAATTAAACAAGATTATTGTAAAAAAAAAAATATACATACATGTATGGATAAAAAAAATATTATTGAGGCATAATTCAATATACGAGTATGTACATATGTATGTTCATTTATGTATTCATTCCTTCAAACATGAGGAAAAGTGCAAAGATACGACCAACGGCAACGCACGCGCAACAGAGAACATACTCGTAACAGGAGAATATTGCAAATACACTTATCCCTCGATTTACGCGATACTTTTTTTACACGATTTCACTTTTACACGGTTATTTTGGTTGTCGTGCAAATTGGGAGATTTATGAAATACCTCGATTTACACGATTTTTTATGTGTTTTATTGAATATTTTATGAATTACATTAATTTTGTTTTTGTTTTTATGCATAGCATTTATTTTGTTTAATGAATAAAGGTTTATTTTTATGTGTTTTGAGTAAACGCTTCTGATATTTTAAAAACTAAGTTGAAATACATATGTGACGCGCAAAATAGAAAGGGACCTAAGGGTAAAAACCGGTTTTGTTCAGGAGAGCCATTTTAAAGATTTAAATACTTGTATCTTTGGTGTACCATTAATTTCATAAAACGCGTATATCTCTGGGAGGGAACACTTTTGGGGCATGGCATCGGTCTCATTCGATGCTTAGATGTTGTCCACATCAAAAAAAAGTGACAACTGATTTTTTTTTTACCCTTAGGTCCCTTTCTCTATGCGCTGTCGCATACATATATAATTTCTTAATAAAATCAATTTTTCACCCGATTCTGCCTTTATTTTCCGATTTGCACGATTTTTCATACAAAAATTTAAAATTTCGATTTACACGACTTTCTCAGCAACGTATCTATCATGTAAATCGACGGATAGGTGTACTGCAAACAGCAAAATTAATATATTACTCGTATAAAAAAAAAACACGGAAATTAATAAATACATACGTATGTATATTGTAATAATTTTGCAAACTGTGAAATTATTAAAATGCTTTCAATTCTCACATCCACTTAGGAAAAAAGAAAAGTAACTTTAAATGGGATTGTTAATTTATGGCCGAGGGTTCTAACATGCAATTCGTTTTACGACTTTACGCGGGGTACGAAATCAGAAAGAAGGAAACGTATGATTTACATCAAAGATGAAGAGGAACCCTATTGTTTTCTCTCCTCTCCGATGTCCGTCCCTGCGTTTTTACGTCTGTCCATCACAGGCTGTTTTCTCGAGAACCGTAAGAGCTACTCACCTGAAATATTTACAGAATATGTAAAACGTTGGACGCTACAACAGTAAAAAATTAAAGGATGTTCTAAAGCGAGCAACGAAAAATGTTGTAGTCCTAATGTAATATACAAACAAATATATATAGACACTTGAAATTTTAAATTTTTAACTTTATGCAGACTACAACAATTAACAATTAATGCATAAAACTGATTAACCGCAGCAAACTACCGACTACCAAATGTCAAGGATAGAATACACATGTTTATATGAGAATTATTCTTTTGAAGACAGCAAGGCAACCGGGCGACAGGTTGTTGTCTATGCTGATTCTGTCGTTGTACTCCAATTGAACTAATTTCTATTTCTTTGACTACAATAAGCAAATGCAGTGTTGCCAGTATAATACAAAATGTTGAATGAATGATATCGTACAATTATTTCATATTATTTAGCAGAAACAACATCCAAAAATTGATGTAAAGAATAAATTGATTCATTTCTGTACTTTTACATGAAATAAGTGCATTTTAAAAGAGTACTTAATTTTTATAAATGCAAAATATATGAAAGTGGCAATACTGAACTATGTATTTGTACTTGAATATCAGCTGCAGATGCTGGTGCTGCCGTCTCCAAAATAATTAAGTAGCTGGGTATGAGGCGACAAATGCTGCTAGCGGCATTTGAAGTCGTGTGTTCGTGTAGCCTGCTGTGGTGAATGTGTTTGATGCATGAAACTTAAAAAATCAAAATTAAAGATTATTTCATCAGATAATGTAATTTTGGCAACTTGCTGTATCTTGGAAACCGTAAGAGGCGCAAACTCTTGTAATTTTCAAGAACTTTAAAACTTAAAGATCCCAAAACAAAAAATCGTTACAACAAAAAATCGCCAAAACTAAAAAATCGCTGAAACCAAAAAAAATAATTTAAACTACAATAAATCACCGATAACCAAAAAAAAATCTCCAAAACAAAAACAAAACGCCAAAAATATAAAAAGCACCAAAAACTGAAATAAATCCCAAATACGAGCAAAAATCCCATAAACGAAAAAAGCGCTAAAACAAAGAAAAAGTGCCAAAATTTTAAAAAAGGCTATTCTATCAGGTAAAAGGTGCAGGGTGGTCTATCAGTCATTGATAGGTTTGCCTTTGGGAAACCGTAAGAGTCAAACTTTTGAAATTTTCAAAAACGCTAAACTAAAAAATCAAACATCAAAATATCACCAAATAGCGAAAAAAAATCGCCAAAACTAAAAAAATCGTCAAATCTAAAAAAGCCAAAAATCAAAAAAAAAATCGCGAAAGCTTAAAAAAACGTCAAAACTAAATAAATCGCTTAACCTAAAATAAAACGCCAAAAACCGAAAACATCGCCAAAAACGAAAAATGTCAAAACTAAAAAAACGCCCAGCACTGAAAAAAATCCCAAAAAGGAAAAAAAGCTTCAAAATAAAGAAAACGAGTAATCCATCACGTACAAGGTAAAGGGTATTCTATCAGTTAATGAAATGTTTGCTTTGCAATTTTGACAACTTGCTGCATTTTGGAAACCATAAGAGGCAAACTCTTTTAATTTCCAAAAACGCTAAAACTAAAAAATCCTAAAAAACGAAAAAAAAATTGACAAAAACCGAAAAAATCGCCAAAACGTAAAAAACGCCAAAACTAAAATAATCGCTAAAACTAAAATAAAATAAAGAAGAATTCATCGTACATAAAAAATAAATAAATAAATAAATCGCCAAAAACCGAACAAATCGCCACAAACAAGAAAAAAAACGCCAAAATTAAAAAACGATAAAACTAAAAAACGCCAAAACTAAAAAAAGACAAAAATCAAAAAACATCTCAAAAACAGAAAAAAGCGCCAAAACTAAGAAATAGCCCCAAAACTAAAAAAAAAACGCCAAAAACAGAAAAAAGTTACAGTGTACTTAATTTTTTTTTTTTTTTTTTTTTGTGAAATGTACATCAGGTGAGGGTGGCGTTGGCTGAAGTACACAAACGTGCAAAAAGCAGTGGGGTTACTATGTAATACGAATCGAACGGAAATGTGTTCTAATTGCAATGTTAATAACATACAAATTCGAACAGTTTTCGTTTCGAATCGAATTACATAATAACCTCCCAGAGTTGTAAAAAAGGATGAAGCTTTCTTCTATCTCTTCTGTCACCATCTGTCTTCTCTATCTTTTTCCTAAAGAAGGTAACACCTGGTAATAGTAATAAAAATTAAAAATTTATTGTATAGGCTAAAGTTTGTATAGTATTACATATGTAGGAATTTTTCAAGTGCGAGTCAAAGTTGCACTTTACTGAAGTGATCTAATTGGAATACATTGAGTAAAAAATATTTTAATAAAAAAAATTTTGCTTTTGGTCGACTTGAATATTTTTGAAAAATAAATATGACAACACTGAGTATAATAAGCATTATCCTCTCTCCACCCTTTTCTTATTCTCAAGATTTGACATAATACGCTTTCGCTGTTGAAAAGATGTCATAAGTCTTAAAAGCACACACGAGAGGCGTATTCATGAAAATTCTAATGCCTTTTGAATGTGGTAGATTTACATAATTATGCTTCTCGTGTTCATTACATTGACATAGAAGTAGAAAAATAAACTGCCACCAGTGTCAATTATACAGTAGCCTTCCTTTCCTACTTCAAATCTATACATTTGGGTTTTCCCCCTTTTAGTCATGCATTTACGACTGACTAACTATACAATTCGTATTTATGTTTGTAGCAAATTAATTTTTCTTTTTCATACTTGTTTAATATTTCATTTCCATTTCAATTGCTTTTAGGGTGGTGCTTTGCCATCGACAAATGCAAATATATAAATTTAATTGCTAAAGAATAACTAACTACAACATATGTACCAGAGAACAGCAATGAGTAGTGAAAAAGTGAGTAGACATGAATCATGACTTATAATTTCTTGTACTTAAAAGCACTCATACTTATTGCAGAATGTTGTCTATGAATCATATTCACTCGAAAGTTTGAAGTGCGCATGGAACTCATACTTAGCAACATTTATGATGTTATTGATTTCGAATCTCCTTAACTCAATGCCTATAAAAGATGAAAAATAACCATGATTAACAAAGTTCTCTTTACAAGGTTATATGTTTCTCTTTTGCATTTTTTTGTGTGTGTTTTTGCACAAATTGAAAAACAACGCTATTTACTACTATTGTATACTACTGGCAAACTGTTTAATGACTACACTTTTAAATAAACATACATTCATGAGTTGAGTGAGCTGAATCAATGTGAGTAGTATAAGTATTTTCTTGAAATTAGAAATCAAACTGAGCTGATTTATAAATCAATGTCATTGTTAGTATGTGTAAATCAGAGTAGTTAGTTAAATTTAAAATATGTCTACTCACTTATATTTAAAATTTCATGAGTCACTATGAATAGCGAAAAAACTATTCATTGCCGATCACTGATATGTACTCGTATGTACATACATTGCATTTATCTGTTGCTTTCTTTGTAGTTTAAATCATAAATAAATTATATTTGAATACATGCATGCATACGAGCACATACATACTTATTTTCCACATTTCAATATTCTCTATATATGCACTCTGTTTGTAATAAGTTTAATAGCACTTGAACTTCTAATAAACATTAACTAAATTGTAGAAAGTACGAGTACTAAGAAAATAAATAGTAAAAAAAATGTATGCATAAATATTTTAAAAAAAGAAGGCGCTTGAAAATAATGCAGGGAAAGAAAACGAGTGTATTTGAAATAAAACATATGCAAGTTTATATAAAGGAAAACATATGCTGCTTTATAAATAATAATTATTTTTTAGCAAAAGTGTGTAATTTTTGGCCTTTTCATACAAAAAAAAATGTGTAAATTAGTATTCCTTTTTAATGAAAAAGTGTATTTTCTTCTCCTTCAGTGGTTTAAATGTATTATGTAATATTTTCAACATTCAGTCCTGTTCTGTAAAACGAATCCGAGTAAATTTCTCGTTTTCGAAAAATTAATAATGGTCCTTCGAAGGTGTTTAAAATCAAGTTTTTTTCAGATATGATATTTGAGAATGTAGATAATAGAAAAAAAATTCAAAGAATCTAAAAATATAATTCTATTGTCGGAGTTAGTTTTCTAAAATTGTGCTCGCTTAAAAAAATTATTGTGATATACATATAATTTTTTTGAAATATGTTTGCTTAACCCATATGACAGCAAGGAGACAATTTTTGGAACGTGAGTTCCTTATGGCGCGCCATGCAAATTTTTTGAAAATGAAGAAATACTGGCTACAAATACTGGTAACAGCTATACAGCATCAGTGCGAATGTTTTAGATTTTTAGTCTTTTCTAAATTTTCCGGGGAAGTCCTGGGATTTTAGTATAGTTTTTGGGAATCTCCCACATGGTTTGTGCCTTTCCTAAAGGGTTCGTTTTTTTTTAAACAAGGAGCACGAAACACAGAAAGCGATTTTGATGAAATTCAAACCATAGATAGATCTGAGTCTAAGGAAAGCAGATGGCTATACATTTCTTTTTTTAAATAGGAGCACGAGGAGAGATAGGAGGCAAGATCTGGCTCTTTGAAACTACCTAACCGATTATAATGATATTAAAAATACATGGATAAATCTGAGTCTGGAAGGACACAAACGCTATACATTTTATAAAAAAAAGCAATGTGAGTGCGATCACAGGAGAGATGTGTAAACATCTAGTAATGACATTTTTTTTTTAATATTGGCTTATGGTAACTAAAATAAGATATATAAATTTTTGCCTCTACTGTATGGAAAACTGCATGTATAGTAGTGGAATTATTAGTTGTGGGGGTTTGTGGAGAATTAATTGCTCATATGCAAGTGGAAAACGTCAAATAAAAATTTTGATAAAGCTTGCGACTGTGGGTTTGCAAAATTTGTATTAAAATCTCCATCCATAATAATTGGCATGAGATGGAGATTGTTACCCAATTGTCGTGCACCAGCTTCAGTGTAAGGCAACAGTACATAATGAAGATATGTTAAAATATAATATTATAAATTCTTTATAAAGACTGCTATACATATATATTTTAAACAAATATTTGACATTTAAAACGTTCTTTTATTTAAAAGTTTATATTTATTTTATATTTTTCAACTTTTTAACCAAATTATCCCCACTGGCAACACTATTAATTACACTTCACAAGCAATTTCTATTAAAATTAGTTAATAATTGCTCCTGAAGGTATGCTTTAAAATTCGCTCACACAGATTTGATAACATCTTACTCAAAATTTGTGATTGTATTGTGAAAAAGATTTTTACCCCCTAGCGTATAGATGTTTACACATCAAAAATAAGCCCACAGTAAGGAGCAATTTCTAAGGTAAGTATAACGTATGGAACTACGTTCCTACCCGGTGCCCCATGACACCATGCGTGCGTTCTTTTTTGAACAAAAAACTTTGAATTAAATTCAGCATATTTGAAAGAGCACCGCCGCCGATTTCTTGAAAAATCAGTGAAAAATGGCGTATTTTCTAATAAATTGTTGGTAAATGGGCGAATTTTGAAATATTTGAACTTTGAGCCCAATGTGCGTTCAAGTTTCTGATTAAGTGTTACAATAATTTGCCCGAACTTTTACGAAAATTCAAACTTGATATCTTTCATACATTCTAATATAATAATAATCGGCCCTGTTCTGCAAACCGAATCGATTTGAAATCGCTCGATTTTAGAAAACTAACTCCGATAGTAGAAATATTTTTTAGACTTTTTCGAAAATTGTTGACTTTATTCAAAAAACGCTAAGTTAGCGTTTTTTTATTAAACGCGCTAAAAGGAAAAAAATAGCGTTTGACGTAGTTAAAACGCTCTAAATTTAGGGCGCAAAATTGGCATCGCTGCGTGTTCACCGTTCCTTTATACAAACACATACATACATACATACATACATACTTACATACATATATGTATCTGACACAGTTCAATATATGTAATTGCCTTTTTATATATGTATGTACATACATATATATGAAATATCCAATTAATTTTATTTTATATTTATATTTTTATTTTTTGCTGTCAAACTTGCCAGTACATGAAATCAACATGGATCCAATCCCATTACGGGGTTACACTTATTTGCTGGTCTTAAAGCATATTGTACTCGTACTTAAGCCAATAGTTAATTGACTTTTGTTATTGGATACATATGTTATCTATCAACTTTTCCACTCGCTCTGAATAGTCAATTTCGTTCCGATATTTAATTTATTTTTTAATAAAATCTTGTAAAAAATAAATTAATTCCAGTAATTGTATTTAAAAAAGAACGCCACAATATGTTTGTTACATTAAAACAAATTACATACTTCTTTTTTTTTAGTATGTAGCAATAAAATTAAAAGCAACAAGTTGCTTACTTGTCGCATTATCTGCCACATGGTGATTTCCTCTTGTGCCTTAAATGAAATGTAATGAAATAAACAGCAGCGATAATAAAAATAAAACGTTTCAAGAATTTGTTAGTTAGTTTGGTGCACACACACATACTGTGTGTTAATTTTTATTTTGTTTGATACAATTTTTTTTCTTCTTGTATTTTTTGCCATTTCATGCTAAATTGGCAGCTTTATTGCATAATTTATGCCGCACACAAAGCAAATGTGTGAAAATATTTTTAAACACTGCAACAAGAAGAACTTGAACAGATACAAATGCACTCACACACACACACACGCACACACAAATGCACTTACATACGATCTTTAAGCAGCTATAAAATTATTGTTGTCGGCAACATTTGACAAATACAAAAAAGTTTGGGTTTTTTTCTAAGGCACACACACACACACACACACACACTTTCAGTGCAATTGGCGCAAACATATGTATGTTCCCGTATGCAGGAAAACATGCATGGCATAAACGAGGGTAGTTTCAAAAGTAGGTTTTAGTGTTTAAAAAAACTTGTAATTATTATTAAAAAATAATTTTTATGAAACTTCGCACACACATTAACTTTTTTCTAGCAAAGGAGTTTTGTTTAGGGTTGAAGGCGGGAAGTGTCCATGGTATCAGAAACAATACCTGGAATGGGGAAATCGTTAAATACAAAATTAATGCCGAAATCAAGCAGTGAGCAATGAAATGACTTCAAATATCGAAACTAAACATAATAAAGGGTGTTTTTTTTTTTTTGTTAGATGCATAAAACTTTAAGTTGGCAACACTTTTTTAACTAGCGGCCATTTTGTCGGCTGTCAAGTGATTTAAGTTTAGTTTGGTTTGGCATTTCAATTTGAATAGACTGACGCCTGAACAACGTCCATTTTACGGTGAACGTAATCGTCCATCAGAACAATTAAAACGATTAACTATGGAACGTTTTCGCACCACGTTTACTCTAAAGCAAGAGCAAGAGCAAGACCCGAACCAGTCTATCCGCCATGACTACTGACTGGTTCATCAATTGAATAACCATGATTTGCATGAGCTGTGATTTCTACAAGACGTCGCAACCTGCCTGCGCTGTGTGTTCGTGCCACAATTGATTTATTGAAGGAAACGTTTGGTAACTACATAGTTTCACGTTTCGGACCCGTGAATTGGAATCCAAGATCATGTGATTTCACGCCGCTAGACTATTTTCCGTGAGGATATGTGAAGTCGCTAGTCTACGCCGATAAGCCCGAAACGATTGACCACTTGAAGGATAAAATTCGCAGCGTTATTGTCAATATACGGCCACAAATGTTGGACAAAGACATCGAAAATTAGACTACGTCCGAGCCAGCCGTGCCAGTCATATGCCAGAAGTCATATTTAAATTGTAATGCTAGAAGATCATCTTTCGAAGAAAGTAAATTTCATGTCAATCTAAAATAATCATGTTTGTTGTATTCCATTTCAAAGTTCTATACCTCTATAAAAAAAACACCCTTTGTAATACTAAATAAAATAATATAGGGTGTGTTGTGTTTTGATTTCAGAGCTTAGTTCAGGAAATATTGTTTTAAATATAAAAACTTTCCCAAACCAATTCGGTCTAGACACTATCAAAATAATCATCAATCATTGCAATAGTATTTGTAAAAATAAGTTTCAATAGAAACGCGCCAAGAGTTCGGAAACAAATTCGAAATTCGGTTCGGAGAGCTTTTCCATAAACATATAAAAAAAATAATGGGTTGTGTTTTGATTTCAGAGCTTAGTTCAGGAAATATTGTTTTAAATATAAAAGCTTTCCCAAACCTGTTCGGTCTAGACACTATCAAAATAATCATCAATCATTGCAGTACTATGTGAAAATGAGATTGTATACGAAAGCGCCAATAGTTCGGAAACAAATTCTGAAATCGATTCGGAGAGGTTTTCAATAAGAATGCGGTCTAGACACTACCAAAATGGTCAGCAATCATTGCGGTAGTATTTGTGAAAATAAGTTTGTATAGGCAACAAATTCGCCGATTCAAAGATAGTGAGCTCAGTTAGATATCTTAAAATAATAAATCGATTCGGTTTCGAAAATTTTCGAAAACAAAATTTTTACCAAACTGTTTTTCTTCGAGTACAAATTTTAAACAGCTCCTAACCTTAAAAGACACGTCGATTGCTGCCAATTTGTGTAAGATCGGGTGATTCGTTAGGAAGATATCGTTGACAAAAAAATTTCGAAAAAAAACATTTTCTAATAACCTCAAAAGTCTTAGTCAAATTAATTTAAGATATTCACTGACTTTTATAGATTTAAGAAGTGTAGCTTAGCGGAAAGTTTCAGGGTCAATTGATTCCTATAATTTTTTTTAATTATTACCCCTTATTCCAGTTGTCAACATGGACCTCACTTGAATACAATACCACTTACTACTCACCTTCGAGAAAAATGTTGCGTTATTGACAGGCTATTTCTTTTCCCTAAGGTCTAGAAAATAGTATCAGCCTGTCAATAGCAGTCAGCTGTGGGGCAGACAAACCCCCATTCTTTTGTTATTGTATTCACGTGACGTCCATGTTGACAACTAGAATAAGGGTGATTATTCTAATGATAAGCGTAAAATTTAACATTTTGCTGATTAGCAGAATATTTTTGCGCATAACTGACAACAATAAAATCAACAAGAATTGCAAAGAAACTTTCTATGACTTTTAAAATTCTACACTTACAAACATTTTAACGTTTATTACACGATTCGAACAGAGAATGATTGCACTCCCATAACAACTAACTCGCCATTATTATAAACATTAACACAAACTTAAAATTGTAAATGCGAAAATTAAAAGAAAAAAAATTATATAAAAAAAAATTGTCAGTAATAATGACGATAAAAATTAAAACGACGATGACAACGACTTCATTGACACTTTAAATTAAGTGTCATTTTATTTTTTTTTTTTTATTTTTACAAACTAAATGATGGAATTCCTTCATTCCCTTGCCACCACTGGCAAATGTCATTGGGGCTAACTAACATTAAACAACAAACAAGCACACGCTCATTTACAATGTTGAGGGAATTAAAAAACAAAATGTTGTGAAAATTTATTGACAGCCCAACTAAATAAAAATTACACAAACACACAATACAAACAGGAAAAAATGACAGCGGCGGTAACAAAACTCCAATAACTCACACACTTGTACAAATACTTAATCAAACTGACATAGAGGAGCAGAGACGGAAAAGTGAAACAGCAAAATGATACATAATACAATGAAATGTTGCACATTTTAATTTTTTTATTGTTTTATTAATTTTAATTTTTTTTTTTATTTATTGTAGGTTTTGATTTCTTTTAAGTCCTCCCATAATGGTTTAATTAAATTTTTTTTCAGAATTTTAAATGTTAAATAAAACGATAATTTTTGTACATTGTTTTGACATAAAGTTAACGAGAATATACAATTATTTTGGTCTTTGAAGCAGTCGTGAATAAAAGAGAAGTTGGCTTTTAAAACTAAATTTGGAAAATGTGTTGAATATTTTAAACAATGTTCAATAGAAGAAAATTTCACCGTCAAAAAATAATATTTAATAGAAATTGGAGTCCACAAATCTTGAGATAAATACTGTATAATCACCTTTATCGTGAATAAATTGTGAAATTTTTGTTCCCATAAAGGGAAATTTGGTATCGCTCATTGTATGGGTACGTTTGTTCCCGCTATCAATGCCTAGTGAATGTAAAAAACGGGAATTAAAAAAAGGCAACACATTGCAATTTGTGTCAAAGGGAAAATATTTCGAGGGAAAAACAATTCACGATAGGGATGAACGAAAGGAAAAATGGAAGGCATATTATACAATTTTGCAACTTTGGCAGCACTTTGCTTAAAACACTGTTTCTTTTTTAATTTATTTCAAAACGTTAACTTATTGCAACTAAAACAAGATCTAAGTTATTCAAATGGGCGGAAAACTGTTAAAATAGCAATTTTTTTAAGAAAATTTCTGTGCAAACTAAACAGTGTGACCAGCTACGAAAAAAAAATTGCATCAAAATCGGATTTGAAATAATTTTAGCATTTAGAATTAGAAAACTGAAAAATATTAATACAAAATTTTTAAACACATTTTTTTAAGTCCAAAAAACAAAATAAATAAAATAAATAATACAAAAAATTTTTAAGAAATATCGAAATGAAAATAATATTTTTATACAAAAAATTAAAAAAATACTTTAAAATAAAAAATATTTATTAATCCATACAAGAGCACACACAACTACATAGAAAAAATATTTATTTAAAAATTTCCAATAAAAAAACCTATCAAAAAATTCCAAATTATTTGTAAATTGTCTAGAAATATTTTGTATTTATAAATTTGAAATACAATTTTCCTGCTTTATTATTTAGTTTTTGGAAACGAAGCTGGATTTCAGTTTTTTTTTATGTATGGAAAAAAATATTTTTTTTAATATATATAAAGTTTTCTTTTTTTTAATCGCTGTCTAAATAAATAAATTAATCGCTTTAAAAAATGTGTTTTACGAATATTTAATCAGGGCTCGAATTGTCACGTTGGTGAGTGTATCAAAAGATATAATCGTATGAACGTAGTGGCACGCAAACGGATCGTAATTTCCCTTACAATTCACAATAGTTCCACAGCACTTTAAATAGTACATTAAATTCACAATAGATGTAGAACTGTCAAAATAATTTCAAAATGTAATTGAATTTTACAAATGTAAATATCGAAACGGCATTATAATTTTATTATTTTTTTTAGAAAGGGGATAGTGTTAGATAAAACGCGCGGTGAAGGAATGCATAGAGGAAAGCTTCATTATTTTTTTAACAACTCTGCTTTTGGCAAGTGTTTTTAATTTTATTTTTATTTTTAAGTAATACATTTTTGAAGCCGATGGAGGCCGCAGGATGTTACTTACATCAGGATTTATGTATATCTGCTGAACCCGGTGATGTTGTGTCCAGTGAACTATGCCTTCGTCACTTGAACTTTCCTACAACTGACACAAAGGCACACTTATACACATCAGAAAAATGCGTAATGTTTTCATGTGTGTCGGAGACTGGGCCCGAAGCCAGGATTTTAATTTTTTTATTTTTTATTTTTTTCTTAACGTGCTAACTACATCAGCCAACGTATTATAATATAATTTTTAATAGAAAGTTTTGTATTAAACTCTTGATGATAAAATTATTCACTGTACTTACATGAAAGTCAATTAAATTACAGTAAAAGTTTACGCTTACCTAAAACGAAAAGAAGAAACACAGAAAAAATTAAACTTCATTATGATGAATAAGGATTAATAAAAAAATTAAAAACTTTTTACTGAAAACACGCAACTCAAATAAAAGCATTTATTGAATGGGATAAAATGAATGATAGTTCACAGGCTCTTTTCTCGAGAACCGTAAGAGCTACGGATCTGAAATGTTGTCCGTTACAGCAACAAATAGATGGTAGTTAAAAATTTTGAGATGTTCTAAAGCGAGCAACGAAGCATTTTGAAATCTTAATGTAATACACATATAATTATATGCAGAGGCTTAAAATTTTAAAATTCAGTGTATTTTTATACAGGCCAGTTAACACCAGTTAACACTGAACATTAAAAAATCTAAATTAAAGGGTATTCTATCAGTTAATGTAATTTTGGCTATGTAATTTTGACAGCTTGCTGTATCTTGGAAATCGTGGGAGGCAAACTCTTGAAATTTTCATAAGCGCTAAAACTAAAAAATCTCAAAATAAAAAAATAAATACCAAAATGAAAAAAACGCCAAAATCCGAAAAAATTTACAAAACGAAAAAAAGCGTCAAACTAAAAAAAATCTCTAAAACTAAAAGAAATCACCAAAAACCGAAAAAATCACCAAAACTACAAATATTTCCAAAATTAAAAAAAATCGCCAAAATAAAAAAACGCCAAAAACCGAAAAAGTCGCCAAAACGAAAAAAGCGACAAAACTAAAAAAAAATCACTTTAACTAAACTAAATCGTCAAAACCGAAAAAAATGCCAAAAACGCAAAAAAAGCTTAAAAATTAAATAAACGCTATAAAACCGAAAAAATCCCAAAAAACGTAAAAAATGTTAACCTATATATTATACATATATGTACAGGTTAATGTTCGTATAATATTGCGTGTCTAGAGTCCGTACGGAACACTTCGTGTGCGAGTCAAAGTCGCAATTTACTGAATTTTGGCTTAGCACCCTTGCATTGACTCTATTTAAATTTTTCAAAACTAAAATTTAATATTTCTTAAAAAGCATAAATGCACATTTCGTAAGTAAGCATTTCTCTACAAAACTGCATTATTAGATTTTTGGTAATTGAATGGAAAAAATATAAAGTTTTTGACACTATGCGGCTTATCAAGATGCAACTGGCGCATTTGTACGTTTTAAAAATTCCTAAAGATATTTATTCATGCATATTATTATACCCTTTACCAACAAAAATGGTAAAAGGGTATATATAGGTTTGTCATTCCGTTTGTAATTTCTATAATATCAATAAGCGACCCATATAATATATATATTCTGGATCCTTATGCATAGGGAAGACGAATAAGCGATGTCCGTCTGTCCGTCTGTCCGTCTGTCCGTCTGTCCGTCTGTCTGTACGTGAAATCGGTTTTCCGAAGCTCCCAGAAGAGCTAGAGACTTCGTTCTTGGACTGGTGTGTCAGAAATTTTCCAAAATAGATTGGTATTGAAATTCACCAAAATCGGGCAGACGATTGCAGAGCTGGAAAACTTAAACTTCATTTTGCCATATAAAAGTAACTCCCGAAAACAAATTTTTATTTTTTTTTAATAAATGTACATATTTTACACTTCAGTACGACTAAAATTGGAATTTTAAATTAAAAAAATACAAAAAAATTAAAAAGACGTTTCCAGGGTTGGAAAACTTTAACTTTTTGTGTTATGTAAAATTAACTATGTCTAAAACTATATTAGTATTTTCTCGAGAACCGTAAGAGCTACAGACCTGAAATTTGGACACAGTATGTAGATCTTTGGCCGCTACAACAACAAATACATGATAATTGGAAATTAAAGGGTGTTCCAAAACGAGAAACGAAAAATTTTAAAATCCCATGTAGTATATATACAATTGTATGTATATACACTTGAAATTTGTAAGGTTAGTGTATTTTTATACAGACTACAAAAATTAACACAAAAATTTAAAAAAATTTAAATTAAAGGGTGTTCCATCAGTTAATGCAATTTTGACTATGTAATTTTGACAATTTGCTGTATCTTGGAAACCGTAAGAGCAAAACTCTTGAAATTTTCAAAAACGGTAAAACTGAAAAAATAAAAAATTATAAAATCGCCAAACCGAAAAAAATCGCCAAAAACAAGAAAAAATCGCCAAAACGAAAAAAAGCACCAAATTAAAAAAAATTCTAAGACTAAAATAAATCGCAAAAAAAAAACCGAAAAATTGCTAAAATGAAAACAAAAATCGCCAAAATGAAAGAAAATCGCCAAAATAAAAATCGCCATAATGAAAAAATCACCAAAACGAAAAAAACCCCAAAAAACAAAAAAATCGCCAAAATGAAAAAAAGCCAAAAACAGAAAAAAAAATCGCCAAAACGAAAAAAGCACCAAACTAAAAAAAAATTATAAAACTAAAATAAATCGCAAAAAAACGGAAAAATGCTAAAATGAAAAAAAAAAACGAAAAAAATCACCAAAACGAAAAAAAACGCTAAAAAACAGAAAAAATTCGTCAAAATGAAAAAAAAATCGCCAAAACGAAAAAAAACCCTAAAAAACAGAAAAAAATCGCCAAAATGAAAAAAATCGCCAAAAAAAGAAAAAACCTAAATAACAGAAAAAAAATCGCCAAAACGAAAAAAAGCACCAAATTAAAAAAAAAATTCTAAGACTAAAATAAATCGCAAAAAACGGAAAAATTACTAAAATGAAAACAGAAATCGCCAAAATGAAAGAAAATCGCCAAAATGAAAAAAAAATCGCCAAAATGAAAAGAAACACCAAAACGAAAAAAAACCTAAAAACAGAAAAAAATCGCCAAATTAATAAAAAAAATCGCCAAAATGAAAAAAATCACCAAAACGAAAAAAACCCAAAAAAACAGAAAAAAATCGCCAAAATGAAAAAAAGCACTAAATTAAAAGAAAATTTCTAAGACTAAAATAAATCGCAAAAAAACGAAAAAATTGCTAAAATGAAAAAAAAATCGCCAAAATGAAAAATATCGCTAAAACGAAAAAAAACCTAAAAAACAGAAAAAAATCGCCAAAATGAAAAAAAATCGCCAAAAAAAGAAAAAAGATCGCCAAAATGAAAAAAAACTAAAAAACAGAAAAAATCGCCAAAATGAAAAAAAATCGCCAAAATGAAAAAAATCAACAAAACGAAAAAAAAGAAAAAAATCGCCAAAATGAAAAAAAATCGCCAAAATGAAAAAAATCAACAAAACGAAAAAAAAGAAAAAAATCGCCAAAATGAAAAAAATTCGCCAAAATGAAAAAAATCAACAAAACGAAAAAAAAGAAAAAAATTGCCAAAATGAAAAAAAAATCGCCAAAATGAAAAAAATCACCAAAACGAAAAAAAAACAAAAAAATCGCCAAAAAAAATCGCGAAAAAAACTCAAAAAAACAGAAAAAATCGTCAAAATGAGAAAAATATCCAAAATGAAGAAAAGCCCAACAACAGAAAAAAATCGCCAAAATGAAAAAAACCTCCAAAAACAGACAAAATCGCCAAAACGAGAAAAAAGCGACAAAACTGAAAAAATCGTTTTAACTGAAAAAAACTTCAAAAAAGCAAAAAACCTTCCTTTCGTGCGCGATTCAAAGTCGCACTTAACTGATTTTTTTAATATTAAAGGAATTAAATGAAACTAAGTTTTTGCTTATTTCGTTCTTGCTTTTTCACTTAACATATTTTATGTATTTTTTAAAGAACTAGATTGGTAACAATAATCAGAAAAATCCAAAATTATGACTCCAGGGTTGGAAAACTTACACTTTTTGTTTTTTTTTCTTTTTCTTTATAAATTGAATACATTTTATGCTTCTGAAAGAAAAGTTTGGTGTATGAAATTTGAAAAATGAAAATTATAGCTCCAAAGATGGAAACTTTAAAAAAATTATAAATTTTTTCACAAAACAAATATGTATGTACGTGTCTGTATACTATATATATGTACGTACGTTGGTAAAGGGTATATAAGATTCGGCACAGCCGAATATAGCACTCTTACTTGTTTTTAAGTATAATTTACTAGCTATTTAAAGTACATTTGCGCTTCTGGCTATGTAATTTTGACAGCTTGCTGTATCTTGGAAATCGTGGGAGGCAAACTCTTGAAATTTTCATAAGCGCTAAAACTAAAAAATCTCAAAATAAAAAAATAAATACCAAAATGAAAAAAACGCCAAAATCCGAAAAAATTTACAAAACGAAAAAAAGCGTCAAACTAAAAAAAATCTCTAAAACTAAAAGAAATCACCAAAAACCGAAAAAATCACCAAAACTACAAATATTTCCAAAATTAAAAAAAATCGCCAAAATAAAAAAACGCCAAAAACCGAAAAAGTCGCCAAAACGAAAAAAGCGACAAAACTAAAAAAAAATCACTTTAACTAAACTAAATCGTCAAAACCGAAAAAAATGCCAAAAACGCAAAAAAAGCTTAAAAATTAAATAAACGCTATAAAACCGAAAAAATCCCAAAAAACGTAAAAAATGTTAACCTATATATTATACATATATGTACAGGTTAATGTTCGTATAATATTGCGTGTCTAGAGTCCGTACGGAACACTTCGTGTGCGAGTCAAAGTCGCAATTTACTGAATTTTGGCTTAGCACCCTTGCATTGACTCTATTTAAATTTTTCAAAACTAAAATTTAATATTTCTTAAAAAGCATAAATGCACATTTCGTAAGTAAGCATTTCTCTACAAAACTGCATTATTAGATTTTTGGTAATTGAATGGAAAAAATATAAAGTTTTTGACACTATGCGGCTTATCAAGATGCAACTGGCGCATTTGTACGTTTTAAAAATTCCTAAAGATATTTATTCATGCATATTATTATACCCTTTACCAACAAAAATGGTAAAAGGGTATATATAGGTTTGTCATTCCGTTTGTAATTTCTATAATATCAATAAGCGACCCATATAATATATATATTCTGGATCCTTATGCATAGGGAAGACGAATAAGCGATGTCCGTCTGTCCGTCTGTCCGTCTGTCCGTCTGTCCGTCTGTCTGTACGTGAAATCGGTTTTCCGAAGCTCCCAGAAGAGCTAGAGACTTCGTTCTTGGACTGGTGTGTCAGAAATTTTCCAAAATAGATTGGTATTGAAATTCACCAAAATCGGGCAGACGATTGCAGAGCTGGAAAACTTAAACTTCATTTTGCCATATAAAAGTAACTCCCGAAAACAAATTTTTATTTTTTTTTAATAAATGTACATATTTTACACTTCAGTACGACTAAAATTGGAATTTTAAATTAAAAAAATACAAAAAAATTAAAAAGACGTTTCCAGGGTTGGAAAACTTTAACTTTTTGTGTTATGTAAAATTAACTATGTCTAAAACTATATTAGTATTTTCTCGAGAACCGTAAGAGCTACAGACCTGAAATTTGGACACAGTATGTAGATCTTTGGCCGCTACAACAACAAATACATGATAATTGGAAATTAAAGGGTGTTCCAAAACGAGAAACGAAAAATTTTAAAATCCCATGTAGTATATATACAATTGTATGTATATACACTTGAAATTTGTAAGGTTAGTGTATTTTTATACAGACTACAAAAATTAACACAAAAATTTAAAAAAATTTAAATTAAAGGGTGTTCCATCAGTTAATGCAATTTTGACTATGTAATTTTGACAATTTGCTGTATCTTGGAAACCGTAAGAGCAAAACTCTTGAAATTTTCAAAAACGGTAAAACTGAAAAAATAAAAAATTATAAAATCGCCAAACCGAAAAAAATCGCCAAAAACAAGAAAAAATCGCCAAAACGAAAAAAAGCACCAAATTAAAAAAAATTCTAAGACTAAAATAAATCGCAAAAAAAAAACCGAAAAATTGCTAAAATGAAAACAAAAATCGCCAAAATGAAAGAAAATCGCCAAAATAAAAATCGCCATAATGAAAAAATCACCAAAACGAAAAAAACCCCAAAAAACAAAAAAATCGCCAAAATGAAAAAAAGCCAAAAACAGAAAAAAAAATCGCCAAAACGAAAAAAGCACCAAACTAAAAAAAAATTATAAAACTAAAATAAATCGCAAAAAAACGGAAAAATGCTAAAATGAAAAAAAAAAACGAAAAAAATCACCAAAACGAAAAAAAACGCTAAAAAACAGAAAAAATTCGTCAAAATGAAAAAAAAATCGCCAAAACGAAAAAAAACCCTAAAAAACAGAAAAAAATCGCCAAAATGAAAAAAATCGCCAAAAAAAGAAAAAACCTAAATAACAGAAAAAAAATCGCCAAAACGAAAAAAAGCACCAAATTAAAAAAAAAATTCTAAGACTAAAATAAATCGCAAAAAACGGAAAAATTACTAAAATGAAAACAGAAATCGCCAAAATGAAAGAAAATCGCCAAAATGAAAAAAAAATCGCCAAAATGAAAAGAAACACCAAAACGAAAAAAAACCTAAAAACAGAAAAAAATCGCCAAATTAATAAAAAAAATCGCCAAAATGAAAAAAATCACCAAAACGAAAAAAACCCAAAAAAACAGAAAAAAATCGCCAAAATGAAAAAAAGCACTAAATTAAAAGAAAATTTCTAAGACTAAAATAAATCGCAAAAAAACGAAAAAATTGCTAAAATGAAAAAAAAATCGCCAAAATGAAAAATATCGCTAAAACGAAAAAAAACCTAAAAAACAGAAAAAAATCGCCAAAATGAAAAAAAATCGCCAAAAAAAGAAAAAAGATCGCCAAAATGAAAAAAAACTAAAAAACAGAAAAAATCGCCAAAATGAAAAAAAATCGCCAAAATGAAAAAAATCAACAAAACGAAAAAAAAGAAAAAAATCGCCAAAATGAAAAAAAATCGCCAAAATGAAAAAAATCAACAAAACGAAAAAAAAGAAAAAAATCGCCAAAATGAAAAAAATTCGCCAAAATGAAAAAAATCAACAAAACGAAAAAAAAGAAAAAAATTGCCAAAATGAAAAAAAAATCGCCAAAATGAAAAAAATCACCAAAACGAAAAAAAAACAAAAAAATCGCCAAAAAAAATCGCGAAAAAAACTCAAAAAAACAGAAAAAATCGTCAAAATGAGAAAAATATCCAAAATGAAGAAAAGCCCAACAACAGAAAAAAATCGCCAAAATGAAAAAAACCTCCAAAAACAGACAAAATCGCCAAAACGAGAAAAAAGCGACAAAACTGAAAAAATCGTTTTAACTGAAAAAAACTTCAAAAAAGCAAAAAACCTTCCTTTCGTGCGCGATTCAAAGTCGCACTTAACTGATTTTTTTAATATTAAAGGAATTAAATGAAACTAAGTTTTTGCTTATTTCGTTCTTGCTTTTTCACTTAACATATTTTATGTATTTTTTAAAGAACTAGATTGGTAACAATAATCAGAAAAATCCAAAATTATGACTCCAGGGTTGGAAAACTTACACTTTTTGTTTTTTTTTCTTTTTCTTTATAAATTGAATACATTTTATGCTTCTGAAAGAAAAGTTTGGTGTATGAAATTTGAAAAATGAAAATTATAGCTCCAAAGATGGAAACTTTAAAAAAATTATAAATTTTTTCACAAAACAAATATGTATGTACGTGTCTGTATACTATATATATGTACGTACGTTGGTAAAGGGTATATAAGATTCGGCACAGCCGAATATAGCACTCTTACTTGTTTTTAAGTATAATTTACTAGCTATTTAAAGTACATTTGCGCTTCTGAATAATCTACTTTTTCTTTTAGTACTTTCATAAATATGTATCAATACAAAATTTTTATACATTTACACACAGAAAAAATACCAATGTAAAATCACCATGCAAAAGTTTTGATTTTAAATCATACTAAATCATGTTGAATTAAAGTTTAAATCATTATGGTATATATTTAGTGTATATCTAATATTTAATTATATTACATCCAAATATTTTTCTGATGCCTTTGCCAAGGATACACACGTAAGTTAAATAATTAATAAAATACAATGACTAAATTAAATTAACTTCATGTTGTTTCAACTAGAAATAACTTTGATTCAAGATGGTTCTTTGTGTTATTTCATTTTCGAGTTTACGTTGTTTCAAATTGAAACAACTTTCATTCAATATTTTGATTTAACAGTACGTGAGTGTTAAATCAACATGAAATAAAGTTATTTCAAAAGCAAACATTTTCTGTGAGAGAATACTGCCAATCATGTTAGATTTACATGAAACACATATGAAGCCAAATCATTGCCTTGTTTAAGTTAAAGGTTTTTATGTGTAGGATGCGGTGTTTATATTGTGTACAGACACAAAGCATCATTTTTGAAACCTATGCGCTGGTTTTGTGTTTGCGGTGTTCTTAGGTATTATTTTGCAAATGTGTGCATTCTCCTCGTTTTGTACTGTTGCATTATGAAACACTGTACTTTGTTCGACAACAAAGCAAATGACGTTTTGAAAGTCAGCCCATATTAATAACATTCCTAAAAAAATATATTGCTCCCATTTTAAAAAAAAATTGAGTTACTTTTGCACCTTTCCAAACCAATCAAAATTCCTTTTGACAATCATGTGTATGCAATTTAGCAAATTTCATGTAAATGGATCAGCTTATATTGCATAAATTTAAGATAAGAAAATTTCCATTTACAAGATTTACATTTTAATTGTAACTAAGCCAGTTCTGATAGTTGAAATTCCTATTGTGCAAATGCAGTTGGTTGTCACATGTAGTTATTGTTGTTGTTTTATTTGACGTGAAACGCAAATCGAACCAAACAACCAAGAAAATCGAAATGCTGCAAAATTTCCAATGTACTCGTACTTATAAAAGTATTAAGACTACTGAAGCACAAATAACTAAAACCCCAATTTGTTATCAATTGTAATCATACATACTCGTACATTTTAAGTTCATTGAATAGTTTTGTTGGGGTTTTTTTTGTTCTTTGCGTCATTGTATTTTGCATTATAGTTTTTTTTTGTGGTTGTGCATGACAGATTAAATTATTAAGGTTGCAGCGTAGGTTTATGGAAAATATAATTTTGCTACATGTAATGTAGTGCAACATATTTAAGACTAGAATTCAAGATCCTACAGAATGGTGCGATTTTTGAGAAAATACAGCCCTGGTATGAAGGAGTCTATGAAAATTTTCAAAAGACAACAATTCATCAGATCATTGTTGTATTTTTTCGTAAAGGCTCAGTTACCCGACTGTAATGTAAAGTAACTGCAACAGTAGGGAACAGCTGAAAAGTAATGGAAATGAAAAAAATGTCGATCAGCTGTTTCCTACGTTGCAGTTACTTTACATTATAGTCGGGTAACTGAGCCTTCAGTCGTGCGATTGTGTGGGATAGCGAGTCGAAGCCTTTAACAGCATACATGGCCAATGTGGGTTCTCTTTTAGAAGCGAGGAACTTCAAATAAAATGAAATACCGTACATTAGTTATTCATTAATAAAAATTCAGCTGTCATACGGTGCGAAAAGGATTATCATGCATAAACCTCAGTATATAATTTGAAACATAATTTAAGATCTCTGGAATTGCGATTTTTTTTTTATAAAAAAAAAACTATACAACTGGTATATGTGCATTTGTATGGATTTAATTAAACAAATATAGACGACCCTAATTGCCACACAACATTACGTTGAGTGGCTTGTTGCCGTTTATTGTCAGCACCTGTTTTACTTGTAACAGAACCGCAACTGCTGCTGTTGTAAAATGTTGTACCACCTCCAATTTTTTTTTTATTTTATCATTCGTGGCAATTGGCAACATGCAACATTTTTATTATCTTTCATTCTTTTTTTTCAATTCATCTCACTTGTAACAATGTTTACAAATACTTGTCAGCACTTAAAACCACAAAAAAATAAAATAAGCGGTAGCACATACATACATGCACATACACACACACACACACACACACACACACACACACACACACACACACACACACACACGAATAATAGAACTGCTTCTAGTGGTTAAGACAAAAATTCAACAGACAAGGATTTAATTTTTCCATGTAACGTTTTATTATACTACATAAATACACACATTCCTTTATATGTACATAGCGCTCATTTACTTTAATAGTGGCATAACTCAAAAAATGCGTTTTTTTAGTTAATAATGCAAAATAATTCGGCATTTTGTATTTTATCTTGTGTAAAAATTTCATATAAATAGCTTATCCTGCCACCTCGTGAAAAAAATAAATTTTCATTGAGTTGTATGTAAATTTAAAAACTTTAAACGCGTTTTCTGCAAAACTAGTTTGTTTGAGTTGTGACACTATTGAAGTAAATGAGCGATATGTATGTATAATTATGTATTTGGGTTAACTAAATATGTATTTATAAAACGAAATTAAATGAAATAAAAGATTTAATTAATAATAATGGATAAATTAAATAATAAAATAAATTAAAAAATATCTCAAAGAACTTAAATTATATATTTAAAAAATCACACACATACATATTCACTTTTATTGTGAATAAAATTTCCCTATTATTTTGTTCCCTGTTCACAAGACCGCTATCGCAAATTTTGCTCAAGTGAACATATGGCAACTTCGCAAACTATTCTCCCTATTGTGAATGAGTTTTCCCTGGGAATTTGTTTGCCATTTTAATAGGGATTAATTGTTTTGAATGGATGCGGCCAATTCGCCGCTACAACGGAAGTGGAAATTATCAATTCGTCTGTATTTTTTAATGTTTACATATTACGTTATAAGTCAGAAACTTTTAGAGCGATTAAAAAATATATTTTTTGTTTGAGAGGATATAACTCCAATTTGGTGCCATTGTCGTTGGTACCATTCTTTAATTTTATGATATTTTACTTATTTTTGTTCGATCGGCAACTTGTATTGAAAACTACATTAAAATAAGAAAATTTGTTTTTATTATCAATATAAGCAATCGGTAGAACGTTTTTTTTTTGTCGACATCATGAGAGACAGGTCGTAAAAGTGTTTAAGGGTGAATTTCGCATTTCTTCAGTCTTGGACTTCATTTATACAAGACTTGCGCTTTAAGCACAGGCTCAGCAGGTAATATTCATTTTAAAGCCTTTAGCTCTATTAACCGAAATTCAAGAAAAAATTAGGATTTTATTTCGTGCCATAAGCGCGACATAATTTTTGTACTTAATTTTTTGACCAAACGCGATTGTTTGCGATCGTAAATAATCGATTTTCGTCATGTTATGGCTCAATTTTGGCGGTTAACTAGCTTTTTTTTTTTTGTTATGCTACTCTATCTTGTAGACCGAATTTAAAAAATAACTTTTTTCTGAGAGGGTATAACTTCCATTTAATGCCATTGTAAAAAAAAAAGTGGGCGATGATACAAATTTTTTTTTTCTTCGACTTTATTATCTTTTTCACATCCGATTGCTACTAAACCTTGCAAACACATTAACAGGGCAATTATGAATAAAATTCCGAGGGAAATTTCTCCCTTTTCTAATTAGAAGTTTTTGTTTTCCCTATCACTTGCCATTACTTGGAATTGTTCCCCGGGAAAAATTTCTTACGGAATTTTATTCATAATTGCCCTCTAAGTTTTCGTGACGACACCATCTCGAAGCTGAAAAAATGGGCGGAGTCAAGCCCATTAGAACTTAATATTATATTTCACTTGATTCTATTTGACCGATTTTTACGAAACATTGCACAGATCTTAAACTCTAAAAAAGACACAATCTTGCATTTAAAAAAGTAGGCGAGGCCACGCCTATTAAATTTTAATACTGTATTTCACGAGCTTGTGCTTAACCGATTTTTACGAAACTTAGAAATACCCTGAACCATAAAAAAGATACAATTTTCCATTTAAAAAGTGGGCGGACCACGCCCATAAAATTTTTATATTTTATAATTTGACATGCTTGTACTTTACCGATTTTTTGGAAACTTGGCACAGCCTTGAACACTTGAATAGACAAAATCTTGTATTGAAAAAGTGGGCGTGGCTATGCCCATTAAAATTAAATGTTATATTTCGCGTCCTTGTACTTAACCGATTTCTACGAAACTTGGCATACACCTTGAGCTTTTAGAAGGACATAATCTTGGATTAACAAAAGTGGGCGGTACTGCGCCCATTAAAATTTAATTTTATATTCTACGTTTTTCTTTTTTACAGATTTTTGCGAAACTTGGCAAGCATTTTGAGCTCAAAAAGTGGGCGGGGCCACGTCCATGAACATGAACTTCTATTTATCCGATTGTTACGAATCTTGTAAAAGATTTTCGTTTCTTAGAATAACATAATTTTGTGCTTAAATACATAAGTGGTTGGGGCCATGCCCATTACAGATAAATACTATATTTCATGTGCGTCTACCAGACTGATTTTAAAGTAACCTGGCATACACCTTGAGCTCTGAAAGTGATACGATGTAGAAGTTAGAAAAGTAAGTAGACACTAATATTTGCCAAACTGGGCGCAAACACGCCCCTTTAGCCATAAAATTGGCACTGAAAATTAAAAAAAAAACCGGCTTCAAAAATATGCACTAAAAAGTTAAAAATAATTGAGGGCCAAACCCACGATGTCGACAACATTCGACTTGTCGCTCACTTACATTCAAAACAAAAACAAATTTTAATATTTTGTTGATATTTCAAATGAAAGTGTGCTAAAAGTCGAACGTTGTCGATATCGTGGGTCAGGCCGTTAGATTCACTTAAATAAAAATTTTTTGGAATAGCATTATGGGTAACACATACATATATAAAAATGATTTATTTAACTGAATCTAAATTATTTTTTAACTTTTAGTGCTTATTTTTGAAGTATTTTTATTTATGCATAAAACTTTTACGTCCCTTTCGAAAGCAATGTGGACATAAAAAGGCAGTCAGATTATGGGTTACATTGTTTTATAAAATGATTTTGGCTGAAAATATTATTATTATAAATTCAACTTGAAACACCAGAAATAAGTCAAACATTTTATTTATTTTATTTATCTTTCTTACCTCTTCCGTTTTAATTTAATGATTTTAAGCTGAAATTGTCTACATACAGATAAATTTTCTGTATAATCATACGAGCATTAATATTAAATCCAAATTTATAAATCAAATCACGTTAGTAATCTGAAGAACACTACACGATTAACACACACAAAAAAATAAAATAAATTAAAAAAATATTGTATCCAATGGAACGCAAACAGAATTTTATTACATTAAAACATAAATTCTCTACCTCATGCTTCGTTTCTGATGTTTGTTTTTTTTTTCTTTTAATTTTCTTCAAAGTTATATGAGCCTTATTCTAGGAGCTTGAGTTCGGTAATATTTCATTAAGATTTATTTATGGCAACATGCGTGTCGTACGAGTATGCTAAAGAAATTAGTAACGGACCTATTAAAGCAGATAAATTATTCTGATATTATTTAAATAAATGTACAACATTCCTAAATAGAAGATATATGGATTAAGTTTCAAGGGTTGTAATCTTTTTATTCGACATTAATTAGAAAAGATACAAGAACTGAAGAGAGAAGCTATTGAAAAAAGAAACAACTTTGCTATCAGATTCCAAAAGAAAACTTTGAAGGTGATGAGCTACATGAAGTAAGTGGAAAAGAGAGCAGGTGTTTTGATATGGTTAACAAAATCAAAAAGATTTACAAAGAAAAGAATTGTTGCATTTTGTGAACTAATGCCGGCCATATACTAAACAAGTTCACTGCACAAGTCTGGCACTGCACAAGTCTGGCACTGCACAAGTCTGGCACTGCACAAGTCTGGCACTGCACAAGTCTGGCACTGCACAATGCGTTTGTATAGTGTATGGGTGTGGTTGTGCTATTTACGCAGTGAACTGAGTAAATATAAAAATGATTTTGATATTTGCTCAAGTTTGAAAACTGTACAGTGAACTTGTGTAGTGTATGTTGCAAACAGCTCAGTTGTTTCGTGATTTTTTAAGAGTTCACAACAAGAAATGAGCGCAGAACAAATATTCTGGACAGAGTTCCTAGAAATATACAAATAATCACCAGCATTATAGCAAATTAAAATAAAAAATGCACAGTTTACTTGTATAGTGTGTGTCACAAGATTAGTTTACGCAGTGCCAGACTTGAGCACTGAACTTGTGTAGTGTATGGCCGGCATAAGTTTTTTTCTTTATCGGAAAACGTTTTGTAACAAGCAAGAGTACTACATTTGCCTATGCTGGATATTATATACCCTTCCTTCATTCACCCACGTAGGTATTGAGTATATCGTTGCCTTAATATAGAAAGGCTCTAACTCATAACTTTTTTGAAATCGAGATTTTTGCATTTTTCTATACATTAGATGTTCTTCTATCAAAATATACAACAACAAATACAAATACATGAGAGTTGGAAATTAAAGGGTGTGCCAAAAGGAGCAACGAAAAATTTTAAAATCCCATGTAATATACATACAATTGTATGTATATACACTTCAAATTTGTAAAGTTAGTGTATTTTTATACAAACTACAACAATTAACACTAAAATTTAAAAAATTTTTAATTAAAGGGTGTACCATCAGTTAATGTAATTTCGACTATGTAATTTCGACTATGTAATTTTGATAACTTGCTGTATCTTGGAAACCGTAAGAGCAAACTTCTTGAAATTTTCAAAAACGGTAAAACAAAAAAAAAACTCAAAATTATAAAATCGCCAAACCGAAAAAAATCGCCAAATCAAAAAAAAATCGCCAAAACAAAAAAAAGCACCAAATTAAAAAAAAATTCTAAATCGAAAATAATCGCGAAAAACCGGAAAAATCGCCAAAATGAAAAAAACGCCAAAATGAAAAAAAATCGCCAAAATGAAAAAATCGCCAAAATGAAAAAAATCGCCAAAATGAAAAAAATCGCCAAAATGAAAAAAAATCGCCAAAATAAAATATCGCCAAAATGAAAAAAATCGCCAACATTAAAAAAATCGCCAAAACGAGAAAAAAGCGAAAAATAATAAAAAAAAATTATTTCAGCTGGAAAAACGTAAAAAACACTATTAAAAAAAATGCTCAAAGCCCAACGTACGGAACCCTTCGTGCGCGAGTCAAAGTCACACTTTACTGAATTTATTTAATTTTAAATACTGATCTATTTTTTTTTTAATTACAATATTAGTTTAAGTTATAAAAAATAACAAAAATTAGTTTTAGTTTGTTAGTTTTATATACCAAAAAAGTTTAGAATTTCCAGCTCTGGAAGCTGCTTTTCTTGTTTTCCAATACCAATCTATTTAGGACAAATGCTTTATGTCGCTAGCTTTTCAGTTTCGGGTACAGACATATGGACATGGCTTATTCGACATCTGTAATCATAAGGACCCATAATATAGAAACTCCCTAACTCCTTATTTTTTTAATCGAGCTTTTTGCATATTTTGATATCTTAGAGGTTCATTTAGCGTAATATGCAAAAAAAAAAACTCGATTTGAAAAAATAATGAGTTAGGCAGCTTCTATATTATGGTAACGATGTACATATATGTATATGGGGACGCATATGAATATTTTTTGAAATTACACAGAGAAAAAAAGATGAGGCTCAGCTGCCCACTCATTAACATAATACGAGGGCGGTTCGGAAACTTCTTAGCCTATCAATGAAAGAGAATAGTTAGTTTTTCAAAAATATTTTTATTTTTCAATATAATCTCCTGAAACTTCAATACACTTAGTCCAACGCTTTTCTAGCAATTCTATCCCTTGATTAAAATAGTTTTCCTCAAGGTCTTCAAAATAGTGGTTTACAACTGTAATTGCATCTTCATTTGAGGTAAAACGCTTGCCAGCAAGGAATTTTTTTAGATTTGGGAACAGGTAAAAGTAACTGCGAGCCAAATCAGGTGAATAAGGTGGGTGGTCAAGCAACTCGTACTTTAATTCGTTGATTTTAGCCATTGTTAAAACACTCTTGTGCGCTGGTGCGTTGTCTTGATGAAAAGTGATTTTTTTGTGTTGTAAGCCAGGACGTTTTTCTCGAATTTGTACATTTAATTGATCCAAAAGGTTGCAATAGTACTCTGAATTTATTGTTTTACCCTTTTGCAGATAGTCAATCAATAAAATACCTTTGAAGTCCCAAAAAACCGTTGCCATAACCTTACCAGCCGATTGAATTGTTTTTGCCTTCTTTGGGGCACTTCCTCCAGCTTCAGTCCATTGTTTGGATTGTTCTTTTGTCTCTGGAGTATAGTGGTGGATCCATGTCTCATCAACAGTTATGAAACGACGCTTAAAATCCATTTTATTTCGCTTAAAGCGATCCAAACAAGCTTGAGAAATGTTCATTCTTATGCGTTTTTGGTCGACTGTTAACAAATGCGGCACCCATCTTGCAGAAAGCTTTTTCATCTGTAGTTCTTCATGCAAAATTAAATGGACTCGATCATTTGAGATGCCCATGATATTAGCTATTTCACGCACTTTTATTCGTCGATCATTTAATACCATATCATGCACTTTGGCTACAATTTCTGTTGTTGTTGCTGTTTATGGACGTTCACTACGTGGTTCTTCTTCAATTCTTGTACGACCACGTTTAAATTCAGCAACCCAATTTTTTACTGTTGGATATGAAGGAGCACTTTCACCAAACACATTCACCATATCATTATGAATTTCTTGTCCCGATAAACCTTTTTTATGTAAATATTTAATGACACCACGCATTTCTAATTTTTCCATTGTTAAAAAATCGCGGATGCGTCTTTTGTGAACACCTGTTTCTATATGAAGGAGTTGCCAGATCGAAACAAAATTTAACATGTGTTCATAGCAGAGATGGAAGTTTCCAAAACACTTAACTTTTTTCTGTTTATACCGCGCTTTTTGTGCTAGGCTAAGAAGTTTCCGAACCGCCCTCGTATGTTACATGTATGTATGTTACAAGTATGTCTAAACGCATTTAAAGATACTCTGTTTTACAAATTATTTGCTTTTATAATTTCAATTGTTATATTATTATTCCTCAACCTAAATCGATAAACAACAAACAAACAAAATAGATGAAATTCATAAAAATAATCTAAAATTAAACCGAAACGAAATTATACATGCATTTGTACGTACATAGTACTTAAATTTAGCAACTCACCGCCTGTGGACACATAAAAATGTGTAAGAAATAAATTTTTATGTTCAATAAAAAAAACTCAATAAATTTTGCTTTGCATCATTTAATTTTTTTTGTTGGTGCAGATGTTCAACACGTTTTTAATGACACCAAATTTCTTATATTAATGTGGCAGAAAAATCTTGAATAAAAAAAAATTATAAAAAAAAATCACGACTATAATTTGAAAATTATTTAAAGCGAAAAGTTTTAAAATTTAAAATTACGAGCCATTCATAATCCGGCATTTGTACAAAGAACATGTACATATAATTTTGTTTGCTATAATGTATCACGATTTTGTTAAAAAAAAAAAAAATACTCTTCTTGAGAATGTGATATTTGAAATTTGTTTATATTTTAATTTGAAAAATTATTACTTTTTTGACTTATGACATTCTTTTGACATACATACATATGTTATATATGGTTTCTCTTTTTTTTTTTTTTTTTTTTTGCTAATGATTTCCATTTCACAAGTTATACTCGTATTGCATAAAATTTAAGTTTATAAAAACCAGAACTTTGCAATACTGAAAAAAAAATTCCACCTCATGAGGGTACATAATTAATTATTGTGTGTTTTTGTTCAGAGTTGGAGAAATGCAAATAGAAATAAAATATAGACAAGTTTTTGCAATATCGATGAAATGGGCGTAATTTGGAAAGTAGTTTAATGTTGAATATGTTAAACGATTTGTGGCCATCCATGGTGGGCTCCCACATGGCAAATATAAAGCACTCAGGAATTGCTCTTAATAATATTTTTAAATTTTACCGCAAAGTAGCATATGGGCATTTCCACAGGAATGTCAACTTTTTGTAGCGTGCGACACCAAGCAAATATGCTTGTTTTTCAAAGAAAACTAAACTTTTTTTTTACTTCTTTATATATTTGTGTAGGCCGTCAGCCGGTCTACGTTAGGTAAGATTTTAAGGAAAATCGACTCACGTTTTTCAGAAACACAAGGTTAATTGCTTGCTGTCGCACGCGACAAAAAAGTGCAATTTCTCGGAGAAATGCACATATCCACTTTCACTACTTAAGGCTGCACTTAATTCAAAATTGCTAAAAATTTTCTTCAAAGTGGTTCAGATTATGGTAGCTTATTTTTTTCCAAGCTGAGGACTTCAGCCATCACCTGGTTGGTGTCTTTGAGTAACAGCCAAATTTCCGCAAAAGATGCCCTCATTATGATGCTCTTTCAATCTCCACCTCTAAAAAAAATAGCCGATATTTTTTTGCACAGAAGATTTTGTCTACAGATAATTTTATTATTAAGCTACTGGTTTTTATTTTATTAACATTTTATTTTATATGTATGTATGTCTGTTTCATCTATGGATTTTAGAATTTATATTGTGTATCTGATTATCGTTACTTGCTCTTCTGTGTTTGTGTTTAATTTTTGCTTTAATTTTTGTCTCCAATTTGGATATAACTGGCTGGCAAATTTGGCGCCATCATAAATAAAAATGCAAATATATGAAATGTATAAAAAGGGATTTAAATGAAAGCTGTTGAAAACAGTGGGATACTAAAGTTCTGGTACACATTTATCAACAAAAAAATTTTAATTGTTTTTAATCATGCAAAGCTTGCGTTTATATTATATTTATTTACTACCTTCTATAAAACAACATTTCATAAAAAGTACCTTTTGTAAAAAGTTCGTTCCATAGAAAAGTACTTTTTGTAAAAGGTGTATTTTGCAATAAGTGCATTTCATAAATAGTACAATGCCTTTTGACTTTGGTAAAAACGACTTATTATAGCTTTTGAAAAAAGTACCTTTGGTGAAATATAGGTTTTGTAAAATGTACATTTTGTAAAAAAAATAGATTTTTGTAAAATGTAGATACTGTAGAAAGTGCCTTTTTTGAAATATATTTTTTCTAAAAAATAAATTTTGTTAAAGTACTTTTTGTAAAAAGTACCTTTTTGTAAAAAATACCTTTTGCAAAAAGTACCTTTTGTAAAAAATAAACATTTTGTACAAAGTACAATTTGTAATATCTGCCTTTTTTTAGTGTACTTTCTATAAATAGTACCTTTTGTACGGGGTACCTTTTGAAAAAAGTACCTTTATACAAAGTAATTTTTGTAAGATGAACTTACATAAAAACTACTTTTTGTAAAATGTACTTATATAAAAAGTACCTTTTGAAAGAGTACCGTTATAAAAATTACCTTTCTAAATAGTACCTTTAATAAAAAGTAAATCTTCTTAGAAGCACCTTTTGCACAGAGTAACTTTTGTAAAATGTTCATCTTATAAAAAGTAACTTTTGTAAAAAATAGTAAAAAGTACATTTTGTAAAATGTACCTTTTTTAAAATGTACTTTTTATAAATAGCACATTTTGTGCAGAGCAGCTTTTGGAAAAAGTACCTTAATAAAAAGTAATTTTTATATGTAAAATATGTTTACATAAAAAGTACCTTTTGTAAAATGTACTTACACAAAATGTACCTTTTGTAAAATGTACGTAATACATACAAAGTACCTTTTGTTAAATGTACTAACATAAGAAGTATAATTTGTAAAATGTACTTACATAAAAAGTACCTTTTGTAAAATGTACTTACATAAAAAGTACCTTTTGTAAAAGAACCGTTAAAAAATTACCTTTATAAAAAGTATATTTTATAAAAAGTACCTTTTGTACAAAGTAACTTCTGTGAAATGTAAAACTGATAAAAAAAAGTATTTTTTGTAAAAGTACCTTTCTGTAAAAACTAACTTTTGTATGAAGTACCTTTTTGTAAAAAGTACCTTTTGTGAAAAGTAACTTTTTATAAAAACTACCTTTTCTAAAACCACCTTTTGTAAAAAGGGCTTTTTGTTAAAAGCACTTTTTATAAAAAGTGTTTTTTGTAAAAAGTACCTTTTGTAAAAAGTAGCTTTTGTTAATAGTACCTTTTAATCAGAAATAATTTCTTAATCAGGCTTGAGTTCAGTAATTTCAATTCTTATTGAATAAAATATTTTTATTAATTAATGTGAGTATCTAAAGAAGAGAAGAAAAATTAAACTAGACTTTATTAGCTGGGGGAAATACCGATATTTTTCTGTGCAGCCACGCACTTCATCAGCACCCATGTCTATCTACTGGGGTAGAGATTATTATTAACATCAGCTATTTAACTTAAATTTCTATGAAATGGAATATGAGAATTGATTGTGTATACAATTATTGATTTACCTTTGGCAAACACATTTGTAAGTATCACTATTCATTTTCTGTTTTTTCCATTTTCTATTTAGGTTAGCACGAAGTTATATCACTCTACCTATGTATGTTTAACTATTCTTACTTATCTTTTACGATCATCACATTAATTATTTTTACTTATTCTAAAAAAATAGTACCTTTTGTAAAAAGTACCTCTAATAAAAAGCACCTTTTATAAAAATACCATTATTTAAAAAGCTCCTTTTATAAAAAGTACCTTTTGTAAAAACTACCTTTTATAAAAGGTACCTTTTGTGAAATGTAGATTGTGTTAAAAGTTCCTTGTATAAAAAAGTACTTTTTTTAATTGCCTTTTTTAACAAAATACTTGTTTAAAAAGCGTCATTTTATAAAAACTGTCTGTTATAAAAAGTTTTTCCATAAAGTACCTTTTCTGATAAGGACCTGTCAAAAAAAAGAATTTTTATAAAAAGTACTCTTTACGGAAACCATCTATTATGAAAAGTACTTGCTATAAAAAGTAATTTTTATAACAAAAAATTAAATATTAAAAGTTATTTTTATAACACATATCCTTTATAAAAAGTATCATACATTAAAATACATGCTATAAAAAGTACTTTTTTAGAAGAAGTAGTTTTTGTAAAAAAGATTTCATTAAAAGCACAATGCGTCAGAAATCTTCTCTTTTTGTGTGTTTTATGCTCTTGCTTTAGATTTTTGTTAGTAGTTGTGCTGTGTACGTATGCAAAGCAGAATGCTAGCAGAGCCCTCAGGGCTATTCTAAGCTTTCTATAATTGATTATAATAACTTTGGATTCATCAAGCATATCATAATATTTCCTGAGACCTGGGGGTGGGTTGTATTTGTCGTATTTAAAAAAAAATGTTTTTGATGATCACTAAAGTTATGTTGGTTTCTATTTTTCTTGCCCACTGTACTAAGCTCATAGATGGGAATTATAGCTAAGAGCGTAAATATATGATGATTATGACATATTTTTAAAGTCAACTACTACAAGCACTTTACAATTACTACTGCAGTCTACTTATTTCCATTTAGTGTTATTAGTTTTATTTATGTATTAAGTTTGCAACAAAAAAAAATTGTGATTATCATGAGCTATTAAATATATTTGATTAATAACACTGGTTTACAAATTTTTAATTTGGAAAAATACCAAGAACGCCATATGCCTAGATGAGTTAATTCGGACCTCCTGAACAGAAAAAACGCTGTAATTTTTTTTTCTAAGTACCGTTTTTTAGATAACGGTACTTTTGAGTTTTTCGGTGTATGGTCCCACTCAAACCCTTGTGGAGCCCAACCCAAAAGTCCGATCGAGATATATGGCATATCGTTGAAAAGGTAATTGAATGCCTTTTCCGTCAATATGCGTCAAATTTCTATCTGAAAAGAAATGGTTGAGTTATGGCACCTCAAAGTTCAAAATTTGCCTATTTTTTACGTTTTTTTCAAAATTTTTAAATTTTGTTTCGTTTTTTTTTCTCCGTTATAGTAAAGATGTGGAACGTTTTATTTTTTTACCAAATAGTTTATTTAGTTACAAGCATTTTAAGCGTAATTTGAAGAAAAATGGATGAAAAATAAAGTTTTTATTAAGGATTTTGTGGAACGACAATATTTTCATTTTCATTACTCACACACTATATTCGGCGTCCATCAGTTTTAGCGTATTTACAAATATTGTGAAAAAGTTGCTAAAAGACAGTCTTGCCATGAATTACCTTAAACAAAAATTTCCGAGAGCCACAGCGAGAAAAATTGAAGCTGGTATATTTGATGGACCTCAAATTCGGGCTCTGTAGGCTGACCAAGCATTTATTGAGTGTTTAGGTCCAGCTTATTTGGAGGCATGGGAAGCATTCCAGGACATCGTTCACAACTTTTTGGAAAACTACAGAAGTCCTGATTACGCTGAGAAGATCGATACATTACTGCAAAAATTCAATGCTATTGGTAAGCGTTGAGTGAAAGCATGTATATCAAAAAGGCCGTTATCATTTAAAAATTTATTCTTTTTAACTCTTAGGTTCAAATATGACACCTAAATTACACTTCTTATTCAGTCATTTGGATATTTTCCCCACGAACTTGGGCTCCGAAAGTGATGAACAAGGTGAAAGATTTCACCAAGAAATGGAAGAAATCGAGAGACGTTATAAAGGCTGGTGGGATGAACAAATGATGGCAGACTATTGTTGGTTCCTCATTCGCGAAGATACATCCGAAAAAAAAACGCAAAAGTTCAAGTCGCTCGTCATTTTAATTTAAATTTTCTGAATTCATGCCGAATATAATGTGTGAGTAATGAAAATTAAAATATTGTCGTTCCACAAAATCCTTAATAAAAACTTTATTTTTCATCCATTTTTCTTCAAATTACGCTTAAAATGCTTGTAACTAAATAAACTATTTGGTAAAAAAATAAAACGTTCCAGATCTTTACTATAACGGAGAAAAAAAAACGAAACAAAATTTAAAAATTTTGAAAAAAACTTAAAAAATAGGCAAATTTTGAACTTTGAGGTGCCATAACTCAACCATTTCTTTTCAGATAGAAATTTGCAGCATATTGATGGAAAAGGCATTCAATTACCTTTTCAACGATATGCCATTTATCTCGATCGGACTTTTGGGTTGGGCTCCACAAGGGTTTGAGTGGGACCATACACCGAAAAACACAAAAGTACCGTTATCTAAAAAACGGTACTTAGAAAAAAAAAATTACAGCGTTTTTTCTGTTCAGGAGGTCCCAATTAACTCATCTAGGCATATGGCGTTCTTGGTATTTTTTGGCTGTAAACCAGTGTAATGTATTATTTTTTTTAAACATGCTAGACAAATTGTAGTTATAAAATATTCAAAACTAATTGCATGCAAATAAAATTTTACAAAGAAAAAATTTGCATAGAATTTTTAATTTTTTTTTTTTTTTCAAATAAAGCTTAGATAAATCTTTAAATTTAATTTAAATCTAGGCATATGGCGTTCTTGGTATTTTTTGGCTGTAAACCAGTGTAATGTATTATTTTTTTTAAACATGCTAGACAAATTGTAGTTATAAAATATTCAAAACTAATTGCATGCAAATAAAATTTTACAAAGAAAAAATTTGCATAGAATTTTTAATTTTTTTTTTTTTTTCAAATAAAGCTTAGATAAATCTTTAAATTTAATTTTCAACAGATGGTTTTGGAAAATAATACTTTTTGCAAGGAAAATCAAATATGAATACTGTTGTTTGTTATACGAGTACGTTTATGTAAATGTTTCCAAGATCAATCAGGTAGCCTCAGTTTTATTTATAATAAAAAATCCACCTTTCACATGTTTGGTATAAATTACTCGTATTATGGTATTTGATGTTAATGTCGAGTGACATTTGTCATAACATATGTCTCTTGAGAGAAGTCCCAAACATCATATACATACATACATATGGATGTATAGTTGTGTGTTTTGTATGATGTTTGACAGTGATGAAAATAAAAGTGCAGGCGCATAATAATTTTATGGATGTTACTATACATACACATGTGTTTACAACGTCCACTAGGAAAGTAATATTTTTTTACTGAAATACGCTCAGGGAAAGCTGCAACTTGAAAATATTATAGGAGTTTAATAGAAAATTATATTAACATTGACATACATTAAATCAATTATTTTTAACTTTCAATTAATGTAGTCTTTATTTATTTATTTCATGGGCTACATTGAATAGACATTTTTTTTATACCCTACGTCTACACCTGATATATTTTTATCATGACAAATGTCAAATTCCATATAGAAAAAAATAGCAAACATAAAAAAAATTATTTTTCAATATAAAATTTGATTTTTTTTAAATAAAAATATATCAGGGGGTCTTCTCTGTAATTCAAAACGAAAGAAAAGGCTTTCGAATTTACATGATATTAAGAAACAATTTTGAAAGCAGTTTCTTTCGTTTCGAATTACACAGTAGACCCCCAGGTGTAGACTTAGGGTTAAGTTGAAGCATATTATTTTAAGATTTTATTTCATTAAGTTCTTGATTAAATTGTTATTTAAATTGCAAAATACATATTGAATTAACAACAAACATTTTAAAATCTATATGGCAACACTTCAAATCAATATATAAACCATATCAGCTGATTCTCTCATTAGTAGGTAGAGAATTTTTGTGTGCTGTGAATAGGCTTGCCAGACAGACCCAAATAGTGACTTGCAAAAAAAAAGCTTGACAATAATTTTAAATGTTTTTAAAACAATAATAACTCAATGGTTTTTAACAAAAAGTATATATTTAATTTAAAAAAAAACAGTTGCAAGGTCATATATATTTTTAAAATACGTGTGGAAATAAAATATAATTTCATCAGCTGATCGCTTATTATGTCAAGTTACCAGTGTTGCCAAATTGTGATGTTGTGTAAAGGTGGAAAATACTTATCGACACTTGCAATTATAGTTATACAATCTTAAGTTTGAATCTTGACAAGCTTGACAATCCAGCCAAATCAAGCACATTGTGGATGTTTAAAAAAAAAAACGTTGGTAGAAATTTAATTTAGTAGATGGTACACGTTTTAAATCAAAATAACAAAATAAACTCTGTCACAACGGAAAGTTAATCAGACCACCGGCAGATAAAAAAGATACCAAAAAATAAATCGAAGAGGTTGGAAGAGGGTGCATTGTTCAATGTTTTTCCTGAATTAAAAAGCAAATTTGGTTTTTGACTATTGTAAAGAATGAAGTGTTAATATACTAACTAGTGTAGACACCAAGTTTTTCTTTTTATTTACGCAGAGAGAATATAAGGGGGACATCTTTCAAAATTTGTGGCTGTAGCGTTCGAATTTCTGCAGCAATGTTTGCCTTGAGTTCAAGGATTGTCTCTGGCTTGTTCACATACACTCGCTCCTTCAAATAACCCCAAAGAAAATAGTCGGGTGCTGTCACATCTGGCGATCGCACTGGCCAAATAATTTCCGAATTTCTGGAAATTATTCGCTCTCCAAAATTTTGACTTAAAAGTTCCATTGTGCCTCGGGCAGTGTGGGCAGTGGCTCCGTCTTGCTGAAGCCACATACCAGGCCTGTCTGTTTGCAAGCGCAGGACGTAAAAAAATGTCTATCATAAAACGATACCGCTCTACATTTACGATTAAAGCACTTCCATCTTCATTCTCGAAGAAGTAAGGCCCAATGATATTTTCAGATGTGATCCCACACCATATTGTGCACCTAAGGGGGGGGGGGGGGTGCAATTGGCGTTGATGAATGGCTCTTGGATTTTCAGAACCCCAGAACCTACAGTTCTGCTTATTAACAAAGCCATTCAAATGAAAATGAGCTTCATCACTCATAATCAAATTTTTCATAAAGTTGATTCTCTTGATTCTATTATTCTGGTTCTTTGTTCAGTTGTGAATCTCTTTATTATTTATTCTCCAAGTGTTATTTATATAATCTTAAAAAAAAGACATATATAAACGAAAAAGTTATTAAACTTTTAAACCTCATGGTAACTTTTGGCCCACCCTGTATATTAAATTAGCAGCTATAAATATTTGAATTTATATATTATTTTGTTTGCAGGAATTTCAATATAAATACATTGGCCTAATAAATTAAGGCTTTTGTTTGGTTCGTGTGTTTTGTTAAAAATCCCACGGATATTGCTGTACCGACCGATTGCTTTCTCAACACAAAGACTATAAACGCAGGTTTTAAGAACGTTTCTTTCAGCGTTTCATTTGTGAGTTTCTTGAAGCCTCAAAGAAGGCACTAATCCCAAAATTTTTAATTCACTTTAAAAATCATGAACGCCAATGTTAATGCAATTAGCACTAAACGGTTCGAAGGACCATAAAAAAGCCTAAAAGTATAAATTGCCTATATTTCCTTCATTTTGCAGAAACAAGCCAGTTCGTTGGAGGACCATTGGCCACTAGCATAAAGAAGCCTGTACTGTACTATTTAGGTCATCTTTAAAAGCAAAAGAAACTTTTTAAGCAATGAAGTCTAAAATAATAAATAATAAACTCACTGATTGCATTATGTTTGACTTGACATTATGTTTATTGCAAAATTGAGAATACTTGCTCGTAATTAGAAATATTTTTGATATTGTATTTATAATACATACATATCTTGTATACATGTAGACGGTGAGCAGTATACTAATTAAATGGATATACATTTATAATAAATTTGGCATTTTGTGTTGGCAAAAATGATTAAAGTTTTATAAGAAATTCCATTATCGCTTTAATTTATTATACAGCACGTTTTTGGCGTACGTTTTATTTGAAATTAAGTACATTTTTATGTATTTTTATGTTCATTCCATTTTTGTCTAGTTGTTTAAGTTTCAGTGGAAGCAGAGAACTACGAACTAAGTAGTGTAACAAAAATTATTATTTTCAAGCGTATTTGTTTAGAATGTTGAATAGGAATAAAACACATTGCGCGGCATAATATTTGCGTATTAGTTATAATCATGCTAAGAAAAATAGGAAGACTCGTTGATTTTCATATAAAAATTAGATTTAAAATATGTATATGCAAATATTTATTTATTCTGCGACTCTACATAAGCTTGTACTCTGCGAGTTCAGCCATTGAAACTGTGTATATACTCATTTTATAGAGATTTTTCGTTGTTTCCGTTGAATATCAGGGATTTGTATGCACATGAATTTTTTATTTTTTATTTTTTTGTATACTACACTTTCAACTGAAATTTCAAATTTAGTACAAAATATATATTTGATGCGACTTAATCAGTTCGTTAGTTCGTTAGTTCAATTGCAGAAATGTGGCGGCGATTCCATTGTAACGCACAGAAGAAAAAAATTAAACCCACATTAATATGCAAACACAATTTGCAGTGTACATACTCGTATATTTAAAGTGTGGTGTTTGAAACGCCAGGCGATAGATAGTACTGATGGCAATTTAAAATTGAGTGGTTAAGCTGCAGCTCTAGAGGAACAATTATATTTGTTTGATTCTCTTGGCATAATCTAAAATGAACAGATAGTTTATAATAGGGATGTAACGAATGTTCGCATTCGCTTTCGCATTCGCAAATAATTCGCTTACTTTTGCTATTTGCATTCGCTTTTGCATTCGCTAAAATGTATGCGAATATTTCAAGCGAATACTAAAGACAAAAAAAATTTATTTCTTTTACGAAAATAGTTTACGATTTTAAATTTAAAGACGAAAATTATTTTAAGCCATCATGAAAAAGATACATGTAAAGCATTAATATTTTAGCGGAAAACTTTTCTACACGCAAAGAAAAAATATGGTTGAGGTAACCATAATCAAACAGCAACATACTATGATTGAATTATATGGTTGCAATCAAAACATATTATTGTCAATAGAAAAGCAAAGTTTAAATAATATTATTTTCTGAGTTAACAATAATATTATCTACAATAACAATTAACTTTGTTGTACCTAATCTTAGTATTGTAAATATGACAACACTATTGTTGGATGTAGCTAAAATATAATTGAGACTTACCATACCATGTTCTAATTTTATAATAATATTTTGTTTTTTAATCATATATTTATTGGTAAATTTTTTTGTTTAAAACAGCTGTGCGTTAAATAGAAAATAAATTAATATTGTTGAAATAAAATGTAATGGGTGTTTTTTATTGAGGTATAGAACTTTAAGTTGGCATCACTTTTTTAACTGGCGGCCATTTTGTCAGCTGTCAAGTGATTAATATTTAGTTTGGTTTGCCATTTCATCATGAACAGGTTGACAAAAGAACAACGCTTGCAAATCGTGCAAATTTATTTCGAAAATAATGGTTCAGTTCGCGAAGTTTACCGCAAGCTCCGTCCATTTTATGGTCGACATAATCGTCCATCAGAGCAATTAATTCGGTTAACCATGGATCGTTTTCGCACTACGTTTACTCTATGTGATAATACGCATCCGCAGAGACGTCGAACAGTGCGCACCGAAGAAACAATTGCCGCTGTAGAGCAAAGTGTTGAAGAGGACCCGAATGAATCGATTCGCCACCGTGCACAGCAATTGGAGCTTTGTCCATCAACTTTATGGAAGATTTTGAAGATTTTGAATGTGGATGAGTTGTGGTTCCAACAAGACGGCGCTACATGCCACACAGCGCACGTCACAATCGATTTATTGAAGGAAACATTCGATGAGCGCATAATTTCGCGGAATGGACCTGTCAATTGGCCACCAAGATCGTGTGATTTGACACCATTGGATTATTTTCTTTGGGGATATGTGAAGTCGCTCGTCTACGCCAACAAACCAGAAACGTTAGGGGACTTGGAAGCCAACATTCGTGGCGTTATTGCCAACATACGGCCCCATATGCTCGAAAAAGTGGTTGAAAATTGGACCTGTAGAATTGGCTTTATTCGAGCCAGCCGCGGCGGCCACATGCCCGAAATCATATTTAAACATTAATGGCATAAAATTATCCTTCCAATAAAGCCAAATTGATGGACATTAAAACGATTTTCTTGTGTTTTATTTCAATTCGAAGTTCTATACATCTAAAAAAAACACCCTTTATATTTAGAAATGTATACTTACATGTGTGTAAACACGAAATACAATCACGTATATATAAGGAGATATAGATATCTACATATGTGATATATTTTTATTTATCTACCCTTTTGTTTATACTTTTTTTATTTATTTAACACCACGCGCAATGGTAGTGCAATAGTTTACAAACGAAACACTGAGCTGACAGATGTTTCTGAAAAAGATTTTTTAAAAAACTTAACATAGTATGATTTTGGATAACATTATATTGCTATTTACATCATTTTATTTTTACACAATAATACAAATTATATTGTAGTCAAACATTTTTAACAAAACTATATTGTTAAGCTCTAACCATATCGCACTTTCTATGAATATAATAATGTAATTATTAAATTCAAACATTACTTTGTTTATCGTAACGTAATTAATGTTTAAAACAGCAATAACTAGTTTGCAACGACCACACATTTGTTTCAGAGAACATAATATTATTTTCTCAACCATACTACAACCATAACTTTTCTTTGTGTGTATCAATAAGTTCTCATAAGTATCAAAATGAAACCCAAATCCAGCGATGTTTGGAAATATTTTTCAGTTTTGAAAAAGAAAAGACAGTGTTTGATTTGCGCGAATATATTTTCTGCTTAAGACTAGTCTGTTCAAACTTTTGAACGCCATTCATTACTTCGTGCAACAAATTTCAAATCCAAACAATATTAACTAGTCCTTGTTTGTTGTAAATTCCACGCGAAACAAGTGCCACTCATATTATTTCTCATGAAAACTTAAAATGTTGAAAATATATTTCATATGTTTTTCCCAAGATGAACAGATTACTACTTCTCTAAGAATTTTTCAGGAAAAATTCATTCCAAGTTTTCTTCCTATGTATTTGAAAGCATTTCACATGAAATGTTGAACAGAGAACCAGGATTTTTTAGGGCTAAAGTACGAATGGGTGTATTGCCTAAAATTTTGTAAACTTATTTTTAATTATTATATACACTTTCTCTTATATAAATTTATTTGCATGTAATATTTTAAAGAATTTTAATATTTGCATTCGCTTTCGCATTCGCTTTCGCAAAAATTAAAATGTATTATTCGCTTTCGCATTCGCATTCGCTAAACTGGTATTCGTTACATCCCTAGTTTATAAACAGACAGGCGAACCTTTTGAAATACACTACGAGTTATATGAATATGACTGCTGTTAATAAAATTTATGGGCAGTTTGTCTACTAGAAAGTCTAGTTCTTGGTACAAAGTTTTCATGAGCAGACAATGTACAATCATTTTGCAAATCACAATATCCAAATTTTTCCCAATTTTTGCCTCGACGATATAGAAGAGTCAGTCCTCTACATCATTGCTGCAACTGATTGGATTTGGTATATGGAAGGTTTAGGCATTTAGATAAAATTTTTGGAAGACTTTCAGATCTGTAGGAAGCCAATTAAAGCTAATAACACAAGAATCATATGATCTCGACTTGTGTACAGCGGTTTAAGGTTAGATTAGGTTAGCTTACATGTTAGAAATGGTTCGGTTCGCTTGGTTCAGAAGGACCAACCGTTCTAGGCGAAGCAGGGAGGATTGTAGAGTCTCGAGGGCTATGTAGCCAAAACTTGACTCAGGCAGATCGACTGCTACTGGATATGAAAGGGAAGGCTATACGAGTCGTGATAGCCGCGTTGACTGGTCGCTGTTGGGTCAGACCAATATCAGGCATTTCGGAAAGTGGCACTCCAGATTTCTTGGAGTACTTAAATTTTCAGTAAATTAAATTAAGCTCAGTTCGTTTAAAGTTAGATTAGATTAGCTTACATGAGGTTAGGTTCAGTTAAGTTGGGTTGAGATATGTTAGGATTAGTTCGGTTGGTTTAGTTCAGAAGCACCAACCGTTCATGGCGAAGTACGGAGGATTGTTGAAGCTCAAGGTCTATGTGACCAAAACTTGACTCAAAAAGATCCAAACTGCTACTAGATATGAAGAGGAACGCGATGCAAGTCGTGTTAGGTGCGCTGACTGGTCGCTGCTCGGTCAGAGCAAAAACCAGCATTTGCACCCAGAAAAAAGATTGGTTGGAAAATGGTTAGGCCAACAAAATATCATTTGCATAAACTATATTTCAGTTCACACAATCAATTTTCTGTTAATCCAAAAAACAATCCATGTTTATTGCCATAAGGGCATAATTGTAATAAAGATATGACTCTGACAATTCTTAAATTGATTGCATCAACCGAGCGTATGCTTTTGCCATGACTAATTCATTGATTGGTTAACACAACCGAATAAAATATTATGAATTGGATGTTACTACCAACTTTTGGTATTGGCAACTAAAAAATTGTCGTTCTATATTAAGGTTAAAATAAACACTTTCTATCAGTTGCTGCAACCAACTTTAGGTTGAGCTTACTATCATAGTTTATACTCGTTGCAGCAAATTAAAAATTAAATTTTGTGACTTTCAAAGATATTATGATTTATGAATTCTCAAATGGTTTTTGAAAGTATGTGCATAAGATAACAGGTTTCTGGCTGTTCAAAATGTGTGGTTGAAATAAATAAATTTCAATTAAAAATAACTTATGACAATATGTTAAATAATAAATTTCTTAAATTGTATATTTTTATTTGCGTTTATTGCTTATTTTATTTCAGCAAGGAAGGCCAATTTTTCTTTCACAGGTACCAATTATGATATTGTTTCAGTTATACTAACAACATTTTCGGTAGCAAGAATAACTTTTTTTTCAAATTCCATACTGTTAACCAATTTTTTCTGTTGCTGCAACTATTTGTTTAAGGGTTATAATTAAAATATAGTGGTACCACAAGAAAATTGCAGTCGTTATACCAGAATTCTATATAGTTGGTGCAACCACCAAAATTCGATTGGCAACAAATTCGGTTGTCTTAACGAATCTGTTTTCTCTGTGTGGGAAACTGCCACTCCAGATTTCTGTAGGATGTGCCTCCGCACAGACGAGGAAGCAGAAACCATTGCCCGAAGCCACAACTTCATATGCTTAAATGGCTGCGCAGATGTTTTCATAAGAGGATTAGTAATATCGGTAGTTGTAAACTGGAGGATATCAGGGGTTTCATCATGGGAATTAAGTGGCTTAGTGACAGATAATAGAGACACTTCTGGGTACAAATGGGAGTTAAATATTATTATTAACGTTTAAATAGAAGGGAATCACAATGGACCTAACTGGGTCTTCAAGTGGAGGATCGTTATAGCACCGCTCTTCCTAACCTTAAATAAGCTTAGTTCGGATTAGATTTGTTAAGGTTATGTCGGGTTGGGTTTTCACAAGGAGAGTCATACATATATTGATTTATTTTAATTCACAGATCTATGGTACAAAAGATCCACCAGGTGTCGCAGTGCCGGACTTTCGACCAGATATTCCCGCTATTCTATCCTATTAGATTCTAGGTTAGATTAATTTGGATTATGTAAAGTTAGTTAGGTTTTGTTAGGATCGGTTAGATATGAGAAGATGAGATTCTGTTAGGTTAGGATATGTTAGCATTAGTTAAGTATAGATTACGTTAGTCTATCTTTAATTAATTTAACCTTAATTTGGTTAAGTTAGGTTAGGGCAGTCTAATTAAGGTTAGGTTAGGTAAGCGTGACAGTAAATCCCTTCTAGAGCATTGTAATACCATGAAGGCTCTGCTTAAGCGGAGTCTCAACGTTTAACTAACCAAAGCTAAACATAAAGTTACGTGTTGCACTTCAACGCCTTCAAGGTCAGAAGGTTTCTTGAACATAAAAACATACATATTGACCAATATGTTTCTTGCAAATCTAAGGAAATGGCAGAGAAAATGTTGCGCGTTTTCTTCTTCGTCATTGTCTTGACAACTGCGCGCAAAAACAATTGTATTCAATGTTTAACCTCAAGGTTAGGTTATTTCCGACTAATTTAGGTTAAGTTAGGTTAGGTTTCAATAATTTGGGTTAGATTAGGTTAGGTTAAGTTAGGTTAGGTTCGGTTGGGTTAAATTAGGTTAGGTAAGGGTAACACTCCGAGTCCAGGATTCACTTAGACACTTCTGGTCCATTATGATGCCACAAAGAATCTTGTTAAGAGAAGTCTCATCATATAACCAACCAGAGCTCAACATAGAGCTACTACCACGTTGCTACATCATAAAGTTCCCTTAACTCAAAAGTATCCATGGTGGGCATTTTTTTTCAATATCTTCAATATTTTCGCAACTGCGACAAAAGGCATTGTATTCAATATTTAACCCCAAGGTTAAGTTGTCAGATTGATTTTGATTAAGATATGCTCGGTTTCAATAATTTGGGTTAAAGTTAGGTTAGGTTAAGTTAGGTTAGGTTAGGTAAGGGTAACAATCCGTGTCTGGGATTGATTTAGTTCCTTCTGTTCCATTATAGTAGCACAGAGACTCTGCTTATGCGTAGTTTCACCGTCTTACTAAAAAAAGCTCAACATAATGGTACTAAAAACGTTTAAGTTCAACCCTGGCAATGTTATAAAATTCCCTGAACTCAAGAGCATCCATGGTGGGCATAATTTTCATCAAATCTCGCAAATCTAGAGCAATGACACAGAATATTTTGTAACTAGTTCTCTTCTTCGTTAATATATAAGCAATTGGGGCAAAAGTCATGGCATTCCATCTTTAAGCTCAAGCTAAGGTAACGTCAGGTTAATTTAGATTAAGATATGTTTGGTTTCAATAAGTTGGTTTAGACAAGTTTCGGTATAGTTAGGTCAGATTAATTTAGATTAGCTTAGGTTAGGATATATTCGGTTCGGTTAAAGTTTGCTTAATATTAGTTAATTTAGATTAGGTTAGGCTAGTTTAAGTTGGAATTAGATTACATAACATTAACTTAGGTGAGGCTAAGTGAGATTGGATTAGTTTTGACCCGGCTCACTTATAGTTATGAGAGCGATAGCCCGATTAAAAGCGAGACCGCAGGAAGATGCCCGTAATATTAAGACCACAGGTAAGAAGTACTTCTTACAACTTAGTTGCTCTGATTTCTAAGCCTCTTCACGAGAGCATCCATGGTGGCCATTATCTTTCTTGCAAATCTAAAGTAGTGACACAGAAAATATTGTAAGTTTTCTTCTTGGTCAATATCTTGGCTTTATTACTTGGTTATAATTTTAAATACGACCCAACCTTCTATTGGTTGTGAAGTGATCGCTTAAAATGGATGCTTGTTAGTAAGATTTTGACTTTGAAGCTTGATGAAGAGGTTCTATATATTTTAAACATTATATGACGGAGTTTTGAAGAACTTTATTTGCAAATAGTCGTGCATATGAAATTTAAAAATGTTATTATTGTTATAAACATAATAGATAATTTATTACATGTAGATAATTTTTTTAAAATGGCGAGTTTAAAAATGTTTGTCTCCTTATTTTTTCTTCGTAGCACTCTGCTCTTATCATAACATTCTCTTCGTCGCTCTGGAGGTTGGGACTAATTACTAATGCTTTACAATTTCGCCTTTTCCCTAAATATTTAAAATTCATGTATACAAATAGAAATGTTGTTTGTTCATTAGCTTCTATGCCCGTATGGTTGCAACAAAAAGGCAAATAAAATTGTCACTCTGACTGTCACCCTTCAAATGACTAATTTAGATTGCGATTAGCTTATTTCCATTAAAAATAATTATTGTACAAAAACAAATGAACTACTGAACGAACGTGTGAATGTTAGCACAATTGTTATGTATTTAAACAAAAATAATATTTATAATCATATGTAAATAACGCATGTGACATAATTAGCACAATATTAACCCATTTTAGACTGTTTTTTGGTTTTGTTACGATCGGGCCCCTTATCTTGTACACACTAGCAGTCAAGCATGGAATTTTATTTTGTGACATTTAATTTAATTACGATAAAAGTAATAATGATAATAATTTTCATATACACACATGTAATTAAATTTTTGACAGATTGTAGTCGGTAGCCTGCTGTCGTGAATGTGTTTAGTGCATAAGTTCTGAAATAGTTCTAGGGATAAGCAAGTTAATTTTCCTGTGTGCAAGAACTTGATTAGTGAGGAGAATAAGAATATGTGTGTACAAATTATGTGAATATATCGAGGACTAACAGCTGCAACAAAGAGACACGTTTCTAATGAAAGTTGACCATGCGCTGGTTTTACTTTGGTTCTTCATATATAAAATTTTTTTACATTAATTTTAGCTTCTACATTTTTAACAATTTAAATTGACATATGTAAGTCTATTTTGCAGCAAAAGTTTTATTTTAAAATATTTTTTAATTTCTTTAGAACTTCTTAATGAAGATATAATTGAAGGTGAGCCGCGAATAACGTTTTAAGTGACAAAATAATGATTTTGCAGGAGAGCCACAAAACGTATTTTAAGGCAAGATTGTTTTTCTCGTTTACATTTTCTTAGCGTATCGAAAATAATGATAACTAGCATTATCTTTTCTTTTTGTATCTCTGCTACATTTATCAATTATTTTCGACAATTTTGTTTGCATGATTTATTAGTTACTTAAAAAGTTTTCCACTGACTGACTGATTGTAATTGTATTTTGACGGCGATCAGATGCATAATTTTGGATGGTTTGATGTTTGAACAACGCAAGAGAGTTATGTTACTGGTAATCTGTGAAAAAACTGGTTTTTTTTTAATTGTCATTTACAACGTTATTCGCGGCTGTGCTTCAATTGTAGCCTACAAATTCCCTTATGCAAGTTACAAACTGTAGTTGTAAGTGTCATTTCCCTGTATTAAAAAAATTTTAATAAAAAAAAATTACCCACAAGTCAACATTAAACTTAAATCTGAATAAAAAAACCATTAACACAAAGTTAATATGCATAAATTAGACTTAAGTTCAATTTAGCGAATATTTTACAAAAATAAATAAGTAATAAATAAATAATTCAATTTCTTTACATGAATATAAAATTTGCGATTTATTAAAGTCATAGAGAATTTTGCATTTTTAAATTAGAAATAACAAAAATCAGTTAACTTTAAGCTAAAACGAACGAAGACAACTGAACTTTATGTTAGTGGGCCTAAGGGCCTTATTGTCAAAATCGCGTCACCAAGGTGATATTTATTTATTTTATTTTTATTTTTCATACTAATTCTAAGAATTATGAAAGGCCAGTAAGCAAAGCTTACTGAATTTGTTGGCTTTGCTTTGCCCTTGAAAAGAATTTGTATGAAAAACAAAAACAACTTTTTTAAAATTGTTTAAATTAGGGCCCAAGCGTATTGACTTCAAAAAAACTTATTATTTTCTTGACTTTTTTTATTATAAATACACACATGCATACACACTTATGTTGTTGCATAAACCCCCTAGTCAGCCTAGTACCATATGTCTCTATGTCAACACTCTTTTCTCTAGCGACAATTGCACTAGTTGAAATGTCGACAACTTTCCTTTTATGCACGAGTAGAGATACGTTAGAGACAACAGCTCTAGTGTATTTCTGGTGACATTGTCAATGAAAGCGTCAATAGTTAGTTTTTCTTTTTTATTATGTACGTACATATATATGTATTTAAGTTTGTTGACCCAACGAGGGTCACTAAAATGTACTAGTGAATTTTTAGTTCAAATGTCTCCATATGGTCGTAAAAGAATAGTGCTAAAGTCTACTGGTAGATTTTCAATGACAACCCTATGTGATAGTCAATAGGCGTTTACATTGGCTGGGGTGTACCTAGTCAATAGTACTATTGACAACGTCAATAGTAAATCACTACAAGTTTACTATTTACAACGAGCGAGGAAATATCGATATTGTAGACTAGAGCCCCTAAAATTTACTAGTGAATCTTTAGTGCCAATGTCTCTACGTGGTCCCAAAAGAACTACTTAGTCAGTAGTGCTACAGTCTAGTGGTGGATTTTCAATGACAAGCTAATGTTAAATGTCAATAGATGATTACATTGGCTGGGGTACACCTGGTCAGTAGTACTATTGACAATGTAACTAGTAAATCACTACACAATTTCACTATTCGTATTTCCTGCAGGGAATATATAAATATGTATGCATGTATGTGTGCGAAGATAAATTTGAATTTAAATAGCAGAGACGCAAACCATAATATATAACATGGCTTGTTTTGCACATAACAGGGCACTGTTAATGATTTAACAGCAGTCGCTAAATGGATTAGGAATTGTAATTCTTGCAACTGGGTTGAGACCCATAAAACATTTATAGCAAAATTTCTCTATTCCGATCGTTGGAAAGTTTCTTCACACAGAAAAATTTCAACTTAAAAACAAGGTTTATTTAACCTTTTACGTAAATGATTTTGCTTTACATGTGTTTCATGTTAATCTAGCATGATTTAAAGCTTTATTTCATGTTGATTTAACCATTGCCGTACTGTTAAATCAAAATTAAGAATTATGTTGTTTCAAGTTGGAACAACGTAAATTCGATACTAAAATAACACAAAGAAACTTGTTGAATCAAAGTTATTTCAAGTTGAAACAACATGAATTTAATTTATTTCAAGAACAACGTAAATTCGATAGTAAAATAACACGAAAAAACTTTGTTGAATCAAAGTTATTTCAAGTTGAAACAACATGAATTTAATTTAATGTTGTCATTTTATTTTTTTTTTTTATTTATATAATTTACGTTATTGCGTGTATTGGCACAGGCATGATGTGTTTGTGTTGGCTGCCCGACCAATATTTGAACTCGGAACTCACCGCATGGTAGACAAAAGGCGCTTCGTGGTGCAGCTATAACACCCTTAATTATTCTTTAGATGCTCCCTAAATATATAATAAAATTTTAATTCAACATTATTTAATTGATCATTTAACATAACATTAATTTGAAATGTTATAGTTAAAAAAAAAATACAAACTTCGAAGCTACTTTGACCTGCCTAGCGGATTCGATGCTGCGATCCTATGACTCAAAGACTAACATATTATTTCTCGAAAATTTAATATGAAATACAATCAAAGTTTTTGCATGGTGATTTTACATTGGTATTTTTTCTGCGTATTGGAAGTGGGACGAGACACATAAACAATAGGAAATTTCTCTATTCAGTTCGACAGCACATTTCATTACAAAAGTTTTTCTTATATTTAAATATGAATTCACAAAGGCCTTTAATTTCAGCTGATCTGCATTATAGATAGTATAAAACCAACATTTATTTCGGAGCTGCATTTACCTGTTAAATATTTGAAAGAATCAACTTTTATAAGGCCAATTGAAAATGAAAATAAACAGAGCCTGCACGAAAAAAATTTCACGATAGAAATTGAAATTAGTTTAGCAGTTAAGCCATTCTGCTGCTAGATGGTCATTCCATTTGAGTATGAAACTCTTCGAATTTGTTTGATTTTTACGTTGCAATTCGCAAGCATTTTCGTCCACTGAGAATCGCAGAATACAGCATTAAGTTTGGCAATGGTATACCAGTAAATTGCAAGTTATAAAATAATAAAAACATTACAAATGCAGCGCTTAATAAATCACCCTTTTGCACGTATAACGCCTTAAGTAGTTATTCTTGTTCTAATTTGCCTAAATTACCAAAAGAAAAAAAAACTCTACCAATAATTTATATGCCTAAATGTCCATCCTACTAAAGTTTTTTTTTTTTTTTGTTACTCTGCATAAAAAAACAACACTTGATAAAAATCTTTCATAAAGGAAAGAAAAGAAGCAAAAAAAATCCCTTTGATTTAAGCCGCCAAAAACCAGTAATCATATTATATATATAAAACGAATATGTATAAAAAAAGAAAAGAACAAAAAATAATCTTTCCAAATTTAACACAATAATTTAATAATGGCAGCTACTTACAAGAGCAAAGGGGAACAAATTAAATTAAGGCACAACGTGCTACATACACTTTTTGTTAAAACTACTCGCATCTCGAAGGAAGTTTAAAGGTATGAGCGCACTACGCGTATATTTAAGGAAATAAGTGGAAGCACTAATGTTTATTTCTTATTAAAATCTAAAATAAAATGATTTAAATAAATATAAGTGAATGGCTGCAGGTTATTTGTAGCAGTTGATATCTTTAGGTTCAACCCAGCGAAAGCACTCCGAACTCTGCATAAATTACTGCTCGGTGTATATTCCGCAACTGCAACTTTAGGATATATAGGAATGTATATATGCCCGGACTTTCTGCTACAAAGCGTATAAATTTCAATAGATGTTTGGTCTAAGATTTATGTGGGTGCCGGCTTACGCTGCTCTTAGCACTGTGCGAAATGTAATTTTGTTAACTGCTTTATATTGGTTAATTTAACCAATTTTGTGGGTTAATAACTTTTTTTTTTTTTTTGTTGAAAGGAAATTAAACATGTGATCATGGAATTGAGGAAAACTTGGCGAGGATTTTATTCTTTATATGAATTTGAAACTGAAGAAACACATCGCACAACTATTCCCCGATTCTTTCACTATATTGTACAGTTTTCGAAGTTTTTTTTACCAGTTGTGCGATTTTTATTTCGTTTTTTGAAATTTTGCCAATTTGTGTAATCGATCAGTAGATAACGAAACATTTTTTATATAAAGATGGGCGAATTTGAGGTTAGGAATTAAATTGGCTGTCAAATGATGAAATGTCAAGAATTGAGCTGTCATCTTTTGACATTTATTTAGTAAAAAACTAAGAAATTGGAACGATACACTCCTGAACCAAGAATTTTAATAGTGAATTTTAATTTGAAATACCAAGTTTACGTGAACAAAGCAGAAGAGATAAGCGAAACTTTGTTGCCCAATGTGGTTAAAAATTTTGTAAAAAGAGCGTACGTCTGCCGACGTGCTAGAGGCGGACATTTGCCCGACATCATATTCCATTATTAATTTCCTTATTTCTGCTTTGCATTGGTAACAATAAAACTGAATTTGTGAAAAAAAAACAAGTGTGTTTTTAATCCAATTTACTTCCTAACCTTAAATTTGCCCATCCTTTATATAATTGTGAAAGTTGTCTTAGTGTGTTCATATCCATTTTAACTTCGAAATTTAAATATTGGCAAAACCTTAAATCGAAACTAATAAAACTATAAATGAAAACTAGTGCTTGATGCATTCAAATGTATTCTACTAAATACAGTCAAAGTTCGGTATAACGAATGAATAATGTCAGACCAATTCTTTATGGTGAAAAATTCGGCAGCTTTGTTTATGCAAAATTTAATTAATTTGATTGATTTTTAATTAAAAAAAATTATTTAAAATGCAGATAGATTATAAGTAAACTGTGAAATAACCTTGATTTAATATGGTTTATCGTGTTATTTCAGTATCAAATTCAAGTTGTTTCGACTTGAAAAAAAAAACTTTGATTCAACATGAATCTTCACTTTAATTTAACATTAATGGAATGTTAAATCAACATTTAATAAAGTTATTTTAAGAGAAAAAATCATTATAAATTAACAGTAGTCGAATGTCAAATTAACATGAAATAAAGTTAATTCAAAAGGAAACATTTTGTTTGCATATTACTATAAATCATGTTGAATTAACATGAAAAACATATGAAAATTACTATAAACCATGTTGAATTAATATGAATTGCATATGTTTAAATTAACCTTGTTTTCATAGATTTTAAAATGAATTTTTTTTTATGTGTATGATCGTTTTTTGTGTTGTATTTGTTATTTCAAAAATAAAAGTGATATCAAACATTTTTCATATGCTAAATTTTACAGAAAACTCACTTATATTCTCAAATATTTGTTCAGTCTGTTTTTACTGCAGCAAGTTAAGTAAGATAACAGGGTATTTTATGTTTAGGAAACTTTTGTAATACCAAAAAATATGTGTATAGTAAAATATAAAATTTAAAGTCGAAAAGTTTTCAAAAGTGATAAATTTTTATTTATTTAAAAAATAATTTAAGAAAACCCCTTTGTTTGAAGTCAAATATTTTTCATTTAACATACACTCATACACACGAGCATACATTATATACGAGGGTTTATCAATAAGTCAGTGACTTTTTGAATGAAACACAATTTTTTTTTGCAAAACAAAAATTTATTTTCCAACATAATCTGCTTTTAACTTAATACACTTAGTCCAACGTTTCTCCAGTTTTTGTATCCCTTCCAAAAAATAGGATTTTTCGAGGTCCCTAAAATAGGCCTTTGTTTGTGGAATCATTCGTTGTTGGAGTCAAATCTCTTTCCGACGAGCCATTTCCTCAAGTTTGGTAATACGAAATAGTAGCTCAGGGCTAAATCGGAATAATAGAGCGGATGAGGGAGCAATTCGCAATTGCATTGGAAACTGCACATACATTTGTGGTCGATTGTGAGCAAACACGGCACCCATTTTGCAGACAACTTTCATAAACCCAGCTGATCATTTAAAATCGAAACCACTCTGCCATATGAAATGAACAGCTGTTAAATGCAAAGTAAATGACGACACTTGCTCAAAATTTGACAGTAGTCTATTAACAGGTGGTACTTGGTGGGAACTTATAAAAGTCACGAACTTATTGATCCGCCCTCGTATTTACACTTCATGTTTTATTATGTATTATTTTTTGTTGCTCCAAAAACAAAATCAGATACACAGACTTGCGGTTTTCTTTTTGTGCCATAAAACTTGCATCAATTCGGCGGCACATCTACTCATCATTTGAAACACATTTCGAATTATACCAGATAAACTGGTATAGACTTAAAAAATAAAACATTTCACCACATAAAATAAAAAGAAGGAAATGTAAAAGAATAAATTGTTATTGTTAATCTTCTTTTGATGATGATCTCTAATGGGATTAGTTTAGCAGACATTTAACACGGCAGCGCCACATGCACCAGAAACGGCACATGAAACAAACAAATATAAAATATAAAAGCACAAGCAGCACAAAATAAAGTAACACCGCAATGTTGAAGAAGATGGTGATGGCGGTTGCAGCAACAGCTGATTCAAATCATCAGTTTTAGCATCCAAAATGCTCCAAATAAATATTTGAGAATAATACTTTTAAAATTATTAACCCTTTAAAGCAATTGGTTAACTACTCATAATTCTTTTTGAAGTTGGTGCTAAATGATTTAAAAGTATTTCAAGAGGGCAGGGGAATGAAAGTTTTGAACTTAATATTTGAAAATACATACAAATTTCTATGAATAACAAGAGCTTTAGGGGTCATCAAAAAACGAAATAAAACTTTCTTTACATTGTGATATTGTTGATGAAATTAGTTGCATGCAATTAATTTTGCTTTTTATGCCTGCCATACACTACACAAGTTCAGTGCTCAAGTCTGGCACTGCGTAAACTAAGCTTGTGACACACACTATACAAGTAAACTGTGCATTTTTTATTTGAATTCGCCATAATGCTGGTGATTATTTGTATATTTCTAGGAACTCTGTGTAGAACATTTGTTCTGCGCTCATTTCTTGTTGTGAACTCTTAAAAAATCACGAAACAACTGAGCTGTTTGCAACATACACTACACAAGTTCACTGTACAGTTTTCAAACTTGAGCAAATATCAAAATCATTTTGATATTTACTCAGTTCACTGCGTAAATAGCACAACCACCCCCATACACTACACAAACGCACTGTACAGTGCCAGACTTGTGCAGTGAACTTGTGTAGTGTATGGTTGGTATTATGGTTAACGGGGCTTGCTTTCCACCGAAATAACCGGAAATAAATAAAGGAATTACAAAAAGGTTTTCAATAAATATAAAGGGTGTTTTTATGGAGGTATAGGGTATAAGACTTCGAAATGGAATAAAATAAGATGAATTTTTTTAATTGATATAAAATTTACTTTATTCGAAAGATAATCTTCTGGCATAAGCTAAATATGACTTTTGCCATATGACCGCCACGGCTATCTCGGACCTAGTCTAATCTGGAAGTCCAATTTTCTATGTCCTTTTGCAACATTTGTGGCCGTTTATTGGCAATAACGCGGCGAATGTAGTCCTCCAAGTGGTCAATCGCTTTGGGCAGCGATATGCATACTAGCGACTTCACATATCTCAACAGAAAATAGTCTAGCGGCGTTAAATCGCATGAACTTGGAGGCCGATTCACAGGTCCGAAACTTAAAACTATGCGGTTACCAAATGTGGCATGAGCTGTGTGACATGTTGCGTCGTCTTGTTGAAACCACAAGTCCTGCAGATCATAGTTATGCAATTGATGAACGAAGGAGTCAGTAATCACGGCTTTATAGCGGCGAACAGCGTAACCGATAACATTTTTCAAAAAGTGGCACCAAATAGGGGATTTATCAAAAAAAGGGGGCAAATTAAAAAAAACGAGAAAACGACACTAACCTTTTTATTTTTAATGCAGGAAAAGGGTGGGGGGGGGGGGGGGGGTAAAGTGGCAAGGCAGTCGAAAAAGTGGCAATTTGCTACTTTATTCGGTCAAACGGCCACGCTGGCGGCGAAAAGAATGATTCGGGTCTTCCTCTACGCTACGCTCTACAGCAGCAATGACTTCTTCTGTAGGCACTGAACGACTTCTCTATGGATGCGTATTATCATTTAGAGTAAACGTGGTGCGAAACCGTTCCATAGTTAATCGAATTAATTGCTCTGAACATAGTGCGTGATACGTATTTCGCTTAAAACCATAATTTTCAAAATAAATTTGCACAATTTGGAAGCGTTGTTTAGGCTAGACTGACGCCTTGACATTTCATATTGAAATGTCAAACCAAACTCAACATAAATCACTTGACAGCTGACAAAATGGCCGCCAGTTAGAAAAGTGTTGTCAACTTACAGTTTTATACATCTAAAAAAAACACCCTTTACTTATTTCTTGCTATTTGTAGAGAGACCTACTTAAATCGAAATAATAGCAAATAAAATATGAGACTTGCAGGACGCAATATGCCTTGAACGGGTCATCTCTAAAAAGGGTGGCGTTCGTGCTAAATGGTAGGCTTTACTCCACAAAACAAGAAATGTTTCTTATGTTCTCGTAATGACTTATTGACTTGACCCTAGTACCTCAAAACACTGAGCGAAAAAAAGGGATAAAGTAAAACCCAATTAAATCATTTCTCTATAGCAAAAGTAAAGTAAATTTTATAGTAATTTGTTGCCTAGAGGTTAAACGAAAAACGGGCCAAAGTAGTTTTAATATAATATATTAATATATTAATATACTATATTTTTTTGGTATCATAACAGCATATTAAGCCACATAAAAGTGAATCTGCAAGAAAATTAGATAAAGTGAAACGAAAGACAAACGTTCACGGTGAACGCACGAAACCAAACACGCGTCATTTTTGTTGTTTTTTGTTTTTTTTTTTAGATATAAAACTTCATAATCTTTTTTAGTGGATGCTGCCAACAGCGCGTTTCATTTGGATTTTTTTTTTGTCATCATTTTTAATTTTATTTATTTTATCACAACAAATAATAAATGTCTGTCAAAAGGTATAAAGGTTTCTTTCTCGTTTTCACAATTTTCAAACTTTTCTGTCTTTTAATTTATTTGAGTGGAGCTAATGTACAATGTTGTTATTGTTGCTATTGTTGTTTCATACTTTTTAAACTATGCTGGAGCTTTTAAAAAATTTTGGACATCTGATATTTTATTTCTCATTAAAAGTCGTTGACTTTTAGAAATACTTCATGACAACAATAATAAGGAAAATGTGATGATGAAGATAATGATGATTAAGCAAACGTTTAGACAATTAGTAACAGTTTGATGTCAAGTATTTTTTTAATAAAAAGATACTCGTATCATATTTAATTAATTATTTGTGTGTGTGTCTGGTTGTTTATTTTTTTTTTGCTGCTATAAAGATAAACATACATACATACATGTACATCAGATGCTGTAGAAAGCATTAAGCAAATATCACAAAGATTAAGAGGTCTTTACACACAGAAAGAAATACCAATGTAAAATCAACATGCAAAAAGTTTGATTCAACTTCATTCAACTCACATTAAATTTCCAAGAAATAATATGTTGTTTGAGTGTGTGGATGTTTATTTGCTTTGTTCATAGCTGCAGTATACTTTTGTGCTTAGTTGTGTAGGTTGTTTTTGTATTGTTGTTGTTTTTTTTTTATGTTTGTAAACAGACCACAAACTGTTGCTGGCCGGTAGGCAGTGTACTAGTCTTGCAGTCGGAGGATCGCAGGTTCGAATCCTGGAACCAAGTCAAAGTATTTTGTATTTTTTTTTTTAATAAAACTTTTCAAGTGAAAGCATTTGATTTTTTTTTTAACTAAAGCTAAAACTTTTCAAATAAATTGTATGTTAAATGATCATTGAAATAATGTTAAATTAAAATTTAATTCAAGATGGTACATATTAGTGTGTATCTTAAGATCAAATCTTGTTCGGGAAAGCTAATTTATATACAACAATTTTTCTGATGTCTATGTCAACCACACGTAAGTTAAATAATTAATAAAATACAATTACTATATATTAAATTAAATTCATGTTGTTCCAACTTAAAATAACTTTGATTCAACATGATTCTTCATTTTGAGTTTAACAGTACGTAAATGTTAAATCAACGTAAAATAAAGTTATTTCAAAAGGAAAAATTTTCTTTGACAATTACTATAAATCATGTTAGATTAACATGAAACACATATGAAGCAAAATCATTGCCGAAAAAGATTAGATTAACCTTGTTTAAGTGGAAATTTTTCTGTGTGTAGACTTGCTGCAACGTGTACAATGTCAACAAGAAATTTAACTCTTAGTGCCAGATAATAAAAAAATCATTTTTGAAATTGTAAAGAGAAACTTAAGAAGAACTTTATTACTAGTATTTTTTTCATATAAAGATCTTTTAATGATTATTAAGACAAGTGAAATGGGGATACCACATATTTAAAACAAAATACACTACTTCGGTTGCACAAACTGAAAGCACTAAGGGCTAATTTCACCATCACTATTTAAATATAAATTCATATTTAAATGTCGAAAAATGACTTTTAAATATGAATTGATATTTAAATAAGTTGGTGAAATTGGCACGAAGGGTTTTCACGATGTATACACACAGAAACAGTTTAACTTAAAATCTACTTAAACAAGGTTAAGTTAGTAGAAAACCAAGTAGAAGTTTATTTTAGTCATACATAACCTTGTAATTCCTCAATAGTTTTAGAAATTACTCACCAGAATTTTTAAAAAATCAATTTTTTTGAAGAAACTTATGAACTAATTTTGGTCTAAAATTTTGAAGTTATTTGCTTAAATTTACATGAAAATACTGTTTCACGTTTAAATTCCTATAAAAAAAACTAATTGTTAAAATAAGTAACTATTAACCATTTTTCCTAGATGAAAATATTATCATAGAACACAAAAAAGGACATTTTTCTTAAAATCGCTTCCAATTCGGTGACCAGGCATCGAAAAAGAGAACTTCTTGCAATGACAACCCTATGTGAAAATCATTACATCGGATCGAAATTTGCACTACTTCCAGATCGCAAACTCTACATTTTCATGACTTTTTTGGAGAGTCTTTTTTTACTGGGATGTTAATCTAACATGATTTATAGTATTGTCAAAGAAAATTTTTCCTTTTGAAATAACTTTGTTTGGCGTTGATTTAACATTTAAGTACGGTTGAAATCTGCTTAAACAAGGTTAATTTAATCTTTTTCGGCAATGATTTTGCTTCATATGTGTTTCATGTTAATCAAACAAGGTTTATAGTAATTTTCAAAGAAAGTTTTTCCTTTTGAAATAACTTTGTTTCACGTTGATTTAACATTTAAGTACTGTTGAAATCAAAATGAAGAATCATGTTGAATCAAAGTTATTTTAAGTTGGAACAACTTAAATTCGATATTGAAATAACACGAAGAACAATGTCGAATCAAAGTTACTTCAAGTTGAAACAACATGAATTTAATTTAATTTTATGACTACATTACCTTACGTGTCGTTGACATAAAATTGTAATTCAACATTAGTTAATTGATAATTTAACATAGTTACAATTTATTTTATAAGTTTTAGTTAAAAAAAAAAAATACAAAATACTTTGACATGCTACTTTATACACTGCCTACCAGCCAGCAGCAGGATGTCGGCTGTTTACAAACATCAAAATAAACAACAACAATACAAAAACAAGTCACGCAACTGATAGTGTATTGCAGCTATGAACAAAGCAAATAAACACCAATACACTTAAACAACATATTATTTCTTGTAAATTTAATATGATTTTAATGAATTTGAATCAAACTTTTTGTATGGTGATTTTACATTGGTATTTTTTTCTGTGTGTAGCGCAAGGTGTGCACACGATGCAAATGAGTACGAAGATGCATACATTTGCACATCCCAGCAACAAAATATACATACATATTTGCCATGTGCTTGATTTTACTTCGTTTCATGCGGGATTCCAATGTAGAGTGAAGAAACACACACCCGCTGTCACCCTTGCAATATGGCAATTAACAATATCATATGTTGCTCACGTAACGCTCAAGTGTTAACTTTTTTCATTATAATTCTAATGCGTAGCATAATTGAAGTCCAAAGTTTGGCCATGAAACATATTTAATTTTTATCAGGCCTGTGAACAATTTTATGATTTATTTATGCTGCATAATCACCTGCCTCTTCCGCCAAAATCCACAAAATGTTTTATAAAAAAAAATTTAAATAAATTATTATTTTCTATCATGTCCATTAAAAAAATTTCCTTAAACAAAGTGAAAAATTCATTGTAAATTTTATGTGAGATTTATGCGGAATAATAATACGAGTAATAATATAATAAAATTTTACTGACTAACGGAAATTTGAAAATTGAAATTAAAATGAAATCAAATAGATTTTTTTATGAATAAAAATTTATTTACATACATACGTATGCATAATGTGATTGTTTGTTTGTTAATTTATGCAGTTGAAACATACGAGGGCGGTTCGGAAACTTCTTAGCCTATCAATGAAAGAGAATAGTTAGTTTTTCAAAAATATTTTTATTTTTCAATATAATCTCCTGAAACTTCAATACACTTAGTCCAATGCTTTTCTAGCAATTCTATCCCTTGATTAAAATAGTTTTCCTCAAGGTCTTCAAAATAGTGGTTTACAACTATAATTGCATCTTCATTTGAGATAAAACGCTTGCCAGCAAGGAATTTTTTTAGATTTGGGAACAGATAAAAGTCAGTGGGAGCCAAATCAGGAGAATAAGGTGGGTGGTCAAGCAACTCGTACTTTAATTCGTTGATTTTAGCCATTGTTAAAACACTCTTGTGCGCTGGTGCGTTGTCTTGATGAAAAATTATTTTTTTGTGTTGTAAGCCAGGACGTTTTTCTCGAATTTGTACATTTAATTGATCCAAAAGGTTGCAATAGTACTCTGAATTTATTGTTTTACCCTTTTGCAGATAGTCAATCAATAAAATACCTTTGAAGTCCCAAAAAACCGTTGCCATAACCTTACCAGCCGATTGAATTGTTTTTGCCTTCTTTGGGGCACTTCCTCCAGCTTCAGTCCATTGTTTGGATTGTTCTTTTGTCTCTGGAGTATAATGGTGGATCCATGTCTCATCAACAGTTATGAAACGACGCTTAAAATCCATTTTATTTCGCTTAAAACGATCCAAACAAGCTTGAGAAATGTTCATTCTTATGTGTTTTTGGTCGACTGTTAACAAATGCGGCACCCATCTTGCAGAAAGCTTTTTCATCTGTAGTTCTTCATGCAAAATTAAATGGACTCGATCATTTGAGATGCCCATGATATTAGCTATTTCACGCACTTTTATTCGTCGATCATTTAATACCATATCATGCACTTTGGCTACAATTTCTGTTGTTGTTGCTGTTTTTGGACGTCCACTACGTGGTTCATCTTCAATGCTTGTACGACCACGTTTAAATTCAGCAACCCAATTTTTTACTGTTGCATATGAAGGAGTACTTCCACCTAACACATTCACCATATCATTATGAATTTCTTGTCCCGATAAACCTTTTTTATGTAAATATTTAATGACACCACGCATTTCTTATTTTTCCATTGTTAAAAAATCGCGGATGCGTCTTTTGTGAACACCTGTTTCTATATGAAGGAGTTGCCAGATCGAAACAAAGTTTAACATGTGTTCATAGCAGAGATGGAAGTTTCCAAAACACTTAACTTTTTTCTGATTATACCGCGCTTTTTGTGCTAGGCTAAGAAGTTTCCGAACCGCCCTCGTATTTTTTTTTTATTTTAATTTTTTTTTTGTTTTTTTATGTATTTCAAAAACACCTGAAAACAATGGATATAAACATTTGGTAAGGGAAATGGATTTTATATTAAATTCTAAGAAGCACAAAGAGATACGGGAAATTGAACGTGACAAGATATTGATAATTTCCAGATTTCAAACTAAAAAAAAATTTTTGAAGTATCTAATCTTAGGGTCGTGTTTTTTGTTTTTTTTTTTTTTTTTTGCTGTCAACAAAATAATAAAATTAGAGAAATTTCATTAAAAAATATATAAACAGCTATGGGCACGGAATTAGCACAATTTTATACAATCATGACAATTACACAGGAAATGAGCTTAATTCTTGGAATAGATACAAATTTTTCTGATGATTTCATATCCGGTCAACAAAAAGCAAAAAGTGGTTTTTACTTGCTTATTATTGTTACAAAGTAATAAAAACAAATTTAGATCCTCCTTTGTAGGCGGCCTTTTTAAGGTTCCGTACCCAAAATTGAAAAGAGGAAGCCCATTTTTTTCGCTACGATGTCCGTACGTCCGCCCGTCCGTCTGTCTGTGTAAAAACTAAAAAAATCCCAAAATAAAAAAAAGACGAAATGAAAAATCGCTTAAGATAAAAAAGCGCTTAAATGAAAAATATCACCAAAAATAAAGTAAATCGCTTAAGTGCAAAAAAAAAATCACCAAAAGTGAAAAGTTCGCCAAAAAACTAAAAAAAAATCCCAAAACCGAGAAAAAAATGCCAAAACGAAAATAAATCGCCAGAACGAAAAAGAGCCAGGACTAACAAAAATTCCTAAAACTAAAAAGCGACCGAAAAAACCGCCAAAAACCAAAAAAAATCCCAAAAAAATATAAAAAAGCTCCAAAACTAAAAAAAGATTTTTACAACTAAAAAAAATTTCAAAAACCGACAAAGACGGCAGATTGAAAAAAGCGCTAAAACTAAAAAGAAATGCCAAACCAAAGAAAAAATTTAAATGTCTGCATCAGTACATATAGTGCGATTCACTAACTTTTTTTTTTAACGATAGTCGCCTCGGTAAAATAATTATAAGGAAAATTTATCGAATTTGCTATTCAGTAACATTTTTAACAATAATGTCAGCTGTGTCGCTATTTAAGCGACAATAAGTTATGTGCTGTTAAGTTTATCGACAAAAATCAACAGAAAATATCAAACAATCCGGAACAGAATCACCCAATTGTTATTGCAAACGACAAAATGTATAGACAACAATTTCGATTGTCGGATCGTTAAGTTACTGAATCGCACCACTGTAGTTAAAATAATTATAACGAAAATTTTTTCGAATTTGCTATTCAGTAACATTTTTAACGATAATGTCATCTGTGTCGTTATTTAAACGACAATAATTTATGTGCTGTTAAGTTTATCGACAATAATCAACAGAAAATATCAGCTGCGTACTATCGCTAAAAAGAAGTTACAGAATAACACAATCGTTATTGCAAGCCACAAAATGTATAGACAAAAATTACGATTGTCGGATGGTTAAAAGTTACTGAATCGCACCATTGGATTCAATAAATTTTCGCGAACTGAAAATCGTAATATATGTATATCAATATATTTTTTCGTTTGCGCTAACAATAATGGGATTCTGTAATTTATTTTTGTACATCTGTGTTTCACTCGCCATTTATTTGTATATCACGGGGCATCCATCCCTGCATGCAAAATGTCAAAATAAGCGAAAATCACAAAGAAGAATTAAAGAAAAATTAAATATATTTGTGCTGGTGATTTTTCTGTTTTACTTCAACCGACAGCGAATATCGTTAAAATATGTTGTTCGTAATATTTATTATAGCGATACGACTGTCGCAATAAAAGTTACTGCATCTAGGTACAGTTAAGATATTCGATTATATAGGCCAAAGTTCATATAGTATCACATATTTACGTATGTCAGTACGAAACCCTTCGTGTGGGAGTCAAAGTCGCACTTTACTGAATTTATTTTCTTTTATTGTGCAGTTTCACTGGCGCGATACGAAAAATATACGAATTGGGTGAGAAAGTCTCGCCCTGGTTATACATATATGGAAGTTATTTACTCACTAAAAACTAAAATAAAATAAAAATTCATATTTTTAGTGCTTTTTTATACAGCAGCCGCTGCAAAGTATTGTCAAAGCTATTCTGATGCTTTTCTATAACTAAGTACCGCCCTAATTAAGGCTCAAGGCAAACATTGCAAACAATCCCAAACGAACGAGATTGTTTTTTTTCTCAATCGTTTTAAAGTATAGAATATAATATGGCGCTGCTAAAACAAATCACAACACAATGACTCCCGCTTAATAAGCAATGAAAATCCCCAACAAACAAACGAAAAATAATAATAATCATAAAAAAGCAAAAGTGTGCCAATCATAAATTTCATTATAAAACAAAGATTGAGATAAAGACAATTACGGCAAAAGTAAAAAAGAAAGGCACATACATAGATAGTGAGAGCAAGAGAATCCTCGAACAGGTATTGTCTTGCCACTTATAATAATACACTCGAAATTCTAACAAAGAAACAAAAACAATAAGAATCCTTGGCAACACCATCGTACCAAAATAAATATACGACATCACAAACAAAAATTCCCAGCGAATATTTTTTGCTGGAATCGGTAAAAAAAACATCTGCATAAGATTACAAATTCATATGCGAAATCCATCGTACCGAAAATTATAAGCCTGACAAAATTCGTCAAATGTCCGAGAGAATTTGAGCAATGTCGGAAAAATGTCTGACAAAACATCAGAAAATTTTCTGAATATTTTTGTGGTCGTTTTTAAGTGTTTTTTTTTTCTAAAAAAAAACACAAAGTGCTGGGCTTGTTTGTCTGCAGGAGCAGCTAAAGTAGTTACCGTGAGGAATTTGTTGCAAGATCCTCAGACTAATATGTTAGTATAGTAAAATTGTATTGTGACGGGTGTGACCATGATATTCACACTATTTTTCTAATTCAAAAATATAAAATTAGTAATTGAGTAAAAGTGTTGTTTATCAGTAGACACGGAATTAACCCGATTTCAGCTCAGAATGGTCATAAGAAGGCTGTGCCAGGTGTGGCCTTGCAAATCTCTGTTTTTACAGAATTATTACTTTTATATATTCTGTAAGATCTTCCGTAGAACGCGCACAATAACTTTGCAGTAGAAATTTTTTCAACGCCTTTTCAACTGTATTAAATATTTGCTGCCTGCTTTTGCACTTTTCCTAAAACTTTTTCCAAAATGTGACAGTTGTGACTCCTTCATATGACGGTTATGACCTAGTATGAAAACTCCAAAAGTTTGAACACTTTCATTCATAAAATAAATACAAAGATTAGCTAGTAGTAACTTTTTTGAAGAGTTGCTCCAATTCTTTTTGATGGACTACAAGAAAGGTTACGTTCAACTCTATTGACTGCCCTTTTTAATGTGATTTTTTATGTGATGTTATTTAAAACTATCAATTTAAAAACGAATACAATTTCACTTTCATCGTTCTTTAGTTTTTCCTTCGATCATTTTTTTCCAATGATTCTTTATGCATCATATCGCTCATTTGCTCAAAGAACGTTACAACTCAAAACAACCAGTTGGCCAGAAAACGAGTTTAATGTTTTCAATTAAGACACAACTTAATGGAAAAAGAAAATTTTAGTTTGCTCTCCAGAGTTGAGTAATCAAGATATTTGTATGAAATTGTTACACAATATAAGGAACGATATGAGGATTAATTCTGTATCATTAACTCAAGATAAGAGACTTGTTCTAAGCATTTCTTTTTTTCCTGCCCAAATCTCTCTACCTCTCTCTCCACCTCTATATATCTCTCCCTATCGCTCCCTGTCACTATCTTTCTCTATCTATCTCTTTTTAAATTTCTCTACGAATAACTTTCTCTCTCTCTTTCTCTATCTCTCTATCGCTCTTTATCTCTCTTTATCCCTCTCTATCTCTCGCTATCTCTCTATATCTCTCTATATCTCTCTATCTCTCTATCTCTCTATCTCCCTTTATCTCTCTATCTCTCTTCATCTCTCTATCTCTCTTTATATCTCTCTATATATCTCCTTCTATCTCTCTCTATCTCTCGCTATCTCTCGCTATCTCTCTATATCTCTCTTTATCTCTCCCTATATATCTCCATCTAACTCTCTCTATATATCTCCCTTTATCTCTCTCTATATATCTCCCTCTATCACTCTCTCTGTATCTCCCTCTATCACGCTCTCTCTATCTCCCTCTATCTCCCTATATCTCCCTCTATCTCTCTCTATCTCGCTCTTTCTCTATCTCTATCTCTACCTCTCTACATATCTCTACATCTCTCTTTATCTTCTTTATATTTATATCTCTACATCTCTCTTTATCTTCTTTATATTTATATCTCTACATCTCTCTTTATCTTCTTTATATTTATATCTCTACATCTCTCTTTATCTTCTTTATATTTATATCTCTACATCTCTCTTTATCTTCTTTATATTTATATCTCTACATCTCTCTTTATCTTCTTTATATTTATATCTCTTTATATTTCTCTTTATATCTCTCCTTATATCTCTCTTTGTATCTCTCTTTATATCTCTTTTTACATCTCTCTATCTATCTATCTATCTTTCTATCTCTCTCTCTATACATATATATATATATATATCTTTCTATCTCTCTACATCTTTCTGTTTCTCTTTATTTTCTATATCTTTACATCTCTTTCTATTTATCTTTATATCTCTCTTTATATGTGTTATTGTTGGGAAGTATCAAGTAGTTATTATGTTAAGTAACAATTTTATTTAAATTTTTAAATTTTTACAGTGACGGGTGTGACCGAACTTTTTCATATTTCAATTGATCCACAAAAGCAAACATGGGTGTACTAGTTTTTGCAGAGATGGCGGTTTGTAATCAATATGAGAAAGGGAATAAAATACAACGTAAAATAAAGTTCAAACTTGCAAAGAGGGAGAGCGGAGTGTTCAGTAAATGCTAATTTTAAATAGTTGCTAAATTAAAAAGAATAAAAAATTTTGTTTACTTTTTAATTAATTCGTTTATATGTGATCATTTTTAAGAACCAAATTTTGCTAAAGACAATTGTAAATTATTATGAAAAATATTATCCAGACGGAACAACATGCTGTTTTCACAGGCCGCCATACCTTCATCCTCATTCTTGTGTTTGGTACACTGTGTGCGGCGTCAATTGATGTAAATATGTAGTTACATAATCGTACATATATTTCAATGCAAATGGAATATGTGAATTGTTTTGATTTATCGTTCTTCAATTTGTTGAAAGCTCTTTATTAAATGAAAGCTTAAATTTTAACATGAAATCTGTTTTATTTTTTTAATTTGTCCTTAACCGCAAAAAAATAATATTTATTTAATAACTTTTGTTTTTCCTTTGATTTCAATAAAATATTTAAGGGAATGTTAGTTAGACAACTTGTTTAAAGTGCCTGGTGAAGTTTGAGTGTCTTTTACATCAGACATGTGGGCAAAAAATGCTCACTGGGTTGACAGGAAATATAAAATGAATTTTCGTTTTATTTTTTTTTTTCTTTAATCAAAAAGTAACATTTTCAAATTATCACCATGATTTTTAGGGCTCACATCGAACTTGTTCTCACTCCCAACCATTTTATTTAGAAAATAAAAAATTCAGTCATTTCTTGTCAGGAAATTTCAAGTGTTTTTAGGCAGTATGTATTATTGTTTCTTTATTTAATTTTTCGTGAGCCATAGTTATGGAAGAAGAAAAATGTTTGAACACATCTTTTGTGTGTTAATAGAAAATAATGTCTGCCACATAAACGGAAAGTAAAATCGTGACAAAAATATCCTAATGACACTTAAAAGCAGCCAGAGCAGGAAGTTTTCTTTTTAACAAAATATTGTGTACGTAAGCACGGTGGGTATATTTTGCTTCAGTGATGATGTGAATTGAAAACGGTACGTACAGGTGATTATTTTATGTGCGGGCAAAAAGAAAGAAATATTTTGATTTTTTTTTGTAACTATTATACAAGGGAAGTGCATTATTATAAATATGGTAGGAATATTTTTAGGGGACAAAAGAAATTCCCTTAGCGAAAGTAATTGATATATGTATATATACTCGATTACGGCGAAACAAAAAAAGCTTTTTCTTGCTTTATACGGTAGGATGACAGGTTAGACCAACGGTTCTCAAATGGCGGTCCGTATGAAAATTCCAAGGGGTCCGCGAAGAGCTAAACAAATATTGTTATGATTCCTGAAAAGTTATTATTAATAAGATTTAGTAATATGGCTTTTGTATAATAAATGTAAAACGTATATTTCGCATTGCGGTAGGCCGTGCTACTATTAAAATTTCTGAAGGGGTCCCCGAAGAAAGAGCTTGTGAGAACCTCTGGGTTAGACGGACACAAGGTAGTCTGCGTGCAAACAAAGCTTCTAGAATTTCTTCTTCCTGCTTATTTTATACTCGACGAGTAATTAGAGTTTTTCTTTTCCCGGACTTTTTCATTTCCCGGGAAAGCGGGATTGACTTTTCGGAATTCCCGGGAATTCCCGCCCAGTACAAATCAATAGAAAATATTTTTTAATCTAATTTATTTCAACAAAAAACAAATTATAATCCATGAGATCGATTAAACAATAACGTTTTATTAAGGTGTAGAAAAATAGAATAGATTCATAACGAATATAAATTATTTTCTTGGGTTTTGTATACGTTTCTAAGCCTACTATGCTTATTTATCTTTTGTGACTTTCAATAATATTATTATTTGTGAATTCTCAAATAGTTTTTAAAAGTCTGTGCATAAGATAAGTGGTTTGTGACTGTATAAATTTTTTTATTAATTTTTTTTTAATATTTCATTTTTTTCTTTGAATTAAATGTTCAACGTCGCGTTCCGATTTTTGCAAATAAAGGCCTCTAAGTCTCAGAGCGCATGTGTGCCAGATGTAAGCTCGGTCTTAGTTGTTGTAAGGCTTTAGCTATTGTGCTAGTGTCATCACCATATTATTGCACCATCGCATTCATTAAGTGAATAACGACACTCATCAAGGAATGTATACATACAAACTAAAGTTGCCATAATAAAATAAAAAATCGAGGGAATTCCCGCACAAATTTCCCGGGATTTCTTTCCCGGAAAATTTTTCCCGGGAAATCCCGTATGAAAAACACTACGGGTAATACATGTTAACAGCAGACAACACTGCAAATTAGATTTCGCCTTCTTGCCTAAAAAAGAGCCACGGCAAACTTGTTCACTAGCTTAAATTTGATTGAGAAAATATTTCTAATTTGATTTTATTATTTGTTTTTTTTTTTTTTGTTATATTAAATATTTATTTCAAGCATAAAAAATATTTATTCGAAATCATCAATTAATAGCACTAATTAAATTTTTATGCCCACATAACTAAATTAATAAAAAGTTATATATATATATAGTAATTAGTTAATGAAATTTTTAATTTAAAATACATATTATTTTTTTGGCTGCTATTATTTAGTTTAACTTTTCGTCTTAAAAGAATAAAATTATTAACCTTTTTATCAATAAAGGGAATTTTTGACATTTATTGGCCATTACGGGGATTTAAGAAAAACAATTGAAGACTTTTCCCTTCAGCTCAAACCAATTTTATTGTAGGGAAAATTATTTAGGTAAGAAATTTTCGTAGACTTTTCAGTTTTAATAGTTTTAGCTGTTATAGATAAAATAATATTTGTATATGCAATCAAATATATGTGCGTGAAGATAAATTTAGAAAATCTGCTATCCTAGACAGAAACCATCGTGTTCAACAGGGCACTGCAGTGCTCTATAATATTGTTACGGAAATGGCCGTCGACAAGATTAATGCATCATTATGCAAATAAATTCCAACAGGGTTAATAGTGCGAAAATATTCCTACAGGGCAATTAAAGAAGTATCTGGAATAATAACAAAGAAACATCCAGAAGAAGTAAACGTACACACGTACATACATACATGCAAGCACTATAACAAATAACTATATACGCATGCCTAGTACATACATACGTGATTAAACGTAAACAACCAACAACAACTACAAGCTTCTGCTTGTTGTGAAGATAGACATAGCTACATGCATACATACATACATGCCTGGCAATTCCAACGAAAGGTAGAAATAAGTAAACAACCACTTAATGATGTATGCATATACACACGTATGTACATAGTTACCACAAGAACTTAATTACGCGCTTTATAAACAACATTGAAGATAATGATGATTAGGTCTAGACTTTGCATGAAAATTCTAGTGGTTGTTGTGCGAAGTATAAAAAGGGGTTGACGCATCCAACAGCAGTTCAGTTGTGATTAAGAGTTCAGTCGCGATCAAAAGTTAGTTGGGAATAAGTCAGTTGCGAAGAAGCTCAGTTGCGAAGAAGCTCAGTTGCTAATAAGAAGTCTGTTGTTAATCAAGTGAGTTGACAATTAAGTTGTGTGCAGTCCGTGATTTGTGATACAACAGTGAGTTGATATTTGAGTCTGTGCTTTACAATACGTGAGTTGGAAATTGAAGAGCCTATAGTACAGTCTATAGTGACAGTTAGAGTCTGTCGTGGTTTGAGGTTATTGTGGAGACCCTTGACTGAAGAGTAAGGGAGCAGTGGAAGCTGATAAAGGTGTGTAAGTGAAGCCAGCGAGTCTTGATCTAGAGTGTATCAACTGTGAGAGTCTGCCATAGAGTTGTTATTGGTGTATCAACAGGAAGTGACGGCAGAGTGAGTCTTGTATGTGACGAGCAGCAGAGAAAGCAGAATTGTGTCAACACTAGCGCAGCCAGTGGTCTAAGACGTACGTATACAACAGCGAAGAAGGCATAGTGGTAACCAGTTGTGAATATTGAAGTAACCTATGTGTTTGTATTTAAGCTCTTGAATTAGATTAGTATAAGTGGTATTTATAGTAAATAAAGATTGTATCATTCTTAACCCTAATTAGTACACTGGGGTCTTTTATTTATTGCAAATCTACGAATCTACGGAAAAGCGTTTTTAACAGAGAATAAAAACGTAACATTTGGTGTCAGAAGTGGGATTTGCAAATAAAAGCGGCACGTTTAAAAAAAAAGGTTAAACGTAAAGTAAGAGTGATACGAAAAGGAGAACCTCACACGTTTGAAAAGGTTAAACGTGAATAAAACCACATACGTTTGAAAAGGTTAAACGAAGGAGCAATTGGTTTTGAGGAAAATGAAATATCAAGAGCTTAATGTGGAGCAACTCAAGGAAGAGTTGAGTAAGCGGAAACTGTCGACAACTGGTGACAAGGTACAGCTACAGGAGCGACTACTGCAAGATTTCCAGCGACGCAACATCGACATAGAGAGTTATGAGTTCGATGAAAAAGAAAAATATGAGATGGAAGCATCCACTCCTTCTATTAGCACTCCAATCAGTACAGATATCAGCGCAATGCTAGCCAACATGATGGAGAAAATTCTAGGGCAAATGAATGAGAAGTTTCAAGAGTCTTCTAGGGCTAATGCCGAGTTGAAAGCTGAAATGAAGGCTGATTTTCAAGAAACTTCTAAAGCCAACAACGAGAGAGTTCTAGCTGAAGTTAAGGCCACAAATGACACACTTGACAAATGGAAGGCGAAGATTATGGTGAACGTTCAAGAATCGTCTGAAGCAATCTATGAGAAACCCCAGGAAATTGCTGAAGCCGTAAACAGATGGACAGATGGTGCAGAAATGCAAGTCAGTAAATCAGACGAAGAGATTTTTGACTTGAGAAACAGTGTCAACGAAGACATTTCTGGCACAAAGGAACACGCTGACGAAAAACTGAAGATAGAAGATGAGGTCAACAGTGGTCAGTGGCAACAAGTTGGACGTGAGCCTGAAGTTTCCAGCGAAGTAAAAGAAGCTCGTGACTTAGAAGATGGACATGAGGTCTGTGACACAGTGGAACTAGCTATGTGTGAAATGGTCTCATTTGTTCAAGGTAAAGAAACTGCTCCAGTATACGAAGTACGCAGCAGAAAAGCAGTAAGGAAGAAGAAGACAACTTCTGTACAGAATCTCAAGCGTGTGGTAAGGCGAACTCTAATCGAGGGACAAGGTAGAGTCGGAGCCAAAGGCCATAAATGTGGAATGGTAAGGCAAGCTCTAGTCGAGGGACAAGGTAGAGTCGGAGCCAAAGGCCACAAATGGGAAAGGAGTAGTCATCTCCAGAGAATAGCAAGGCAAGCTCTAGTTGAGAGACAAAAAAGAGTCAGAGCCAAATACCACAAATCTGGAAGAAGTTGTCATCTAAAGCGTAAAACAAGGCCAGCAGTAGAGGAAATACGAAGCAGATTCAGTACCAAGGGTTGCAAATGTCAAAGAAGGTTTCAGCGCCAGCATACGGCAAGGCAAGCTGTAGTGGAAATACTAAGCAGATTCAGTGCCACCAGGGGCCGCAAATATCGAAAAACTAATCTCCAGCGCATAGTAATACAAGTCCCAGTTGAAAGCCGAGGCAGAGCCAGAACTAAAGCCAACAAATCTGGAAGAGGTAGTCGTCTCCAACGTAACTACAAGGCGTATAGAAAACGAAAAAAAAGAAAGACGATGATGTGCCTATTCGGGACGAATAGGCTTAAGTGGGCGGCAGTGTTACGGAAATGGCCGTCGACAAGATTAATGCATCATTATGCAAATAAATTCCAACAGGGTTAATAGTGCGAAAATATTCCTACAGGGCAATTAAAGAAGTATCTGGAATAATAACAAAGAAACATCCAGAAGAAGTAAACGTACACACGTACATACATACATGCAAGCACTATAACAAATAACTATATACGCATGCCTAGTACATACATACGTGATTAAACGTAAACAACCAACAACAACTACAAGCTTCTGCTTGTTGTGAAGATAGACATAGCTACATGCATACATACATACATGCCTGGCAATTCCAACGAAAGGTAGAAATAAGTAAACAACCACTTAATGATGTATGCATATACACACGTATGTACATAGTTACCACAAGAACTTAATTACGCGCTTTATAAACAACATTGAAGATAATGATGATTAGGTCTAGACTTTGCATGAAAATTCTAGTGGTTGTTGTGCGAAGTATAAAAAGGGGTTGACGCATCCAACAGCAGTTCAGTTGTGATTAAGAGTTCAGTCGCGATCAAAAGTTAGTTGGGAATAAGTCAGTTGCGAAGAAGCTCAGTTGCGAAGAAGCTCAGTTGCTAATAAGAAGTCTGTTGTTAATCAAGTGAGTTGACAATTAAGTTGTGTGCAGTCCGTGATTTGTGATACAACAGTGAGTTGATATTTGAGTCTGTGCTTTACAATACGTGAGTTGGAAATTGAAGAGCCTATAGTACAGTCTATAGTGACAGTTAGAGTCTGTCGTGGTTTGAGGTTATTGTGGAGACCCTTGACTGAAGAGTAAGGGAGCAGTGGAAGCTGATAAAGGTGTGTAAGTGAAGCCAGCGAGTCTTGATCTAGAGTGTATCAACTGTGAGAGTCTGCCATAGAGTTGTTATTGGTGTATCAACAGGAAGTGACGGCAGAGTGAGTCTTGTATGTGACGAGCAGCAGAGAAAGCAGAATTGTGTCAACACTAGCGCAGCCAGTGGTCTAAGACGTACGTATACAACAGCGAAGAAGGCATAGTGGTAACCAGTTGTGAATATTGAAGTAACCTATGTGTTTGTATTTAAGCTCTTGAATTAGATTAGTATAAGTGGTATTTATAGTAAATAAAGATTGTATCATTCTTAACCCTAATTAGTACACTGGGGTCTTTTATTTATTGCAAATCTACGAATCTACGGAAAAGCGTTTTTAACAGAGAATAAAAACGTAACAATATAAAGTCTATGGCGCGTAGTCATATAGTCAAAACAAAGTACACTTTAAGAAGTTAAAACCAGTATTACCATACAAAATACGGGTTTTAACTTCTTAAAGTGTACTTTGTTTTGACTATGACTACGCGCCTATATTATTAACAGAAAAGACTAGCAAAAAAAAGCCAAGCCCCTTTCTTATTACTCCTATATTTAAGTATAAAATATGAGGCCGTCAATGATTGTGTTTTCTATAGAAAGAAGTTCGCAAAAATAGGCAACCCATTCATATAAGATGACAATCATGTACTATTTTTTTACATACAAATATCCAAATATTAATTACTTTATGCCTACATATATTTCAAAATTAACGTATTACTTTTTGCTTTCAAAGACTAAACTTTTTAAACAAAATTTATTGTCATTTGAACATTAAATCAAAATTAATTTATGGAAAATTAAAGTACGAATTTTATTTGCTTTTAAAGTTCATTTTCATGATCAATAAATATTTGTCTATATACATATATTTCATTAATAACTGGGAAGTAGTAAAATAACTCTGTGGATTAAAAGTTGTGTTGTTGTTTTATAACAAAAACTACATACGTCCATATTTTTCAACATTTTCGTAGACCTTTTTAAAAAGCATTTAATAAAATATAACAATTTGACGTCATCAACTCGAAATGAGAAATATATAACATATGTAGGCTGTTGTTATTCATTTCACATAATGATATAAATAAGTGTTTATTTTATTCATTACGTGGAAGTGATTATTATAAATATAAAATAATTAGATAAATAAGTACCACTCATTACCTTGTAAGCCACTAAAAGAGTTCTTACTGCCCATTACAACATTACGAAAAGTTTTTGCTGAGAAAATATGGATTTTATTGTTGTTTAAATTATTAAATTAATTAACTAATTATAATTTAATAAATTACTTTGTAAGATTTTTTTTTAAATGTCCAAAAATCACCCTCAACTTTTCTAATTTCCAAAACCTTTTTTTTTGGAATTCCCTTCGTAGTTTTTGCTAAAGTTGACTTTTATGACTTTCGTCCAGGCAAATTAGTTCTCTACTTTATTTTTTTAAATTATGTTTTTAATTAATTAATTACATTTCATATTTATATATGTATGTATATGTAAATGCGGTGTAAGAGAAGAAATCGGTTTGATTTACGGTACTATTATGTTAAAAAAAAAAAACACATGTTAATGTTTAACAGGGGTCTATTAGCATATTTACAGAGCTCTGTTAAATGCGATGGTTTGTGTCTAAGCTTAAAATGCTTAAAACGATGATTTGTTGTTTTTTATGATTAAAAATTGTTTAATAAATTAATATTTCTTTTTATAATAAATTAATTGAATTTGATAAATAAAATCCGGCTTGGGTTCGGCCGAATTTAGAAAATTTTCGTTCTTAAAACGCAACTTCGCTCGTACATTAATATGTTGGCCAATTTATAAGCTTTAAAAATTTTTTTGAGTTAAATTATTAAAATACGAGGGCGGTTCGGAAACTTCTTAGCCTATCAATGAAAGAGAATAGTTAGTTTTTCAAAAATATTTTTATTTTTCAATATATCCTGAAACTTCAATACACTTAGTCCAACGCTTTTCTAGCAATTCTATCCCTTGATTAAAATAGTTTTCCTCAAGGTCTTCAAAATAGTGGTTTACAACTGTAATTGCATCTTCATTTGAGATAAAACGCTTGCCAGCAAGGAATTTTTTTAGATTTGGGAACAGGTAAAAGTAACTGGGAGCCAAATCAGGTGAATAAGGTGGGTGGTCAAGCAACTCGTACTTTAATTCGTTGATTTTAGCCATTGTTAAAACACTCTTGTGCGCTGGTGCGTTGTCTTGATGAAAAATTATTTTTTTGTGTTGTAAGCCAGGACGTTTTTCTCGAATTTGTACATTTAATTGATCCAAAAGGTTGCAATAGTACTCTGAATTTAATGTTTTACCCTTTTGCAGATATTCAATCAATAAAATACCTTTGAAGTCCCAAAAAACCGTTGCCATAACCTTACCAGCCGATTGAATTGTTTTTGCCTTCTTTGGGGCACTTCCTCCAGCTTCAGTCCATTGTTTGGATTGTTCTTTTGTCTCTGGAGTATAATGGTGGATCCATGTCTCATCAACAGTTATGAAACGACGCTTAAAATCCATTTTATTTCGCTTAAAACGATCCAAACAAGCTTGAGAAATGTTCATTCTTATGTGTTTTTGGTCGACTGTTAACAAATGCGGCACCCATCTTGCAGAAAGCTTTTTCATCTGTAGTTCTTCATGCAAAATTAAATGGACTCGATCATTTGAGATGCCCATGATATTAGCTATTTCACGCACTTTTATTCGTCGATCATTTAATACCATATCATGCACTTTGGTTACAATTTCTGTTGTTGTTGCTGTTTTTGGACGTCCACTACGTGGTTCATCTTCAATGCTTGTACGACCACGTTTAAATTCAGCAACCCAATTTTTTACTGTTGCATATGAAGGAGCACTTTGACCTAACACATTCACCATATCATTATGAATTTCTTGTCCCGATAAACCTTTTTTATGTAAATATTTAATGACACCACGCATTTCTAATTTTTCCATTGTTAAAAAATCGCGAATGCGTCTTTTGTGAACACCTGTTTCTATATGAAGGAGTTGCCAGATCGAAACAAAATTTAACATGTGTTCATAGCAGAGATGGAAGTTTCCAAAACACTTAACTTTTTTCTGTTTACACCGCGCTTTTTGTGCTAGGCTAAGAAGTTTCCGAACCGCCCTCGTAATGTCCAGATCTCTGGGAATAAATACAAGGGAGAGATGTATAGCATCAAGGGATATGCTATACCTGCACCGGCCCGGCCCAGCCCGGCCCGCTCTGACTTTTAGGGAGATACAAGTAGTAAATACAAAAATTGTCTTTATTTTACATTAATTTCCAAATATTTTACTTTACATTCTATTTGCTCTTTTCTTTCTTAAATAATGAATTAAGCAAGAAGTCATTTAATGGATACGCTCTTTACCCACTTGTCATGTGAAAAATTAAAACAGTCAGAGTTAATTTCATTTGCTTTAATTTACAATTCTCATTTTAAGGATTCAGCCAAAAATTTGTGTTATCGTTTATTTTCATGTCTGTGGCTTTGCAAGGATATACGCAGCAGTGGGTTTGCTGATTTGTATTTTTTTTTTTTTTGCTATTTCGCTGTCACAACAGTTTTTGACAAAGTTGTTGACTGTTTAGTGGTGGTTTTAAGTTTTTTTTTTTTTCTTTTTTTTCAAAATTGCATTTCAAATACTATGCTACTTTCATCTTAAAGAGCCTTTTTAAGCAAAAGAACTTGAACTTGTAGATGGAACGTTAAAAAGATATTGCAAAAAATTAAATAGAAATATAAAATTAAAACTTTATAAAATGAAAATGTTTTTCCTTTTTTTTAAGTCAGCATTATTTTCTTATCTAAAGAATAAATGCATGTGAAAGTAGGGATGGATGGGTTGGTCATAAAAGCTTTAAAAGAAAACAAATTTAAAAAATATATAGACAATCTGCAAGACAAAATGAATGAAGTTGCATTGTATGTTGTGTTTGATTTTTATGCATTCAATATTAAATTTATATTTGCTTCTTGCATCTTGCATCTGCCTCATCTTTGTCTTTCTTTTGTCGTTGTATTGCATAAGATTGTTTTTTTTTTGTTTTTTCGAGGCTTGCACTGCACTTTAGCGGCTAAATTTCGAACTTTTAAATTGTGCTTTTATGTAAAACAGGAATTACATTGCAAATAAATTATGCAAATTTCGAAAGGTTTTCCCATAGGAGCGGGTCGATACAAGAGTGTAATAAAGTACTTGTAATCCATATGGAGCATATTACAAAAGTTTTTATTTAAAATATCTAGAATATTACCACAAAGGGATTATTTTGAAATCCGAATCCAAAGGAAATATTTTCGAATTTCAAAACATAATAATGAATATTTCTTTTTTAACAGTGACCTCTCAGGTGTCTGTCACAGCTTTATTTTTAATTTTTAAAAGATTATCAAACAATTTAAAAAAAAAAAACATTTTATTGTTTGTAAAAGATGAGGCTGTAAAATAAATTTTATGGATTTTTTAAAGTGCACCCTAGTGAAAAATGAGAATTTTTTATAAAAAATAAAATTCCACTCGTGGTAAAAAAAATTGCAGGCTCTTTTTTGTAAGTTTTTCGGTTTTTTATTTAATACAAACTTGTTTTAAGTTACGAGCACGAAACACTTGACATCCGATACATAAATGTGAACAGGAGAGGATATTTCCCAAAAACTGTCATATTTTATTACGTAACTCTTTTCTCAATAAAAAAATTTTCAAACCCGTATTTGTTTCAAAATATTTCTACTCATTTCAATAGTATGCATTTAGTTTTGCAAAGTTGCAAAAAAATTTTGTTATACCTTCAATACTTTTCGAGATATTCAAAGTAAAATTTTAGTTATAAAATTTAATTTTTCGCATTTTTTGATTTTTGCTTATATTTTTAATATCAGTTTCTTCGCATCAAATGCGTCTAAATTTTTTTTACGTAATCGCTATAGGAACCGTAATTATCTATTTAACGATATATAAATCTAGGGCAATAAGGTAAAAGGGCTTAAGTCATATTTGACAGTTTTGCAGGAGAGCACTTTTAAGCGTTCAAGTCGATTTTCAGAAATTTATTTCTTTCTCAGTTAAATTGGGAAATTTTCTGTTAACCTTTAGTTTTTTAAGCAAACATCGTTCTACTTATATATACATATGTAAGTAATACATTTAAGTTAAATATACCAAAGTACAACCTAAATTAAGCTATTATTCCAAATCAGATAAGAAATCTAAAAAAGATAAGCCGCAATCCATTCAAGAAGCTATCTTCTTGAAAAATCGCACAAATAAGCTGAGATCTAGTCCAGGGGTACTTTCAAATATGCAGATTACGGCGGTACCATTAACTCAAAATCAGCTTATCTCTTGCCCTTATATCAACATCAAAATGTATACACAAAGACAACGTTTCAGATAAAAATTTTAGGATTTTTCTAGTATGTACACCCATTAGATCTAGTAAGGAAGGAGATGGCAACGTCCTCGGCAATCCGTCTTCGATGTACCTCTCTGTGGAACGGAAATGGAACCGGCCACTGCAGAATACTCGATGATGAAGTTAGGGGATGGAGGATTGACCAAACCTTCCCTGCTCTACTACACGAACGTCTTTATAAAACCTGGATACCATCCACAGAAATGTGGATGAATGGAGCTCCAGGTAGAAGAAAAAGTGTTGATTTTTATACGGACGGCTCCAAAACACAGGAAGGTGTGGACTATGGGGTCTTTTCGAGGGCTTTAGGTCTTCGTATTGCAAGGCGACTTCCGGATCACTGCAGTGTCTTTCAGGCAGAGATCCTTGCTATAAGAGAAGTTGCGAATTGGTTGAGAGTGAATGTCACTTCAACGACTTTGATTAACATTTACACCGATAGTCGAGCAGCTATTATGGCCCTAGAATCCCCGCTTCTAAGAACAACAACAGCCCTCGACTGCCGATCATCTCTAAATGAGATGGCAGAGCAGTTTGATATTAGGATCATCTGGATCCCGGGGCATAGAGGCTTCCAGGGGAACTCTAGGGCTGACGAGCTTGCTAGAATTGGGACAACCTTACAGGTTCCACCGGATTTGGAATGTGTAGGTCTACCCCTACTCTCTTGCAAACTCAGACTTAGGCGCAAGACAGAGGAAGAAACGAATAGAAGGTGGGTCACTAGAAATGACTGCGTGATCACCAGTCAGTTATGGACTCACCTAAATAGAGAAGGTACGGGTTACCTAATTTCGAAGAATAGGAAACAAATCTCGGTTCTAGTATCCGTGTTAACCGGACACTGTCACATAGGTAGGGTTGAACACAACGACTTTTGCCGCAGCTGCCAAGACATCGATGAAGAGGAAAGCATAGAACATTTTCTTTGTCACTGTCCTGGACTTGCAGGAAAGAGAATGGTCACAATGGGCGCTCTTGAATTCAGGGAACTTTCTGACGTTGCTAGTGTTGAACTTCAACGTATTAGTAGCTTTATACTGAGCTCTGGATGGTTCGACGGTGGGGACTCCGCATAAGCAGAGTCTCCGTGGCATCACAATGGACCAAAACGGTCTAAGTGAGTCCGGCTTTCTGACTGCCACCTCTACCTAACCTAACCTAGTATGTACAGGTTGCCAGGATCTCAAGGACACGACTTCCAAAAAGAACTAGAAGGGGCAAGAGAAAAAGGACGCAGACAACATCTTAATAATATTTCAAGGTAAACAGAAATGGAGCACCATTTGCAAAACCCTCTACACTGAATAATTAAGATAAAAGTAATTTTTTTCTCTGTGTATTTGTTGTGATAGAGGAACCATAAAACACTATCATTCTTCAGTAGTTGGTCGCATGCTACCCAGTGTTTTCGACTAATTACCAACCCGCCCTTATTGGAAATTCTTTTACATAATCCAGAGCAAGATTGAAAGATTACATTAAGCTGATAAACTTGAAATAAAATAAAATAAAATAAAATAAAATAAGAAGTGAAACAATGTTGTGGTCAAGTGGTATTAATTGGATGAGGAATTTATGAAACGTGTTCTTGTCGCTGATAAATTGCAAGAAATGTATTTAGCTTAATGTGATATCGAAATATATCGAAAAAAAAAGTTTTAGACCAAACAAGCCAGCAACAAGCATTACAGGTAACACATACATACATACATACATATAAAAATCTTTTATTTAACTAAATCCAAATTAATTTGAAAATTTTGCTTGTGTTTATGGTTTGTCTATATGCATTTTGTTCCCGATTTTGGAACTCAACAGCAAAAAAATTTTGATTTTAGCTAACAAACTTCGTATGTTTATAGTAAGACTCTTAATACTATATTGAGAATCACAATATACAAACATAATAAGTTTGACAGCCTCAAACAAAAGTCTTTACAAAACAAACATCTTTATTCGATTGTGCATCTATTTTATTTTCCATCACCTTTTTAGTGTCAATTTTATATTTCTAGGGGCGTGCCAAGTTGCGTAAAAATCGTTCAGATAGAAGCATGGGCTCCGCCCACTTCTTTAAGCCCAAAATTATGTCATTCTAAGAGGTGAAAGTATTTGCCAAGGTTCATGGGAATCGGGTAGAACTATACTAACCTTTCGTGGGCGTAACCCCGCCCACTTTTATGAACAAGGTGTGGCGCAAGTTTCGTAAAAATTGGTAAAGTAGAAAAACGTCATATATCACATTAAATTTTAATGGGTGTGACTCTGCCCACTTTTTCGAATACAATATTGTGTGTTTTTAAAAGCAAAAGGTATGTTCCAATTTTAGTCTAAATCGGTTAAGTACAAGCACGTGAAATATAATATTAAATTATAATGGGCGTTGCCTCACTAATGCAAGCTTGTGTCTTTTTAGGAGTTTAGGGTGTATGCTAAGTTTCCTCTAAATCGGTCAAGTAGAATCAGGTGATATGTAATATTAAGTTTTAATGGGCGTAATTCCGCCCATTCTTCCAGCTAGGAGATTGTGTCGTTATAAGAGCCTAATGTGTTTGCTAAGTTTTGTAGCAATCGGATTAGTAAGATATCATAAGATCAAAGAAAAAAGTAGAGGGCGTAGCCCAGCTCGCTTTCTGTTACAATGGGACGCAAAAAATTTATTCTTAAAATCGGTCTAAAAGACTCTTCCTTTTTTGAAGTTATTTAATAATAAAGAAACTATGAAAATGTTTCAACGTTTTATTTCTGGGATTTATTTCTTTGGGCGTTATTTCATATATACAGGGTGTCTGGCAGAAGATTTATATTTTCAAACTTAAATAGCAAACGTAATAATTGACACAAAAATTTATTAAGAGCATTGAACCATAGAATGGAAATGCGGACTTTTTTTTTTAAAGAGTATGTCAGCCAGATGTATTCCGCCGAGTTGAATACACTGTTCCAAACGGAGCGTTGTGTTCTGCGCCACACGCTGGAGTAAACTCGGTTCAATTGAGCTGATTTCTCGACGAATATTTTCCTTAAAAGCCACAAGAGATTGTGGATTGTCATTATAAACCCTCTCTTTGAGGTAGCCCCATAAAAAAAAAATCCATGGGAGTTAGATCGGGCGACTTCGGTGGCCATGGGATGTCCCCAAAGCGACTGATCAGTTGTTTGGGGGAAATTTTCCCGAAGCAAATTCATCGAAGCTGTATCTGTGTGTGCAGTCGCCCCATCCTGTTGAAACCACGTGTGTGAAGAGTACGATGGATGAGTTCGCGGGTTTGGCAAAAAGAATTCTGTAATCATGAGTCGATAATTTTCTCCGTTGACATTCATCGTCTGGCCTCGAGAGTTTTCGAGAAAAAAAATGGTACAATGGTCCAAAAAATTGTCATGAGTGGATAAGGCACACCAAACAGTTACTCTGGGGCAATGCAATGGCTTTTGATGTCTCAATCGGGGGGTTGCGGGTTCTTGGAGACCAGTAACGGCAGTTTTGCTTGTTGACGTGGCCGTTTAAGTGAAAATGAGCCTTGTCAGTCCAAAAAAAAAATTGGATTTACAGTGCGAAAACGCTACAACATCGTTTTACAAAAATTTTTGCGCAAATCAAAGTTACTTTCTTTCAGTTCTTGAATGATTTGAATTTTAAAAGGAAGCAACTTCAGATCCTTTTTTAAACTTTCATGAATAATCGCTCCTGGAAGACCCAGCGAAGCTGCTCTTTTCCGTATTGACAGTCGCGGATTTTTGCCTAAACTGCTTTCAACCAGTACAATGTTTTCGGGAGTCCTTGAAGATCGACTGGGCCCTGGCCGTGAGACATTCATTGCCGAAGCAGTTGCGCGGAATCTCTGCACCCACCAACAAACTAAATTTACACTCGGTGCATCACGTATTCGCCGAATAGCGAACTTTGAACAACGGCACCAACCTCCCTCCGCACTGTTTATTGCTTTTTGAAATAATCGTATTTGAAAATATAAATTTGCCACCAGACACACTGTACTACGTTTATACGGTGACTTATTGGCAATTAAAATATTGCAAATAGAGAATTTTGCCGCATAAACGGCGAATTATTTTTTTATTTGCAAATAGCTAACCTACAAAAACAATTCCTGACTAAACTGTTCGCAAATAAAATGCTTGAGATTGCCGCATATAACAAAAAACAATAAATAAAAAATTATGGCACAAAAAACATTGATAGAAACAAATAACTAAGGGCAATGAAAACAAATAATTATTTCATATTTTGAACATTTAAAATTTTTTTTGTCAACATAAATAAGTAAGTTCTCTATAGAAGTGCTACCAAGTTTTGTGTACTTTTGCTATACCGTATAAAACAGTGAGTTAATTTATTTGCAAATAGTGCGCGTATAAACGTAGTAATAGAGTCGATAAAAAACACAAAACAAATATATTTTTGTTTTGTTTTCTTGCTTGTTTAACAAATCCTTACAACTTAATCAAACTTATTAAATAAATACTAAATGAATTTTTAGAAATAAAAATCTATTAAAATTAATTTACTTGTATTTAAACCAAATTTCCCTCAAAGGAAATTTTATTGGAAAATGAAATCTATATTATCTATCTTTTAAATCCAACTCTTTACCGGAAAACAATCTGAATAATATATATATAAATAATAATTTCTTCTATTACAATGATATGCCTGCGTATTTAAAAAAAAAAATATATCATTGTATTATTTTCGGCCTAATTTAAAACAAAGTTGTTGTTAGTTATTTGTATTTTTATCAGTGTTACCAAAATATATATTCAAAATTACACCTCGTAGGAGCAAAAATTACCCGTATTCAACGGAATTACACCCAATTTTAAAATAAATATTTGCCACATTTCAAAAATCTTGTTTAAGGTCTACTTAGGATTTGGTATCAGCCCCAATGAAATGCAACATATCGAGAGCGTATTATATTTAACATACGTTAACTCAAATTTGGTCAAAATAAGTTTCCGATGGCAAAAATATCCCCTATGTAATAATATTTATCTGTAATATAAATTTCAAATTAAAAAAGATTTTTTTTATTGTTTTCTATAATTTTTTTTTTGTTCTGCTATCTCAAAGTATAATTTTTTTGGTGAAAAAAATTAATTAGCAAGTATATTTAAACCATATTATGGAAGGCGCATCATTTATTTTTACAATAATGAGCGAATTAACTAGTTTTTTTCGATATACTGAAATGTTAGCTTTTTTGAGTTGAAGTATTTTGAAGATAGGCTCTAGATATACGAGGGTGGATCAATAAGTCCATGACTTTTTGAATGAAACACAGTTTTTTTTTTGCAAAACAAAAATTTATTTTTTAACATAATCTCTTTTTAATTCAATACACTTAAGGCTCAATCAGACGTGACATACACATAGCCATAGAAAACAGACGTTCGAATCAAACTAACGGGCAACACTGTATTTCATGATAGATGGCTCGCCATAACGCCATAGAAACCAATTGAATTTTTTGGTTTGGTTATGGCTATGGCATTATGGCTATGTCAGGTCTAATTTAAGCTTTAGTCCAATGTTTCTTCAGTTTTTGAATCTTCCAAAAAATAGCAATTTTCGAAATCCTTCAAATAGGCGTTTGTTTGTGGATTGATTCGTTGTTGGAGTCAAATCTCTTTCCGACGGCCAATTTCTTCAAGTTTGGGAATAAGAAATAGTAATTCGGGGCTAAATCTGAAGAATAGAGCGGATGAGGGAGCAATTCGTAGCCCAATTCATGGATTTTTGCCATTTTTTTGTGGTCGATTGTGAGCAAATGCGGCACCCATCTTGCAGACAACTTTCTTAAACACAGCTGATCATTTAAAATCGAAACCACACTGTCATATGAAATGCCTATGGAATCAACAATCTCACGCACTTTTACTCTTCGATCGGCCAACAGCATATCGTGGACTTTTTCGACATTTTCGGGTGTACTGACCTCAATTGGCCGTCCAGAACGTTCAGCGTCATTTGTACTTTTGCGACCACAACGAAAGTCCGTAAACCACTTTTTTACCATTGAAATCGATGGTGCAGAACCCCCATAGTATTTATCGAGCTTTACCCTGGTTTGATTGAAGGTTTTTTTTTTTCGCAAAAAATAATGTATAATGTGCACTCGAAATTCATTTTTTTCCATTTTTAGAAAAATACACGAGGTTATAAGTTTTCAACAGCTGTTAAACGCAAAGTAAATGACGGAATTTGTTAAAAATTTGACAGTAGTCTATTAATATATGATACTTGATGGGAACAGAGTTTGCATTGCATAATTAAAGAGAAATATAAAAAAAAATGTACGTAATAAAAAGCAACATAAAAATCTGAAACTAATAAGGTCACTGGAACTTAAATTTTTATTACTTTTGCTGAGGAGAGATTTAAAATTATTATTTCTTTAAATAATAAAATTGCAGCAACGGTATCAGACGATAATTTATTATATTTTATTATATTATATATATTTATTATATAATACAAAAGAATTTAAAATTACCCGTGAACTACACCTGAGAGCAATTACCCACGCGCATATGTGCATGTGTACATAAAAATTACACCTGATTCGGGTAATTACCAGCGATTCGGCAACACTGATTTTTATATATACGAGTATATACTTACAATATATACATATGTATATATACATATATACATGCGTACATATATTTCTCTATGCCAGAACATTTTAAAATATTTATGCATATTCGTTACAGTTTATTCTGTTTACAATTTGTTGAATTCATAACGATTTCAATTTAAATTGCAATACGTATAGTATAAATTTAAATTAAAAACCACAAATTGTGTTTGTTGTTTTATATTTACACAAGTAATTAAAATGTAGTAAATAAAAGCAGAAATAAAAATAAAATATTAAATTAAATCACACACCCACACACACACACACACACACAAAGAAATTAATAAAACAGTATTTGGCAAATAGTTAAAAAGCGCAATAAGTTCTATAAATGCAGATTAACTAATGCGAAGCTAATATGACACCTTAAAATCTGTAAATGTTGGTACAGACATATGAACGGAAATATAAAAAAAGTGATAAATGTCTAAAGATCAATAATAGTATTAATTTTTGACCACAAATAGGGCGAGTAGAGACATAACATTACAAATTATGCATTTTTTAAACTCAAATTCACAGTCTTTAGTTACACAGAAAAAAATAGACAAGAATTATTTTCAATAAAACCATGTTAATGAATAAAATTTTTAATTTCAATAATATTTGTCATTAACTTGAATATTGCATTTATCAATTCCGCGCATTTTAAAATATCGTTTACTTTTGTTTTGCTTGTGTTGGTGTTTATCTTGCTCTTGTTGATTGACTGGACATGGTTATGTGCTGATGTTGTTGTTTTTTTTCATTGGTCGTGTTGTATACGTGTGAATTACAACAAGTAGCCGAAAATCGTCGTGGCTTGTTTTTTTTTCTCAACAAAGTTATTTTTAGATTATATCAAAACGCAATGCGCAAATGTAGAAGAACCATGATTTCTCATGTTTTGCCTGTATTCATTATTTGCGAATTCAATAACCATTTGCTCTTTAGCTGAATGCGCTGATTTACACGGGATTAATTGTGCTGGCATAACATGCCAGTTTGTGGGTGAGAGAGGCAAAGAGAGGGGTTTTGTGTTTGGCATAATTTTTCAACCAGCTACAACCCCGCATTAGCAGCACAAAACCAATACACACACAACTTAGAAAACTGCAAATGTTAAATGAATACGAAAAACACTAACACACACAAAGCTGTGTATACGTATACATTTTTATGCAGGATAAATTAGTCTCGTGTATTCTTAAAAAAACAAAAATTGTGCTGCATAAAAATTAGTCTCGTGTAAACTACCTCAATGGTAAGCACGTTAGTCTATTAGTCAAGAGATTCCCGGTTCGACTCATCCCAAATACATTTAGTTTTAATCGCAGCCAAGCAAAAACAAACTAACATTCATCCATCAACACACACACACACACATACAATAAAATAACAATTATCACTGAAAATAAAATTTCAGTCAACAACTTTTTTCTTTGATTCATTACATTTACATTAAAAATTATTGATAAGATATTTTATTAATTCAAATATTTATATTATTGAAGAAAAAAATATTATTATTTTACAATTTTTGTTATTGATATAGCGGATTTCTTTATCACAGGAAATTCGAAAATTAAAATGATTGAATACCGGGATTTTTGTTATCAAAAATGAAACTTATTTTTTTCTGTGTAACTAATGAAGGCGGTTTAAACAATGAAATTGATAAGAAAAATCGTCAGTTAAATCACGGGCGTTAGTTAACTATAGCCTTAGTAAAATAGCGAATATGTAAATGTTAATTACGCCTCCACTATTGTTTCACTATAGTATTTTACTCCAAATTTAATAACATGAAAAATATTACTTAATAAGTGAGTTATATTTACATATTTCGTAATTTAAGACCAGTTCCTAAAATCTCGAATATATTCTACACACATAGATACATACATATGTATATGTATGTACAGGGTGTTTTTTTAGAGGTATAGAACTTCGAATTGAAATAAAACACAAGAAAATCGTTTTAATGTCCATCAATTTGGCTTTATTGGAAGGATAATTTTATGCCATTAATGTTTAAATATGATTTCGGGCATGTGGCCGCCGCGGCTGGCTCGAATAAAGCCAATTCTACAGGTCCAATTTTCAACCACTTTTTCGAGCATATGGGGCCGTATGTTGGCAATAACGCCACGAATGTTGGCTTCCAAGTCCCCTAACGTTTCTGGTTTGTTGGCATAGACGAGCGACTTCACATATCCCCAAAGAAAATAATCCAATGGTGTCAAATCACACGATCTTGGTGGCCAATTGACAGGTCCATTCCGCGAAATTATGCGCTCATCGAATGTTTCCTTCAATAAATCGATTGTGACGTTCGCTGTGTGGCATGTAGCGCCGTCTTGTTGGAACCACAACTCATCCACATTCAAAATCTTCAAAATCTTCCATAAAGTTGATGGACAAAGCTCCAATTGCTGTGCACGGTGGCGAATCGATTCATTCGGGTCCTCTTCAACACTTTACTCTACAGCGGCAATTGTTTCTTCGGTGCGCACTGTTCGACGTCTCTGCGGATGGGTATTATCACATAGAGTAAACGTGGTGCGAAAACGATCCATGGTTAACCGAATTAATTGCTCTGATGGACGATTATGTCGACCATAAAATGGACGGAGCTTGCGGTAAACTTCGCGAACTGAACCATTATTTTCGAAATAAATTTGCACGATTTGCAAGCGTTGTTCTTTTGTCAACCTGTTCATGATGAAATGGCAAACCAAACTAAATATTAATCACTTGACAGCTGACAAAATGGCCGCCAGTTAAAAAAGTGATGCCAACTTAAAGTTCTATACCTCAATAAAAAAAACACCCATTATATGTATATACTTATGTTTAAGGATATATTGAAGGTGAGGGCGTCCATTCTTCGGAATTAATTTAGAAAAATTTATTTAACTTTTAATTTGTTTTTTTTTAATTTTTAAAAATATATATTTTTTAGCCTAACTTGGGCCGTATCTGCATTGAATCAAATTTGTTCAAATCATTAAAAATATCACATCCAAAAATTTCATAAATTTAGCATTTTTTCTAAATTTTATGACACTTTTAAATTTCAGGATATACGGGAAGGACACGAATCAAGGATTCGAATTTATTTAAATTTTAAATTTTGTTACGTTTTGCCAACCTAAATATATGTGTCAAATTTCAGATCTTTACAATAACTTTTTCTATTTATGGCCACTCGTTATATGAAGTCACGACACTGTGCGGCATTTACTTGGTAATATTTCCCTATTACTCGAAAGCAAGAAGGCATTCGAAATAAGGTTTAACATAGTAAAAGGAAAGTGAAAGAAAATCTAAGTTCAATATTTTACTTAGTTAACATTATATATGTACATTAGTATACAGTGAAACTTCTCGTAACAGGACACTCACCGTGGCGGTATTTTGGTCCGGTTATTAGGAGGTGTCCGTTATGAGAGGTTTTACTGCATGTACATATTGCGTGCACAAAAATACAAATACAAATAACCTTGTCGGAGAATGTGTGGTTGACTACAAAAATAATCAACTTATAGTTAACTTTTCTTAGACTAACTAAAAGCTAACTACAAAGTCATCCATTCTTAAGTTGAGTAAGTAATCCAGGTACTCCCAGCTACTTTGAAACTCATTTAAATTTTATAGCAACATTTCGCTGTTATTATTTTAGATGGTAACTTAGCTAGGTAGTAGCGCGTTGACTATACAATGTGTGATGATACATAGTTCGAACCCCAGCAACATTTTTTGTAAATTTACTGACTACCAGGTGACTGAAAAAAAAATCAACTTTAAGTTAGTTGAAAAGTAGTGCAGAGTGAGACAATTGATTACCGCCTAGGACATCGCAATGTTTAAATAGTTAGTTGTTTCCATTGCAAAGTAATCCAAGTAACAGTCAGCACTAGTTGCGAAATAGTTAGCTTAAAGTTCGTTTAAAGTTAACTTAGTTTCCGACAGGGATATAGCTGCAGCTATTTAAGTTGAAATTTAAAATTTATAAATTGATGGACTGTTTCACAATAACGAAAGAAAACTTTCGACTTACAATTTATATGGAAAACAAAAACAAATTTAAATATTTTATTGTTGTTTTCAATATAACTTTTCAGTCGAACGTTTTCTTTCGTTATTGTGAAACAGACCATAATATCATGTGCTCTAGCATCCGATGATTTAGAAATGAACGATTTAAATTTTTTTTATTTTCTTACTGCGTTTTGCTTTTACAATACACTTATCCCTCGATTTACACGATAATTTTATACGATTATTTTGGTTTTCGTGTAAATTGAGAGATTTATGAAATACCTCGATTTACACGATTTTTTATGTGTTTTATTGAATATTTTTGAATATTTTATGAATTACATTAATTTTGTTTATGTTTTTATGAATAGCATTTATTTAGAGCCTAAATAAATGCGAAGGAACGTTTCTTTCGAACATTTATATTTAAAACAAGAACAAAAAACTTAAATTTGTTTTTGTTTGCAGTACTAATTTTCGATAGAAACGTTCGTTCGCATTTAGACAAACAGGCCCTTAGTTTAATGAATAAAGGTTTATTTTTAAGTGTTTTGAGTAAACGCTTCTGATATTTTAAAAACTAATTTGAAATACAATTTCTTAATAAAATCAATTTTTTACGCGATTCTGCCTTTATTTTCGATTTACACGATTGTTGACACAAAAATTTAAAATTTCGATTTACACGACTTTCTCAGGAACGTATCTATCGTGTAAATCGAGGGATAGGTGTACTGTTTTCCAGTGAGAAGAATATGAGTTTCATTGTTCAAAAATGAAAATGGTCATATGCAATCGTTGGAAACAAAGTGCGGAGTGAAACCACAAAACATACAGAAGTGTCACGAGACGGAAGATAATGGTATTTTTCTGTTTGTCTCGTTTTCCCTCAAATTTTGTCGGCGTTTTTGTTTTGATTCTTCTTTCTAGAGCAATAAAATAAAAACGCTTTTTATTAATTGTGTTAATTGGTAAGTAGTAATACACTACAGTATCAAATACACTATACCTTTCTCTTTTTTCACGAATTTTAAAAAACCTGATTGGAGCTTTTTTTACCTGTCACTTCCTTCACTTCTGTGTATTCTGTGGTGAAACTGGGAAGATTGCTTAAATGTACTAAATTATTCACTGGTATACTATTGTACTTTTCGAGTTTAAATAGTACCAAAAAACAACAATTGTACCAACTTAGCCATCCCTGTTGCTTGCAATCCATTCAGTGCTGTGAAGTGAATTTATTCGCCTTTTTTCAACACTGAAACAAAAACATGATTCGCTTTGTAACGAGTGACATTAATAGGAAATTTTGTACTATCGAAATTAATTTCGATTCGAATGCAAATGCGATCACGTGTGCGGGAATTAGCCTCCAGTACTACGAGAGTAATTCTTATGCACGGTGTTTTGGGAACGGCCTGCTTTTAAGTTAAATAGAAGAGAGTACCCAGCCATGTTCTCTTTTTAAATAATTTAAAATTTCTATTTAAAGTTGAGATATTGAAACTAAAACAAGCCTGATAGCAGATCTGATATAATGATTTTAACTATTTAAAAATTTATATATACATACATTGATTGTGCTTATTCGCCATAGTTTTCAACAAAAAAAAACAAATAAGTTATTTCAGTCGGTAAACAACAACAGCCTAGTCATAGTTTATTTCATCGACACTGGAAATGCCAAATTTATAAAATTATAGTTTTGTTTAATGTTACTTTCGCGTAAAAACCTGTTTAAATTTTTCTTAAGTGTTTTACAAGTTTGTTTTATTTTGGATTATGATAGAAAACACCAACCTGCTGTCAGCTACAAAGTAAATTATGGCTGCCATAAATTACTAAAGCTTGAAAACTTTAATTTATATTGCCCTTGTTTTGATAGCTGCTTAAACGTTTAGTCAAAATTTTGATTACAATACTGTTACAGGTATTTATTTATGTACGAGTATGTTTGGCATTTCGAATCTCAGCCATTTTGACACCTTGTTTTTTTTTTTTTTTTGGTAAATATAAAAATTATTTATTATAATTTATGTGCATCTCATTGGTGGAATTTATGATCTACCTACTTGTGAATGTGTTTTAATTTGGAATATAAGTCACTTCTATTTTGGGTACATAAGAAGGCTTTATGAAGTCTTTTATAAGACTCACTCACGTGAAATATGAATCACGTTCAAGGTAAACATACCCACGAAAAGCAAACTAATTTCCTTGTATTTGCCCAAAATTTAGTACTTTTGCATGCTTGGGAAACTTTGTGCGCAACACTTTTATGAACTGCTCGTGACGATCCCACGCATTTTACATATAGAACTTGGCTCAATACCAATCGAATCAAATTTGAATAACAAAATATTTTAATTTTATACGTGTGTGATATAAAGTGATAAACAAAATCATTTCCCATTGTTTTGTCTTATATTATTGCGATTTATGACAGCCGGATTTATTTTACTTAATTAATATTCATCTACGACAAGAAAAAATGCAGTTTTAAATCTGGTTTAAGTCTCATGAAATGGATAATTATGTGAATTTCAAAGTGCTAATTAATACAAAGTTAATATTATACATATTTTAGAATCACAAACAAGCGGTCCTACAACCGGTTCATACTATTTGGATTCGTCAAATAAAATAAAGTAATAAAATCGAAACACATACCAAAATGAGAAATTAACAGTCTGAAATTTGTAAACCAACGAAATAAATTTTAATCCAAATAGATAATGTATGGAAAGTTTAAAGAAAAATATTACACGCGATTTTCGGCCTAACTTAAACTGTCATATTGTTGTCAGCTGGCAACGCTTTGTTATCACTTTTAAGCATTAAACACATACACCACAGCAGGCTACCGACTACAGTTACTATAAACATGGTATTGAAGCTATTAATTAAGGCGAATTGGCAACAGGTGCTCTCGATTCAGGAAATGGTGATCAGTGATGGTGATTAATTTATTTTGTGTCAAATAAAGCAAAACGTTAGCAAATTTATATCGCTGGGAAAATTTTATAGAGCTAAAAAGAGATAATGTTGAGAAATAACTAAAAAAAATTTCTCAAGTTTATATTGTGAGCTCTGATGATCTTAATGATAACAATAAAAAATCTGATGATATACTTACTGTGAGTTCTGATGCTCTTAATATAAACAAAATAAATAAAAAACCTGATGACAGACTTTTTTTAACGGCTAAGCCAATTTTTCGTCAGCGATCAACTTCGCTTTGTCCAATGTCAACTAGTGATTTGTTAACATTACAGTTGCCTACTACTTCGTCATTTAAATCAGCGATATCATCCGATTCAGGCTCGTGTTCATCACTTACCCAAATTGTCAATATAAATAAGAGTAGCCCAAAACCCAAGGTCCAAGTCGGAATGGACCGATATATAATGGTGGGAAAGCGCGGACGAAGCCCAAATTCTAATAAATTTGCATCTGCTTCAAAGGTATCTAGGGATAACAGCGCATCCTCCACTAATCGTTTTCAAATATTGCAAGATGACAACGACACACCTGATATATCTGAGAAAAAAACCTCCAAGCCGCCACCAATATATTTGAGAGAAAAAAATTCAAACGCTCTTATTAAGAAATTAATTTCGGTCATTGGTGAGAAAAAATTTCACATTGTTCCAATAAAACGTGGCAATATCGATGAAACGAAAATTCAAATTTATGACGAAACAGATTTCCGTAAAATGGTTTCTGAATTTGAAAAAAATAAAACAAGTTTCTACACATACCAGCTCAAGAGTGCTAAAGGCCTGCAGATCGTATTGAAGGGCATAGATTCTTATGTTGTTCCCGAAGAAATAAAAGACGCACTCGTCCTCCAGGGATTCAAGGTAAAAAATGTTTCAAATATAATAAATAGGGAGAAGATCCCCCAGCCTCTATTTCGCGTTGAACTTGAGCCGAATGATATAAAATTGAGAAAAAATGAGACGCACCCAATTTATAATTTAAAATATCTTTTATACCGAAAAATAACAGTTGAAGAACCACACAAGCGTTCTGGACCCGTACAGTGCCATAATTGTCAAGAATATGGCCACACAAAAACTTACTGCAAATTACCTACAGTTTGTGTTATTTGCGGTGAATTGCACGGTACTGCTAGTTGCAATAAACCGAAAGATCAAAGTAACAAAAAATGCAGTAATTGTGGAGAAAATCACACTGCTAACTACAGAGGTTGTCGTGTATATTCTTTCGTTAAAAAGACAATGGGGCAAAAACCTAAAGTAGCTCCAGCACAAACAGCAAACACTTACTCCGCCACTCTTGCCCAAGTGAGCCAACCAGTTAATTCACGTGTATCGTATGCCGATGCTGCAAAAACAAGCTCTATTCCCACACAAAATGTTTCACGGCCAAATACTTCAATAAATACAAACTCAGGCTTTAATTTTAATCGCCTTGAAGCTACTATTGAAAGTCTGGTGCAAACTATAAACAATTTTACAACAAGTATGACTAGCATGATGCAAGAAATGCTGCGAATGCAGAATACTCTGCTTCAAGCAATACTTAATAAGCCATGAACACGTTAACAATATGTTTCTGGAACGCAAACGGCATTCGCCAACATAAAAATGAACTTGAGCACTTCCTCACGGAAAAAAATATTGATATAATGTTGGTCTCTGAGACTCATTTGACTTCGAGAAGCCTTTTTAAAATTTATGGCTACACCTTATATGATTCAAAGGACCCGAGAGGAAGAGCATGCGGTGGATCAGCAATTTTAATAAAGTCAAGACTCAAGCATTATATTATTGACAACATTTGCGAAGAACATTTACAAGCAACGAATATTTGTATCGAAAATTTTTGCACTAATTTTGTCATATCATCAATTTACTCCCCTCCTAGGTTCGCAATTACTGAGGACCAATACGAGAATTTCTACAAATCCCTTGGCCCTTGCTTCGTAGCAGCTGGCGACTACAATGCTAAACATACGTTCTGGGGTTCGCGTCTTATTACACCTAGAGGTCGGGCATTGTTCAACACAATTTCAAAAATGGGCTTGGACGTCATTTCGAGTGGGGAGCCCACTTACTGGCCTACGGACATACAAAAAATTCCGGATGTTATAGATTTTGGAGTCATGAAAAATATTTCTAGGGAATTAGTTCATGTTGAAGCGTCTCAAGATCTTTCCTCCGATCACTCTCCCACGATCGTTACAATTTGTAGCCCACTAAGTAGTGACTTACCTCACCCGTATGTGAATACGATCAACCGTGTTAATTGGCTGGGGTTCAGAAAATATCTCAGTACTCATTGTACGGAAAACATTATACTAAGAACATCCGAAGATATTGAATTTAACATTGGCAATCTTATCAAAAATATAAAACAGGCTGCTGAACATGCGACTACCTCCTACCCGCAGACTGGATTTAATAGAATTTATTCTACGGATATTGAACGTCTTGTAAGTGAAAAAAGAAGAGCTAGAAGGGAATGGCAACAGCACAGATCACCACAACATAAAATCAGATTTAAAGAGTGCACTAAACGACTCCAAGACTTGCTTGCATTTGAAAAAACTGCATCTTTTAAAAACTATCTGGAAGGTCTTGATGCCACACCAGCATCTAATTACTCCTTGTGGCGCGCTGCTAGAAAGCTTAAAACACCTGTTGCGTTTAAACCACCTCTGCGTACATCTACAGGGGGTTGGGCAAGAAGCGATACTGAAAAAGGTAAACTATTTGCTGAGCATTTAAAATCAGTATTTACCCCTAACTCGTGTACTGGTGTTATTGATTTGCCGAATGTAGTGGCGCTACCCCCTCGACCCATAAAATTTAGAACGTGTGATGTACAAAAAGTAATTGCTGAACTTAACCCGAAGAAAGCTCCGGGTATTGATGGAATTAGTAACCAGATGCTAATAAAGTTGCCTCGTATTGCAATTAGAATCCTATTATTTATTTTTAACGCCATTTTACGACTGGAGTATTTTCCAAATAGCTGGAAGCTTGCCAAAGTTAAAATGATTCCAAAGCCGGGCAAAGACCTTACCAAGGCTGAGTCATACAGGCCAATAAGTCTGCTATCAACAATGTCAAAACTTTTCGAAAAACTGCTCATGACAAAATTGTCCCCAATTCTAGTTAGTAATGGGTGCATACCGGACCATCAATTTGGTTTTAGAAGTCAGCATAGCACCATCGAACAAACTCATAGATTGGTTCAATTTATAAGAAGAACATTTGAAGAAAAGAAGTATTGTTCTGCGCTGTTTATCGACGTTTCTCAGGCATTTGATAAAGTGTGGCATGAAGGTCTTATTTTAAAATTGAAATCATATTTACCAATAAATTTTCTGAAGCTTTTAGAAAGTTATATTACTACCCGGAAGTTTACGGTTGTGGAAGGAGACTTCATGAGTGTGCCCGAATCTATATCATCCGGTGTGCCACAGGGGAGCATACTGGGGCCAGTTTTGTATTTGATTTACACTTGTGATATGCCTTTGAGCAGCAATATTCATACATCTACGTTTGCCGATGATACAGCCTGCCTTAGTATGCACGAAAACCCTCACGAGGCTTCCCGATATCTACAAGAACATATTACACAACTGGAAATATGGTTAAATTTATGGAGAATCAAAGTAAACGAGCAAAAGTGTGTCCAGGTAACATTTACCCTGCGAAGAGATACTTGTTCCCCTATTCGAATCAACAATCAAGTTGTTCTTCAACATTCACACGTAAAATACCTTGGTATACACCTTGATCGACGGCTTACATGGAAGCCCCATATTGACTCAAAGCTAACACAAATGAAACTGAAATTAACTCAGCTACATTGGCTGATTGGTAGAAATTCTTCACTCAGTCTAGATTGTAAACTTTTAATATACAAGACGATTTTGAAACCAATATGGTGCTACGGAATACAGTTATGGGGCACTGCTTCAGCTTCTAATGTCGAGAGAATCCAACGAAGGCAAAACAAAATTTTACGCTTAATAACATTGGCTCCATGGTATATAAAAAATTCAAATATACATCGTGATTTAAATATGCCACTAGTGACTGAAGAAATTGCAAAATACGCTGGCAAATATTTAACAAAACTCGAGTCACATCCTAATCCGCTTGCCCGTAATATTTTGAACTTTACTGGACACATCCGCCTAAAAAAGAGGGACACATGGGCTCTTATTCATAGCACTCCAGATGGGACTTCTTGAAAATACTTTATTTTTTTCCCTTTTGACTATCACTACTTATGTATTATATATAACTATTACTAAGCTTATGTCCGACACTGGTCGGGCCTAATTATATTTTTAGATTTAAGATTTGAATACTTATTGTTAGTTCATATATGAAGATACAATAAATAAAAAAAAAAAAAATCATGCATTCAAAAAAAAAAAAAAGTTTATATTCAGGCTTATCATAAATAAAATTTCACATGGAAATTTCCCAACGTGTGAACAATTAGTATTAAAAAACTTTATACGATTGCGAAATGTGCTGACAATTTATGAAAAAAAAAATTATTCACAAAGATTTGTCTGTTGGAAAAAGTGGAAACATGCAAGTTTTTAATTTGATTGGAATTGACGACACGAAATAAAAATCCATGTGAACGAAAAATTTCATTCGGAAATTTTCACATGTGGAATTCATGATAAGGCTGATTGTGTTTTCTTTGTTATGTTGGTGGTTTAGTTTTTGGAGCAGCTACCTCCAAACACACATACTTAAATTTGTTCTTGTTTCTTTGCAAAATAATAGCAAGCTTTGTGAAAGCACAAAGAGCGCTTTATAAAAGTTTGCACATTGTGCATATGGGTTGGATGTAGAAAATTTAGAGAAATCTCAACAGAAAAAAGTTTATCTATCTATAGCTTTTATGCGAAAGCTCTAAGAAAGGATTTTACTTGTTTTTACTTCTTTTTTTAAGGTTACGTACACCAAAAGTGAAAAGGTACTCTATTGTTATCGTTACGCTGCAGCGCGCTGTCCGCCACAGGATGTTTTCTCGAGAACCGTAAGAGCTACGAACCTGAAATGACATAGCATGTAGAACTTTGGCCGCTACGACAACAATTATATGACAGTTTAAAATTAAAGGGTGTTTCAAAACGAGCAAGGAAAAATATTAAAATATGTACCATGTAATATATAATTATATATAGGCACTTTAAATTTGCAAAGTTAGTATATTTTTATACAGACTACAACATTTTAACACTAAAATTAAAAAAAAAAATTAAAATTAAAGGATATTCTATCAGTTAATGTTATTTTGACTATGTATGTCATTTTGACAACTTGCTGTATCTTGGAAACCGTAAAAAGCAAACTCTTGAAATTTTCAAAAACTAAACGTTTTAAAAAATCCCACAAATAAAAAAAATTGCCAAAGCGCAAAAAGTCGCCAAAAACCAAAAAAAAAATCGCCAAACTAAAGAAATTTCTAAAACTAAAATAAACCGCCAAAAACCGAAAAAATCGCCAAAAATGAAATAAACGCCAAAACTAACAAAAATCGCTTAAACCAAAAAAAATCGTCCGAAACGAAAAAAATTTCCAAACTAAAAAAAAATCGATAAATCTAAAATAAACCGCCAAAAACCGAAAAAATCGCCAGAATGAAATAAACGCCAAAACTAACAAAAATCTTTAAAAACCCAAAAAATGCCAAAAACGAAAAAACGGAAAAAAGCGCCAAACTAAAAAAATATCTAAAACTAAAATAAATCGCCAAAACCCGAAAAAATCGTCGAAATGAAAAAAACGCCAAAAACCGAAAAAAATTCCAAAAGCGAAAAAAGCGCCAATGATAAGAAAAATCGCCAAAACTAGAAAAATCTTCAAGAACCGAAAAAAGTTTTACGGGGTACCAAATTTTTTTTTTTTTTTGCAATATCTACAATAGGGGCCCATTTCTCAAAAATACAAATTACAAATCTACAAGTAAAATACACACAAAACAACAATAAAATTTGTAAAAGTGTTGTTGTTTTGTGTGTATTTTACTTGTAGATTTTTAATTTTTATTTTTGAGAAACGGGCCCCAGGTAATAAATACTAGATATGTTTACACTTATGTTTTTACACATGTTTAAGACGAGTTTTCTAAAAACTAATCACAACCGTTCACTTTATATTTGAAATGTTATAGACAATTCGGAGGATTTTTATGTTAAAAAATAAATTTGATAAAAAAAAATGCTAAGCAATAGCTTTACCACGGCAGTCCCCGAGTGCCACACGTATTTTTTATTTGCTTTATTGTATTTAAGCAGCAAAAGTTTTTATAAGTAATTTAATATTTTTTAAGCAATTATTGTGTATCAAATAAATTTTCCCCATGCCGATATTTAATACCAACACAAAGTTGTCGGAGTTATCAAAAACGCACTGAACATACTCCATTTACGTGTTTAGCGAAGTGTTCAAATATAAAACTTATAACAGTCGTTAAGCAGCTCTGGGTTGGAGAACATTTCTCGTGTCATCGTAATTATTTCTTAAGTGCGGTCAGGCTTGTGTTTGTTGTTTGGCCTTCGAGAGTTTTTCGTCTCGTTCGCACTGATTGACTGATCTGCCACAGATAACCAACCGTATACAGCGATGCCAACTTGGTGCTTTTGGCACTATTTTTAGTGCTTTTTGAAGACTCAAAACGACAAATTTAGAGCGTTAGTGCCAAACTAAGAAAAAGCACTAAGTAGTGCTTTTAAGAAATTTGTGTATTTCTTAAAATTACTTTAATAAAAACTTGGTGGATTTACTTTTGCAGTGTAAAGCATCCCTTTTTCATCTGATATATTTCATTAAAGATGATACTAATAATACTAATGCCGAAATGGAGAATAGCTTAGAAACTATTTAACATTATTAAACTTCACTCGTTTGAATCTTCACTCCTTTTTCACTTTAGTGCGTTTTAAGCTTTTTAGATCCCAAAATTACGCTTTTTAGTGCTTTTTTTAAATTTGGATGTGCTTTCAGAGCCAAAAAAGTTGCCATCACTGACCGTATATTCTTGCGTTTATTTTGTGGAATGTCGTTGACAACCAAGTTCCTAATTCCTATGTGAAGGCATTGGTCGGGTATAGTCAGTCATAAAAACATTTTTAAGAATACTGTTAATAACATCATGGACATATGGTATTAGTCACCCGTCCATTTTTATGCAACCATATTCTACAAATTTACTTTGAAGAGTATGTACCAATAAATAAAGAAATAAAACTTGTAATTTGAGATGTTTAACAAAAAATAATAAATATATGGCAAAACATCTCAAAATCATCGTGTTTAGGCTCTTAAACACGAATGAGACGTTAAACACGTAACTCTGAACATAGTATAAGATTATTATTATTTTTTTTATTATTATTTAATACAAGTCTATGGAGAATTCCTTACAGACTATTTAATATTGAAGAATAGATTATGTATAAATTACATTATTGATTTAAAAAAGATATGACATTGCATTTTATAATATTAACATTCAAAGTGATACATTTCGTTGAAACAGCTGCATAATTTTCTCATCGGATCAGCCATAGCATAGTTAGTTCGGCAAGCCGCAATATAAAGTGGGTCATAATAGCGTAACGAGCGTTAGGGAATATTAAAAGTTACGTTATTCAGCAAAAACTCAGAACTGATGTTGCCATTTATAAGGTTGACAATAAAAGATATGTTAAGCATTGTTCTTCGGCTTTTTAAAGTAGGTAAATTAATTTCTGCTAATCTCGATGAGTAAGATGGTAGTGCCAAATGATTTCTATAAACGTTTTTTAGGCAGAAGATGAGAAACTGTTTTTGAACGGATTCTATACGATCATTGTGTATGTTATAGATCGGGTCCCAAACAATGCTGCCGTATTCTAATATTGGCCTAACAAGCGACGTGTAAAGACTTTTTGTGATAAAGGGATCGTCAAATTCCTTTGCCCATCTTTTAATAAAAGCAAGAACGCTACGAGATTTATTTACAGCCATGGTTATATGTTGTACGAAATTCAGTTTTGCATCAAGTAATATTCCCAAGTCCATTATCGAATTAACACACTTTAAATTACAGCCATCAAGAACGTATGAGTAGGTACAGTGGTTTGATCTTGTAAATTGCATATGTTTGCATTTATTTAAGTTTAATTCCATAATATTTAAACGACACCATTTATAAAAATTATCTAGATCATTTTGTAAATATTGTTGATCAATGGAACGTTTAACACTTAAAAATAACTTTACATCGTCTGCATACATCAAAACATTACAATGATTTACAGCTTCAGGCAGATCATTAATAAAAAGAAGAAAGAAAACTGGACCGATATGACTACCCTGCGGGATTCCAGATGTAACATTTATTTTTTTAGAGACTGCTGTGTTAAATTTTACCGATTGAGTTCTACAACTCAAATAGGACTTTATCCAATAAAGGAAATTGTTGTTAAATCCCATGACATCTAATTTTTGCAGCAACAGCGTGTGATTAACTTTGTCAAACGCCTTACTGAAATCGGTGTAGATAACATCTGTGTGCTGTCCGTTGATGAAGGCTCTATTCACTAACGTTGTTAAATGGAGAATATTAGTAATAGTAGAAAATCCTTTCCTAAAACCATGTTGAATTGGTGACAATAGAGAGGAGACTTGATGTGTGAGATTATCCATCAAACATTTTTCAAATATTATATAGTCCAAAGTTCGTATAGTATTACATATGTAGTGTCCGTACACTTCGTGAGCACTTTACTGAATTTATTTAATAAATAACAACTACAAAGAAGAGCTAGATAAAAAATTGTATGCAAACACTTTCTTTTCTTTCTTTCTTTTTTGCTGGGACATATTAGAACCAAAAAAGTCACATTCTTGAAAAAAAAATCGATTTATTGACGTAATCACAAAAAAATTTTTAGTATTGAACGATATCTACCATAAATTTTAATCACAAAGCAAAGAGTAACGAATTTTAAAAAAATTAAAAGGTTTTGCGCAAAGTTAAAAAAACAAGCTAAAACTCGAAACTTTTATTAATCGTGGCGCCAAATCCGCTTATATTAACATTTCTCCTGTTGTCATTATTTCAAATTAATCTAAAAGTTTAACTTAACTTTTCTATTACGTTGTTTACCTTTTTTTATTGGGAATTCCTAAATGTAGAAATGCCATAAAAAACAAATATGTATGCATGTGCATATGTGTTGAGTTTTTTAACAAAAATTAACTTTAGAGAAAGACTGGTTTCATTTCCTCGTCTGTGAGTTTCAAATATACATACATATAAACATATTGAAAGTAAACAGCAACAAAAACTTTATGAAATAATAACCAAAGTTTTTGTTAAATAAAAAAACATAAAAGCTTCAGTGATAAATTGAAAAGAAAGTCAGATTCCATTTAGGGCACTTACATACATAAAGGGTGTTTTTTTAGAGGTATAGAACTTCAAATTGAAATAAAACACAAGAAAATCGTTTTAATGTCCATCAATTTGGCTTTATTGGAAGGATAATTTTATGCCATTAATGTTTAAATATGATTTCGGGCATGTGGCCGTCGCGGCTGGCTCGAATAAAGCCAATTCTACAGGTCCAATTTTCAACCACTTTTTCGAGCATATGGGGCCGTATGTTGGCAATAACGCCACGAGTGTTGGCTTCCAAGTCCCCTAAAGTTTCTGGTTTGTTGGCGTAGACGAGCGACTTCACATATCCCCAAAGAAAATAATCCAATGGTGTCAAATCACACGATCTTGGTGGCCAATTGACAGGTCCATTCCGCGAAATTATGCGCTCATCGAATGTTTCCTTCAATAAATCGATCGTGACGTGCGCTGTGTGGCATGTAGCGCCGTCTTGTTGGAACCACAACTCATCCACATTCAAAATCTTCAAAATCTTCCATAAAGTTGATGGACAAAGCTCCAATTGCTGTGCACGGTGGCGAATCGATTCATTCGGGTCCTCTTCAACACTTTGCTCTACAGCGGCAATTGTTTCTTCGGTGCGCACTATTCGACGTCTCTGCGGATGCGTATTATCACATAGAGTAAACGTAGTGCGAAAACGATCCATGGTTAACCGAATTAATTGCTCTGATGGACGATTATGTCGACCATAAAATGGACGGAGCTTGCGGTAAACTTCGCGAACTGAACCATTATTTTCGAAATAAATTTGCACGATTTGCAAGCGTTGTTCTTTTGTCAACCTGTTCATGATGAAATGGCAAACCAAACTAAATATTAATCACTTGACAGCTGACAAAATGGCCGCCAGTTAAAAAAGTGATGCCAACTTAAAGTTATATACCTCAATAAAAAACACCCTTTATATACGAGTACATAAGTACATTAGAAATGAGAGTGAGGATTTTCCAAATAAAAAGATATTACGTGCGCGAAAATGTTAACGCGTGTTCGTAAATAAGTAAATAATGACATTTAGCCTGCACACTGGGCCGTTTACAATAGAAATACTTTTATATGCGAAGAATATATAACCAGGATTTAGTCACATTATTCTTTATATTATACTAAACTTTCATACAATGTTAGCAAATTCCAAAAAAAAAATGGTTTTTAGCATAAATTTTTTTTTGCTTTTATGGCGTTCTTGCAACAAAGACTCGATTCATATGTATACTCAAATCTTACAGGACATTAAGCCGTCAACAACACAAGGACATGTACGCACCAGAGAATAACAAAAGCATCGTTGTAAGCACTCATTGAGTATTGGCCGTCGCATATGCGTACAGCTAAAAATAAAAAAACACGCTCATATGCAAACACACACAACTAAAACTTATAGACTGTATGAGCTACAATCATACTCATGTGTATTTAAAATACTCAGAGTATTAATCGGCTATACATGCGTATATACAGGGCTATTTTATTTACACACACACAAACACACAAAAAGCATATTTTCAAACATCTACCCACACACTCATACATTTTTCATTCCATTTTATATATACGAACGTATGTATATGGTTGCGAATGATGATTAAATATCGCGAGTATCATGCTTATATTTTATTTTGTCCGCTTAAATATCCATAGTATTTATCTTATATATTTATATTATAAGTATGATAGAGAGAGTTAATGCGCTTGATACGCATATGCCTCATTATTTTTAGTTGTAGCATATTTTAGTGTTTCGCATAAACGTTAAAATCGGCTACAGTCATAGTTGCTTAAGATAAAATATGTGAGTGCACGAATTGTTTGCGCTACAATTATGATTATATGTAGTTACTTAAATTAATACTATTTACTTACATATAAATATGTACATTAGGGGTATAACCAATTTTTTGGCATAGTACCATGAGGTCAACCAAGTCCTAGTAACCACGAAAATCATAATCTTTTGTAATTTTTCTCAAAAAAGTTCACGCACCAATTGGTTTTTCTAAACATTACATCTGGCAATTATTATTTCCTTGGTAGGCATTTTAGTGAAATGGTTTAGTCCAAAATCCATGTTTTGGATTTTACGCGGCATTAATAAACTGTTTTTGAATATAGTTAACTGGTTTTTCCAGATTGTGGAATTATTAATTTTTCTTAACCAAAAAGAAAATTTAAAATTTTCAAAACTTCATCGCGGTTGCTGCGTGAACTTTTTTGACCTTAGCGAAAAAATAAATATACGTTCCTTTATATTTTTTATGCTCTATCGGACTGTGCTATGCCAATTTTGATATTTTAAAAAATTGTTAAGAAGTTATATCCCTAATTTACATACTCGTATATATTTTTTTGAGTACTCATTGTCATCATCTGGTTCGTACCGAAGAGAACATCGTTTTAAAAGTCGAAGTGTTTGCGATAATCCAGATTTATCAATACGTCGCACGGTGGTTCAGAATCAATTTTTATTGACCAAAATCTAAATTTTTTTCTTGAAATAGATTCTTAAAATTTTTACGCTATCAGAAAGGATGGCATATTTTGAGATGAAAAAACGAAATCATCCAGAGAAACATAGAAGTGTCTGCTTTAAGTCTAGATATACTTTTGCACACCCTTCACGACCCGCCTGTAGAACACTTTTTTTATTTTAGTGAAAATATTCAAAAAATACAGCAAAAAAATTACCAAAACTCCTTGTCATTGCTAATGTTTTTTACTTTTTTATGATTGTACCGATTTTCAAAATTATTTTTTTGTTTGAAAGGGTTTGTTGCAGTTTTGTTCCATATTTTTTTTTTCTATATCTCTGTCATTTGTGAACCGATTTAAAATTTTTTTGGAAGGCTTTGCCGGCAGTTTGTGGACAGATTCCCAAAATTATTTTTTGTTTGAAAGGGCTTGTCCGCAGTTAGGTCCCATAATTTTTTTTTCGGGAATAGGAGCGGGGAAATTTTCTCCCTTATGCATAACTCTGTCCTTTTTTTAAGGGAAGTAACACTAAGGCAATGAATACCAACTACTATTACTAGGCGTTACCTTCTTTAGGAAGGGGATAGTTATATAGAGAAAACAGGTGGTGAAGGAAGAGATAAGGGAAAGCTTCATTATTTTACAACTCTGCGTTTCTTTGCACGTTTTATTTAATAATGCATTGTTGCAGCTCCTCTGGCGTCAAAGTTGTGTTCAGTAGCCATTTTATTGGTTATTTTATTTCGCCGATGATTTTTGCTACACAATACCGACGAAGGAGGGCGCTCTGATGTTATATTAGTATTAGTATTCCCTGAAGCCGGTGTAGTTCAGTGACCAGTGTACATATGCCTTTATCACTTGAACTTTCCTGCAACAACTGATACAAAGGAACACTAATGCACAACAGAAAAATACGTAGTGTTGTTATTTAAAGACTATATGAGACCGGACTCGAACACGGCACCTTCGGTTTTTCAGTCAACGTGCTAACTACTTCAGCCAACGCCACTTTTGTCATTTTTATTAGAAAGGATTTGGCTGGCAGTTTGGTGCTTAAATTCTTCAAAATTCACTATACTGATTCTAATGAAACTAAGTTTGGATAAAAGCTGAAGATGTTATTATTTATCCACTAACAAAAAAGAATTACAGTTTTCATTAGTTCAAAAGCTACAGGCCGATGAAACATGATACTGAACCACTGTGCGCCTTAGTTCTCAGATACTTGGACTATATCCGTCTGACACGTGCATAGTTTTACGTCCCAGTTTAGACTATGAAATTTTTCTTGCAAAACCAATTACTTTATTGGTGAGAGAGGAGAAAGCGTAATAGAAATTGGTGCACATATTTTTTACTAGAAATCGATTTGTTCTCTCGTTCGTTATTTTACCACTGAAGCAAGGCGAATTCATATGAATTATGAATTCGCCTTGCACTGGAGCTTGAGGCTGGCAAGAAAAATTTCTATTGCTTTGCACGAAAATACAAGTTAAGAACAGGGTGACCGATGACATTTTTCAAAAAGTAGCACCAAATAGGGGATGTATCAAAAAAAAGGGGCAAAATTAAAAAAAAAAACGAGAAAACTACACTAAACTTTTTATTTTTAATGTATTTTTATATAACTCCCCCTAAAAAAATGAGGAAAAAAAGTGGCAAGGAAGTCGAAAAAGTGGAAAAGTGGAATCGATTTATCGAAAAAATGGCAATTTGCCACTTTAGTCGGTCAAACGGTCACGCTGGTTAAGAAAGAATAAAGTAATAAATTGCTGCAAGATAACTGTCAACATCTAAACAGGCACGTGGTTCTTTACTATTCGGCCTTGTTCTGTAAACCGATCGATTTGAAAAGCACGATTTTAGGAAACTAACTCCGACAATAGAAATATTTTTTAGGATTTGTTTTATTTTATAGATTTCCAAATATCATATCTGAAAGAATATTATCGTGTATGATTTTTTAACATGTCTGCAGGACCATTATTAATTTTTACAAAACGAGAAATTTATTCGGATTCGGTTTACAGAACAGGGCCGATTGGCTGTAGACTTCATTTAGTTTTTTTAAGTACTTAATTGAAAACATGTGCATTATCTATTTAACTCACCTGATCTTGACAAAAATAGCCGAATCCAATGATACCCGCTATGGCCAGAAATAGACAAAATACGATAATGGTTCGTATTTTTGAACGTGGTTCCATTTTTTTGATTTCATATACACCGCTGGGCAGAAGTAAAGCAAAATCACTATCAACTTGTACCGAAACGTTTTTGCGCATATCCTTGATAATTTCTTTGCACTCTGTCTTTTCCTTTACCAAAGGCATGATCCATAACGTGGAACAACAGCAGCAACGGTATTCGTAAAACCAATTAAATTATAAAGAAAGCAACGACAACAAAACTCAAACAACAAACATTTGAAAAAGTTTAATGTTAATAATAAAAACTGACAAGATGTTGTTTGCATTAAATAAGACATAAAAAGAACGCGCACGTGCCGTTTTCCTTTGTGAGTTTAAACATGTAATTTTTAAGGAATCAAGAATTAAACGATTAGAAACGAAATATATTTGGAAATACTCGTATGTACGCGGCGCACGGGTAGTTTGGACTAGATGAATGTTTGTATGTAATTATGTATGTATGTATGTCTGTATGTATGGATACAGATTTGTTTATTTTTCTTGTTGTTGTGGGGTATGAGGAGATTATAGCTTGCGTTTTTTGTTTTTCTTTTCTTTTCTTTTTTTTCTACCAGAATAGGGATTTGTTTCTATTTCCAACTTTGCTTTATTTTATTGTACATTTTAATCCTCTGAATTTTTGCATTTCGTGTTAACAACAAGTTTGGGTGTAGTGTTTTCTTGCATTCGTTCTCCTTTTAATCTCTAGAGGCAACACAATATGTTTGATTATTTGCCAGCATGTACTTGGAATGAATTAATCCGATTTTTTTCGTTTCGTTAAGCTTCCTTTGTATTGTTCTTGTTGTTGCTGCTGCGTGCAGTGGTGTGATTGTTGACAAATAGGTATGTAAATGTTGTTGGAAAAAAAGTAAAGCCTTGTAGCGTATTTTAGTTTGGTGAAAACTGTTCCGTGTTTAAAGAAATTTAAGCAGTCACTATTGAGCCTTCTTCATGGCTCACTAACACATACATATAGTGGCAATATTCAATCCATCTGTATGCAATATGTTCATTGAAAAAAGATTTCTTTTTTTCTTCATTTATAAAGAGATAAAGGGATTTTTGTGTGATTTTTATTTCATGTGAAACCTTTTATTTTCAATTAACTTTCTTTTGCATTTAACTTCATTATTTTGCAAACACCCACACGCAAGCCTGCCAGCTCTTTTTGCTATAATCACTTGATAGGCTTAGTGATTCTACAAATTCATTTATTTGTGGTTTTGAATATGTACTGACAAAAGATTTGCCTCATTTATAAAATTATTTCCCTGTATTCTCTTCGTACGCTTTTTAATTTATTTTATCCAGCTTTTATGTTTTTTTTTTCTGCTTCTATTCACTTTATTATAATACAATTAGCGGCGCTTTATACCGTCTATGTTCGTTGATATCAAGCTGAAATTGTTTAACTGTTTCTTGTTTTTTTATTATTTTTTTTATTAATACATATTGTGTGCAGGATACTGTTTTTAATTTGCCACCATTTGCCTGCCACTCCTTTTACCACGCACAAACTGTAAGCAATTTCTTTTAATACTGCCTTTTTGCTACAGCACACTTTTATACACACAAACAACTCAAACTAACATGATTGCTTCTCTTAGGTCCTTGTCCTGGCAGCAAATGCAACATTTAACTTTAGTGAAGAGCTGTTTGAGAGATAAGAATAGAAAGAGAGAAAAAATAAGATTAAAAAATCGCTTGGCAAATTAGTATGTTCACACTCTTTTTTTCTCATTATTTTGTGTAATATTTCTAATTTAAAAACTAACAAAAGGAAAGTAGAAAAATTTCCAAAGAACCCAAACTCAAAGCAGAAAAACCAAGATAAGAGCGAGGCGGGAGGGCCATGTTGTTGAACGCCATTAAATTATGACGGTAAATTAAGAATTCTAGGACTATTTTATTGAAAAGCAACAAGGCTCGTTTTAAAAATTATGTTGAAATACAGACACGACAGACGGACAACCAGCCAGCCCCTGGCATTGTTTGACTGCGTACAGTGACATAAACGAGAGATTAAATAATGGAAAAGGCAAAATAAGACCACGGAAAATGGGTAGGTACAATAAGAAAGGATAACAAAGTCTAATAATACTAAATAAAATTAAAATCAATACATACCGACGACATTGTCTAAGTTTTTTTCGGCCTTATTTATAAAAATTATTACGGCTTTATTAAGGCTTAATAAGAAAAATTGTGTATGAAAATCGGTTTTATAAACCCTTTATAAAGTCTTAATAATTTTTATAAATAAGGCCGAAAAAAATTTAGACAATTTTTTTTTGCCAAAATCTCTTTATACAAGTAACACTTTTCTCGGTGGAGCGAAAAAATACATAATTTTAATGTGACTAACTTTTAGAGGTTTAGAACTTTAAGTTGACAACAATGCTTCTTGATACATATGAATATTTTACCGCTGCACATGAGGTAATGTGAGGTGCCTTTTAGGCCAAAATTAAAAAAAATGCACTATATTTTAAACTGAAATAAAACAGAAAGAAAATGATATAAATCAAAAACCGAAAACTAAAAATTCAGATATATTTTCTTACCACTTTTCATCAAAAAAAAAAAAAAAACCGGCAGTCGACAGGCAGCACTATCAATAGCTTTTGCGAAGTTTATATGAGTCCATCAGCGCAGAAGTGGTGTAACCCACACAAATTGCTCTTTTTAATTATGTAATTGATTTATTACTTTGCAATACTATTTGGTATTAGAATACCAAAAGGTGGTTTACTCTACTTTTTTTTTTGATAGTTGGTAATGTAAATCATGTATTTATCAACAGAACAGCAACCAAAAAAAAACGAATGTAGGTTGCACCACTTATGCGCTGATGGCCTCATATGTATGTATAGACTGTTCAAACTGTGTGGTTGAAATCTTCTGAGGATCTGTTAAAGCAGCAATGAAATGCATATACATATGTATGTAGATAATGCTTAACCACCAGCAAATTGAACAGCTTAGATTTGAACAATTCTTTAAAGATTTCTAATATTTGGAGACCAACAAATATGCCTTCCTTCGATTTGGTCTCACTAACACGTGGAAATATAATTTTCACGTGTTTATATGCCTCTCCATCGCTGTTTATAGCTTATACCAAATCGTTTATTAATCCTTATTTGATTCACAGTGCTAGCAAAAACCTTTTTTGCCTATCAACTAAGGGCACATTTGCAATGTTTTTGATTCCCAGAATCGCATGTGATCTGACGGACCAATTCAGAAAAATGCAACAATATTTTTATTTTTACTGAAGCTGTTTGTTATCTGTTTTATTTACAGCACACAGATGTAAGCCCGGCCTTACATTTTAAATTGAATAAGAGGTTGAAAATTTCAAAACTAAAGCGGGATAGAGATTCGAGGCGGGATCGACATATGAAAAGCGGGATATCTATTCAGGTTAGTTATGGATAAATATATTACACAATTTTAGTTAATTATTATTTTTCGAACTGTATTTGTTTCTTAAATTCTTATGAATTAAATTAGGCTACTGTTCGTAATGCTTTTTAAGCCAAATTACATGTGATAATTATTAATGAGCAATAACATCAAAGTTAGTTGTAAATATTCTGACAACAACACATAGTTGAACGGAACAGCCAGCCGTTTTCGAAGGCCACTAAACCTTCCTCATCAGCGTTCTTCTGTGTTTTGGTCCACTGTGTGTGGTGTCAGTTGATGTAGATGTCTGCCCTATATACGAAACTTTATTGCAAATGGAATATGTGAATTGGTTTGATTCATTGCATTTTTCAATTTGCTCATATATATGTTAGGTAATGAAGGCTGAAAATTTACCATCTTCCATATATATTACAACAGTCTTACCATTGTCGTTTGTTCCTTACTAACACAATGTTTGTCAATTAGGGCTGGTTCCTGCCTGTTCTGTAAATCGAATCGATTTAAAAACGCTCGATTTAGAAAAATTAAATCCACCAATACCGAATTTTTTCAGACTTTTTTGTAGTTTTCTATTTTTTAGAGCTTGAAATATCATATCTGAAATTAATTTAGTATGCATGATTTAAAACACAACAATGGGGCCATTATTTCTTTTTGGAAAACGAGAAATTTACTCGGATTCGAACATGACCGATAAATTTTCTTATTTATTTATAACAAATTTTTTTGCAGAGCATGTTAGAAATCATATTCAAAATGGCAAAGAATTATCTTTCGAACAAAGCAAGAAATAGCAAGAAATATTTTTGTATGATCAAATTTGGGAATTCAAAATTAAACAGAATAAATTATTTGCACATATTTTTTAAAAATGTTATTTTATTTTTTGTACACTCACCAGCGACAGTTTACCTACCTGGTTATAGATTTTTCTCAATATATGTACATATTATCGATACTATCCCATCACTACGATAAAAACAACAACCAAAAATTCCACATCTTTAAAAAAAAACTATGCAAACTATTTCACCATTCACTTTTTCACTACAAACCAATGCAATATGATTTGGAATAAATTTAGTTAGTACAATGCCAGCTCATAATATACTGTACAGGCGCTTTCAATTTTATCAATTTTTTCATCAATGGATTTTCACTCTACAAAAAATATTGCGTTGACAAAAAAAAAGTTAAAAAAGGAATTTTACATGTTAGACAATAAAATTTTATTTGCACAAAAGTAGAGAAAATAAAAAAAACCCAACAAATACCATTAGTTTATTTTCTAGTGAAATAGTTTTCAACTGAAAAAATTAAATAAAAAACTGAAATAAAAGGATTTTGTAGATACAAGACAATGTATGTATGTATGTATGTATGGATGTATGTATGTAGTAGGTACATGAGTATGTATGTATGTATGTACATTAGAGATCGACCGAAGGCGTTTTTTTTGGCCGAAGCCGAAGCCGAAGCCGAACTTCGGCTAAAATCTTAAACTTCGGCCAAAACCGAAGCCGAAGCCGAATGTTTTAAATTTTAAAAATGATACTTGTGTTATATGAATGAAGAAAAAAGTTTGCTTTTTTGAGATCACTGAAATAGCTGTAATATCTATTGGATACATAACAAGAAAAATAAAACTATTTTGCAATTTCTAGATTGCTTTTTCATATGATAACTCACAAGAACGTCCAAGTAAAAGAAAATAGAAAGCAACAGGGTTGTATTTCAAAGCAACCCTTTCAAAACGTTAAACACAATAGAAACTGTCGGCGAGCAACGACCAAAAATAATGTTATTTTTCAAGCTTGGAATGAAAAATATTCGGCTTCGGTTAATCGGCCGATTTTTGCCGTAGGCCGAATGTTGGCCGATTACCAACTTTTGGCCGAAGGCCGAAGCCGAAGCCGATTAATCGGTCGAACTCTAATGTACATGTTTGTTGCTGTAGCTGTTTGTTATCTATTTTTAAAAATCATGGCAACAGACCACCAAACAAAACACACACATACACACAAAGTGAGAAACACATTCGTATTGTACAAATAAACGAACTCACAGAAGAGAAGACTCAAAAGCACCACCTCCCCTGTTGATCTTTCTTCCTTTCTTTCTTTCTTACTTTCAGACACTCTTATGCACTTTTATGCAAATGAATAAGCACACATGCGAAGCCACTTATTTATGCTTAACGGTATTTGGATTAAATAAAATTAATTAAGAAGTGACAATGATGATAATTAATGAAAAAGACACTTACATATGTACGTATTGTACATAATTATTGTAAAAATCGTCCGTTTGAAAAAAAATATTCGGAGAAATTGTTTACAGGATTGCAAAATGATCAATTAAGGCAGAAATATATTACATTACATACATATACATATATATTTCGCACATTAAATCATAAAGGGTCACAACTCAAAACATTTCAGATGCTGAGAAGTGGCAAACATCTGTTGATACTGTACAAATGGCGCAAGTATGTAACATAAGAACAAGAATAACGGTATTTTATAATCTTCAAGAAAACTTTATTGCAAAAGAATTTGTTGCAGTTGTTAGAGTTTTGTTCAGGTAACTGATTTTTAAAGAATCAAAACCACTTTAATCATTTTGAGTTGTGACTCTTTATGATTTAGTGTACCATTTTATCTCTTAAATGCTGTTAGCCGACTCTAATGGAATGTAACAGCAACGGTAGGAAACAGCTGATCGATATTGTTATGTGAAAAGTAATGAAAACGGTTGTACAGAGATGTAAACGGAATGTAAAAATCTGTACATTACTTATTAACAGGGTTGCCGTTAAAAATTTCGAAAAAGTATCATAAAAAGGGTATTTAAAAAAAAGAAGGGTCAAAAAATGGTATTTTAAAGTAAAATAGGGTCAAGTTTTTTGTGAAGAAAAAAACATTTATTTCAATTTAAAAAAACGAACACAAATTTTAACATTTAAGAAATTTATTATTCGACATATTGTCAAAAGTATTTTAATTTGAAATTTATTTGCTGGTGGTTCAGGGATGTCTATATGCATTTCATTGTTGCTGTAACAAATTGTCAGTAGACTTCAAGCCTACTATGCTTATTTTTCTTTTGTGATTTTGAAAAATATTATTATTTGTGAATTCTCAAATAGTTTTTGAAAGTCTGTACATAAGATAAGAGGTTTGTGACTGTTCAAGATTTGTGGTTGAAGTCTACTGACGATTTGTTACAGCAACAATGAAATGCATATAGACATCGCTGAACCACCAGCAAATAAATTACAAATTTTAACAATTAATTAAATACATTAGACTAAAATAAAATTAATTAACATACTTTAATTATAAATCAATGTTAACCCTCTAACCAGGCAGATCGTAAAAATTATCGGATGAAGTTAATAATTTTTTTTAAGAGTTTATATATGCAAAACAACCGAAAGTTTTAATTTACTAGTAAAAAAAGCTTTCAAAGACTTCTTAAATGATTAGAAATATATATTTAATTCATTATGGTATCATATGCCAAGTAAGTTTTTATTGTATTTTTTAAATGTATTTTTAATAAAAAAAAATATTTTACTGAATAAGTAAAATAACGATTTGGAATTATTAGTGCGTTAACAAATGTTAAACTTAAACTGAAAATTTAATTTAGCAAACTTAATTATTTCCTAGATTTATTTATTTTTTTGATTTCATGTTTCTATTAATTTTTGTCTAAAACTGTCGTCTAATTTCTTTGAAAAATTAATATGTAATAAAAAATCTTTAGAAGAAATTTATTTTTTTTTATATTAAATTTAAACATTACACCGTTAAGTAGATTTGCAACAAGGCAGGCATATCATCTAAATAACACAACTTTTCTCAAAGTGCAATTTTATTTTACTCTCATTTTTCCCACCAATACAAACATATTTTATTTTGCAGATCCCTGTTCCGTGATTTTATGTGCTATTACTTATCCGATTCTCACCAAACTTGGCAACAACTTTTGTCCTTTTTAGAGGACTTAAGAATGATCTCTTTATGTAGTTTTTTTTTCTCATTAAGATAAAAAAAAAATAATCAATATTGGTATCAAAGAAAATAAAATACTCTGTAGAATTTAAGAAAAATTTTTGTTTTACGTCCCCTGAACAAAAGTATAAAAAAATCCTCATAGAAAAATATCCTTCCATGTCTTTGAAAAATTTAAAAAAATCACCATGAATATTATCGTCCGTGAATTGCGATATGTATTGAAGATGTCTGGTTTGTCTGGGTTTCCTTTCAGATTTTGAATCGAAAGCAAAAATCAACGGCTTTTGATTTTGAAATGTCTGCCTTCTAACATATGCCGGAAATGCTTACAATTAACAAATATGGTTAACAATTCCTTTCAAGAGGGTGTTAGTTTATCTGAAAACAAAGATAATGGTCCCATTCTATCATCACACCTTTGCTGTACAACTGCCCCAACTGCAGCTTGAGATGCATCAATTGTCAATGCCAATGATGCTCTTTCATCAAAACAAGAAATGAACTATTTGTATTAATATTAAAAGCTGTTCGAGACTCTTTAAACCAATTTAAAATTTTTTTTTCAAATGATTAGTTATCACTAGCAGGGCTTGGATTTCGATGAAAATTCATGGTTTTAACCGGCTTCAAAAAAGAAGGAGGTTATCAATTCGTCTGAGTTTTATTTTTTTGTTATGTTATTTCATAACTCTGTACATTTTAGACCGATTGTAAAAATGCATAGCTTCCATTTGGTCCCATTGTAACAAAAAAGTGAGGGAGAACACGCCTACTAATTTTTTAATTTGATTTTATATTTTATCTATTTGATTGCATTGAAACTTAACCAACACATTGGACTCTAGTAACGACACATTCTCAAAGTTGAAAAAAATGGGCGGATTTACGCCCGAAGAAAACTTAATATTGTTTCACATGCTTTCATTTAACCGATTTTTACGAAACTTAGCACACACCTTGAGCTCTGAAAAATACTTAACCTTGTGTTCAAAAAAGTGGCCGGGGCTACGCCCATTAAAGGTTAATATTAAATTATAAGTACATAAATACGTCTACTTATACGATTCCCACGAAACTGGGCAGAGTTTAGGCTTTTAGAATGACATAATTTTGTGCTTAAATATGTGGGCGGTGCCATGATCATTAAAGATTAACCCCCTTATGCAGAAACGATTGATAAGCTTAAAGTTGGTTTAACAAACGAATTTTGTATGGCAAAACCGGTTTTAATGTATGCTTTAACTTTAACAATCGTTTTTGCATAAGGGCATATTATATTTCTCGTGCTTCTACCTGACCCATTTTTGCGAAACTTGCCACACACCTTGAACTCTGAAAGGGACGCGATGATGAATTTGGACAAGTGGACGGACACTAATATTTGCCAGATTCACTTAGCTAATTGCTGTACTTATTTCACAAAAATTTGGAGACGTGATATTTAATGATTTAGTGAGTGGGTCAGTTAAGAACCATTTCTTAATATCTATCGATAATCCATATTTATGAAGAAAATCGGCACCTTTATAAATTTATCTATAGTTGCAATAATGAAAACAAATGGAAACTAGCGACGCTAAATGCTAAACCTATATTTAGCATGCGTAGAATTAAAAGGACCAGGGATGCGTCCGTCGACAACTCCAACATTATGATGTCTGACACTTCATTGCTTTTACGAAATTTGGAAAATATTTTTTATTTGGGCTTTTCGTAAGTAACTATGGCCCCTTTCAGATTAGGCAACTTTACTTGCGCAAGTCTTGTGTTTATGGGTGTGAGAGGAAAGGTCGGTTTGAAGGGGAAAGAATTGCCGAGATTTGAGTACAGACTTGCTTGTACTTGGCAATTCTTTACTTGTACTTGGCAATTATGTATATTCAAGTATATATTTAACTAAATTATTTTTTTCTTCAACTTCCATTGTAAACATCAAATTTCAAATCACTTTCACAATTACAATCAATACAGAAATGAAACAAAACGTCAATAAATTAAGAAAATTCGAGCATAAGAAAATTAAACTTGCTCAACAAAGTTGCTGAATGTGAACATAAAAGCAAGTTCAAAAGAAAATAAATAAAAATTAAAATTATACTTGCGCAATTAAAGTTGCCTAATCTGAAAGGGGCCTATGCAAAAATATTTACAAAAATTTAAATTCATTTGATGAATTTTACGTTTTTATTTGTGTATGTGTTTTTGATATTTTTTTAACATAATTACATGAAATTTTCAACAATAAATATTAATCCGCTTCAATCCAGTCAGCATGTCCCCAATTAGGCATAGGTGCTTCATACTCCCATCCTGGTCCCTTATATTTGCATGCATGCAAATACATGATAAGATCTGATGGTTTGGGATCTTTGTAGCGGACTTTACATTCGTAACAATGTTCATCTGATGAAATTTTTTCAGCTTTAAATACCATGTCCGGCGATTCATGTCCGGTTTGTGCAGCGACCGTTTCCTGGTCGTGAGGATATGTATGATCTTTCTCATGTAATTCATTATTAGTGTTGCTAGCAGCAGCGTTTGAATTACTGCTAATGTCTGTAGTATAAGTATTTGTAGACTGAATAATTTCACTGCCATTTTCCTGATTAGTAATTCCTTCAGTAGCACTATTGGAACTACTGGGTAATGTATCAGGAGAAGCTACTTTCACGTCATCATTTTTTAAAACATTTCCTATAGTTTCTTTACTTAAAGTTATGGTATCAGTAGCTGAGTCCTCTTTCATGGTTTTAAGGATTGATATGTCCGTATCTGCATCGACACCCAACCAATTTTCAGCATTATGAATACTTATCAAATCGCGCACAAGTTCTTCATCGGTTTTACCTCCAACATCACCGCTACGCCCTTTAAGTGGTCCAAATACTTCGTGATTGTATAAAGGATCGTTAACAATAGGAAACCCTAGATACTGCAAGTGCACGCGAATTTGATGCATACGTCCCGTAAGTGGTTTGCATAATACAACGCTTGTTTTTCCATTGAAAGAAATTTTCTCAAATGTTGTTGCACAATCTTTGCCTTTCGATGACACTTTGCATACTCCTATTTTATAGCTAACAACTTCAATTGGCTCGTTGCATTCGATAATTCCCTGGGGAAAATCACCTTCAACGCGACAAACGTATTCCTTTTGAACTAATCTATTACGAATTTGATGTTCCATTAGCCGTGCTTTTTCAACACTGCGTCCAAATAAGAGAAGACCAGAAGTGAGACGATCCAAGCGATGTATTGTTCGTAAATTTTTTAGATCATATTCCTTAGCCAGTATAAAGACTACAGTATTGTGGCGATATCTTCCGCATGGATGAACTGGTATAGATGCTGGTTTGTTAACAACAACAATGTCAGGGTCCATGTGTATGATTTTTATTGATTGACTAGTAACGGGAACTTCATGTCGGTGGACTGTATTTGCAAGCAAATCGTTATGTTTAAGTACGTAATCAACAGGCACTTTCTCATAATTTACGGTTAGGGTACCCGATTTAATGCAACGTTCATACTGCTCAGCTGGATGTGCTCTAAACTCTCGAACAAATACATCTAAAATCTTTTTCCCAACCCATCTTCCTTTGGTAAATGTTGTAAAAGTGAAAAAATATGGATAGACTTTGCGTAAACCATTTTCAATATAATAAGATGTTTCGTGATAGCGCTCATCCGTAAAGCCAGGTCTCTTAGCATTCAAACCCTTCAGTTCTAGTTTTGCCTTTTTTAAATCTTTCACTTGATCAGAGTCTTCTGATTTTCTTTTTTCACTACACAGAACTTTTTTCGTTTCCTTATCATTGGTAGACAGCGACTTGAGATTGTCCATTGCAGTTAAGTCTCCAACTTCAAAAGACCAAAATAAAAAAGTTTGAAAACACAAAATATTATTTATAAATAAAGAACAAAGACTCTTAAAGTTTATAATTATTTAACTACGTACATTACGATATTCTTGAAATGGACAGTAAATGTCAAAAATCGCGTGCACTTTTTTTTGAGGTCAGTATTAGCAAACGGAAAGTTATTTGAGAAATTTGCCAATTTGAATTTTAGTGCCAGTATCTAACTTGAGTTAGAAATCGGTACGAACCTTATTTCAAACTTTCAAAAATACGGCCAATTTTTTTTTATTTTTAAAAAGTTGTACTAAAGTTTGTGCATTCTCATTATTATAATAGAAGAAAAAGTGACGTATTTTTAGCCAAGCTAATTAATTGGTATACGAGACTCCAAATCACTGTAAAATTTATTAATTGATGTAGGTGCTGAATTCGATTTTAGTTGGAAGTTTGTAACACATAATAAAGCGTAAAGAAAATCAGGACAGTCAATTCAGCCATTGCCAAGATCATACAAGCGCACCTTTGCAGGTTAAGACAACAATGTTGTGGTAATGAAAAGGTACATATTTGTTTTTGTAAAAGTTACAGTTCATCTTAAGTTACAGTTAATCTTTTACGAATTCGCCAAAAATAATTTGTCCAAAAAATAGACAATTTCAATGGAACAAAGTTTTTCTCTGTTCAGAGCTGAACATAAAATAAATGTACAGCGTAATATTTGCCAAATTTATTGCATGGCCTGTGCTCGGACAGATTGTTGTTCAATTTGTTACAGCATATGAACATCACTATGCGTTTCTTTTCGAACCACTTTTTGAGCTCCTCTTGAAATTTTCCTCATGGACGGACTGCTTAGATTCATGAGAATATTTTAAGTGATTTTGCGGTAATTCAATCAATGACTTGTTGGCGTTTTGGCTGTAAATCTTTTGAGTTTTGTAACTTTAAAACACATCATGATTTTATCTCGTATCATTGGAAAGCACATTTCTACGGCACGTCACCAAAAGTATTTAATCCGTTTATAATTTCTTCAAAAGTAGCAGATAGTAGTAGTCAAATCTATTTTCATTTATAAATATATTTTTAAATAATTACTTCCGAACTTATCCATTCTTACAGAATAAAAATAAATTGGTAGAAAATTTCGTCTATACATACTTGTTTACATATGCTCACTAAATTCGTATGGTACACGTTATTTCAAGGTACAATCAAACCTCATGGAATAAAAATTATGATATGTCAAACACCATACACATACTCATCTTTCTAGCATGTTTGACATATGTTCACTAATATACGCGTGTTAGTAATACCACTCGTCTTCATGTACTTGCCAGTTCGCTTTGCCAAACGATTTTTAGAAATGGCAAGGTAATTTATACCAACAATATACATGTGCTACATACATAACGGTAGACATATGTATGTATGTGCACAAAATAAATAAAAGGAAATAAACATCATCAAAAAAAAAAGAGAAAGAGGCAGACTTTAAGCAAACAAAATAATAAAAGTACACATATTTAATCGATTTAAATTTAAACATTTAGGGTAAAAGCCCCTAAGGTCGGCATGCACCAGTAGTCGGCACTTTTAAATAAAAATGTATATAAATAAGAATAGCGGCCATTAAATATATAAGTAAGATCTGATTTTCATTAGAAATATACTTACTTCTCTCTAAACATTGAGTAAATTTTAATGAGATGAGTATATTGGTATATTTTTGGCCTCTTTCCATGACTGTTTTTAAAGAGGGCGATTGTGCCTGTTTTTCAAGAAATTTTTTAGTGGTGATCCCAACTTAAACAAGTGAGTATTCACATTAAATGAAGTAATTTCTTAAAAGTGTCGGTTTCTATGGATTCAAATCAACTAAAACATTGATATTAATGTGAAAATTTTATTAAAATATATTTATTTTGCTTATTTTAATGGGTGCCGTCAATAGGAACAAAATTTCTTATGATTTCCAATTGTCGGCAGGGGTGTGCCGACTATAGGAAAATGAGTATTTTCTCATATTAAGCTCAAAAATTGCAAAATATTATAGTAATCATCTCTCTTGCCACTGCTATTAAAAAAAATTAATTTAAAATGAGTTTACCCAGTAGTCGGCATAGTAATATGTATGGAGTATACATACTACATACTCTATACCAGGCATACAGTTTCCTAAGGTCGGTATGAACTTTTATTATAAGTTTATTGAACTGAGGATCCTAGAAAGGTTGCAATTTTGTAATTCAGAAGAGATAACTACTTCATACAATAACAGAAAATTGTATGATTGTAAATATGACCACTTGGAACAGACTTTCTGTGAAATTTTACAGAACGGACTAAGAATAGCGAAGGAAATGTTCTTAATCGTAGGGTTGAATATCAACTCCGCAAAGGCGATCATTGTTCCCTTCACACTCCTATTCAGCAAATCATCCCAGTAGATAGCGTGTTTTTAGAAAGTCCATCTGAGGTAAAGTACTTGGGAGTGATATTAGACTCAAAGGTTTTATAGAGATAGCATTTAGAGGCGATTGTCGACAAGGCAATAAAAGCACTAAAAGTGAGAATATCTGTTAATAAAAAAATAGAGTTACACACGCAAAACCTTAAGATGAATATACACCATGATATTGAAACTTATCATCACTTATGATGCAGTTGCTTGGTCGAAAAGGGTCAGTCTAGCTACGACCAGACATCAGTTGGAGAATTACGAAGGCTAGTATGTCCCTGTATAGCAGCGGCTATATAAGTCCTCATTGAGCTCACACCTCTGAACATTTATTATAGAAACTGTTCCCAAGCAAAAAAAAAAATAATCAATAGCCCGGGAAGAATTACAGACAAGGACTGCCCAAACAACCAATGTGAGCAATCATCCCTGGAAAGGCTCTGGTCGCTTAAGATCTCCTAATATCTTTTTATCAGAAGTTTATGCCATTGAGATATGCGCACAATTTTATCCTGACAGGTGCTACTGACGAGGAGAAATAGAAACCTGCTCCCATTAAAGCATATTCGCGGAGTACGGAACTTTAAAGCGCTTAGTTCATATGAGTATACCTCGAAGTTAACTTGGGAATGCCACATTAAGATTAATCAGTTACGCATCATGAACACCTATGGTCTGGCATTGGATCGGGTAAAATACGAGAATATATATGGATGCAGATCAGAAATACCAGGGAACACGACTGGTTTAATCTCCCTGGATCGAGGCACGGAAAGCTAATGATTATAACGTATAACAAAAATCGCTTCAATATCTCATGTCCTTAAATAAAAATAATCTAGGAATTATATATAAATTTTATTAAAGCTTTAAGTATTTTGTAATCAATTTACAAATTTTATTTATTTTTTATCGTAACTTCGTCAAAGTTGAAGCGAAATATCCATACAAAAAATAAATAAAATTGTTAATTGATTACAAAAGACCGAACTTTAATAAAATTTATATTTAATTAATATAAAAGGTCGAATAAATTATTATATAGGTAATATATATATAATATATATTATAAATCACAGACTGAGAAAACACCTAAACAGGCTTGGCATTAGAAGTAACAGCCTGTCAAGATTATGTTGTTGTGATCATGAAACAGTAGAAATATGAAGCACAGTGAAACTTTATACCCTCTACGATTCTTGAGTAGAGCAGCTCTAGATTAGGTGCTCTAGTAGCTGGTAAACGATACAATATATCTTTTCGTTCGCAAGGCCTACAGTATAATTAGCCTTCAGTATAATTAAAAATGCGTTCAAATATTATCATCTTAGGAAAGAGAACAAATATTACGCCGAATCCTGAAAAACACTCTAAGAAGTAAGAGAAGGCACCATTTCCATTTTAGGTACCAGTCAGAAGCATAAAAATGTAAATAATTTGTATTCTATATAAAAAGGAGCTTGTATTCCTATAAAATGTCACCTGTTCTTTAGCAGAAAATTGTATGCCGACTATAGGGTCATCAATTGCCGAACATAGGAACATGGGTGCCGACTACTGGCAAAAGTGATGAGTTTTGGAATATATGAAAATTTCTTACATTTATATATTTTGTTTTGTTTTTATGTTAAATGAACATAAAACAATACTTATAACAGAATTATAATACGTACGTATCATCGCAATATCATTTTCACATCAGAAATGGCACAAATTTGAAAACGAAAAAAAAGTTAAACTGCCGACTACTGGTGCACTTACCCTATACATAAAATAAAATTAACAAACATAAGAATTATTTATACTCGTAAAATAAAACCGGCAAAGAGCAACTATAAACATTTTTAATATTAAAAATTAAAAAAGATTTTTCTTGTTTTATTGGTTTTGAATTAAACTCCCCCTCAACATATGTACATAATCAAAAATAAAACAATACACAAAGAAAAGGGGTTATCAGAAGTCGGCGACACAATATTGTCGTCCCATAGTCTGGCCAAGCTGTCAAAATTGTGGTCAAATGAGAGAAGCAAGGGCAGGAAAATGGAAAAGCAGCTGTAAACATTTGCCAAAATAATAAAAAAACTGAATCCAGCCAAATTTTACCAAATCTGTTCATTTAACATTATAGAATTTAACTTGGACTTTAATTATAGATAAAACAACCCACTTTGTAAACGTAGGAGGCTAAAAAGAAATAAACAACAAGAGAGGAAAAAAAATACTTTTGAACAGCCATTTAATTACCTTGAAGCGATTTTTAACAAAATCTGATTTATTGTATTATTTCCAAACTATAAATGTGTTTTATCTATAAAACATATTTCTATTTTACACAACACTTTCTCTTAAACTGATTTTCAATAATATTTTCTTGGATAAGCGATATTTTTATTATATTTTTAGCACTTTATTTTTCTATATTGTTAAAATCTCCATTATTTTTTCCCCGTACGCAATTCTATTTTTTCACTTCGTAAGGAAATAACTTTAAAGCAGACATTGATAGTTAACATTTTTAGAAACACTTGCAGTGTATTGTCGCGACTTCGTTTAATTTAAAAGCAAATTAATTATTTAATTTGGAAGTAAATGAATTTAGTTTTATTACACTTATTGTTTTAGTTAATCGGTGAATTAGAATCTGTCTTCAGTTAAAGATTAATTTCACTCTACGCACTACCGTCTCAACATGTTTTCATGTTGGCGTCAACTAGACAACTGTCAATTGTGAATGTTTGCTTGAACTAGTGGTGTGAAGTTTACATACCAAATTTTATTATAGATTGTTAACGCGAAAATTGGTGTTTGAATACGCAGAAATAAAGTATAATATGCGCTTATACTTTTGTAAGCATGTCGTTCTGTGCCTTTCAGTAAATGAAAATACTTAGTTTAGTTAAATACAATGATCTATTTTCACATATAAGCTTAATAAATGCTAAGCCAAACAGGAAAGTTGTTGTTTGTTGTTGTTTTGAGTGTTCACCAATTTCAGTATTTATTTTAGATTTATCCATTCACAACAGTGAGTATGTACTGTTTGGACAGTTCAAGGACTATTTATCAGGTCTATGCAACTCTACAAAAACACAGCAATACAAAAAACAACTTAATGTTTAAGTTGTCAGAAACAGACAGAAATCGTCGGTTGGTTTCTGGTTTGTGGCACAGTATATTCAAAATACATTATGTGTGCAGCAAACCAACCGACGAAATATGAATTAAAATAAGTGCAAACAACTTTTGACAGCTTAAACACGAACAAATGGAATATCATCAGGACGATTGGATTGACCTGATAAATAGGCCTTGGGTCAGTAATTGTGAACACTGAAATTGGTGTTCACTTCGAAATGCATCGTTGCGGTTTTATAAACGCGATTAAGACGCTAAATACAGCCCTGCTCTAAAAAATTTCTGTTGTCTGTTGAAAATGCTCATAAGCTCCAGCATGGTTGTACATATATTCTCAAAAGTCTTACGATTGGGAAGGACAGCTAATACTGACCTTTCGTCAGTCCTAGCAGAAACTATATTTTTAAACTATTTCATTTCTCCAAGTGCAATTAGATGTGCTGCCAACCATTGCAACGAAATGCGTTGCTGCATGGCTGTCAAAGCATAGCGAATGTGAGTGGAAATAAAATTATTTAATATAAATGGCTCCATCTATTGATTGGTAGTCCTGATAACTACATATAAATTGTAGGCGACAGCTACAGTGGGCATGTTAAAATTTTATTCAATGAGAGTAATCATGAATAAAATTCCGCAAGAAATTTTTCCCGGGGAACAATTTCAAACAATAGCACTAGGGAAAACTAATTCTAATTCTCGCATGCTTTCCATTCAAAAATACCAACATTTACTATTAAAAATGTTCATACTCTTAATCCAATTGGAGCACGTATTTGAATTTTGAGACCGGGTGAATTTGCGTCATCAAATAATGAAACTTCAAATGTTAAAGATAAGTATACAGTCGCTGTAAAAAATATGTAATTATTGATAGTAATACTTAAAGGGAAGGGGAATTTTTTAATTTATTTCATCAATAACATTAGAAAAATAAAGTAAAAAAAATTAGCTTTTGTAAAATCAAAAGTTATGAAATTAAGCAAAATGTTAAAATAATTTAAAGATAAACCGATAATTCTGATGAGAAAACATCTCCACCACATCAATCTATTTAACTGGAGGCATAGCATTTTTATATGCCAATTTAGTATGCTCCAAACTGTTTAGTTTGGCAATTAGTTTAACCGTATCCAACTCTTTTATAAAAGCACCTAAAGCATCCTTAGTGGCATCTAAATCTTCTTCACGCAAATCAGGCAAGTCGTCCTCATTTTCTAAAACTAAAACAAAAAAATTATAAAAATTTATATTTATAAGGAGAACGGGAAATTAAAGGATATTTTACCGTCTATGGCCGCTTCTATGTCATTCAAACGCCCCATAACCAAGTTCTGTTGAATTTTAATGTGTTCCATTAAGCGCTGCTGACATTCTACTGGATCAATAGGGGCTTCTGGCTGTGGTATATTTGGCACAGGCCTCACTGGAGTTGTGGGTTCAGATTTAATTTTTTTTGTGGGTGTCAAAGTTAAATTAGTATTGTGCGATTTGTTTTCCTCTCCAGCTTCTGATTTAATTTCCTTTTTTACATCGTTTGCTACATCTTCATCCCACTTTTTAGCCCATAGATAGAGTTTAGGATGACATTTATTATTGGCAATATTGATTTTAACTTTTAGTGAGTGCATGTAATTTTTAAGTTCTAAAAGATTGCCAGTCAAAATATGGGACCGTTTGAGATATTCGAATCTTTTGTTTAACTGATTTGCATTGGATGCATGGTAGTTTGCAACAGGTAATTTGCCTTCATATAACCAGTCTTGATCATGTTTGAAACGTAACGATTCTCGCATCCTTTGCGGATTACGACATATAAAGCAGACATATTTATCTGGCACATCGGGCACTTTATCTATGCCATTACACAAACCATGCTGCCAACAGAGGCAAAGTTCACATTGTATCATTAAACCGTCTTCTTCGCAGTAACCACACAAACAATTAATTATTTCCTCCTGGCGCATATGCACGATCTTAATTAATTCCCCATTTTCTTTGATATACTGGGGAGGCTGATTAATTGTGTCGTCTATGGAATTTTGGGGTTGGAGAGAATTCGAGCCAGAATCGGCTGTAATGGGCGAATCCATACTGCTGAGAGGAGTGCTAGAGGGTAAAATTGTTTTACGTTTTTTAACATCTTTGCTGATTTCTGGTGTAACATTGAAAGAGTGGCGCGTCTCTTCAAATTCCGCTACACCTGTAAAGCCAGACTCGATAGCTACTGGCAAGGAATTAGCGGAAGCAGCGACAACAGCTGTAGCTTGAGCTGCAGTAAGATATTTTTTGGTAGTTCTCTGGCGGTTGCTCTTCCTGGAGCCGGATGCTCTCTTGGTGGGTGAACATCTAGATTTTTTATTTGCCAGAGGTTCTGCCAAACCCATTTCTGCATGTGTTGAATCTTCAGCTGCACTAGTGGAAGCAAAAGAACTCTCCATAAGACCGGTAGAAGTAACCGTTGTATTATTGACAGAAGTATCATTTTGTGAGTTATCCATATTTTGGGAATTTTCCTCGACTTTAATAGTAGATTCGTCCATTCCTTCTGGTTTGACTTCTGTTTGTGGTGATTCGACACTAGTAATATTCTTATGTACACCAGTACTTCTACGATGAGCTCTCGTTTGTTCGAGGTCTTGTTGATGTAATTTAGCGAAAAATTGTTGATTGGGAATTTGATTCTTGGGCACCGGTTCAGCTATCTCATTGTCAGCAGGGTGAGTGCGTTTTTCTGCCAATTCTAACATTTTAGGACAGGAGCCTAGCAATCTATTGGTAAGCCAAAATTAAAAAAAAATGTTTAAGTAATTAAAATATAGAGAAAACTTACTTGACCAAATTGCGATGATAATGTTTGACATGAATTTGCAAATGATTTTCTTTGCGAAAATTTTTCAAGCAACCCTCCTGAGGACAACGAAATAGGTTGTCAATGATTTGAACCTTCAAATCTCCAATGAAAGCTGAAAGTAATTATCATTTAATTTAATAAGTCACCTTTAGAATAGTAAACGAAAACTTTACCGAAGCCATCATCAACTTTTTGTGATTCTTGTAAGACATTTGCTGGGGTTGTGGATGTTGGTGTGGGTGTAGCACAATCTGATGAGACCACAGCCTCTTCTTTCAAACCAACTGTGGGCGTTGAGGTTGGAGTAGGTGTTGAACTGGCTTCGGCCGCTTCTAAAAGCTGTTTCGGCACCTCAGCCTCAACTTGTGTCACACTTTTATCCTCTGCCGCCAGGCTACTCGAAGACGTTAACAATTCTATAGGTGGTAAGGGTTCTGCTACAGGGGTGTCCATATAAGGGGAAGTAACGTCAGCTGGCATTGTACCTACTACAACGGGCGAGGATTTATTTGTCAAGCTTGTATCCAGAGAATTATTTAATGATTTGGTTTTAATCGGCTGCTGTGGAACGTAGTCGGATGTATGTACATAACAATTGATATCTTTGGCCCTACGGCGATGTATGCTAAAGTCATATATGTCTGGATTGTATACTTTGCCCTTTTCTTCTAAATAGGTTTTCAGATCAGCTTTGGATCTGAAACGTTTGCCATTAGGTGTTACTAGAATTACATCCCATTTTCCTAAAACATTGGAACGTTGATACATATGCTTGATCCAACCAGGTGGTAAACGCCAATCTTCGACTATTACTGTGGGCTTACGATGTTCCCCAACAACTAAATAGCCTTCCTGTCCTATGGGCTGGTCATTAACCCAATGGCAAGTCCACTCGCCATCTTTAGGAATTTCGGGAAGATTTAGGGATGCTAAAAGCAAAGTTTTATAAAATCAAATATATACAATAAAAAACAAAATGATAACTCTCTGTCAGAGAAATAATAAGTCAAAGCCTTATTAGTGTTGCTGTTCTGTACTGAGCCGTTCTGTTGCTAAATTTTTATAGATACTTTTTCTTTGTAAATTATCAGCTGTTTCGAACAAGCAAAGAAGTTTCAGCTAATTCTTAACCGAACAGAAATTAAAAACAAATATTTAACAACATTCAAACCTTTTGAAACATGCGTTTACAATTGGTAATCTTGGACATTTACAAATTGTACATTATCGATAATTTTCGCAATTGATGTTGTAATAGAATTTCAAAGAATTAAAAATGTATCTAAATAAGCAGTCCTATAATAACCTTCAGTCGTTCGTTTTTTTAAGTATAAAAATAATTATCATTTTTGTAACGCCGTGTAATATACAAATGATTATGTGCAAGTAAAAAAATTTGAATTTTCCAATTCGTACACACTCAGGTATGTCATCAAATCTGAATTATTTTAGAACCATTCGTTTTGCAAAGTTGTGATGAATTCCAATTTTCAGGCTTAATTCTGGTGCAATTAAATTTATTGGTTTTCAAAAATTATTAAAAGGGTGTTAAACGTTAGAAACAAAATATTTAGAAAACAGAAAAAATAAAGTTTTTCCAATTTCAAATCAGTTAGTTTCTAAAAATTGATTTTCATTAAACACCTGAACCACATTCTAATAAAAATAATGTAAAAACTATTCTCTAAAGTTTACTCACTCAAATCCAATTTGGACAAGTCTAACAACGGCCAGTCTTTTCTCGGGCCATTAGGAGTACGTTTTTTGGCCTGCGGACCAGAGTTCTGGCCTGAAGAAGGCCTTTTTGCAGCAGAAGCTGAAGGGGTTACTGGCAGAGTTGCGACACTTGGGTCGCTACTAGAAGTTGCAACTGGCAGAACAGAAGACACTTCTGCCGATACACTCTCCACAACTTCTGCTTCCGAGACAGGAGCTGACTGCACTTTGTTCATGTGAATAGCTCGAACATTCTTTACATAGCCATCGTCGAATAAAATTTCATAGACATCGTTTGGTAAAATTTTCTTAACAGTTCCCGGAAATTTGCGCGGGCCTGACCAACGTGCCAAGCATTTTTCTTCCAATCCAAAATTTAATATTGGTTTAGTTGATATACGTTGACGTAGGCGCGAGGAATTCATAGGTATCCATTCTTCAGTACCAGCAATATTGGATTTATTTTTAGAATTCTTTTCAAATTTGATGAGGACCTCGCGGTCATCATTATCAACTTCCACAATACGTGCTGTATGCCAGACACCGTCAAAATCTTGAGCTTCCAACCGAGCTCCGGGAGTAAAGGAAGTTACAGATTCAAATTTTACATTCGGGGACGAGTTAGTATTCGATACTGCAGTCTCATTCAATGGTTCTTCAAAGCTGCCACCAGGTTTCTCCACTTTTATAGCAGCAGCAGCATTTAATTCCGCTGTTTGTGCCATTATTTGTGCTACTGTAGCAGCCACAGTGGCTTTTGTATCTTCATCCACCGACGCAGACGTGGTCAACAAATTACTTGGTGCCGCGGTGCTAGTATTGTTTAAGAATTCCAAATCCTCTTCGACCTGAGCGGCATCAATTTTACCCCAAGGAAATACTGTTGGAAAAACCTTTTGTTTAAGCAAGTATTTACCGCTTCGTTGTGGCTGAAAGTCAGCACGACGAAAGTGCCTGGAGCAAACTAAAACACTTTTCGTTAAATGACGGTCAGTACTAACTTTGGTATTTCGTATCCAAACAGAGCGTGCATTTTGATCAGAGGGAAAAGAATGGTAAGTAACACCATGATGTTCTGGCAAGCGTGAAGTTGATGAACAACCGGTTATACAACACCGGCGACCCATTGTTTACGTTTCTTTATTTATTTGATTATAATGAAAGTTCCGTTTAATTGAATCCGTGCGTCTGTAGTTTTTCTATGCTTGTTCTTTTTCTAATTTTCTGTGACGAAATTCTTTTAGCTATTTTGCAATTCACTTGATTTTCTGTTAAATGCACTTATCTGACTGAACTTTCATATATTTGATGTACAGATATGTTTTTTTGCACACTTTTTTAGATTTTGTTAAATTTTAGAATATTTTTTCCATCATTTTTATTATTTTTTCACGGAGCCTACTGCGTACACATGCAGGGCTGCCAGAAGTTTCTGCTGATCGGCATTTTCGGCACATTAATTTTGAAAATCGCCAAGAAAATCGGCATGAGTTTTCCATTAATTTTTATTCTTAAACAAACGCTAAGCAACACTGTTGGCAAGACTTTTTTTTTCAGTTGTGTTGTCTTGCCAACAGTGTTGTTTAAGGTCATTTCAGACTATAATACACCCTACAAGGCTACCAGTCAACTGACTAGTCATTTGACTAGTAGCGACGACCACAACTTCGGTCACCGTCCCCAGTTAGTTTATTAGGGGCTTGGTGAAAAAAATGACCAAAACATTTGTGTACGTGTGATTTTTTCTCTCCCTGAACTGCTTACTCTGCTACTTTTTTGCCAGTCACAGATTACATAAGCATTGGTGAACTATGACTAGTAAGTGGTTACAAAGCAACTGGTCACCTGTTACTAGTAAATTTTTACATAGAAACTGGAAAAATGTAACTTTTAAATAAATAAACATAATTTTTATATTATTTTAATTGTTTTTTATTATAAGAAAATAAATAAATAAGTAATATACATATATAAAAACAGTCCAAAATAATGTAGATGGCATCAATCAGTCTTCTTTACGCTTTTTTTTTAGGTCGTACACACATTTCTTTTTGTAAATATCTAAAATTAAAAAACAAAATACACAAATGTATAAATTAAATTAAACTTTTCAATTTCTTTTATGCAGTATTGTTGTTACTTAACTTTCTTAAAACTTTAATAAATTTTCACTTCACAGACCGAACGAATTGTATATTTTACAATAAAATGCGTTGTCTTAAAATTTTAGATGTTTCACTCTAACATACATGTTAGAGAAGAGCAACTATAATTGGTAAATGTGTCGGTCATCGCTACCAGTCAAATGACCAGTCAATTGACTGGCACTCTTAAATTCACTATAAGATTATTGCAAATGTATTCGTGAAGAAATTTCGTTTGTGTTAGTTTCGGTTATTCATTTCTTGTAGGGCAAGTATTAATACTTTTGTGGAAAATGCAACTCTGACATGTTAAGTTGTTATTGTGTTTTGAAATGTTTTATACAGAAATCAGATCAGGGAGGCATTTTCGTCAAAAGTATTAATACTTGTATTATAGTCTGAAACCGAATTTAGCATTTGTTTTAGAATATTTCGCTGTAGTAAAGCAATTGAAAAATCTCGCACGAATCAACTGAGCGTTTGCAACATACACTACACAAGTTCACTGTACAGTTTTCAAACTTGAGCAAATATCAAAATCATATTGATATTTACTCAGTTCACTGCGTAAATAGCACAACCACCCCCATACACTACACAAACGCACTGTACAGTGCCAGACTTGTGCAATGAACTTGTGTAGTGTATGGTCGGCATTACTGAATACAGGTACTGATAAGAAAGTTAATTTGTCTTTTAAATTAGTTCAGAGTTATTGGAGTCTTTAAGTCCTTTAGACATAGTGCATACATAAATGAACTGTCAACATTTATACTATATTAATATTCGAGCGATTTTGGCACTATTTAGAAAGAAATTCGGCACTAACCTACCATTTACACATGAAACTAATTGCAAGAAAGTAGCAATACAATCACATTTTTCACTACCACACTTACATAGTTTTTAATTTCCACTCAGCTTTCAACGGTTTTTTCAAGAAAGTAAATTTTTTATGTTTTCAGAAAGTAAAATGACAAAGCCGTGAACACTGTTACCCACATCAAAAATTTATACAAATATATAGGATTCAAAAATTTATACAAATATATAGGATTGTGGCAAATTATTATTATAAATTATTCTTATTTTGTATAAATATTTAAATAATTGAAATTTCGTATCTTCAAATATACATGAAGAAGACAATTAGTGCCTATTTAAAACAATAATATTATTAAAATATTAACAATAATAATTATTCCCAACTTATTGCCCTATAAATGTGTGTATGCGATAATCTGGGTAATTCTAATTAAGTAATAAACAAAACAATAGCAATAGCAAGTTTTGCAACTTTTCGTTTCGACGACATTTTTAAAATGAACTTTCACTTTCCTATGAAAACGAACAAGAGATTTTCATGAAAGTAATTTTTTCATTAAAATTTTTATTCATAATACGTATACAAAAATTTCAAGAAAGTACTTGCATGTGTAAATGTAGCGTAAAACAAAATTTTAATTCCCATCACGGGTACACATGTCTTATTGAGGAAAATGGTGACGAGCTCTATTATCCATGAGGTGGTTTTCATAGCAATGAACATGGATATATAAGAAGCAGTACTGCCAGATGAAATAGTTTTCTTGTAAAATATGAATTGGAGAGTATTACCAGCATGATTAAGATATTAAACAGTAATTTTAAAATGGTGTTTCGAACGAAATTTTTAAAAATCATTTCAATCGATTTCAAACAGATTTTTGTTGATGGCGCTTTGTTTTTTATACATGCTATATAATTCTTAATGCAATTAAGTGAGTAATTTAGAAAAAAAAACAAAGCGAATAGAATAGAATAGAAATTTCTGCAAACTTCTTAAAATTATAATTATCACATTTTTTTCACTTGTTCGCTGTCGTTATGAGTAATATTCAGATAATCATTTGGGCTTTTGTATATAAGCATACCTACATACATATATGCATGTGTTTGTACGTATAATTAAAGTTTTGAGAGATATTGAAAATATTTCAATATAAATTATTGAAAATATCATGCCTGTGCCAAAAAATACAATTGCCAATAATTTGTTAATTTCATTAACAACATTTTATTGACCTATTTTTCAAACTGATTGACATTTTAAAACATTAAGTGGTTAGTGGAAATATTTATTTCATGTACTAAATACATTTTATTACTATTTATTGTATTTGTTGCCAAGTCCTTTATTTTTGTTAAGCTAATATTAGTATTCCGAAAGCAAGCAACTAAATAAATTTCTTATGATAATGAACTTGAGCTTGGCAAAATCAAATTGCAAAAGACTTAATAGAATTTTAAGTTTCATTTTTTTTATTATAATTATGAATAAATTTGGCCATTTGTCCAAAACATCAAGCGGAAATACATAAAAGCAATATAAATGGCATAATAAAATTTAACATTTTTGTACAGTCTTGTGACTTTTAAATAAATTGAATTTAAACTGCCCTGATTGATACTTTGCTCAGAATACGAATAACTAAACTTGCATTGAATGCAAAGTTTTACGGGTAGACTGCGATATAGAATGTAAGTATTATAAGGTTGTTTTTAAAAGATTTAAGGAAAAAAATTAAATTGCTTTAATTATTTGGTCATCTAGAGTTGTATAGGATTTTATTTTACTGATAAACTTAATTTCTGCTAGGAAACTTTTACAATTAAGATGACTTTAAGTGTTTTTTAGTGTATTCTTTAAAAAAGAATTTTTCTCGCATTTACGTATGTATATCTTTTAAATACTCTCCAGGGAAGTTTATATACATATACATGTACATATGTAGCTAAATTTTGCTTTGAATACCAAATGGATATGCTGTTAACATAAATTGTCTTTCAATATTCTTCAACATCCGTATTGTGTCAAATAAATACATGCTATGCGGTGCTTTTCATAGTGGAACAAAATTAACCAAGTAAAACTTCAAGGTGACAGTTTTTAAGACCTTTCAAGAAAAAAAAAAGAAAATAATAGTGCAAATTCAATAATAATAAAAATAACAAATGAAGAGCTTTTAAACTTAAATTCTCTTGAAATTTTTTGTGAATTTCAGTTTGATTAACGGCCTGTCCCACGATGTCACCAGAAATCGTTCGATCGAATACTTATATTGAAAACAACAACAAATTTTGTAATGTTATTGCTGTTTGCAATACAAGTTGTCGATCGAACGATTTCTGGTGACATCGTGGAACAGTCCGTTAATCGAACTGAAGTAAAGGTCAAAACTCACAAAAATTTCAAGAGAATTTAAGTTTAAAAGCTCTTCAATGATTCTGCACATTCAGGGGCATACGGTGCTCCTGTGGCTGAGTAGTAGCGATGCTATCCTCTCAGTCCAGAGGTCATGGGTTCGATTCCCGCCATAGACGCTGTGTATTTTCTGCAGACAAGCTAATCGCTTCGCGGGTTATGTTTGTTCAAAACAAAAAAAATTATAGGGAAGTTCGACTGTAGTAAAAAATTCTAGACCTAAAATTAAAATGTACATACGAGTAAATATGAAATAACAAAAATTAAAAATTGTAAAAACCCCCGATATATCTAGAAAAGATGTGACATCTTCTAAACGGCTGGACCGATTTTCTTCAAACATGGTTAAGAAGCATCTCGAGTCACCTTTCAAACAGAGAAAACTAAATCAAAATCGGTCGAGCCGTTTGGTCTGTACGTGGACACGGACACGGACACGGACACACACACAGATACACAGCACACACTACAAACTTATAATACCCCTTTTTTTGGTCGGGGGTTAATTAACTCTTAATAGAATTTTAAGCTTGGACTTATTTTCTAGTGTTTTAATTTCGAGTTTTAGTCTATTCTAATTAAGAATTGAGAGGAATTTAACAACAAGTATTTCCGTCATTTTGTTTAACTCATTACATGCCGGTTTAAGGATATTTTTGATGAACATTTAATATAGCAAAAATACAACATTTTTGAGTTCTCTTAGTCCTGTTCCACAACAGCGTGCACACCTCTTTTATAAAAGTATCCGACGTAAGCTTTCAAAATATATGCAATAGCTGGTATTCAGTTTTACCCAGGTTTATGTATACAAAAACGTACTTATCAATTATGACCAGGGCTAATACTGTCAAGAAAATGCATATTTATAGTCATTTGATCAAAATTAATCTGGATAATTTAGTTTTCCGAACAGAGAAACAAGTCGATCGGCTCACAGCCGGCTCAAGAGACGCCGCCGACTTTCAATGTAAAATCAAGCCGCCGCCGATGCATGCGGCTACCATCGGCTCGAAATTGCAGCCGGCTAATTGTTTTTTGTAGTTGCAAATTTGTACTAAATCTTAGAAATAATTTTTTTTTCAATTTTTTTATAGAAATTTTTATTTAAAAACGTATAAAAACCGGCTGTAAGTGTCAGCCGGCTCAAGCTGGCTTATGAGCCGCCGCCGACTATTGTTTCCTAAGCCGCCGCCGGCGACTTTTTAAGACGGCTTGTTTCTCTGTTTCCGAATTGAAGAATTTGGAATAAAATGGCATCGATATGTTAGTGCATATTTTTGCATATTTTATAATAAATACATATTTAAGACGCATATTCTTTTATGAAACTTATTTTTTTGTATTTTGCAATATATGTAAATGAAATCTATTATATTTTGTATTTCACTTATTTTTGCAGTGTATTTAAGTAAAACCACATTGCGACAAATAGTTGGCAAAGCCTCCAATCAATTAAACTAAAAATAAATCCCTTAATACGGCAACCATGTTTAAAACCAGGGTGACCGATGACATTTTCCAAAAAGTGGCACCAAAAAGATAATTTATCAGAAAAAGGGGCAAAATTAAAAAAAAAACGAGAAAACTGCATGAATTTTTTATTTTTAGTGTATTTTTGTATAATTCACTCTTAAAAAAGGGGGAAAAAAGGTGGCAAGGAAGTCAAAAAGTGGCAGTTTGCCACTTTAGTCGGTCAAACGGTCACGCTGTTTAAAACTAAAAACAGAAAGCATAAAAAAGCACGAACCAGATCTTGATAATGAAAGTGGTTGCAGCTGATTTCTGCACCACTGCCAAACACTATATGAAAACACTGAAAATAATAACAACATAAATTTCGTTCCTTTTTATATATGGAGTTTGAGAATTGAACAGAATAATACTGAGCTGCCCAAAGTAGCACCAGAGTGAAACAAAATTTTTAAATTTATATGATATAACAAACTTTTCAGCATTATTAACTGCAAAATAAAATTTTTTTAGATATGACTACATTGCCATATGGAAGCGATATGTATGTACATATGTATGTATGTATGTATGTACTTATGTAAATATGTATGCACACATTGTAACCAAATTTAACACGTACACATGATTTTTTTTAACGTACCGGGGTTTTCATTTTACAAAACTGTACCTGTGCTGTTAGAACTTTTATATTTTAAATACATACATATATTTTTTTGCTAATACATATGTGTCTTGCATATTAATAATATGATTTTTTTTTTAAATTAATTTTCTATGAACATTAACTTAACCTTCCCAAATTTCCAATATCAACTACACCCCTCACCACTTTTTTTAAACATAAAAATAGTCTATTTTTGGATTCTTATTTAATACTTTACATACATATACAAGCATGTACTTATTATCTAGTATTTGTACATATGATTACAAACAAGTTACATATGTATGTACTTATGTACGTATGTATGTTTAATTTATTTTATGTTACTATTAACCCCAGTTGAATTAAACTGATATTGAATACGCGTGTACTTAAGTCGGACCTTAATAAACGTACATATGTATGTATGTATGTATATAAAATAATTACTTTTCAGTTTTTACTATGGCCATGAAAAGCCAAAAATTTTCAAAACCTAATAAATAATTTAATAAAAATACACGTAAAAAACTATGGGAAGGCAATGGATGGAAGACCAACCAATAATCGCAGATTGCAATTATTATTATGAGCAAAAATATAAATATTTATAATTAAATGTTGACAAAATTTTTTTTTCGTACATATATTTTTCTTTTTGCTAAGTATTACCAAAAAAAAAAAAAAATTAAGAAAAATAAGCGATCAGCAAATACAATTTGTTAAAATAAACGTGAATTGCTTTAGAAATTGTTTATTGTCAATAAGCTCTCATGAATTCTTTTTTTTTTTTTTTTTGCTTGAACTTATGTAAGAAACTTCAAAAGCAAGACAGATATTCAAATAAATAATTTTTTAGGTACGCACACTCAACTACCAAAATTCAAAAATTTTATTATTGCAAAGGGAGAGTGTTGTTAGTCTGAGCAGAGTTTTGTTACATTTTGTATTCAAAATTAAGTGTTTTTGTCAAACTAATGCTTTACATTTATTTATATTTATTTTCACCATCAAATATATACATTGGAATTAATTAGGGAGGGGGAGGGAGTGGTAACCAATTCTTTTGTGTCTTTCACTTGTTGTCATCAGAAAGTATTTAGTGGAAATTTTTGAGAAGTTAGAAATGTATGAAATGTCTGGTTTTAAATCATAGCTGTTAAGTAATGATTAGTAATCGTAATGATTACTAATTTTATTACTTTTTTTTAAAGGTGGAGTAATACCGTGTTCAGACATACCCCTTAATTGCGCAATTAGATCATTTTTTGCAATTAAGACCTTAATTGACAACAATTTACCATACAATAAGTCAATTAATAAATTGAGCAATTACTAGTTAATTGTATCACTAATTGCGTAAAACTCGAAATGCAACCCTGGTCATAAATGTTTTTATTAAGAACTGTGTTCAGTGAGCAGAAAAATTTCCTATAATGGCGAGCCAAATGTCAAAAAATATACATACATACATACATGTAAGGAAAACAAACTGAACAATATGAACTCCAATAAATATATAAACAAAAAATAAATGGCTGGTGAAGAAGTTCTTTTAAATTCATAGATAAATTTATTAACAAATATCTTTTATAAATAGGAAAAAAATTAGAGGAAGAGTGAAGCTGCTCTATTGGAGTTGTGGCCATATCGAATAGAGGAGCTTCGTGGCCAAAGAGAAAACGGTCACGTATATAATGAGAAAGCGGATAAGCTGCAGAAGTTGGCCTTTCCATACAGCCCGCGCGATGTGCACGTTAAGTTAAAAAATTAGTGCAAGGGGAAATAGCTGCTGCTTTCGTAAACTTTGTAAAATTGACAAGTTTTTCTTTTCCTTTTTTTTAAGCACTGATAATTTTTAATCAAAAATCGATCGCATTGACTCCAAGAGCTCCATATTTCTGTTATATGCAAGTAAAATTTCTTTTAAACCAAAATTTGCATCCAATTTGAAAATTTACAAACACAAATATTCACAAAACAAATAAAAACAATGTTTTTTCCAGCTGTCAAATGATAATTGAGTCAGCTAAATTGAGTATGTGTGAACAGTAAATTTAAGTGCGCAATTAAAATGAAATTGACTCAATTAAAAAGGCATGTCTGAACACGGTATAATGATTAAAGTACGATTATTATCAGTTTCGGACGATTACTAATTGATTACGATTACTAATAATGGAAAAGTAATCTGAATTGCTTAAAATTACTATAAATAATCAAAAATAATCAAAAGTAATCAAAAAATAATCCGATTACTGCTAAGGATTACTTTTGATTCTTTTTGATTATTTATTAAGAATCAAAAGTAATCTTTGAAAGTAGTAGGATTACTTTTAGATTACTTTTGATTCTTTTTGATTTTTAGTAATTTTAAATAATTCAGATTACTTTTCGATTATTAGTAATCGTAATCAATTATTTATCAGCAATTCTTTTGAAGGCTATTATATAAGCATTACAATTCTTTTTAAAATGTAATCCAATTAATTACTAATCGTAATCGAAATTTAACAGGTCTGTTTTAAATACAGGTGAACGGCATTATCTATGTATTACAGTCAGTGTTGCCAAAAAATTGTGATGGGAGAATGCCAGATCAGCCCAAAGTATCTGCTGGAATGTTCTACACAAGAAAAAAAGGAAGAGAGGTGTCAAAGGACAATCGGTTATAGCTATGCTGCTTAGCTATATAAAACAAACTTAATCACCCCTATCGTGAATAAAATGTGAAATTTTTGTTCCCATGAAATTTTCATTCACCATGAAGGGAAATTTGCTATCGAGAACTTCATGGGAACGTTTGTTCCCGCTATCGATTCGCAGTGAATGTAAAACACGGGAAGAAGACTTGTAAAGCTTAAAAATTAATTGAAAATCAGACAAATTTATGTTTGATAGTGAAAAATACACACATTTTTTGTTTCGAATGCAATGTTTTTAAGTTTAAAGTAGTATTTTTTAAATATTTTGGGTGCAGTGGAAAAAATTCTTATGTTTGCCATCGCCATAAAATTTACAGTGTGTAAAACGAAGATGTTCATATTCAATGAAAAAAAAAGTGTTGTACGGATTTATTGTTATTAATTATTTACTGATATTGTCCTAAAAATACTTATTTATAATTAAAAGTTATTAATTGGAAGTTTAATAATGAAATTACGCCATGTATTGATTCAGTTCGCCTGCAAAAATAAAGTGAACAAAACCAAGGGAAAGTGAAAAAATCCATGTGAAAATAATTATTTACGATAAGGGGAATCAAAAAATGGAACAGATTTCTGGGGAAAAATTATTAACGATTGCAATTTGTGGAATAGGGAAAATATTTTAAGGGAAAAACTGTTCACGATAGGTGTGAATGTGTTAAATAACAACGCAATAAAATTTATTTATTTATTTATTTATTGGTACATATTTTACGAAGATAATTTGCAGAATATGGTTGAAATTATATTATATGATGATGTCTAATTCGCCGCAAATATTTCAAAATGTTTCCACTTATTTCCCATTATTTTGTTTTTTAAAGCACGATTAAATGAATGTATTATTTGTGGCCGGTGGCGGCCGTTAGCCGGCTTACAGCCGATTGGCCGTGTTCTCTGGTTTATGCTCATGTGCAAAAACAATACAAAAACAAATTGAGCAATCGTTCGCATTGTTTTTGATTTGTTTTCGTTTCACTCACTTTAAAGAACGTAACACAACAAAATCAAACAATTTGTTTCGTTTATTTTCGTACTCGGTTTTTTAAGTACAAAGAAAAACAAGAGAAAAATAAATGTATAACTGTAATAGTGTCGATTATTTTTGTTACAAAAATCACGTCCTAACTCCTGTATCACGCCATAAATAGCATAGCTATAATAAAATGCTAGTACATATTTGCATTTACATAGGGTTTTTTAGACAATTTTGCAAAAACTTGAATGCTTTTTTACGAAAGAATACGTACGCTAAATCTAGATGTGAGAATACTGAAATGGCAACAATAATAACAGTGGGAGCAATTTAAAAATATATATTTTTATGAATGGAACATACTTACAGACAGTATATAAATGGTCAGGTATGTTCAAAAAATATGTTGGAGAGGAAAAATAAGTATGGGTTATTTTTTTGTATGGGAGTTTTTTTAGTGTAATAGGGAGTAGGTATGATCAAAAATATATTATTTGAAGGTGAAAATCTAAAACCAATCCGGGAGCAGCTGGGAGACTTTTTGAACTTTTTTTCCTTCACCGCCATCTTTCACTCCATAATTCCTCCCACCCACACGTTTCAACTTTTGTTGCTCAACTTGTAATTCAGCTGTAAGAAAGACGGAGAGCCGGAGTTTTAGAGTCGGCAGTTTTTCTTGAAGGAATTCGGAGTTTATGGTATAGAGGAAAGAAGAAAAAAGAGGGATACTGACGTGTGTGTACCGAAAAGTTAGTCCCGGTTCACACACTTAAACTTTTGTTGCTATACTCGTAGTTCAGCAGTAAGAAAAAAAGAGCTGTATTTCCTCCGGCGTCTTCCTCAGTCCCGGTTCACAAACTTAAACTTTTGTTGATCAACTCGTAATTCAGCTGTAAGAAAAAAAGAGATACATATCTGTATTCCGTCTCCGTCTTTCTTACAGCTGAATTACAAATTGAGCAACAAAAGTTTAAACGTGTGAACCGAGACTTACAATGCTCTTTTGTTATTTCATTCGCTGCATTAAAACAAATTGAAGGGAACTGCTTCAAGAAAAACTGCCGAGTCTAAAAAAAGACATAGCTGAGGAAGTATTTTTTTTTTTAACTAGCTATTTCTATTTTACATCAGATTTCGACTATTTTCCCAGCAAAAAACAAACATGACAAATAATGTGTTGAATCGTGGGTTCAAGTGATGACGCATTGGTTCGATTTAGGTGAAACATGCATGATTTTTACATTTGCTTGTCATTGGAGATCATGTGTTTGTACGAGAGTTTAAATACTTTGATATCCATTCAAATGAATGAATTAAACCCATGCAAGTTCCCTGATTCGATGATGTTTTTTCACGTAAATACAAAATAAATAAATAATCTCAGGATACGAACCGTGCTGTTCTTACTCTCAAGGCACACTCTCTACCACTGAGCTACTGTACTCTTGTCATTTATCGGAGATAAAACTTGTTATATGAAAATGCAGCAATGTGATGATTTAATTCCGTTTTTGCATGCGTTTTTAATGAGTTCAAATACTATAGCATTATTTACGATTTGCGATGATATTCAGAATGCATTCGAAGAAACAAATGCTCAAGAAAGCATGAAACAGTATTTCATTTGGAAAGCGTTCATTTCTTTTTTACTGGGTTGTGTTACCAAGCAAATATAAAAAAATTTAATGATCTTGCCCTCAACTTTTGAAATTATAAGTTTTTTTTTATTTTTTTTATAAAGTTTGTAATACGAGTATCTAGATTAATTTACCATAAATTTTTTCTTAAAAAAAACCAAAAAATAAAACCAAAACAACACCCCTAATACATATCACGATTGCAGTTGAAGTCAACAAACGCGCTTACATCGATGCTACTTGTCGTTTAACATATTTACACGTTTTTTACTTTATATTCATTTTTATGTGACACAGTATTTAAGGTTGATTTAAGTTTTTTTTTATTATTTTGCCCGCCTTTAACACATATTTTTTGGTGAAATTTTATTTTGATGTCTGTGAGGTGCTTTTGATTTTTTTTTTATTTTTCTTATAACACAAAAAAGCAACCTTGCTGACCTTGGTCGAAATTTTATAAGGCGATTTTCTTTTCCTTTTATTTTTAAATATGATGCTCATTATTTATTCTTAAAGTAATTTGATGTTGTCTTTATGTAATTTGATGATAAAGCTTAAAAAACGTGGCCGACTAAATAATAAAGGGGATTTTTTTTGGTGCAAAATTCTGGGGAGTTTAATTATGTGTGTCAATGTACATAACTGTATACGTACATATGTTAATATTAATAACATCAGCTGACTCAATTACACTCAAAAATATGTTAAGTAATGAAGACTACAATCTTAGCAAATTGTAGAGAATAATTTGAAATGCCAACTTTTCGGATGGTAGATTTATTTTTAACTCAAAGAACTTCAGTTAAGGAATAAGTCCAACTTTTACCTTATTTCTTCTTAATAAGCAAAGCAACACTCATTGTTCAAATAGCTTTTTGTGTAAATTTGAAGTCACTAAGTTTTTTTTAACTCAGACAATGAGTGCCTACTACTATTACTAGGTGTTACCTTCTTTAGGAAAAGGATAGTGATAGAGAATACAGGTAGTAAAGGCAGAGATAGAGGAAAGCTTTATTCCTTTACAACTCTGCTTTTTGCAGTTTTTTTTTTAATAATGCACTGCTGCAGCGCCTCTAGTGTCAATGAGGCGTATTAAGGTTTTTGAAGCTGTCTGTGTTCTTAAAAGCCATTTGATTGGTTATTTTACTTCGCCTATGAATTTTGCTACACAATAAAGACGAAGGAGACGCGCTCTAATTAATATTACATTAGGATTAATATCCGCTGAAGCCGGTGTAGTTCGCTGACCAGGGTCTATGCCTTCATCACTTGAACTTTCCTACAACCACTGATATTTACAATGGGTACAAATGCACATTATAAAAATGCCTGGTATTGTTATTGAATGACTGTCCGAACCCAACGTGCTAACTACTTCAGCCAGCCACTGTGGCTGGCATGTATTTTGCTTTAACTGGTAATGCTGAATGGTCTTCATCATCAATGGCGACATTTGAAATAATTTAACCTATTATAGACAGCATGAAATTTTATTTCCTTACTAGCGGTCTCCACTAACCATGCACTTGGTATGAGCATCATGTCGGACATCGCAAATGGCTAATGGAGACCGCTCATGTCCATGTTTCGTTCATGGTCTGACATGGATGCCCGAACATATGGCTGAGCAGCAATGTTCGCCATTATATTCGGCGTCCGCAACCATTTGCAATAGAAATAAAAGAGTCAGAATGAAATTGGTAAATATTTCAACTCTATTGCACTACCGCATACTACTTTAATATGCCTGAACATAGACATTGAACGTATTCACCACAACAAAGAAGTTGATGAATTTTTCTTAGTTACTCTGCCGGCGTCATGTTCATGACAAGCCCAAGTCTATAGCTCGTGAAGACGTAGGGTTATATACATATCTTGCCTTTCAACTTCAAATGTTTGATGACAGCACAAAGTCATCTCAACAGGTTTTTATATTAATTATTTTTAACAAGCAATCCACTTTCATTACTCTGCGATTCACACTCTTCTCACCCTTGACCCTTATAATTAGTTCTTTATTGTTCACCATACAGCTAAAAGTTCTAGTAACTAAAGAAAGAAGTTAAAATGCTCAACAAAAGCTAAAAGCAGTTTGAAATCGATTTAAGACATTTAAAGATCTTACGAGTACCTACCTAAGACTGATGACTGTCTAGGGAGTTTGCTGCAAATCATTAACGACAACGAGCTCAAGCTGCCGGTTAATATTTCAATGGTAGCAAAATTTATTTCTTAAATACGAGTAAATAAAATAAGAAATAAATAAAATATGTAAAATATTTTGTTTTGTTATGGTGTCTGGCATGGCTGAAGTCATACTTGAAATTACAGCAAAGAAGATAACTTTTTTCTTCTATGGACTTAAACGTGTAATACCGCAAAAAAAAATCAAAATTAAAAACGTCTCGTCTCTTGACAAGAATTTTTACTTGTCTTCTAAAAACGGGCAGTAAGAAAACAAGATTTCTAAATTTAGACGAAATTTTTTTTTTTGATATCAATATCTTTTGGAAAAATTCAATGGAGTTATCAAATAATAAACCAGTATTCACTTACATACATAATTCTGTTAATGACTTATTGGAACAAATTTTTAGTCAAATACATTTTACGAGTAAAGTAAAATAAAGACTTCTTGAAAACAAAATATAATTTTATATATAAATACAGCGCACATATTTTTGTCGTACATTTTTAGGTATCTTATAGTCCACCAATATTATTGAAACATATATGGTTTAAAAGGTATTTTTGTGTAGATATGCACAATATAAATGTTTTTTCAAAATTGTTGGTTTAAAAGTGTAAACAAAACATAGGGAAAAACTAATGACTAATCAGCAGATAAAAATACATAAGGATTAGCTATTTTTATTTAAACAACAAAAATAGAACTCTATTTTGTTGTGCTGTGTTATTAATGGATACCATTATTTGAATTATTTTTACTCTTGTCAGTCCTACATTAATAATTTTTAAATCTAGCAGAAGTGTCAAACTACATATTAAAAAATACTGTCTAGACGAAAATTCTATCCAAAGTAAGTGGGAGAATTTAGTATTAATAACTTCTCTAAATATTAAAAGAAATATAAATAAATATTGATAAAGTCGTGGATTTGTTGTAATCATTTTATTAACTATTGCTCAGTAATCAGAAATAATTCCTTTAAAGTCATTTGTTGTGTTACCACACTAAACCATAAAAAAATTACCATGTGGCAGCTTTGACAGATTTGAGACTGAAACTAAACAATATATTAACCGTAGATCGAGCTTTAAATAAAATTCATAATTCTTCCTATGTATCATTTTTGATACATATTAGAGAACATAGAAGTAATTGACTAAATTCATCACATTTAAAGTTTTTTTTATTATTTCTTTTTTATATTTAATTAAGTTTATAGTATATGATTAACTCTAGAAATCATTAATGCAATCAACGCAAACATTTTTGGCGTGTTTATCACTACAGCAAGGCTTCTGACATAAAAAGCAGTAATTCGACGACCATTTGTTTTTATTTTCACCCGAAGTGCAACATTTCTGACATCTAGCAAGTTTCTTTTTTTCAGAAGTATCGGTTCTTTGTTTTTTGATGGACCAGCTTCACTGTCATTAGATTCATCTGTACTGTTGGCTGAAAGTTTTTTGAAAATTGCCAGAGAAAGTTCATTTCTAGGACGTTTTTCCATATAAGGCTTTGACAGTGATATTGCTAACTCGTGTAGAAAAGTCTTACGTTTTGTACTGGTTTGGGTTTCTTTCCAGTTGGCATCGACTTCGTTGAATATAATGTAAGCATTCAAAGCTGAAATGTCAATAATGTTGAAAAAACAGCCATCGGCCACCGATTATTTTTACGTTTGCAGCTATAGCAATTCAACATTTTATCAACAGTGTCAACTCCTCCTTTCGTGGAGTTATAAAACGATATTATTTCGGGCAACTTTTTGGGGAAATCCGAAACTTTAGGTTCATGATGCATTGTACTCATAACAATTGTACACTTGTCTTTATGGCTTATATAGCTAACCATAGTTGTATCAGGTGTAAAACCGAATGTTGACTCATACCGTGGAATTTTTTTGCATGCCAAAAGCTTTGGAGGAATTGATCGTTTATTTTCGTTTTATTATTATATAGAACTCATCAAAAAGATCGTGTAAAGTTTCGTTTTCTGACCTATTGAATGTAAAATATTTGTATTCATATGTCGTTTGAAAACCTTAATATTTGCTTACTTGTATGCTCCGGCCAACAATAAAATTGCCAAATAGGCATGAATTAATTCCTCATCGATTTCAATATGATTAGAGCCATTTAGATGTTTTCCATATTTGTTGGAGTTGTTGATTACAATCTTTGTTATTTGTGAGGAGAAAACTAGCAAAAATTAATCTCGAATAATATTTACGCGACTTGAGGAAAATTTTGTTATAACTAAAAAACAGGTCTCAATTCAGACAGCTTTTTTTCTTCCAATTTCGACTTACGTGGGCGCATGCTAAGAATATTTTCTTTTCCTAATTTACCAATGGGATAAGGTTCGCTACGCCAAGTAGTACCATTTTTGGCTGAATACAAAGCATCACTATTTGTGTTACTGCTAATGCCTTGATCAGAATCCGAAGACGAGCCACTTTCGTGTTCTTCTTCATCTGAAATATCAGTGTTATGAACAGCAATGTCTGTGACATCTGGTTCAGAAATATCATCATCTTCACTTTCACTTAGCACTTCATTTACCAGTTCTTTGAGAGTCAAAAACCGCGGATAAGACATTTTTATCAATATCTACATATTTTGAACTGAATTTTTTTCAAAAGAAAACGCAGAACTAATCAAAAACACTTGCTCTAAGTAAATGTACAACAGCATAGAAACACACAAACTGCAGTATGTATCAAATGTGATACAAAGGTAAGATTATAAACTTATTGAATTTCTTATTGCCTGCGTAGAGATTTACATTTTTTTTTATTTTTTAATAACGGGAATAACAATGTTTACAAATTGTGAAAAAATGTGGTACTTTAAATTTTGAAAACCAGAGTTATGTTAACATAAAAAACTAAATGTATCATTTATGATACAAAGCTCGATTAACGGTTAAACTAACTAAACTAACAAATATATTATTATTATTGTTATTAAAAGAAAATTTTTTTCTTCGTTACATTAGTTTCTTTATTAAGTTTTTTTTAATGTTTTTGTAAAATATAAAAAAAATTTGTATTTTATATTCCCTAATTTTCTTTCGACATAAAATAAAATGGCAATACTTCATGTATCTTTCTACTTGTGAATTGATTATTTTTTCCATTTGTTTCATTCATATTGCCGTTATTTAGTTACATACACACATACATACATAAGTATGTATATGTAAACAAAAGACTTAAGATGCAAACTTACTCAATATTTAACAGCCAATAAAATTATGCGGCAGAAAATTCTATAAAAGGAGATTTTTATATTTGAGATGGATTGAGTGCCCGACTATGGTCGTTAAAATTTAATTGCTATATGTACATGAATCAAAAAAAAAAAAAAAACAAGGGAAACAAGTCCGTTATTTTTTCTGTCTGTGTGACGTAGACGTAGAATATGTATGTGTTGTAAACAAAGTACATTTGTGTATGGAGAGTGTTCCCTTGTTCTCACAGTTTTTACAACAAACACTCATTTGTATTCTATGATGACGTAGATGCACATTAGAAACTTTTTTTGTACGGCTAAGTGCGCAATATTGTTTTTTTTTTATTCATGCTATATATAGACAATGGCCTGTTTCGCGATATCGAAAGAAAACTTTCGGCTGAAAATTTATATTGAAAACACCAATAAAATATGAAAGTTTGCTTTTGTTTTCGATATCGTAAAGCAGGCACATAATTTTTAATTTTATAGTCAACATTTATTAAAAAAAAGTTTGTAAATATATTTAACAAAAATACAAGAAAGTTAATTTATTACAGTTTTACTTGCACCTGGAAAAGATAAAATATGTAGTAACAAAAATTCGTTCAGTACTTAAATATTTCTTAGCCTTAAAGAGAAATTGTATCTTTTTGAAAAAAAATTTTTTTTTTGCAACCCGTACACTACTCCTAAAGTAGGGTATTTTATAGCTAGCCCAGTTTACTTTTTTTTTGTACATTTGACTTGGTCATTATTAAATCGCTTGTTATGTACAGACAATCGTTGATAGCCTGCCCATCCCATCTACATTTATTTTTTCATCATAACTTAAAATACTTTTTCTTATCTAAATATTTATATTTATTATTTTGTTTTATAGCTCTTTTCTCCCTAAAAAATTATGTATTGTGAAATATTTTAACTTGTAGTAAAGTTGAGTGAGTACCAATTTTTTGTGATGATGGCAAATAATTAACAAAAAAAAATTTGAAATCTTTCTTTTTAACACATATTGCGTATTAAGGCAACAAATAAGTGATAAATCTTAAAAGTTATGTATTCTTTGAATTTTGACATCTGTGTGCATGTATGTACTTATACATAACTATGTACATATAAACTCGGTTGATATGTATATTACACCCGCTAAATTATAAATGATTTTAAGTTAATTTAATACCTTGTTAATTTATTGATTTTGTGAACATTTCCGACTTGAGAAATGTATTTTTTGATTAGTGAAAATATAAAGAAATATGTATTATTTACGAGTATTAACCATGTTTATATCTTAAAAAGCACTGACATTTTTTTAAGAAATTTATTGCATGATAAAAATAGGCTACTCTAGCATTTTTTTAAATATTTTCTGATGAAAGGGAAATTTTACAAGTCTGGACTTACCATTTATTCTGGTATATTAAAAATCAGTTTTTTTAATGATTCTAAAAAGTGTATTTTTTAAAAACCGGTTTTGTTAATTTTTTCAATTAAACCTTGGTTTCAATAAAAAAATTAGAATAATCGGTTCAGATAACCTGTTCATATAGCCATTTCAAATTATCCGTTTAAGCGGGCGGCTCATATAACCAGTTGAAACAATCGGTTCATGTAACCGGTTTTCTTATTTAATAACGAACTATGTATAGCATAAATTACAATCACCTTTTGTAAAATTATTATTTTTCATTTAGAATCAAGTGCTAAAGAATACATCAATGCGGCTTTTTCAAAACCATTTAACTGTTTAGATCTGTTCTATTGCACTCAACGTGCTCACGATGTTTTTAAGTTTTCTTTACTCGCGGTCTCCACCTGACATAAAATGACTAACTTTAACATTAATAATTTTTTTTTTAATTCATATTATGTGTATATATATCCAATAAAGATGAAATAGGTTTTATTTTCAAGATGATATTAATTTTATCTATGGAAACCAGACGAAAATGCATCAAGAGTAAAAATAGATTAACTATTATTCTACTTCAGAATTCCATTTTGTTTTGATATTTTACTTCACAAACAGAACGCAAGCACTAATACTGATGTACCTAAAAGCTTTCTAACATATGCAGTGCTTGTTTTATTGTGAAAGAAGCTTATAGAGGTTTTGGTTTCAGTATGAAAGAAGCGATGTCAATTTAGCGCGTTTCGCGCTAGATTTAGCAACGACAAATTTTGATGCCTGTTGCCATCAAAATAATCATTAGCATATTAACATGTATATTCTATCGTTGTCATTTTGTAGTCCGTAGCTTGCTGTGGTGATGTGTTTAATGCTTAAGGATTTCGATTATTTAGAAGGCGATTCTCATCATGTATTAAATGAATTAATTTCGAAGAAGCAATATTGCAAAATCTCAAATAAAGTTACTAAAAAAATTAATTGTATTTACTAATACATACATCGACTTTTATTCAAAATTTAATTTAGCGCGTAGGAAAACAGCGCGTTTTGGGTATAAATAGTTGACAATGCTGTAAATTAGCGCGTTCTAGCGCGTTTTGAAAAGGGGAATAGAGCTTTTGGGTTATAAATAGTTGGCATCGCTGTATGAAAGTGGTATCGAAGTGCAGTGCTGGAAAGTACAGTACAGTAGTGAAGTGTAACTAATAGAGAGCTCCTGTTATAAAAATTTACAATTGGTGCTTATGTGTGAGAAGGAATTTGATTAATATATATATATATATATATATATATATATATATATATATATATATATATATATATATATATATATATATATATATATATATATATATATATATATTAGAGTTCGGCCGATTAATCGGCTTCGGCCTTCGGCCAAAAATTGGTAATCGGCCAACACTCGGCCTACGGCAAAAATCGGCCGATTAGCCGAAGTCGAATATTTTTCATTCCATGCTTGAAAAATAACATTATGTTTGGTCGTTGCTCGCCGACAGTTTCTATTGTGTTTAACGTTTTGAAAGGGTTGCTTTGAAATACAAACCAGTTGCTTTCTATTTTCTTTTACTTGGACGTTCTTGTGAGTGATCATATGAAAAAGCAATCTAGAAATTGCAAAATAGTTTTATTTTTCTTGTTATGTATCCAATAGATATTACAGCTATTTCAGTGATCTCAAAAAAGCAAACTTTTTTCTTAATTCATATAAAACAAGTATCATTTTTAAAATTTAAAACATTCGGCTTCGGTTTTGGCCGAAGATTAGGATTTTAGCCGAAGTTCGGCTTCGGCCAAAAAAAACGCCTTCGGTCGATCTCTAATATATATGTATATATATATATGTATATATAGTATGTATGTATATATAAAATTCTCGTGTCACGATATTTGTAATTGAACTCCTTCGAAAGGGCTTGACCGATTTTTATGGAATTTTGTGTGTATATTTGGTAGGACGAAGAACAGGTCGTAATCTATTTTTCATACCACTAAGTGGGATCTGCAACCCCTTACGAACGAAATATCTTGTATCTTGAAAAGGAGTCAGATTATTCAAATTTGGTATGGACTCCTTTGAGAGCAAGGTGAGCAATATTCAAAATATTGGTAGAATAGGACTGGGGGAAGGGCCAACCCCATACAAAATAATTAATAATAAACTTATATCTTAAAAGCTATAAAGCAAGATTCTTAAAATTTGGTATGGTCTCTTTTGAGAGCGAGGTGCAAAGTAACATAAGATATTAGTAGAATAGAATCGGGGTCAGGGGTAACCCACATACACAAATCTTATATCTTGAAAGCTATAACAGCAAGATTCTTCAAATTTGATATGAGTTAATTTGAAAACAACTAACATAAGTATAAATTATAATAAATTTAAAACTATTAATTTCTTGAATGCATTTAGAAATTTTTCGCGAATATGCGGTTTTTTCGCGTTCTTTTTGATTTTTTTTTTAACAGTTTTGGCGATTTTGAATAAAGAATAGGGTTTGTTTAGGATTTTACAACTTTTCGCGAATTTTCGCAATGTTCGCGATGGGAGCGAGTTTTTGAAAGTATTGTGCTTCTTAACAGTTTTCGCGAATTTTTAACAATATTAGACTTTGCTTTTTTATAAAACTGTTAGTAAGTTTCTGCAAATTTTCGCCATTTTCGCGTTTGTAGAGAATTTTTAGCATTACTTAGAGTTTTGGCGATTTTTAATATAAAATATGGCTTGTTTAAAGTTTTGCAATTTTTCATGAATTTTTCGCGAATTTTTGCGAAAGATGTAATTTTTCCTTAGTTTCTGGCTTTATTTATTTTTATTAAAGAACTTCAAATTTAAATGTTTTGCAAGCTTTTGCGAATTTTCATAATGTTTTGCGCTTTCTCTCGGGTTAATGACTTACTTTACAGTTTTAGCGAGTTTTCTCAATTTCTCTCGAATTTTTGCAATGTTCGCGATGAGAGCGAGTTTTCGCAAGTATTCTACTTCTCAACAGTTTTCGCGAATTTTAAACAACACATGTTAGACTTTGCTATTATGCTGCTGTTAATTTCTAGGCTTGGTATAGATTTTTGCATTTATTTTTATTTCAATTGTATAAAAAATTTGCTTGCATATTATGCAAGTTAATATTTGCATAAGTTGGTATCCATGTGCTACTATGCGAAGTTCGTCGGTCGCCCCAATTATGTTTATAACATTACGGAAATGAAGCAAAACAAGAGTTAAATTGATTTTGTACGTTTTTGTATGAATAATTTGATGCAACAGCCAAACAGTGGCGTCTACAGCAAAACAATATTAAACCTGAAAATAGTTGAAATGAAGCAAAATTAATGCTAAATGTCTCAGAAACCATAATTAATTTCGCGAAACATGTTTCGGATTTAGAAAGGGGATACTCGAAATATACATATATACCTCATACCTAACTCATTTTTTTTTAAATGGTCGGTGGGTCAAACCAATAATGGGCTGACGATATGTCATTTTATTTGTTAATAACACATTTTGATATTGTTTTAAAATAATTAAAACTTACAGAATTAAGAGATAAATATGTGGAAAAACAACCTTGCATATTAAAAAAAATTGCAATTAGCAGCAAATAATGAAACCAGCAAAATTTTAAATATTAAGATTTTCTTAAAATAAAATTTCTTTTATAAATTGTAATAAACAAGAAACTAGATATTATGTAAGAGAGAGTACAAATTGTTGTACATTATTTTTGTTTTTATTAAGGAAAAATATATAAAATGCGTAATCTTCAATAAACGCAACTTAAACAAACGTTAATTATATTTAAACTTCAACTTGAATAAATATTTACACAATGCCATAGCAAAATGAAAAAATTTTAAAAATTAAAAGTGTTTGCAAAATAAACTTTAAAATATACCACAAAAGCATTTGTGTACTCAGTTCTACACAAATGCATTTGCATAATTATGCAAAAATTGCTGCAACAAACAGCAATACTTGATGAATAACACAACTCATAATAATGATAAATACAAAAAAAAAAAGAAATATACAAGAAATCTATAAAGCGAAATCTTCCGGCTATAATTTACAAACTTCAAACTGCAGCAAAAGAAACTAACAAAAAAAAAATAAATAAACAAACAAGCAAGTGGTACTACTACACAACAACTGGTTTTTTAAATGCCCTAAATTTTTTTAAATTATTGGAAGTACCTAAATATGCATAAAAATATATTCCCACTTTTATGAGTCATTAACTTAATATTTATTTAAGACTTTCTCAGCACTTAGGATATATATTTCCTTTTCTCGCAAGATATTTGCAAATAAATTAGCGATTTGTTGCAATTCCCTGTATTCAAGGCGAACGAAAACTTTTACATTATCTATTCTAAAGGCTCAGTTACCCGAGTGTAATGTAACTGCAACGTAGGAAACAGCTGATCGATATTTTTATATGAAAAGTAGGTAACGTTAAATTACATCTCTATAACCATTTTCATTACTTTTCACATAACAATATCGATCAGCTGTTTCCTACTGTTGCAGTTACTTTACATTACAGTCGGCTAACTGAGCCTTAAAGCTATTCTAAAAGATTTTCATAAACAATAGGTCTGTTCGTTTACTTTCCCAGCGGAAACCAGCAACGAGAGAGTAAAGCAGAAATTTCCAAAATTACTCTCCCATATACGAAAAAGTAAATGAACGCTTTACTTGTAAAAACTTGCAAGAAAATTTTATTCATATCAGAACCATGGATGGAAATCATAATAGAATTGTACTTTTTTTGGTGTATTTTGTTTGATATTTTAAAATTTAAAAATTTAATTTAAAATTTGTTTAAAAATTAAAATTTAATATGAAATACTTTACACAGTTTCATATATTATTTACTATTTTTATGCATTTTTCATCATTTTCTCATTTTATCAATTAACAAATACAAAAATGCTGCTTTCCATCTCTGATCAGATATGAGAAACAAACAAAATTCTTCGACAATAAAATTTAATTTATGTGGCTTAATGACAGAAAAACAATAAATTAAGAAAATATGCTTTATATTATACATGTTTTTAACAAAGAAATGCTCATTTTTCAGTTTTCCCTTTTTAAGATATTTTTCAAATAATTTATTTGAAAGCAAAACACAGAACAGCTGTTTCGATAATTCTTGCAAGTAAAAGTTTTACTAGTAATAATTTGTAAAAATTATTTAGTATCTCCATTTTTTTCTCTTTTTTGAAACTCTCTCTCCTTGCAACCTTTTTGAGTTAATGAACACTTTCCAATAACAATTGTCACAAATTTTTAAAAATTTTTAGTAAGTGAACAAACCTAATATCATTTAAATTTGCATTTTATAAAATTTTTAAACTGTTTACCATCAACTTCAAATGCTATACGAAAATCATCTTGTTGCATAAACTGGGATGAAATTTATTTGTTGGTTTTTTTCAATAAGAGCAACTATATCAGACTCTATAAAAAGCGATAGTTGCTTTAATTAATATTGGTTATTTTTAACTAGTTCATCTTATAAACTATTTAAAGAATTTCTTATGAGTTATAAGCCAGAACATAAACTTGTTAATCAGCATAAATTACTTACGTATAATCTGTTTATGGTTCAAATGTAAATAAATTTGAGTTGATACAAGGCGAATATTTGTTCTTACATCTTACAATCTTAAAATTAATGATTGATTTAAAAAAAAACTCATAGCAACAGAATTGTGTTTCTTTGCTTTCACAAATAATCACGAAAAATACTGGAATTTTGGGACAAGACTATTTGAAATTCCGAAAATGCGGCAGTCAGAAAACCAGTACCAGTACAGTACGCGGACTAGTCAATAAATCCGTCACTTTTTGAATTTCCAGCTCTTAACAGAAAGGACAACACTTGACTCCTTTCAAAATTTGAACATTAGAAAATTTTATACTTGTACAAGATATAAATTCATATCGAAAAATTTTGATTTTCGTACAAACAAGCTTCAAGCGGCTATACAAACACAAAATCAATATTCTAAACCAGTGGTCAGCAACCTATACCATTACATTTAATGATTGTATGAGTTATACTCTCACCACAAAACCAATGTTGCCGGTGAAATTTCGTCTCATTTCCCTAATTTGAAATTTTAAATCTCCCAAAAGCAAACTTGATTTCATTATGGTCGGAACACTCAAGTTTTGTTTATAAAGAAAGACATCTTTTGTTGTTGCTACGTCCATGTTATGGTGAGTAAAAAGATGGTTTTGTACAAACATTTTCTTAAAATAATTTAAATATATGCTTGAAAATGTCCTTGCATGACACGTTTTTTCATGCACGACAACGCACGTTGACAAACCAAACCTTCTGGTCTGCCATAATAATTTTCTGAGAATAAGAAATTTTGTATATTCTCATCACACATATTTTCTTATTGATGGGAAAAATTTTTTCTCTGGCAACGCTGATTTGTGAGAGCATGCGATGCATACAACTTGTTTTTAACAATGCGTGTGTACACACATGTAATAGAAGAGTATATTAAAAGGTGCGACGCTCTTAATTAGCCGACCACGGCTCTAAACTATACAGCTTCAGTGTTGCCAGTTTTTTTCTAGAGCTTATTCCCAATTTTTGATTTGTCATCCCCAAAAATCCCCAAATTGAGTTTTTTTTAATTCAAATTTGTTCTTTGTGAAAAAAATAATGTTATTTTTTAATTTTATTTAAAAAATAATGACAAAAATAATATATCGATAGCTATATTTACATTCATATTAATTTAATTTGTACTTATAAAACTTGTACAGAAAAAATTACACATAGTTTAATATACACAAAAATATAAATATTTTTTAACCAAAGTTTACCATTTCAAAAACTTCAGATTGGAAATCTTCTGATTCATGAGCTCCAAACTTTGTTGTATATACATAGTAGTTGTATTAAAAAGCTTTAGCATTTCAGCAGAAGGATGAAATTTCTCACAACAAATTGAATTATTTTTAAAGTGTGTGTTTATTCTAAGAAGTGCTTCCAACAAGTCATATTACATTTTGTTACGTATTTTTGTTTTGGTAGTGTTCATTATTGCTTAATCTGCCTTGATACTTCTTCTTTATTAGAAACCATTCACTATGAATAGTAGCACACATTTTTAGACTTGCCAGACGCATATTTCTTAGCTCAAAAATCATTCTTGTTACCATCAGTTACAAAAAAAAATTCCCAAAAATCCCTTAAAATTTGGTTATCATCCCCAACAAATCCCCAATAAGAAATTTTCATACCTAATCGCAAAAAAAAATTCCCAATTTGGGGACAAATTCCCTAAGCTGGCAACACTGTACAGCTTGGTTTAACAATCATAAAATTCTCTTTTGTTGGTCATTAACAAATTGAGCATCAGCGTTGCCGTTTTAGTTACTTTTAATCAAAATAATTTTTTGTTTCAATGTGTACACTCAGGGAAAAGCTGCAACTTAAAAATAAGAACGCGTCACATTAATTCAATAACTTTCAATATAACGTAAAATCTGTATTGAGATACTTTAAAAATAAATACAATTAATAAATTAATTAATACTGTAAATTAATATTTCTCCATATTGAAATAAGAAATTTCAACATGACTAGACTTTCCTTAATGTTTTTTTATTAATTCAATATGGTTTTTATTGATTTTAAGCTGTTGTTTTCTCTGGGCGTACTTGTGTACTTTTTTCCATTTTGGTTACTTTTTTTAAACACAAAAATAACCCATTCTAATTCTATAGATATTATTATTAAGATAAAGCAAAATTATTTGTGCTAATTTACATAATGATACTTATATTAAATAGAATTACTTACACAAATCACTAATTCTCGAAATTAATTATGAAAAAACTTTAATCTTTTAATGTTAAGAATTATTTAAAACAGAACAAGACGATTTCATACCATGTGTTCTTGATTTCCAACTCTACATAAAATGCATGTACATTTGTCAGTACAAAATTTCCTGCTGTAAGAAAATTTCCGAATGTTTTGCTTGATTTGACGCAAGAGAAAGGAACAGCTGATCCCATTTGCTGAATGAAGACCACCTGGTATCGGTTCAGACAATAGCCTTGAAGCAGACATTAGCGAGCGCTGCCAATCAAAGTAAAATTGTTTCTCCAAATGTGTTGCAGATGTGTTAATGATTATGAAAGTGATTTCATTACATTTAAAATAAAACATTTGCAGAGCTGTTGAATATTTAATATTTGCAGTAATACTAAATTTTGAACTACAAATGTATAATATATATTTGAGTTAGATACTTTCCTTTAAAAATTAAAATTAGTTGACAAATAAAATAACTTATGCCCTAATTCAGTAAGAAGATTCAGGACGTTTTTGTTTGAAAATGCTTCTGAGTTCTTGTCTTTGAATTCTCTAAATTATTTTCTTCAAAAATGGTTGTTGTCTTTGATAATGAAAAATATAAATATTATTGCCATGTTTTTAAAACATAAAAATTCAATTAATGTATTATACAATAGTTTGAAAAATACATAAAAAAATAAGTGTTGGATATAATGTTTGGAACAAAGTCATAAAGCAAATACACGAACCTTCTAGCATAGACAATTGAGAATAATTGTTTTAAAGACGCACAACTGCGGCTATTTTTCGTCCATAGACAAGACGATACAATCGTGGAACAGAATTAGGGCATAAGTAAAATGAGTTAACTTGCGATGTATTAAAATGTATGGGAAATTATTTAATTTCAACTTGATTTCGGCCGAAATCATAAAATTTATTGATTAATTAATTTTGAAAAAATATTATGAATACGGACTTTCGATTGCATGCAATATTCAAACAACAAACGGACGAACAAAATAAGCAGTTTTGATTATTTAATAATGCATTTACACTGTCTCGAAATCTAGTACTTTCGAGATTTACAAAACGAAATCTAATTTTTCAGTAGATTTGTAGGAAATCTAATAAGAATCTAATGTTTTTATTTATTCTTTACTACCCTGTATAAGAAAAGGTGAGTGAATTAGCTACGGTCTGCTTAAAAAAACGTGTGAATTGGCTACAATGTAGTTGTTTGGTTGTAGTTTTGGAAACAAATCAGTTGTTGGGTTTTGTTGTGGATAAAAAAATTTTGATAAATGTCAAAAAAAGCTAGTGTAAACGGTATAGATTTTCATAAAGATTTTAATCAAAATATGCTAGATTTTGTGCTGATGTAAATGTCCTATAAAACAATTATTATTTATTGTCTATGCTAGAAGGTTCGTGTATTTGCTTTATGATTTTCTTCCAAACATTATATCCAACACATATTTTTTCATGTATTTTTCAAACTATTGTATAATACATTAATTGAATTTTTATGTTTTAAAAACATGGCAATAATATTGATATTTTTCATTATCAAAGACAACAACCATTTTTGAAGAAACTAATTTACAGAATTCAAAAACACCCAAATATTCTTACTGAATTAGGGTATAAATAAAATAAAAGAAAAAATAGTTTTTTACTGGTTTAGACCAGGCGGGAAATTTCGGCACTCGTTATGGAACGAAATTACGAAATATTTCAGTAAAGTTTATATGGAAATACATATTTTTAAATCTCGAATCGTATTAATTAAATTAATTAAAAATTAGCAGACCGGTTTCTAAGTGAATTTTCATTTATTTCAAATTACAATTTCAGTTAATTTTACGTAAATAATATTTTGAGTGTAAGCTTCCACCCTAATCACGTAAGCCGTAAGACGAAGTAATAAAAAAAAAAGTAATGAAACCAATATTAACCAAAGTCAACAAAAATTTTTTTTATTCATATCTTCCAAAAAAAAAAAAAAGAAAACACAAACACACACAACAAACTTAAACCAAGAGCAACCGCATAAAGCCAAGTAAAATCTCACTACCAATAATGTACATACTCTCATAATTTTTGAAAGAAAAAATAAAATAAATAAAATAAACTCACTCAATATGTATTGTCAGTGTTGAACTCAAAATTACAATTTTGTGTTTTTGCTTTTATTTCTTTTAGGTATATATAAAGTGAGGAGGCATATTAAATTTCGTGTCATTTCATAAATTACGGTCGTCGTTACGTTACGAATTCAAAGAAATACCAGTACAGAGCCAAGCGTACTGCCAAGCGAAAACGAAAGTGTGGTGTTTTAAATTTAAATTTAATTTTCAAAAGTAAAAAAATAAAATAAATCATATTAAATAATTAAAATGAAAGCCTTTGTTGTGGCCAGTGTTTGTTTGTTTAGTGTTTTGAGTGTGGGTTTGGCACAATTCTCCAATGGCCGTGTTCTCGATCCACCAAATCCACAATTGTGTGCTCAAAGAATTATACACGAAAAGACACCCGATGGCAAAGGGTGAGTTGATGATGATAATTAAAAAAGAAATTTTGAATCTAAAATACTATTAACTAACTAGATGATGAATAAATAGTTGCTAAAATTTAAATAACACGACAACTATTTTAGAAATATATTAGAAATTAAATGTGTTAGTTTTTTTAGCACAAGTACTTAAAGCAGAGCTGTTTCGATTTCGATTACGATTAGTAATCAATTAGATTACATTTTAAAAAGAATTGTAATGATTATATAATTGCCTTTAAAAGAATTGCTGATAAATAATTGATTACGATTACTAATAATCGAAAAGTAATCTGAATTACTTAAAATTACTAAAAAATAATCAAAAAGAATCAAAAGTAGTCAAAAAATAATCCGATTACTTCTAAGGATTACTTTTGATTCTTTTTGATTATTTATTAAGGATCAAAAGCAATCTTTGAAAGTAGTCGGATTACTTTTTGATTACTTTTGATTCTTTTTGATTATTTTTAGTAATTTTAAGTAATTCAGATTACTTTTCCATTATTAGTAATCGTAATCACGATTACTAAGTACGAAACTGAATTTAATCGTAATTTAATCATTACTTCACCTTTAAAGAAAAAGTAATCAAATTAGTAATCATTACGATTCTACTTAAATGATTTTTACGAAACTTGCCACACACCTTGAGCTCTAAAATAGACACAATTTTCGATTTAAAAAAACAGGCAGAGTCACGCCCCTTAAAATTTAATATTTTATTTTAAGTGATTCTACTTTACCGATTTTTACAAGACTTAAACCTGAGCTCTGAAAAACACACAATCTTGCATTCAAAAAATGGGCGGAGATACGCCAATTAAAATTTAATTTTATATTTCACTTACTTCTTCTATCAGATATTTGCATTGAAGTCGAATGTTTTTGGCGGAAAGAATTATTTTTATACTTTTTTGGTACTTTTTCTCTATATGAAATCGTACTACAACATTTTTAACCCCCGACCAAAAAAAGGGGTGTGTGCCTGTGTATCGGTGTATCTGTGTGTCTGTTCGAGTCCACGTACAGACCAAACAGCTGGACCAATTTTGATTTAGTTTTTTTCTTTTTGAAAGGTGACCTGATCGAGAAGGTTCTTAGCTATGTTTTAAGAAAAACGGTCCAGCCGTTTAGAAGATATCACATCTTTTCTAGATATATTCGGGGGTTTTTAAAATTTAAAATTTTTGTTATTCATTATTTTTTTTTATAATAGTTATCATATTACAAAGAGATAGAATAGTTTCATATCGAATAAAAATTATTTGCTGGGTTTCGTTAAAGTTTGTGGTTGAAGTCTACTGAGGAGTTGTTAAAGCAAGAATGAAATGCATATAGACAATGCTTAACCACTTGCTAATAAATTTTACTTAGTCCTAGTTTGCACTATGCAAGTCTTATTGCTAAGCTGATTAGTTTGCTAGGCGAGAGAGACGAGGCCAACAGAAACGTTTCTTTTCCCCTCGTCTCTCTCTCTCCTAGCAAACTAATCAGTTAAGCAATAAGACTTGCATAGTGTAAACTAGGACCTATAACAGAATTATGACAATATGTCGAATAATATACATATTTCTTGAAAGAAAGAATCTATTTTTGTGGGATTTTTATTATTCATACGAGGACATAAGAAGCTTATCGAATTAAAAACAATTTTTTACGTTAACACAAGCCGTTTGTGTTTCTTTATGGATATGTTATATATTTATATATGTATTTTTTTCTCATTTCTCATTTCAAATTGATTTAAAAAATCGCCAAGGGTCGCCAAAATCAGTTCTATGTAGTTTTTCTTAATAAATATTTGATAATAAATTTGTATAAAAATTTAGCAGAAAATTGCTAAAAGTAAAAATAAAATCGCTAAAAATAATTTTTTGTAAACTTCTCTCATCCAAATTCAAAATGCATTAATTACTATGAGGGCAATTATGAACAAAATTCCGCGAGAAATTTTTCCCGGGAAACAATTCCAAAATTCTAGTTGGAAAAGGGAGAAATTTCTCGCGGAATTTCATTCATAATTTTAAAAATCAAATTTTTTAAATTTCTTGCACATGAGTTTTGGTAGAATTTATTTTTGAAACTACTCCTTCAACAAATTAATTTTCTTGAATTACAAAAATGTTGAAGCCATTAAAAGCGCCAACAAATTTAGTTATTGCCAGGAAAATCGGCACGTCACCAAATCTAAAATTTAGACGCTAAACTAGTTGAAAAATCGCCACATCAGACAACCCTTGTTTTGACCTCAGATTTCATAAAGAATAAAAATTTCATAAGTGTTTATTTTGCTTGCAGAAAATAAAGAAGATTTTTTTACCTCTTTTTCAAAAAATTATAATTCTGCCAAGCGCTCAAATTTTTACATTTCTCTTTTTAGATCTAATTGTTCATTGCATTTTGCAAAAAAATAATAACCTCAAATAAAAAAAATATATTTAAGGAATCAGCAACCATAAAAACTGTGTTTGAAAAATTTATGTTTGTGTAGTGCGTATGATGATAAAACAAGCAGGTGTGTTTGTGTAGCTGCTTGGCTTTTGAAATCAATGACAAATTTTTATTTGCATATACTCGTATACGGCCCAAGGAAAATTCATATAAGGTATATTCGGCTCAATTCGTTACGAGAAATTTCTACTTTTAATATCCAAAAAATATACTGAAAAATGTGTGTTGAATATTCAAATTACAAGCAGCAAAAATAGACAGCTGATCTGCTGCGATCACCAAGTATGAATTCGCCTTGTATACGGCAAACTACAAAATTTTGTGGGACAGTACATTGTCATCCTTATGAAATTTTTATAAGAACGAAATTAAAAAATTATTTTTAAAAATTTTTTCACTAAAAATGTTTCGTCATAAAATATTTTAAATTAACATCCTCCTTTTTTTGAAGTCGCTTAAAAATATAAATTATTATTTTACTGAAATTATGCCCTAATTCAGTAAGAAGATTTAGGACGTTTTTATTTGAAAATGCTTCTGAGTTCTTGTCTTTGAATTCTCTAAATTATTTTCTTCAAAAATGGTTGTTGTCTTTGATAATGAAAAATATAAATATTACTAACATGTTTTTAAAACATAAAAATTCAATTAATGTATTATACAATAGTTTGAAAAATACATAAAAAAATAAGTGTTGGACATAATGTTTGGAACAAAGTCATAAAGCAAATATACGAACCTTCTAGCATAGACAATAAAGAATAATTGTTTTAAAGAATCAAAACAGTTTCTTTTTTTTCGTCCATAGACAAGACGATACAATCGCCGAACAGAATTAGGGCATAAATTACCTCACTCTGGTGCTAATAACATCCTGAATTTCTACGAGCTGCTGTTGATTGTGGCTACTGAAAACTATTCAGAACTTTTAATAAGACCTATCAGGTCAGTTAGTCACACTTTCCTGAGCCAGGTAAAAAACAATTATCATGCAATGCCTGGAACCCACATACGTCAGATCCCTCAGTGTTCTCTTATAATGCTAAACAGAATTCTTTCCTGTTTGTTATTCAGCATGATCCAGACTCCTAAATACTCCGTGACTGGTAACTAGCTGAGTATCCTCCTGAAAGCCTAGACTTTCATATCATTTGCGAGTTCAACCAAGAAATCATGAATATTCTCCATAGGGCTTTCCTTTCCCTGAATGATTTCGATTTTTAGAACCAAAATAAATCTGTCGTAGTGCAAACCTGCTCAAAGATCGGATGAGCCGTAATAATGGCCATATTGACCACATACACGTCGACAGTGCTGATTTTTGAAGCAGAAATCTTTCCACTATTTTAATGGCAGCTTCAATTGTAGTGCAGATTTTTGCCTGAGACCAAAAGTTCCGATCCCTCACAAAATATCGCAGAACATCTTTATAAACCGAGATGAAATTTGTTCATACATAAATACCCACATACGTACATATTAAAAAAAAACTCACTCACATAAATATACAAACACATTTTTAAAGTCACTCTATGTTCCGAAAGCAGGAATTAAAAAAAAAATTATTAAAAAAATTGATTTTAAAACAATTGGTTTATTTTGCCAACAAAATGACAGAACTTTCGAAATTTTCTGTTTAAAATTGTTGGGCCTGGTCAAGGCTTATATAACCAGGTGGCAGCTTTACTTCAGTTGATGATTTTTTGCTCTATGTGTTTTGTTTTGGTTTTATTTTAGTGCTTTTGACGTTCTTCGGTTCTTTACATAGCTATTTGTGTTTTTGTACATTAAATCCTTATGCAGCTACCTGGTATAATTGCACCATGGGACTGGTAGAAGAACAGAAAAAGCCAGATTTTTTATGAGAACTTCTAAAAAAATTGATTTTCTATACCAATTCAAATTAGGAAAAACTTTCACTCACTAAAAAAAAAATTTAGAACTTATTGGTTGTTTATTTTGAGTGCAATTTTAATTGTTTTTTAAAACTATTATAATATAAAATTCTCATTTTTTTAGTTACTTCTTTTCTTGGCGTGACCCTGCCTTAAAAGGTGTTGAAGAAGATTGGTTAAGTGCCAGAAACTATTGCCGCAGACGTTGTATGGACTCTGTGTCGTTGGAGACAAGTTTGGAAAATGAATGGATTAAGCAGCGTCTTGTCAATGAAAAAGTAAGTTTAAGAGAAAGAATGACTACTTATAGGGCATGTATACCTGGACAAAATCTACAAGATTTTAATTAAAATCTTTACGAAAATCTATACCGTTTACACCAACTTTTTTTTAACATTTATCAAGATTTTTTATCCAAAACAAAACCCATTAACTGAAAAATTTCGAAAACTACAACCAAACAATTGCAGTGTAGCCAATTCACACCCCTTTTAAGCTTACCGTAGCTAATTCAATCATCTTTTTTTATAAATATGTTGTACAGGTTAGTAAGAAATAAATAAAAATACTAGATTTTGAATCGATTTCCCACAAATCCATTGAAGAAATGGATTTTCTTTTTTATGGGAAATCAAGTAAAAAGCAGCCAGATTTAGCTCGAAATCTCATATTACTATTATTTTTTTCTTTTCCTGCAAACAACGACATGAAAACAAGATAAAGATTTGAAATACTATCAATTGCATTTCCTTGTGCTACAATTATGTTTTTATGTAGCTCCGAAAAGTATCGTATATTTGCTCTGACAGTGTTTTGTAGCAGATATATAAATAATTTTTTCCAAGCCTTTAAGATAAAAAAAAAAGAATGACTGGGGAGCACAGGCTTTCTTGTCTCGAAAGGCTGCTTTATTCTTCGTCCTCTTCATTTTGTATAGTTACTTTGGGGTATAGGGTATTTGGCAAAGTTAGATTAAAAGAGAATTCAAGAATAATTATGTAGATATTAAGTACGAAAAATACTTCAATATAAATTGTAGCACATATGTATGTAGAATGAAAATTAAAACAAATATTAATTTTAAAAATAATGCGCCTTATCGTGGTTGGCATAATTCGACATCGACTACGACAGTTTCGTCCTAGATTAAAGAAAAAATGTTACCGTGTTCTTTAATCTATTACAAAAACGTGGTAGTAAGACTCCTGTCGCCAGTGTCTACAAAAATGCTAGGGACCACCAAACAACGTAAAAATTATATGCGTGTGTGTTCTGGCTTTCACATCGTTTTCACATGTTTTCTTGTGAGTTGGGATGTTAAAACACATGCTACGCCCGTTTAAGTTGAAATTTAGAAAATAAAAATTAATAGTGTGTGTTCTAGCCAGAGCTGTTAAATTTCGATTACGATTAGTAATCAATTAGATTACATTTTAAAAAGAATCGTAATGATTATATAATTGCCTTTAAAAGAATTGCTGATAAATAATTGATTACGATTACTAATAATCGAAAAGTAATCTGAATTACTTAAAATTACTAAAAATAATCAAAAAGAATCAAAAGTAGTCAAAAAATAATCCGATTACTTCTAAGGATTACTTTTGATTCTTTTTGATTATTTATTAAATGATTAAACAGAATAAGTCCGCAACTTCAGGAAAAATCGCTGTCAAATTAACAAAGCCCATAATAAAAACTACGACAGTAACTTCAAATGCTCTCTAATTTTTGTTTTATTTTCTTTTGTGCTTATTTTTCTTTGTAGTTTTGTTCACAATATGTATGAAATTTATTGAAAGTATGGTAACATGTTTGAGAGAATATTTATTTATATGTGAGAGCATAAGAAAAAAAGTTCTCAAAATAAAATAGATTCTATCTATCGACTGCTTTCTGAGGCTAGTTTTTTGTGTCATTTTGTATGGAAAATGTGTTTATGCCCCAATTCTGTTTGATCATTAAGGATCAAAAGTAATCTTTGAAAGTAGTCGGATTACTTTTTGATTACTTTTGATTCTTTTTGATTATTTTTAGTAATTTTAAGTAATTCAGATTACTTTTCCATTATTAGTAATCGTAATCACGATTACTAAGTACGAAACTGAACTTAATCGTAATTTAATCATTACTTCACCTTTAAAGAAAAAGTAATCAAATTAGTAATCATTACGATTAGTAATAATTACTTAACAGCTATGGTTCTAGCATCCGAATTTAGACGAGCACAATTTTAAAATTTACGATTTCAAACTTTTAGATTTTTTCGTTTTCGATATTGAGCAAAAAACTCGTATTATTTTCACTTGTTAACAGTCTTGTGAAAAGAATACGAGTTTTTTGCTCAAAAGTGAAAACGAAAAAATCTAAAAGTTTGAAAGCGTCCACTTCCAAATTGTTTTCTTCTAAATTCGGATGCTAGAACACATACTATTAATTTGTATTTTCTAAATTTCAACTTAAACAGGCGAACTCACAAGAAAACATGTGAAAACGATGTGGAAGCCAGAACATACACGATGAAGTACATAGTTTCTTAGAATAATTGAAATTTCTATTTTTTGTGTTAATGACTCATTTATAGAAAACTATAAAACTAGATCATACAGCTCATACAGCTGTGTTCAAGATATGTAAAAATTAATTACACATGTCATTCGTTTTTAGGATTTCTATAAAACCATTAAATGATATCTTATGTACATATAACACAATAAATAAATAAAAAAAAACAGTCACAATTTAAAATTTGTCAAATCAAACAATTGACATCATTATGCGTACTTCTATGTTTCTTGTATTGCTGGGTCATTTCATTACTTCGAGTTGCGACTGTTGTCGGTTAAGGGGGCGATATGTACTTTAAATTCAAAATTTAAAAATTATATACATTCATAGTAGTCTACTTTTTGTTATGAGCATGTTAAAAAAAATGTGAGTCGTGCAAAAAAGGTTTCCTGCTAAAATTTTAAAAATAAAAAAATGTCTTAAGAGGCTTTAGTGGCGTTTAGAAAGTTTATAAGGTGACACTTGCTCAAACAAAAGACTTAAGACACAAACATGCTTTCATACAAGCGCTTGCTTGTGTTGCAGTGTTGCCAAATTGCAAATAATTACTCTAATCTCATATGACTTAAATATCGTTAGCTAAAATGCAAAAAGGCGTAACTAACAAAAATATAATTTTACAGGAGAAACAAAAAACTAAACAAAAAACTGAACAAACGTGTAGTTAAGTCCCCTTGTTATTTGTTAATAAAAGCGTAATTTTTGATCGCAGAAGTGTAATATTTTGTCAAGACATGTAGTTTAATAGCATTCATAATAATCAATAAAAAACTCGATTTTGAATTTTTTGTTAGTTACGCCTTTTTGCAGTTTAGCCGACGATATATTGGCTTTTATATAACAAGTAATTGCTCGTAAGTGCAAGTTGTAATCTTTTTTGCTCAAGAACGAGTTGTTATAAAAAATTTTATATTAATTTCTATTAATGTTCAGTATTTAAGTGAACTTAAGTGAATAAATAAAGAAATCAAAACAAAAATAAATTTATAACTGCAAATGTTCAAACAGAATAAGTCTGCAACTTCAGGAAAAATCGCTGTCAACTTAATAAAGCCCATAATAAAATCTACGGCTGTAAATTCAAGTGCTCTCTAATTATTGATTTATTTCCATTTGTGCTTATTTTTCTTTGTAGTTTTGTTTACAAAATGTATGAATTTTATTGAAAGTATGATAGCCTTGTTGAGAGAATGAGTATGTTAGAACATAAGAAAAAACGCTGTCAAAATAAAATAGATTATATCTCTCGACTGCTTTGTGTGGCTGCTTTTTCGTGTCAATTTGTATGGAAAATGTGTTTAAGCCGCAATTCGGTTTGATCATTATTTTGTTACGAAAATCACGTCCTAGCTCCTGTGTCTTACATAAAGAGCATAGCTCTAAAAAATTCTGAAAAATCAAACTTTCACAGCTCCAGAAGAGTTTTACAATTCACTTAAATACATAATAATAAAAAATAAAAATGTTGATAGCAGAGATAGGTGATATTTTTCGATCAGACTTAAAGGGCCGATGCAATTTTTATGTGAGGAAATAATAAAAGGTGCGTATGTATGTATATAAAAAGCTTGATTTACAAAATTTTAGAAATTTTTTTAAATAAATGCCATAAAGCTTAGACGTTACATTACAAAAAAAACAAATACAAAAATTAAGCCATAATCTATCCATTAACAATGATACTCGTATACGATATGTTGAGATCGGCCTTTAAATGGTGGCACTATAGTATACAAAAAAATCAAAAACCTAACTGCGACCAACTTTGACTCGTTATATATCCTAAATGGTCATTCGAAATGAAAAATGATAAGAGAAACCTAAAGATGGTTTTAAAATACCGGTCGAATGATACCCATTTTGATATAGTTCGCCGACTTTTTATTTTTTTTCGTTTTGCAAAATGTCGTCTGTTGGCCGCCATATTGAATTTTGACAGCTGACATATCTTTAATGACGTAAGAATCATCACGCATTCGGTTTATATAGTGCCGCAAAGGAACACATACTTTCGTACATAATACAGACATACATACATACAAAAAATAGACTGATAAAAACAATACCTTTCTTTGCGTTGCGCAGTCGGGTAAATAAACAAAAATTGGAAATTAGTAAGTGAATAAGAACAAAATAGGCTAAATTTTAGGGCATGTCATAAAAGTGAATATGATAAAACCTAAATACGTTAAGACTTAGAAGAACTTTCTTGCCACGTGCGCAAAATTTTACATTACGGCTAATGATCTGGGATGGCATAAGTGGCGTTCAGAATTTGATGAGGAAGTAAAAAGTCTCATCAAAGGCAAAAATCAAGCCATCCATAGACAAGCCATGAACATTGATATTTAAGATGTTGAGATCGGACTTTAAATGGCGGTGCTATATATAAAAATAAAAAAATGCTGTATTTTGGGGCGTGGGAAAACATTTTGTTTCCTCTTTTAGTAACTTCATTCACATATCTTTAATTTTAGGGCGTGACTGTACAATTTTTTTACACCTACTGGAGTTCTATTACTACAGGGTGTTTTTTTAGAGGTATAGAACTTCGAATTGAAATAAAACACAAGAAAATCATTTTAATGTCCATCAATTTGGCTTTATTGGAAGGATAATTTTATGCCATTAATGTTTAAATATGATTTCGGGCATGTGGCCGCCGCGGCTGGCTCGAATAAAGCCAATTCTACAGGTCCAATTTTCAACCACTTTTTCGAGCATATGGGGCCGTATGTTGGCAATAACGCCACGAATGTTGGCTTCCAAGTCCCCTAACGTTTCTGGTTTGTTGGCGTAGACGAGCGATTTCACATATCCCCAAAGAAAATAATCCAATGGTGTCAAATCACACGATCTTGGTGGCCAATTGACAGGTCCATTCCGCGAAATTATGCGCTCATCGAATGTTTCCTTCAATAAATCGATTGTGACGTGCGCTGTGTGGCATGTAGCGCCGTCTTGTTGGAACCACAACTCATCCACATTCATGCCATCCAATTCGGGACAAAATAGTCGGTTATCATGGCTCTATACCGGTCTCCATTAACGGTAACTGACTCTCCAGCATTATTTCGGAAGAAGTATGGCCCAATGACTCCACCAGCCCATAGAGCACACCAAACAGTCAGTTTTTGTGGATGTAATGGCGTCTCAAGGGTCTCACGTGGATTCTCTTCACTCCAAATGAGGCAATTTTGCTTGTTGACGTAGCCATTCAACCAAAAATGAGCCTCATCACTGAACAAAATTTTGCGATGAAAATCAGCATCGAGATCAATCTCATTTTCGGCCCATACACCAAAATCACGACGCATTGCATGGTCTCGCGTCTTTAATTCTTGCACAAGCTGGATCTTGTAAGGTCGCAAGCCAAGATCTTTGCGCAAAATCTTCCATAAAGTTGATGGACAAAGCTCCAATTGCTGTGCACGGTGGCGAATCGATTCATTCGGGTCCTCTTCAACACTTTGCTCTACAGCGGCAATTGTTTCTTCGGTGCGCACTGTTCGACGTCTCTGCGGATGCGTATTATCACATAGAGTAAACGTAGTGCGAAAACGATAAACTTCGCGAACTGAACTATTATTTTCGAAATAAATTTGCACGATTTGCAAGCGTTGTTCTTTTGTCAACCTGTTCATGATGAAATGGCAAACCAAACTAAATATTAATCACTTGACAGCTGACAAAATGGCCGCCAGTTAAAAAAGTGATGCCAACTTAAAGTTCTATACCTCAATAAAAAACAGTCATTAGTTCTTTTTTATATTTTTGGTTGGACTAGATGTGTAGGATATAATAATTCATTGATTTATATTCTACTCTGCTAGTATTTGTAATATTCTTTTAATTTTTACCATTAAATTTGATATAATTTAAATATTAATATTACTCAATATAATTTCCATATAAATTGAGCAATTTTGTTTTTCTTCCATGTAATTTTGAATTTCGCTTCTGGCAACACCGCTCATATCAATATGTTAATCTAACAAACAAAAGACTTAAGAAACAAGTCAGCTGTTAAAAAGTTAATACACACAAATTAACTTGGATTCATTATTATGTCATCTTCTTCTTCTTCTTCTTAACCCTACGTCTCCACTAGCAATAAATATGTCGACATATATTGCAGCAGTTGTCAAAATTATATTATTGCTAGTGGAGACAGCTCATTGCAGGAACTTGCAATATATGTTGCAATAATTGTCAACGCATTTTCGTTAACAATTATTGCAAGCGTGAAACGTCAAACTCGGTGTTAATTTATGTTCGACTTTTCTGTATTACATTTGACATTTATATAATATTAGTGAAATTGGGAAAATATACATATGAATGCATAATAAAATAGGAAAATAGTCTCTTAAAAACGTGTGTAGTAAAATAATTTGTATTGTTATAAATTTATAAACATAAAAATTCGGTCGATTAAGCAGATGTTTACAAGTGAATTATTTTTGTTCTGCACCTTTCCTGTTGAGTTTTACCATATTGTGAGCTACAATTTCCCATAGCCTTAACATAAGTAAAGCAATCAGCAATATTGCTCTGTTATTCTGCCGGCGTTATTGCTATATTGCCAACATATTTATTGCTAGTCGAGAAGGGGGGTAACAATAAAGATTTCGAATTCTGTATTCATCACACGAAAACTTTGCATATTATACATACATTGATATGTATGTATATATTTTTTAATGTATTCAAATAAAACGAAAGTGGTAACAAACCCTTTCGATTTATATTTAAAACATGATTTGTACAAAAAAAATTACAAAATAGTAATTTTGCAACACAACTAAGACAAAGTCTATAAAAAAATGAAGAAGTAAAAATGCGCCTGCAAAAAATGAAACTTATATAATAAAAGTTGCATATATATACATACATACAAACATATTTATTTATGTACATATTGTATATAAGAAAATGCACGTAAAACTCTCATCAATATTGAAGAAAAAACAAGAAATTTTACATTGAACTTAAGGCTTGAATAAAGAAAATTAGTTGCCGGTTTTCAACAACATCAACAAAAAAAAATAAATTCCATTGTACGAGCATAATTGATAATGGTAAAGATGTTTGGCATACATAAATAAGTGTGCTTTTTCCACAAATAAAGTTATACTCATTCATACACAAGCAACAACAAAAAGAGATGTTAATGATTACAGAAATTGCCGGAAATTTTTATTAACAATATTTTCTTGTATCTTGCGCGTTTGCTGGTAATAAAATGAATAAATAAATACTTCTGGTTTAAAAACATTTTAAGTAAATTATAATTTAAGAGATGCGATAAGGAAGAGGGAGTCAATAACACACGTAAGCGAATTAAAAAAAAACTATTCAATTAAATTTTAAATACAAGAAATTAGCTAAAAAAATATTTTTATTTTAGCCAAAGTTTTAAATAAATATAACTGCATTTTAAAATTATTATAATCAGTATGTATTTAAATAAGCTTTTGCTGACTTTGCAACAAACTTTTAACACCATCTTGAATGTGTGTCAATTTCATGTTTACAACATACTGAGTGATCTTAAACTGTCAATTGTTATGTTTTATGAATGAATGAAAACTCAACTGATTATTGTTTAAAATTTATTCATATACAAGTTTTAATGGCATTTTGTAATGAAGTATTTTATGATCAATGTCTTTTACACACTTTGGCTGGAAAACAATAGCTTGTGTAAGAAAAAGCAAAGATCGTTTGTTTAAATTTGAATGCATTGGTAAGACAATAGACTTGAGTAACAACCACACAAAAAGATAACGCCAAATGATGGCAGTTTAATGCTGACCAAAACAAAAAACTTAAGCAACAATCACGGTAACGCTGAACAGTTTCTTAAAACGAACACACACACAGAGGCATAGGCGTAGAAAGACCATTCTACGGGGCATTGCCTATCCAATAATTGCTTTTCCCCGCCCCTCCCCCCATAAAGTTACTGAAAATTGCCTATAACTATCTATTTTAATATTGCTCATAAAAATCACCAGTCGTAATGCCGTCCACCCCCAAGAAATTATTTTTAGCTACGCCAGAGCGCAGAGTACAGAAATTTTTTTAGAAGTTATGAACAGCGTGACCATATTAGCTTATTTTGAGCTAAATTTAGCTTATTTGTTTCAGATTTAGCCTTAAAATTTTCATTTAGCTCTTAGCTTATTTTTTAGCTTTTTTTAAAAACTAATTTAGCTTTTTTAGCCTTTTTTTAGTCTAAATTGCGTGTTCTCTAAAAATATATTAAAAACATAAGCAACTTATAAAAATTATAATTTTTTAGCATTGTAAAATAGTTTACATAAAATACAAAATGTAAATTATACGACAATTTTATAACAGAAATAGAAAGAAGAAAAATAGTAGATAATGGCAGAATGGTTAGAATTCCAATGGAAAAAGTTAAATTCATATTAGTGGGCAAAACACTTTTTGAGTTTTTGGGGTATAAAATTATTTGACTTGAGTTGAACGTTCATTCAGCGGCATCAATTTCGACCAATAAACACCCTAAAAACATGTGAAAAAATATTAGAAAGAGTAGTAAAAGAACAATTAGAGAAATATGTAGAAAGTAACAAAATATTATCAAAATACCAATCTGGATTCAGAAAAAAGTTTTCATGCGAGACAGCAGTAAATTATTTAATAAACATATGGAAAAGAAATGAGAAAAACAATAAGATAGTCGGAATTTTTCTGGACTTTAAAAGAGCCTTTGAAACAATTGATAGAAACATACTTCTGCAAAAACTACATAGATACGGAGTTAGAGGAACTACAATGGTTTAAATCATACTTAACAAACAGGAAGCAAATCACAAAAGTAAACAACATTAAATCTAACATAACTAACAATGATTTTGGAGTTCCACAAGGATCAATTCTGGGTGCCCTTTTATTTATTATATACATAAATGATATGCCAAACATATTGAACAAATGCGAAGTAGTATTATACGCTGATGACACACTTATTTTCACGGAAGGAGAAACTAACACCGAATGCTATCACAATCTTACACATGATATGGAAAATGTAAGCGTTTGGCTAAACATGAATAAGCTAAAACTGAACGAAAATAAAACGAAAATTATGGAATTAAATACAAACAGCAATGAAATTTTTAAAATAAATAATCAAATTATAGAGAAGGTTAATCAAATAAAATATTTAGGCTTTATTATTGATAAAGATTTAAAATTTAAAAACCATATTGATTATATTTGTAAAAAAATCGGCAAAAAAATTAGTTTTTTTAAAAGAGTCAGAAAACAGGTTTCACTTATAACCGCAATAAAGATATATAATACTATAATAAAACCACATTTCGAATACGGCTCAACAATATTATTTACATGCTGCACAACAAATCAGATTGAACGGCTTCAGAAACTACAAAATAAGGCAATGAGAAGTATATTGAAGTGCAACAGATATACATCTATTCGTCTCATGCTGGAATCCTTGAAATGGCTCAACATTGAACAAAGACTAAAACTTAACACTATCACTTTCATTCAAAAAATCAGAAGCGGAGAAGCACGAGAGTACCTAACTGAACAAATAGTATATGTGAGAGAGGCTCAACCGTACAATCTAAGGAATATGGACCACTTTAGAATTGAGAGAGTATCAACAACATCGATGCAGCGATCGCTTTTTTACAAAGGTCTACACCTTTACAACTCCTTACCAAATTATGTAAAATTCGAAAATAATTCTAGTATATTTAGAAGACACATTGTTAATTTTGTAAAATTTAATTGAATAGAGAAAATGTTATAAACTAATTGTTATGGAATGTATATGAAAAGTATTGATAATACTAATAAAGAGACTACTACTATATTTCCCCAATATTTCCCCAATAAAACAAAAACCTGAAATAGCCTTAAGCCTGGATAACACTATTTACCGATTTTCGTCGGGCCACCTCAATAAAGTCATAAGTAATAAGCCAAAATGGCATTATTACTCAATTAATTCTGGAATAAGTCTATATGGGCTTATTACCAATGCAGTGTGGCGCAATTATGTCCTTGTATTTCAAGTAGTCGATAAATTAGAGCAAAATCTTTACTTATGACTTTATTTCACTGATCTGACGAAACTCGGTACATTGTGCAGATAGTGTGATCCATGCTTTACCTTAAATAGCATTAATTCATTTAAAAAGCTTTCGTATTTTAGTATAAATGTTTTTACATTTTTAAAAACTTTTTAAGATTATTTTGGGGAAGTTTTTGTTTTGTTCTTCATTAAATCTAAAATATAATAATAAATAATTTCATTAAGCAAATATTCTATATGTATAATAAAAATATATGTTTGTGTAATATTTAACGTTAGTTTAGCAATAAGAAACTATTGAAAAGTGATCAAAGAAGTGGAAAAAATTTTAGCTTTATTTTCTAGCCTAAAATGTAAATTTTAGCTTATTTTAGCTTTTTTTCAAACGTGATTTAGCTTAATATTCTTTTAAAATCTGGTCACACTGGTTATGAAAATAACTTTCAATATTTGTAAAGAGTCGATTCTAGTTCTCTCTATATCTCTCTCTGTTATAAATAATTTATTATTTTTGAAAAATAATTGTAAAAGGAGTAAATGAAATATTTAATTTAAACTAATCGTATACAATTTTATATATATTGTCATATAATAATATACTAAAAAATTGCTCATTCGCTATCCATTCGTTATTTATTCGATTATTCGAATAACATTTTTTATTCTTTACTACTTCAAGTATTGGAATAAAATTTTGTATTCCTTGGTTTTTTTTAATAATAAAATTAAATTTTTTATTCTATATTAATTCTAGTAATCGAATAAAAATTTTAATTTACCTTTATCTCACTGGAATAGCCACATAAAATTTCTTATTCATTAATCATTTGAATAACCGAATAAAAAATTTTTTTAGCTCATTGGAATAATCGATTAAATCCTTTTATTCTTTACTAATTTGAATAATCGAATTTAGTTTTGTGGTCGTTGTTCATTCGAATAATCAGACCCCTTTTCATACATTAATCATTCTAATGAATAAATTTTTGTTCATTATTCATTATTCATTGTAATAAATAAATAAATAATAGGTATTTTCCTCTAAATCCTAGAGATAGATTCGATGGAAAATTTATATTAGGTTAGGTTAAGTTGAATCGCAATGGACCCAACTGGGTCTTCGAGTGGAGGTGCGTTATAGCACCGCCTACGCTAATGTCCAGAGACATACACATAAGCCAGCATAGGACTGTTGTGCGCTCTCATAGGAACTCATTATCATTTACGTAATTCCCCAAACTTTTCCAGTCAATACATCTAAGGTGGGTAATGTGTGGTAAGGCATCATTCTAAAAATAACGGCATATCAGCTGGGCGAGAGCTGGACAATAACAAAAAATTTGCTGCATTGTCTCGATGTCCATAGATGCACAATCGGATAAAGATGTTTGTTTTGTAAAGATTTTTGTTTGAGCCTGTCAAACTGATTATGTTTGTATATTGTAATTCTCACTATAGTATTAAGAGTCCTATTATAAAAGTACTAAGTGTGTTAGCTAAGTTGAAAAATTGTTTGGGCTAAAAGCGGGAACGAAATGCTTAACCATAAAAACAAGCAAAATTTTCGAAATAAATTGAAAATTTAATTTTCACTCTCAAATATTCGATTAACAATTTTCGTTCGCGATAGGGGAATGAGAAATTTAAAGATGTACACATATTTATATAATTAAAATTCGTCACTATCTCTCTCGCTCTCTCTCTCTCGTTATTTCACCACTAAAAAAACAAATAGTCATACGTATAAAAACTTTCTGCAAGAAAAATTGCCAGTTTAAAGAATAAAATAAAAATTGCTGCAGGCAAACTTTCATGGTCTGAACTCATTTATAATATAATCAAGATTTCAATTTAAATATTTAAACGTCACATTTCTTGATAGCCAATACATGAATTTATGCCGCAAAAAATTCAATTTGAACTAAGTATTTAATTAAGCATATAAAAAATTTTATTTAAAAAACTATAATGTTCATAAATTTTGTTACAAAAACCACAAACCGAAACAATAAGTCTTAGGAAAAGAAATATTATCGTACAATGAAAGATATAGTACATACATACAATGCATACATATGGATGTATTTACATATAAAAAACCTATCAGTTCAATAGCAAATTTATATGGTAAATGCTTTAGAGAAAGTGTGTGTTTATAATATTTCAAACTATTGTTGAAAATAGAAATTTAAAGGCGAAAAGAAAAAATGTATTTATAACCAAGTTATTGTTACCATTGTGAGCATATTAAGGTGCGGTTTTAGGGTTTAATGTATTTGCTTATTAACCAACAAAACTCCAGCGAACAACACATTTTAAATTAAAGTGATGACAATTTATTGTTTGCTTATTTATAGGCACGATTTTTTTTATTATTATTTTCTATTTTTTTAAGTCCAACTACATATTGTAAAAGAGGGCCGGGCATTTGCTTTTCTTCTTTATTTTATGTTAAACTTTTTATAACATTGGCTTCCGTTTTATTTAAAATATACAGTCAGTAAATATTCAATTTCAATTTGGTGTCTTTAACTTTTCCTTTTTTTCGTATGCACTCTTTGAAAAATATGAAAAAAAAAAAATTTAATTTTATGCTGGTACCAATTGGTGTCAGTTTGTGATATTTTTTCTTCTTTGTCAAAGTTTAACTTTTCTTGGTTAACAATGAACAGAATAAGTCAAAGATATAATAAAGAAAAGTTATTATATGACGTGCTAAAAAATAAAAACTACGTGCTTATTTGTCTATAAAAGTGTTAAGTTGTAAAAATTTAAGCAAACGGATATATGCGCCAACATAAATATGTAGATAAAATTATCACATAAGCACGTCAACAATACGAGTACCATCATAAATAAAGTAATTAATTTTATTTTGCAATATTTTTTTTTTGTTTTCTCTAGATAAATAGCTATATATTGCCAGCATATTACTATAATTTTTGCATGGCGATGGCTTCTATTCTGCAGTACAAAATAAATAAATAATAGATAATAATAAAACCTTGTAGTGACAGTTTTTAAATGACTTAAACTTAAATTTCATTTTACAATTAGCTAATATACAAATTCGTTTAAGCTTATAAGGGCCAATTTTTGGGTTCGAGATTAAACTGAGTTTTTTTCTCAGAGTTCGATGTTTTTGAATGATAGTTTAATCTTTTCAGTATTGCCATGCTGAATAATAATATCGTGGCAACATTTTCCTTGCTAATGTCATAATGCTATCAACTCAGCCTGATTTTTTTTAGAGAAGAATAAGAAACTGCCTGTGAATGTGAGATCAACTTGGCTGAGTTGTAAAGCGTAATAGGCGGAAAGATCAAATATTAAAATCAATTTTATATCTGATACAAAAAGATACACACACATGTGAATCAAAAGTTGAACCTATTAATTTTTCTTATATCTCTATTCTAGGTAAAATATATTTGGACTTCTGGTCGCCAATGTGACTTCAAGGGATGTGAACGTCCCGACTTACAGCCCACCAACATTAACGGTTGGTTCTGGACTGCTACTTTGCAAAAGCTTGCTCCCACCAACGAACGCAGCCAGGGTGATTGGTCTCCCACTGGCGGTATTGGTCTACCTCAACCAGACAACCGTGAATACAAACAAAATGGTGCCCCCGAAAATTGTGTGGCTCTTCTTAATCAATTTTACAATGACGGCGTTAACTGGCACGATGTTGCCTGCCATCACAAAAAGCCTTTCGTCTGCGAGGAAAACGATGCTCTCTTGAAATATGTTCGTTACACTAATCCTCAACTGCGTATTTAAATTGATGGCAAAATTGGAAAGAAACAACATTAATTGGTGCACTACTCCCCCCACAAACACAAACACACACACAAACATCTTTTAGAAACCAAAAATATTTAAATTTTGCTCTTTAATTTTTTTTAATTACAAAAATATATAGAGTGTTGTACAGATGGTATGTGTACACATGTACTTATGTATTGCAAAATTCTTAACATGTAAATAAATAACTTTATTGCAATACTTTTTACCTCAAAAATTATTTTCATCTCTACGTATGTAAGTAGCATGTACTTGTATGCATTTAATTGTAAAAATGTGAAATTGTATTTTTTTGATAACTGCCTATACTATTCACACTTAATTAGTTTAATTTTTTTATTAATTTATGTTAAAAATAAAAACCAAACAAAGGAAAAAAATATGTACTAAAAATAAAAAATTTCTGTGTATCCTTTTCCTATAAGCCAAGGCTCATTAATGACCCTGTCGGAAAATGTGTGGTTGACTACAAATATAGTTAACATATAGTTAGCTTTTCTTAGACTGACTAAAAGCTAGCTGCAAAGTTATCCAGAACAAACCCAAAATTAATTCTTAAGTTGAGTACGTAATCGAATTTGATGAGAGCCAACAAATTTATTCTCAGCTACTTTGAAACTCATTTCAGTTTTATATTAACATTTTGCTGTTGTTATTTTAGATGGCAGCTTAGCCGAGTGGTACCGCGTTGAGCACACAACGTCTGATGTTACATGTTCGAACCCCAGAAAAATTTTTTTTAATTTACTCACTATCAAGTGATTTAAAAAAGTCAACTTTAAGTTAGCTGAAAGTAGTGCAGAGTGAGACAATTGACTACCGCCTAGGACATCGCAATGTTAAAATAGTCAGTTGATTACATTGCAAAGTAATCCAAGTGTCAGTCAGTACTAGTTGCGAAATAGTTAGCTTAAAGTTAGCCAAATTTCCGATAGGGGAGATACGTACATACATACATACATGCTTATTATGTATGCATGTATTGAAGTAACCCAGTTGGCCAACTTGTCGCAGAGGACACTTTCATCAATGACTACTTAATGCCTGGATCACACTATCAGCACAATGTACCGATTTTTGCAATAAAGTTATAAGTAATAATCCAAAATGGCGTTATTACTCAATTAAATCTAAAATAAGTCTATATGGCTTTATTACCAATGCAGTGTGGTGTAATTGTGTCCTTGCATTTCAATTGAGAAAGCTGAGAAATAAGGCAATTTTATCTGATTACTTACGACTTATTTCAGTGAGCCGACGAAAATCGGTACATTGTGCCGATGTGTGATCCAGGCGTATGTGTGTATGCACATTCATATGTACATATGTATATATCAGGGAGAATCAAAAACTGAAAAATAAATTGATGGCCAGTTTGATATTTAGTTTTAGCATACAGAAGAACTTATTATAGTCTTATTATGTATGATTTCACAATGATTTGAATCAATTGATTCACTCTGATTGACTCTCTTAGTCATTCGCCCTTATTCCAGTTGTCAACATCGACGTCACTTCAATACAATAACAAAAATTGGGGTTTGTCTGTCCAATGTCGGAAACACAGATATAAGGTCGAAAACAACTGACTGCTATTGACAGGCTCACTCTATTTTATAGACCTTAGGGAATAGGAATAATCCGTCAATAGCACAAAATTGTTCTCGAGAGCGAATAGACAAGTCCCAATTTTTTGGTATTGAATTGACGTGACGTCGATATACATATATAAGCAACTGGAATAAGGGTGATTATAGCGAATATCATTTACACGACACGTCTGCATGCTTCGAATTAAAGCTGCTTGTTACTTGTTTTGTTTGTTTGTTTGTTTATTTTATTTTAAAAGTTACTCTGTAATAATAAACAGAGAATTATTTGGCCGAAAGAAAAACGCCAACACCAATTATGGACAACCAATTGTCCCGTGATGAAAATAATATAAAAATATGAGTTAGTTCGATCCAAAAAAAAAGAAAGTTGATTGATGAAATAAAATTTTGTTGAAAATTAAATTTTGTTTTTTTTTTATAAATTACAGCCTGACGCCAATATATTTTACAAATTCAGTCAGAATGAAAATATCTTCGAAGTTGCCATTTTTGAAAAAATCTTCCAAGGAGATTGAGTTACAAATAGTAGGGAAATTCGCTTGTTACTTGTTTTATTAAATTATTCCATAATCTATGATATGAGAATCTAATAGTTAGATATAAATTCAGTATATTAAGCAGTTTCACCTGATTTAAAAGGTGGGAATGCTTCAGGACCACCAGCAAATGACAACACATATTTAACTCTTCCTTAATGCTTACCTTAAAAGATATTTCCCCTCTCATTTTGTAGTCTATTGATTTTATAGTATATTTTTTAACATTTTTCCGCATTTTGTTTAATTTTATTAGTTTTTGATTGTTTTTTTTTTGTAAGATTTTTCGTCCTTTTGTTTAATTTTATTTGTTTTGTTTTTGTTTTGTTTTTTCTTTAATCAAATGGTTTTTTTTGTTGGTTTCAAGCAAGGTACATTCACTTGGAAGTAGCGAAGACGCAGCTGAGTTATTTATGTAACAAATTAAATTTCGTCGGAAAGAAGGTGATTTGATACCAGTTGGTGTCAATTTGCAACTCTGCATATTCGCTTTGTATATTTGTTAGTGTAAAATTTCCTGCTGTCAGAAAATTTTCGAACGTTTTGCTTTGATTTGAGACCAGAGAAATTAACATCTGATCATCATCAGCTGCTGAATTGAGATCACCTGATATGTATTCGCTTTGGGTCAAGGTATATATCGTTGGTTGGTTTCTGGCTTGCGGCACAGTATATTCAAAATACATAAAGTATGCAGCAAACCAGAAACCAACCGACGATATGTATATTGATAGACCTTGACTTTGCAAGGTAAATTTTTGTGTGGAGTACAAGTCAAATTAATTTTAAAACATCAATAAAAATGTATCGAAGAAAAAAAACAAAAGCTTATTCACAGTGTGTTAGCATATTCTTATTCTAGGGATACGAGAAACATACTTTTTGGGTACGACAAATCGAAAGATAGGTAACTGGAGCCCCAATAAGATAATTTAGCAAAATACCCTCGTGGAAACATGGGTTAAGAAAAAAGGTAGAGCCGTGCGCTACGTGCTATGAATAAGGTAGGACCGTTCGCACCAATGTAGATGAAAACTGACTTACCAACTGCTTTAATAGAAACTTATATGTATTGATAAACTGTTTTATATATCAAAGATAGTTTTTTTATGAATAAGACCTTATGGGTTCAAGATAATGAAATATTTTACACCAACAAAAACCGCTGTTGCTTTTGTATATACTTATATAACAGTTTACAACACCCAATATCATTTGATATTTCATTTTAGATTGTTATCCATCCCTGATATATTTTGACAGTTGTTCAAGGCGCACTGTTTTTATTTATACTTTTTTCACAAAATTGGATTAAAATTGCAGAACTTTTTAATAAAATTTATTTTCATCGAAAACTATGGATATTGGAGAGCTGCTGTCTTTTAAAGTAAGATGTTTTATTTCTCAGTGTAATAAAATAGATTTAAAAAATATTAGAATTGCTTAGCCCGAATCAACACCAAAAAGACCGCATGAAGACGACGATGATTATGGTGGATCGCCGGAACATGCTTTAGATCACCAAGACCAAAAATCCCGACGTTTGAAACGTATAGCGCAGGCAAAAGAAGCAGCAGACTTTGTAAAACCGGAAGAACCATCATTAACAGGACTTCCTGCTTTTTTAATGGATCCTGAATTAACAGATGAAGAACGTTTGAATATTCTGCAATATGTTGAAAATGAAGAAGCCGAGGGTGATGTCTTAGATGAACTAGGATTAAAAAAGCTGCTATTAGTGTTTGAAAAGAAAAATTTAAAAAATCAGGAACTGAGAATTAAATATCCCGACAATCCAGTAAAATTCATGGACTCTGAGTTAGAGTTGCACAGTGTTATACAGGAATTAAAAGCAGTGGCTACTGTACCTGATTTATATCCACTTTTGGTAGAATTAAATGGCGTGCCTAGCTTATTAGAGTTATTAAATCATCCTAATACTGATATAGCTGTTGCAATTGTGGACTTGTTGCAAGAAGTTACAGATGTCGATATTTTGGGTAAGCTTTGTTGACTATATATGTAGCAATAAAATTTGAGCAATTTGTATATGTATATGTTTTCGGTACTAATATTAGGCGAAAGTAGTGAGGGTGCAGAAGTAATAATTGAAGCTTTGCGCAAACAACAAGTCACAGCTCTTTTGGTACAAAACTTAGAACGTCTCAATGAGCAGGTCAAAGAAGAGGCCGATGGTGTGCACAACACTTTGTCGATAATAGAGAACTTAACAGAGATCAATAGCGCAGTTGTGCGTGAAGCCGCTGAGCAGGGCTTATTAAGCTGGATTTTAAAAAGACTCAAACAGAAACCACCCTACGATGCTAATAAATTATATTGCAGCGAAATCTTGTCCATACTCATACAAACAAACAATGAAAATAAACTTATGCTGGGTGAAGTGGATGGTATTGATATTTTACTGCAGCAATTGGCTTTTTATAAGAAGCACGATCCATCCTCTACCGAGGAGCAGGAATATATGGAAAATCTCTTCAACTGTATGTGCTCTGCATTGATGGCCAAAGAAAATCGTGAACGATTTTTGAAAGGTGAAGGTCTACAACTGATGAATTTGATGCTTAGAGAGAAGAAAATGTCTCGAAATGGCTCTTTAAAAGTACTCGATCATGCGATGTCAGGACCGGATGGTCGCGATAATTGCAACAAATTTGTAGATATCTTAGGATTACGTACCATTTTTCCACTGTTTATGAAGACTCCAAAGAGAAGCAAACGCTTGCTATCAGCTGATGCACATGAGGAACATGTTTGTGCAGTAATTGCAAGCATGTTGAGAAACTGCAAGGGTGCCCAACGTCAAAGATTGTTGTCGAAATTCACCGAAAATGATCATGAAAAAGTTGATCGTTTGCTGGAGTTGCATTTAAAATATTTGGAAAAAGTGGAAGCTGTGGATAGGGAAATAGATAAACAACAAAAGGTTTGCTATATTTAATTGATATTTTCATATACATATGTGTATAGTATATGTTTTTAATATTTATGATTAGGATGAAGATGATGATGAAGAGGCAGAAAATAATTATATCAAACGTTTAACTGGCGGTCTATTTACTTTGCAAATGATTGACTACATTATTTTGGAAATAAGCTCTACAACTGAATCGATTAAACAGCGTGTTGTTCAAATATTAAATCTAAGAAGTGCGTCTATGAAAACCATACGAAATGTTATGCGGGAGTATGCTGGAAATTTGGGTGATGATGGCGACACTGATTGGAAGGAACAAGAGCAAACTCATATTTTATCGTTAGTTGATCGTTTTTAAATAAATGTTAATGAAATTATTGATATCCAAAATAATACAATTTAAAAGTATTCTTAAACAAATATTTTAGTGCGGATTCTCGATTTTTACATGCATACATATTTAGTTTTATCGGATGTAAACGATTTTAGATTTTTTGAATGAAGTAACGATTATGCTTTCAGTTGTGGAAGACTTACGAAAATTACACCAGTACGTTGATTTGCTTAATAGTGCGTTGGGACACACTATGGAAACGATTTGCCAATAGGAAGCATCATTGTTGCCACGTAAGCATATTCATTGCTAGATTTAGCATGCTCTTTCATAAAAAAGCATTCAACCTTATCACAAAACTGGTAATTTATAAAAATTATTAATTATTTATAAAACAGATTTGCACAAAATTTTTTTTATTAAGCCTTAATACTTTTTTACCTCCGACCAAAAAAAAGGGGTGTTTATAAGTTTGTAGTGTGTGTCTGTGTGTCCACGTACAGCCCAAACGGCTGGAATGATTTTGATTTAGTTTTTTCTATTTGAAAGGTGACTTGATCGAGAAGGTTCTTAACTATGTTTGAAGAAAATCGGTCCAGTCGCTTAGAAGATATCACATCTTTTCTGGATATATCGGGGGTTTTTTAAATTTTTGTTATTATAAATGAGGCTGTTAAAATCCAGCATTTTATTTTTGCTCCTATAGAACATTTTGGGAGATATTTTGGACCGATTTAGCATTCTCCTATCATGATTTTCTGGTAACACTGGTTGGCATGTATTTTATGTAATTGTTGCTATAACGCAGCTATTGTCAAATAGAAAAAGTTGCATGCATCAAATTTCATTGCGTAAATGCAATTTTTATGGGACGTTGTTCAAATCTCTGCTGTTTGAAAACACGCGACCTCGAAATAGAAAATAATTTTAATACTTATGGTTTTTCATTTTAAGCGACAAGAATGTTAAAAGTAACAAAAACTGAACAGTAAGTAAACTTTTTAGAAGAGCTTGTTACATGTTGTCTGATTCCAACTATCTGTTTCCAATTAGTGAGTTTCATTTGAATGATATGTCGTTGGTGTTTTCTTTTATTTGATTTCATTTTAATTTTGGCACATGCATGATGTTTCTTTTTTCTTTTTATTTCATTTTAAATTTGTAATCAACCTGCAAATAAATTGAGCTAAATATTTATAAATTTATATTTTAATAAAAATATTTCAATATAGCCAAAATATGGAGAATTTTTCGTAATAAATCGAAATTAAAATTCAAAATAACCCAAATTTCAAACAAGGTTTCAAAAGTTTAAATTGCAAGCATTACTTTTTGCTGTCCCTGGCAAAAAAAGAAAACAAATTAATTAGAAAGAAAAATCAACAACAAAATAAATATATTAACGTGGCTTTTTTATGCTTGAAATGTTGTGATTTTTTGTTTAAATTAAAACTTAAAATAGAGAAAATTAATATGAACATTTACTTAATGGTAATTTGAGAGCGAAAAGAAATTAATGTATTAAGAGAAGTAAATATGTATATAATTAAATAATAGTGTAAATATATAACTTAAAAGCAATCAATCAATACATACTAAAAAAGAAATAGAATAAAAAAGAAATTGAGAAATTAAAAAAAAATGTTGTTGAATGTTTTGCAAAACAATATAAAAATATAGACTTTTCGAAGTTCGAGTTATTATGGTAACAAACACATTTATTTACATTTAGATATTCAATTCAGTGCTGATATTTATAATAATCTTGTTTAATGCGTTTAAATCGTGCTGAATATTTCAATTTATAGTTTTCTTATTTAAGCTTTATAAGCTTAAATATCAATTAAATCGTATTTTTTTATTTGCAAAACACTAGGCTTATGAATTTGATGTAATTTTCTAAACTACAATTGAAAATGTATCGCTATATTAACAATTTTATGGTGTTTCTGAGTGTATGGTGAAGAATAACAGTATATAATTTTGATTTTTAAGCAAAATTGAAAGATAATGTGTGCAAAAATGTAATTAAAATATCTACTTGACGCTATCGGGTATTTCGAAGCTAACATCCATCTTCACTTCACGGGCCAATTCGACAATTTTAGACAAATGCACCGACAAATTGGCAGCCTCATCTAAATCGTGTCGGGGAATAATTCTCAATCCTGATTTTTTAATCAATTCACGAGCCTCGTTTACTTTGGTACCCTATAAGAAAATTAATTATTAAAAAAATTGTGTGAATATGCAATTCTTCGAATAATAAAATAAATCGCAACCACCCACCTGTAATCTAACTACAATTGGCATTTTCATATTTAAATCCTTTGCGGCAGCAATAATACCCTCGGCAATAACATCACAACGCATAATACCACCGAAAATGTTGACCAAAATGCACAACACTTTGGGATCAGAAGTGATAATTTTAAAAGCTTCTTTCACAGCTTGAGCAGTAGCACCACCACCAACATCCAAGAAATTGGCAGGTTCACCACCGTACAACTTGATTATATCCATAGTGGCCATGGCCAAGCCAGCACCATTGACCATACAACCAATAGTACCATCCAAAGCAATATAATTCAAATCGAATTTGGCAGCTTCAACTTCTTTTGGATCCTCTTGGGTCCAATCACGCAGACCGAACAACTCCTTTTGGCGGAACTCGCCATTGTCATCGAAACGGAATTTGGCATCGAGAGCAAAGACTGTGATATATTTATTTATTTATAAATATTAAGATTAATAATGAAAATAAGCTTTGAATTAAGCTTTAAGGTAAAAAAGTAATTAAAAAATTTAGCAAATGAAAGAAGTGAGCAAAACATTTACGAGTATGTACATATCGTCAACGTAAATCCAAAAGGCCGTAAGTACACTTTTTATTTTTTACAGGAGAAGCAAAAAACCTTATTAATTAAAGATTATTTATTTTCTAGGTGCCAAATTGAATAATGAATAAAATTTGTATTTTTGAACATATACCAGTAAAATTTTAAGGAAAGATATATTTTGGTTAATCACATCACAATCAATCAAAAAGTATATTTTGAATTTTTTGGTTGTTACGGCCTTTTGGATTTTAGTTAACGATATGTAGGTTGAATAGATATAAAGGAGAAGATACAAAGCAGCCACACGTTCAATAAATAGCTTTCAATTTCATCACATATACTGTTTGTCAAAATTCCTTGAAATTGATAGCTGTTGCACAAATTGATAGTCAATTTTATTTTTTAAATGCCACCGACGAAGAAACAACTCAAATGTGTAGCTTCAATCAATGCGTGCTGTGACCAGCCGTTCAAATTGAAAATTAAATTGCCATTTAAATGGATAGGTGAAATTGAAAGCAATCTAGTTTTGAATTTAAATAGTTTGAGTGTGTGAATAAAAAAATTGTGAGTGTATTGAAAATTTAATGGAATAGAAAAGCAAAAATTTAACGTGTGGGCCCAAGATAAGGAAAACATTTTATATAATTTTTATGTCTAATTTTATAGCCTTCACCAATGTAATAGAGATAGACATTGATATTCGATAGTCCATATCACTAAATTTTTCTTTTTTTTTGGTTTTAATGCAAAAGCAATTTCATAAAAATTGTTGCACAAATTTTTTTATTTATTAATATTTCAGCGCTATAGATGAGAGTTAAACTGAAAAAATTAACTAGTAGCCATAGCCATGAAATTATAATTTCAAACGTATGCTCAAAATGTTAAAAATTTTATTAATTTACACTGTGACTGGTATAATAAATATAATTTAGGCTTCATAGTTAATAATTATCAACCCTGTTCCGTAAATCGATTCGATTTGAAATCGCACGGTTTTAGAAAAAACTTACTCCGATAATAGAAACTTTTTTCAGATCTTGTTTATTTTTTCTATTATATAGAGCCTCAATTATCATATCTGATAGAAAATTATCGTATATGATTTTAAACACGTTTGCAGGGCCATTATTAATTTTGGAAATTGTACGATTTCAAATTGATTCGATTTACAGAACATGAGCAATAGTTTTAGGTTTTTCTAATTTCATTTGTATAGAAATCGCTCAAAAATCATGTCGTGCTCTTCATATAAATTTTCTAGAGATAATGCCTCTCTGTAAAGTGAAAAATACCAGCGTTGCCAGCTTTGAAATTTCAAAAAAAAAACTGAAATCGGGAAAAAAGCGCATAATTTAAATGAAAAACCACTAAATTTCAAATATTTTAATAGTATTAAAAAAGTAGAACATACATCAAGGTGTATCTAACTAGGTGGCAGCGTTACTTCAGCTGATAATTTTTTGCTCATGTGCTTTGTAGCTGAAGAATGTCAAAAACTTCGATTTTGTTTTGGTTTTAGTACAATTATTTTTATGCTTTTGACATTCTTCGGTTCTTTACATAGCTATGGTTGCCGTATTTTTATATAAAAAATCCTTACGCAGTCACCTGTATAATTACACCATGACATACATATAAAAAAATAATAACAAAAAAAAAAATCATTTCATAAGAAAATTTAAATTTTTATATGAAAACAAAGATTAGTAAAAATAAGGCTAGTGAAAAATATTTTAATATTTTTTTATAAAAAAAAAACTAAGTTTATAGCACACTAGATATATATATGTACATATATATCGCTCATTTACTTCAATAGTGTCATAACTCAAAAAACGCAATGTAAAACAATTCGGCGTTTCGTATTTTATCTGATGTAAAAACTTCATATAAATAGCTTTTGCTACCACCTCGTGAGAGAATATATATACTCGTATTTTTTTAAACTTTAAACGCGTTTTCTGCAAAACTTGTTTTTTTTATGGAGTTGTGACCCTATTGAAGTAAATGATAATTACGATACTTTAAACGACCTTATTTTCCTTATTTCTTCTTTATATTACAGAGTAATGTAATAGTGGGCTTTCAAGGTCTCGACAATGTTAGAATATTAGACAAGGAGATAAAAGAGAACAAACGATATACTTTGGAGAGTTTAAGAATTCAGCAAAGATTAAAAAGTGCAATAAACAGATAGGAAGACAAGCTCAATATAAACGCCAATTATTTGATAGCAATAACTTAATAATTTTGCTCCAACTGTGATATTAGGTTTACTTTTTCTACTGTGATATTTTTTAATTTTTAATTTAATTCAATTATTCTTGCATTTATTTAAATAATTTGTGTTTATAGTTTTTTAAAGATTTGACAATATTTTGGAAAATTTTAATGTAGAAAGTGATTATAAACTATATGTAAGTAAAATGATTAAACATTTATGTATGTATGTTTGTGTGTTTATTTATTTATTAAATCTATTATATTTACATATCGTTGCCAGATTAATAAAAATTATCCCTGAAGAAGCTGGAAAATACCAGCGAAACGTTGGATAAAATAATGTGATAATAGTTTTTATTTACATTAAAATACAATAAAGACCTTGAAAGCCCACTATTACATTACTCTGTAATATAAAGAAGTAAATGATAATTATTTATTTAAATAAAATAATTATTATTTATTTAAAAAAGCACTGAGCACTAATTTAAAATTTTTCGCATAGAAAAGTTCAAAAAGCACTTAAAACGGTCCGAAAAGCACTGAGTTGACAACGCTGGAAAATACTCATTAATCTCGCACTCAAAAACCGGCCCAATAAAACTTCAAAGAATACTTAAGTTAAATTTTCAAAATTACAGCATGAATTTAAATACACACATACATATAAGGTTAAAAAAATTTATCCATACAACAAAAATGAGGATTAATAAGCAATTACTACTCTAGATTTAATAAAAATTAAAATATGATATTGAAACACTCTACTTACAGCCTTTTTAAATGGTCATCACATAAATGGGGGAATTGAAATATGTATAAAGAAATGAAATGTGAATAAAGATATAAAAAAATTTTTGTTGATGAATAATTTTAAAACCAATTAACAACTACATAAGTGCCTTGTTTTATAAAGTGAAGTCATGCAAATTTCCAATACTTTATTGTAAAATGTGTTTCACATTATAAAACAAGTTTCTTTTTGATTAATTTTAGACGATAAGAACTCAAAAGATTTCAAGAAAATTTCTATGGACTTTTGAATACATAATACATTTACGGCCCTATGCATAATGAAAAACTAGCATGAAGTTAGCATAAGTGGCAAAATTGAAAATGGTCTTAACGAGTTTTGCCATACAATTTGACATTAAAAATCAACGCATGATGTAGTTTTAACCCACTTTTAAATCCTGGCGTGATTTTTAATATAAAATTGAAGGCAAAAATTGTTAAGACCATGTTTAATTCTGTTACTTATGCTAACTTAATTTTTTTTCTTCATTATACATAGGGCCGGGCCGTTCATTTCTAACAGATATCGTAAATAGGCGGTATTATAATTATTCAGCTCACTCATAGAACCCAATTTTTTCTTATGCTTAAAATGAATTGCATGGGTAAAGTTATGAAAATGAAATTCATAAATTGCAATTGGGGAAGCTTTACGAGAAAGGAAGTTTTCTTAAGATTTTCATGAGCCCAGCAATAATTAGAATTGGATTCCAGTTCCACTTTCGTGAAGAATTCTTTGAATAGTCTGTTTATGAGTGTAAATTATAAAAATACAAACGCCTAAAATTATTATATTCAACTGCTTAAATTTAAGGTTAATGTGATGAACAACGTTTTGTAATGTGATGTTCCATAACTTGTGAAGAATTATGACAAGTTTAGACAATATTCTGCCTAACTTATCAAGGCATTCTTAAATGAATTTATTCATTTCTACATTCAAAAAAACTCTCATGTAGTTATGAAACATTTTCAAATAATAGAGGAAAAACTCTTATTTACTTACAGCCATCAATGGCATCTTCAGCATAGGGATTGATTTCAATTAATAAGGCATCCTTTTCCAAGAACAATTTGTACATATTAAGCAGCATATTGACGGTATCATCGGCTTGTTTAGGGTCAGAGAGACCAACTTTTTGTACCACTTTGAGAGCTTGTTCTTTGGTCAAACCGGTTTTAATGTTGATTGGTTCATAGATAATGGCATCAGGATTTTCGGCAGCGACTTCTTCAATATTAACACCACCTTGGGAGGAAGCAATAACAACGGGCCCCTAAAATTGAAAATTACAACACATTTCTGACATATCCCAAAACGGCAAACAACTTACGTTGAACGATCTTTCCATCATGATCGAGAAATAGAATTCTCTTCTGGGGAATTTACGTTCTGCAACCATAACTTTCTTGCACAAACGTCCACCAGCACCAGTTTGTTTAGTAACCAAGAGCTGATTGATCATTTTGCCGGCAATATCTTCGGCTTCTTTGGGACTATGGTAAAGGTTTAAAGGTGGTATAAAAACTTTAATGGACAATTTCAAATACTTACTCATTAACTAAACGAACACCACCTTTTAAGCCATTTTTAAAGGCACCCTTACCACGTCCACCAGCCAGAACTTGGGCTTTCAACACCAAGTTGTTGGTATTTAATTTTTTGGCAATATCACCAGCTTCTTTGCCCGATGTAGCAACGCCGAATCTAAATGTCAAAGAATTCATCAGATTTAATTTTTGTTTGCAAGTTGTATATCGTTACCTTAATATAGAAAGGCCCTAACTAATTTTTTTTTGAGATTTTTGTTTATTTCGATAAAAGAACATCTAATCATTAGATGTTCTTCTATCGATTAGATTCTAATGTATCGAAATACGCAAAAATCCCAAATTCTTTCTATATTAAGGAAACGATATACTACGTTCAAGTTTTCGTTTCTTTTTACATTTTAAATCACAGTTTCAATGCTCCCCTGAGAGTTAAAAGGTTATTTATTATACTACAATATACGGTCTTCCAATAGAAACTTTCCGAACTTTGACAGTTCGTAGCGATAATATTGTTGCATTTACATCTGGCGAATTTGCTGTTATTTATTTAGTACACACTCGTATGCTTTGCCATTATCACGGACGGATATAGCGTGCAAATGATAAAATTGCTTTATCAAAATGGGTGTTCTGTTCGGGCAACGTTTCGCGAACTTCGTCCACTTTACGGTCGCGAGCTCTATAAGTCGATAATTACCAACTTCGTTTGGAATTGGAGGCGATATGGACCCCAACGGCATGTGGTTTCAATAGCATGGCTCTATGTGTCACACAGTTCATGCCGCATTGTGCACGAGCAATTTGAGAGCCTGATCATCTCACGTGGAGATGATGTGAACTGGTTGAGTTTTTTTTTTTTTTTTTTTTTGAAAGAATAAAAAATTTTGATGATATCTCACACAAACTTTGTTTTATTGCAATTTAATGAATGAAAGACTCTTTACAATTACATTTTTTTTTATCAAACTGTATTAATACAAAAGTGGCCTTATCATTACAACAACATGCATACAAAATTGTTGTATGATTATTTTTAGTTGAAAGTTAAATTTTATGCTATTTTATATGGAGTTTGACTGATGGGGTAACGTCAGCTAATGATCAGCTGTGCGGATGAGGCTTTCACTTGGTATTAATACACTGTTTTTTATATTGTAAAATTCCATAGGTTGTAAGAGATACTACATTCGAGCGAAAAAATGAAAGAGAGTACGAACGTATTATGTATTATGGAATCGTTGCCAAATCTCAGAAAATTCAACCATAAACGAGATTTCTTTTTCATTTCTTTTCCATGTATTAGGGTAGGAGGTATTTGATATAATTTTTTATTTTTTTTTAATGTAATCGGAATGGTTTTAAAATATTATGTGCGCGACTTTATGCATTTTTTCTTTTCTTTGGATTTATTAATTTATTTTTTAATATTGCAGGGTCAAAAACCAAAAGTAATGATACAATTGACAATCTTTATTTTTATTTAAAACAGATACAGCCGGTTTTGTTTAAATCAATTGCAGTGCATGCATAAATTAGTGGGTATTATACCTTTTTCGTTTTCTCAATAGTACTCAAAAGCATTAATTCGATATTTTTGAGTTTTAATTTTTATAAATAATTTAAGTTTTTATAAAGGTTTAATAAATATTTTTTTTAAATTACAAGTATTTCGTACACAACTGAATTTTTCCAGTAGTATTAAGTATTGAATAGTGGTGTAAATCGTCATTATTGCTTATGAATATACGTACATATGTATGTATATTTGTATGCACATATTTCATTATCATAGAAATGATAATTGCACTATCAAGTGCACTGATGTCCACTAATTTATTGCCTCAAGTCTTAGCATTCCGATTACTATTAAGTACACATAGTACGTATATACAAAATTATAACAACTACATTTGTCTGTATGTACTTGCACATATAAATATAAATTACATACATTCTTATGTATATACATATGTATGTACATATAATGAAGAACCGTATAAAAGTTCGAAATAAGCTCAATTAAATGCTCACAACCATCTGTAAGGCGAATGATTTTAATGTTTGTCTATTTTTATTTGCGAAATGTTCAAAGGTCTATTTTAATGTGGTTTTATTTATTTTATTTATTTTTTTACTAAACCAAATCATTTTTTGGCAATGTTTTGTATCAATTAACTGTATTAAATTGATTGTTTTGTTATTTTGTTTCAAATAAACAAAAAATTCAATATCAATTTCAAGGCATTCATACCTATTCATTAAGAGGAAAAGGTTTATATGTACTGCAAATAAAAGATATTAACCTCTCAATATTAATTTTATTCACATCTCATTTAATCATATAAATTTCAATGCACAATTAATAAAATTATATACCTATTGCAAAATATACATAGTTCATTGTGCCATCTTCAATCACCTGCACAGCCATACTACATATGTATATATGGAGATAAGAGTTGGGTTCGATACTCTCTTTGTAATAAGTACAATAAAATTAAAGAGTGTCAGTATCTAGTATCATACAAAAAATTCAGGGACACATTTGGAAAGATTTTACGATAACTCTATCGATGTAAGCGAGCAGTCGTATTGCATCTTTTTAAAATTAAATATAAAAACTTATATTTGCATATAAATAGATATGTTACGAGAGATATTCCCCTTATCGAAACTAGTTCACGTGAAAAGTGTTCGCTTTCGCCAATGTTTGCATTGCTGTTGTGTTAATATAGGTACTATTTTGTAATTTTGTTCACCATTTTTTCTCGATAAAGGTGATTTAAGATTTTATTAAAGGTTGGCAGACACCTCCCAACTGCTTCTTGAATTCTACTGCAAGTTAGATACTAGGTAAATATACCAATAGATGCCACAAAACTAAACTATTTACTAATAGTCCAGAGTATGACTTGAATGAATAACATTATTAGTAATTAATGTTGCGAACGTTGACATTATCAACCATATGTCAAGCTATCAAATTAGTACTTTGATTTTAACAATAATTAAAATAATTTTTGCTGGAGTATAATTGTGTAAATTCAACTACTCAACAGTCAAGTTCCTTTACTCTAATTTTTCTATATAACTTTTTAAAACAAATAAACAATTTTGTTTTTCAAATTTCAAAATAAAAAATATATTAAATAAAAACATTTTCAAACTCACTTTGGTGTTGCAATGCCTGCTCCATTGAGAAGTGAGTAGGAGACATGTTCTTGAACGTTTAAGTTACGTTTTTGTTGACACTGAGCTGCGACAGCTGAACCCAAAATCTGAAAGAATAATCAATATTAGTCTATTTCAAAATCAAATTCTTAAAAAATTAGTTTGAGGGTATATATTTTTTAATAAATTTTGATAAACAAAACTTCTTCCCATGCATACGTCCAAGGTTTAGCAAAATGCTGAATAGAAAGCAATCTGATAAAGCAAACAAATAAAAACAAAAAATCTTAAACCTATAAAGAATGAATACACTATGACGGCAGTATTTAAAAAAAACAAAAACAAGTCACGCGTTTAGCAGTTTAAAATGAATCATATGGCCAAAAGTCGATCCACAAAAACGTCATCAACAGACCAACAACATTTGGAATTACCGATCGAGTTGATAAGAATCATGAAACTTCTATGGGTGCAGGTACAAACCGATGACAAAATATTAAAAAACTCGAATAAAATTATCTTTCAGTATATTTTATTTCTGTGCAAGGTCCAATTACTACTGACCATCACCTTGATCAAAATATATAAAAAAACACACAACACCTTCACTTTTTTTACCAAGTAAAATCAACAAAAACAACATTTACAGTGCAATTTTCACGTCACCCCCTTATTCAATAAGCAATTTCCTAAGAATATATGATTAGAATGGCAACACACATTATGAATTCCATAAGAAAATTGTATTTTCTAGTTACGTCATATTAAATTTAATCATATCTATTAATTAAAATATGGTATTTTTCACTTTTATACACATTCTATTCTAAAATTTTTTCGCTTAAAATTAATTAACAATTGCAATTATATAAACGTTTCGACTAACTACATATAAATTTTTTACCTTTTGGCCAACTTTTTGATTAATAATTTCGGCTACAACACCGGAGCGTGCTATCAATGATGCCATTTTTGGTTTTGCTAAGATTCTGTTAAGAAATATTATTTAATATAAATTTAATTAACTAAAATTAAGCGTTTCTTATAACAATATATATTTAACTAATGATTGAAAAAGTTTATAGAACCTATTGTGCCTAATTTGTGCTTTCGTACCGTGAAAAAAAACCAAACGTCAAGAAGAAAGAATTTCGAATAACATCAAATGAAGTTAAACAATGCCATCTGATTTGATAAGCAGATGATGATATGGTAACTTTATTGTGATGCAGGTATGGAAATGTGAATGGCAATATAGTATGGCAGCTTTATAAATATACGTTATGTTAAATAGAGTTGCCGAGCGTCTAAAAATTTGAATGTGATATGGTATAAGTCAAGGCACAAGGCCTATTTATCAGGTCAATACAATCGTCCTGATGATATTCTGTGTTTTCGTGTTTAAGCTGTCAAAAGTTGTTTGTTAAGTTCATGTTTGTTTGTGTTTCTGAGAACTTAAACACAAAGTTGTTTTTTGTATTGCTGCGTTTTTGTAGAGTTGCATAGACCTAATAAATAGGCCTTGCCAAGGCACATTCATTTCCAGGTAATGTCAGGATTACAAAAACAATGAAAAAATACAACAATGAAAAAAATCAACATGGGGTTTAGTTTATCCAAACCTTCAAAAATAGAATTTGTTTAATAAAAATTATTCACATAAATTTGAAAATATTTTTCCACGGCAGCTACCACTAACAAAATTTGCAACGTTTAGCAATTTTCACAATTTTTTAATAGTTTTTTCCTATTTTTAAATTTGTTTTCACAGAATTTTTTAATTTAATATTTTTCATATCGAAATTTTTTAACATTTTCTTTAAATTTTCTCTTTCGTAACAAATTTTTGAAGTTTCGGATGAACTTTAATTTGAAAAACAAATAGCTCAGCTGCATTTGCGCTACTACTTTGTGAATGTGCCTTGGTATAAGCAATTCGACAATTAAAAATGTCACCTTGGAGAAAGACAGAAAGATATAGTACTCCTCACTCTGTCTTTCACACAGCTGAATTAAGACTTTGCAAAGTAAGCTTTGAGTGTCTAAAATGGGTATATAATAAGCATAAAACAAATATGACATCAGAAAAAGTTTACTACAACAAAGCAAACTTACTAATTATAATGTATGGGTTGCTAAGTGTTGGTTTTCAATTTATGTCACATATTATTTAAATGTTATGTAAGAAAATACAAAATTTGCAGAATTATAAAAAGTAATAAAACAAAAACAATAATGGCGCACGAAAACTAAACTATGTAGAAAGAAATTAGTCACCTGATTACTTTCACAGTCTTTATATTGATAGACTTTGCACATACATTTACTAGAGCTGTGCCAAATCGTTCATTCAAGTGACCGCTCATTTTCGTTCATTTTCTAAAAAAGAACGAGTTCGTTCATTTCGTTCATCCGCTCTTTTCAAGAAAAAGAACGAAGTGAAAACAAACAAGCAGTTGATTCCAAGGTGTATTTAATTACACCATGGTTGATTCTGTACATAAAAAGGGAAACATGCACAATGCATTTTGTTTTGAATTGAAAGTAAAGAAATGAGAAAAGATTAATATCGCCAAAAGAGCCACATACTTATACACAATAATGACAATGAAAATAAACTAAAATATCTAAACCAATTTTGCTAAGAAAACTATTAATACCTATGTTCTAAAAACTTAATAAATATGAATGGTAATTTAATTAATTTCATAATGGGCACAGTGTTACTAAAAGTATATAAAAAGTCAAATGAAAACAAGAATATGACAACAAATCTCACATGAACAAAGAAAAAGCCAAACAAAACAAAAAAAGAGCCAAGTGTGCCTGGTCGTTCATTTCGTTCAATTGTACCACAGTTTTGAGATTGTACTTTTTATCAGTACTGCTGAGCCAAAACAGCTCAGTAAAGTGACCGGCTCACTTCGTTCATTTCACTGATTCGTTCAATTGTACTCGTTCGTTCATGAACGACACAGCTCTAACATTTACAATATATTTATAAAGAATCATTCTAGTGGTTGGGTTATCATATTTCATATCACTTTTTCAAACTTTGTAAAAGTTTTTTGTGAAATTTTTTTTCTCAAATTTGCGTTATTAATAAATAGTTTATTCAATAATTCGTATTATATACATAAATACATACATATATACATATATACATATATATACATATACATATATATATATATATATATATATATATATATATATATATATATATATATATATATATATATATATATATATAGGTCCATTTTACTTCGCTTAGAGGATTTGCAAAGATTGACAACCTTTAATTGAAAACGAAATCTTTTCATCTGATATACATAGGTATTATCTAAAAATGGCGTAAAATTCACTAAATTTGCTAATCAAAAAACAACTTATTGTCATCACTGTCTTTTTGTTTTGAATGCATCTTGGAATGCATATAAAAAAAACAACAAAATGAACCGCTATATTTTTTACTACATACCAGAAAAGAATGCAAAAAGGAAGAGTAATATGAATTCCATTCAATTTACAAGCATCAATTGCATCGTTGATAAGTGCTCATCATTAAAGTATTCGATGTCTACAACGATTAAAACGAATTTAAACAGCAGCTCAAACGGTTGCACTCTAGCAGCGTTAAAAAAGCACATAAACACGTGTCTACAACGTTGGCGGCAAAAACATTCTGTGAAAAAGCGAGAACAATATCGGAACCAGCCAACAAATAAAAAAGAAAATTGTTATTGCCAATTTAAGAAAAACTCAAGCAGAAGGTTTTTCGAACAATCATCCAAGGAGTATTCCTTTGTCCAACGTACCACCATCTTTTGTAAGTCGTTCAATACCAAATTCCAAAAATTTATTACTTCGGGACAACGCATTGTCAAGAAAAATCCTACGACCGTTAACGATAGAGAGGGCCCTCGACAGTACGGTCGTAGAGTTGAAATTGTTGCCAAGTTGTTGTCCAGTACTCTTATAGCAAGGCGCTCATCGGTAACTACCGAAGAGAACGATAGATTTATCGAAAAGCAAATTAAAGTTGTCCAAACTTCTACTACCAATTCAACGTCGGATTTCTGCGAAAACAAAATGACTATAACGGATATATCGTTTATGGAGTTACGTGAAGAATACCCGGATCTGAATTCGGAAATACGTAGCATTTTAACAACACGTGCTCAGGAGGGTGCAACTATATCTCAAATCCGTGGTAAGCAAATATGTTTGGTTATAAGGTACTTGCCTAGAAAAATGTTTACTATACATTTTTTTTATTGTAATCATTACATACTACATTCTTATGTACCTACACATACGTGGGTATGTACATTCTTATGTGCACATGTACAGTGTCTGCCAAAACTAACTAAACAACTAGTACATTTTAGGTTTCTTCTCTATTTATTTTCAAGTTATGTTAATCTTTTATATTACGTTTACATATCGCACTAGTTCCTCTAAATTTTCAGTAGAATCAAATAAATGTTTTTAATTTTATAGGCTCTTACTTTAAAAACAGAAATAACGTGAAGACACATCACTCATTTACTCAAAGAACGTCATAACTCAAAAATTCCATTTTTTGATGCAGAATTAATCCTCGTGTCGTTCTTCATAAAAATTACATAAAAATATCTTTTTTAATCGACTCTTGAGAGAAAAACTAAAATTTCTTTTTCCATTTAGTTGTGTGTAAATTGAAAACTTCAAATTGGCAAACTGGTCATTTGAGTTATGACGTTGTTTGAGTAAATGAGCCATATATGTATGTATATTCTCAATTATTTATACCAAGATCAAAGAAAACTATTTGAAAACAAATATTGGCTGATCTTCATAAAGAATAAAACTTCACAAATTTTTTTTATATTTTCAGAGGACTATCGTAAATTAACTGGTTTAACATTTCCCATTTACGACGATGTTACCGAATTTCTTCTAACCATACCCCATGTTACAGCATATTGCACAGAAAAGGGTACTCGTATATTTAATATTCGGCCTATGGATAAAACAAAGCATATTCACGACATGGTCATGCATCAAAAACCTCCAGTAGAAGCCCCACAAAGAACTACGTCCAATAACTGGTACTACCGAGAGCGTTTACGCAATAACAATTATAATCCTCAAATTTGGCGCCAAAATGCTGTTCGCAAATTAACACCTGGTAATAGAAATTTTGATTTACAGCCCATGGATATTGAAGAATCAGATGCACCGGAAGAACTGATACCTACTACCGACAATAATTTATCGAGAAATGCCTCGGAGGGTTTCTTTGCCAATAATTGTTTTTATCAAGATAATTGCAATTATTTGTAAGTTGTAAAAAACCAATTTTATCCGCGTTTATTATTTTTTATGCCTTTTTTAGACTTAGTCGCATTTGCAATCAACAACAACAACTACATGAACTTCAACATTATAATGGTATTGAAAAGACTAAGCATGTACTAGCTAAGCCAGCTACAAATACTCCTGCTGATACTGGAACTATAACAACTTTGAATAATTTCAATGGCGATATACCGTCTTATAAGAATAACATTAATCATTTAAATAACTTATTTCAACTCCAGAATCAGCAGAGAACTCAACAGAACTTAAATAACATGAAAACTATAGATACCAGGCGTTCCTCCATCAACCCTTATAAGGCAGCAATGCCAACATCAAGTAGATCATCATCGCCCACTACCAAAAGTTGGTATACAAATGAATCGGGTTACATGGACAGTGATTATGACGCACATCTTTTGGACTTTTTACTCTTGGGTGATGATTTCTTTTTGTATATGGCCCGAATGGAATTGAGATGTAAATTTAAGAAAAGTAAGACATTATATTTCATTTTAGTTTAAACATAATAAATTTTACTTGCTTTAGAAAGGTTTATAAAATAGATTTACCTGCAAAAGTTGTCGTATAAATATTTTATAAAACAGTAATATTTTTTTTATAAGGCAACTAAACCGAAAGTGAAATTCTCCTATAAACTGTATTTACATCAAATCAGCGAAAACAGGGGTCTACTCTCTAATTCGAAACGAAAGCAAATGCTGTCGAATTGTAATATTAATAACATACAAATTCAGCCCAGCCGTGACCAAGGGAATATGGATTAATTTGTATATATGTGACCTTCTCCGAGAAAAGGGACATAGTGTGTAAAAAAACGGGTGTCATTTTATATTTTACATGCGTTTTTCTCAAAACTTTATTTTCACACACTAGGTCCCTTTTCTCGGAGAAGGTCAAATATACATAAATAGATCAAAGGCAATCAAATTTCAATACAAAATTTCTATAAAAAAATTTGTTTTGTAAACCTTTTGTAAACCTAAATTCTTTTTAATGAATGCGGCAGTAAATATGTATGTATACTGAAAGTATTTAACTTGAATTAATTCGCCTTATTCAGTTACTATTTGTCGACGTCAATTCAATGTCGAAAACAACTGATTGGTATTGACAGGCTCCTGCCAATGGCATAAAACTGTTCTCGAGAGCGATTAAACGATTAAACAAGAGAGAACTTTTTTGTTATTGTGTTGACGTGACGTCGACAGATAGTTACGGAATAAGGGGAATAATTTTGAGCAATTCAGTGGCGCTGATGTCAGATCATCAGAAAGTATACACATTTTTGAAAAAATTATAAATATTTTTATATCATATTTTAATTAAAAGTGTAATACAAAGTACTGCCGACCCTCCCCCCCCCCACCTTTCTTCGACTATTTACCAACAGATAGAATGTTCATTAAATTTTCGGCATGCAACGTTGACAGTATGAGAGAGAAGACACAAAAATAATAAAACAAAATAATAAGAAATATAATAAAAAAAATCTCTGCGTTGTTTCAGATCAACGAGTTTTACAATCCGGTCTCTGTGTATCGGGTCAAACAATTGGCGCTGCCATCAAACGTATAAACGCCCTGAGCGATCAACGTCGTTCTATTATATTAAACATTGGCTCTGTTGATATAATGAAGGGAAGACAACTAATTAAAATCGAACACGATTTTCGTGAATTATTAGTGACTATGCTGAAAAAAGGCATCAAACCGATATTAACAACATTAGCCCCGTTAGCGAACAGCAGTCATGACAGTGAAGTGAAAAGTATGGTGGAACGATTTAATAATTTCATTAAGAGAGAAGGACAAAAAAGGAAATTAATTGTGATTGATATATGGAGATGTTTGGTGAATGAAAAAGGACATGTATTTTTCGATTGCTATCAGAAGTAAGTACATACATACATATGTATATACATACATATATTTAATTAAATGAGGCTATCAGCGCAAAAGTGATTCTTTAATAATAATTATTTAATTGTTCTATTTAATTATTTGATTGCTCCATTAGAGTCTGAACACAATGTAACGATAATTTTTTGCGGTGCGGTTTTTCATACGATTTTGAATTAAAAAACCGCATTGCGGAACGGTATAAAATTAAAATTTATTTTATTTTCTCTGCGGACTTTCTTATTCTCTCAATTTTTGACTCCCTTTCTCTTTCTGATGTTGCCATAGTTTTTGAATAATTGGCGGTGTTCACAACATTTTTGTAAAGAAAAAAAAAAATGATTTTGAACTTCAAAAACTTTTGTCATAAAATATAAAAGTTTAAAAAATATATCAAATATATCTGCCAATGTATAAAATGTTAATAATTTCTTGTTTTTAGTTACTGCCATTACAAAATATTATATATGTACATATGCATATGTATACATGTTCCCGTCGTTCCTATAAGGAGCATAGGTCCTCCATTACAAAATATTAAACAAATAGTAAATTTTTTAGAAAATTTTATAAAAATGTATCCACAAAAAAATTAATAAAAATTTAAACAAACACTGACAAGTATTGCCGTAGCCGTCTTCCGTTGTATTATGTTTATTTTTCTCTCTCACGAGAAATCGCACCGCACCGCAAACATTGTGTTTAGACTCTTACTTTACAATTAATTATTATTATCATATCATGTATAAATTAACATATGTAATTTGCTCAACTCATCATGATTTGTCTAAATCATGTCGATAGAAACACACTCTTCTGGGGTGTTCTGTAAACCGCGCGTTTTGAAATCTTGTGATTTTCAAAATCGAAAACAGTGTTCTGCTGAACGGATGACTTAGTGCATTCAAAGTTAAGTTCGTATAAAATATATTAAACATGTAAAACACTAAAACCAATTAAAAAGCTGCAACAAGTCACCTTTTTAATTGAGCACTTTCCTGGAAATTAGGCGATATCAAAACGTGCGATTTACAGTACACCACTGATTTATTGTTTGTAATAGGGCCAATCGTATGTCTATAATAAAAAGTCAGTGTATTTTTCAGTGTGTCGCATAGTGTTATTTTTTTTTTAAAGTGGCCCATACAAAAATGTTATTCTATTTTTAAAATATGTTGTATAATTTTTTGTTAATTACAGCGAACCTCGAAATGTCACCGGCACCTTTGAACCATATCTATTTTGGAATAAAATTGGCCGCCAACGTGTGTTACAGTTAATTGAATCAAAATTGGAATATTAGCAAACATTCGTCTCGAAACTTTGCAAAGTAACTTATATGTGATAAAAAAGAAAATGAACACAATCCGGATTTTAAGCTGCTTTTACAAATTTAAAAAGATTATAGAAAAAAACGCTGTTTTTATATAAGTCTAAAATTTATAAGTAATGAAATTTTATATATCCAAATTAATATGTAGTATGTTCTTGTGTTACAAATATGTGTACGTCCCTTTATGTATTTTGCTCTTTATATGTTTTTTTTATATTGCATATATGTAAATGTAAGGAAAGATTTCATTTAGAGCTTAATTTTTGAAATAGCTTAATTTTATGTGATTTTCTTAAAAAAAATTTAGCTTTTTTTTAATATTTCATATAAAAAATTCAAGTTATATCAGAAAGTTATGCTCTAATTCAATGCTTAAGTATGTATAATCCCATAATTTCCTATAAATAATATGTAGTTGTTTAATTTATTTAAAATTAGCAAGTCTTTATTATTTGTCGTATATTATGAAAAACTAAAATTTAGTTAAGTTTTTAAGTCGTAGACTAGGTGAACTAAAAAGTTAGTATTATTTCTTAAAGAACGAAAAATTTCTTAAAATTTCCCTAAGATTTTTCACCTTGGCTTCTCTTAAAGAAAAATCTGGCAATTTTTAAGGATTTTTTCCTTTAAAAAAACAAAAAAAAAAACATTGCAGTGTTTTTGTATTGCCTCCTGAGTGTTGTGTGTGTCCCATGTCCTGTTGCTTGTCCCTCGTTTTGTGTCCTTGATCCTTGGTCGGAGCAAATTATACTTTTGTATATTGGTGCACAAATAAACAATTGAATATAAATTTGCTCTGAAGTCTGTTTATAGGTATTTTTTTTTCTGGAATAGATTTAGGTTTCAGGTGAATATTTGTTAACTGTATGCTTTAGTAAAATTTGGTTTAATTTTCAATTAAATCAATAAACCGCGGTTGATTTTCGATTAGAAGATTTTAAACTGAATTTTCTCTAGCATAAGTGTTAGTCTTTAATTATTAAATGTTTTAAGATTTAAGAATTGTATGTATGTATATTTGTAAAACATAACTACACTGCAAAAAATTGTTTGCTAAGACAATATTTTTCACTGTAGTTTTGTTAATGTTTTTTTTTTTTAAATTTAAGTTTATCTTTAAGTTTATAAAAAAAAAGTTTTCCTTACATTTATTTTATGTCTCAAAAAAATTGTACATTTATATATATATATATGTCTTGATTGTTCTAAGTCGTCTGTATGTTATTTATGTTTGTGTGATCCATAACAAGCTCTCAAAGTAAAATACAAAAAAAAGAAAAGAAAATACTATTTTTATTTGGAAGAAATCATTTAATTTCTATGGAAATCTATGCCAAACCGACCGACCACTTTTAATGCATTTCGTTTCTACAACCCTTACGTTTTCTTTTAGACGTTCTACCTCATAAAAAAAAACTCTCCAAGACAATATACAAATGGGGTGTAAAAAGATTCGCAAACAACGTTTTAGAAAATTATTTACATTTGTTTAGCAAATATTGAATGAGTGCTTGTTGCTTGGGTGGATAAATGGATTATTGAACGCGGCAATGTTTCTCAATGTTTAAACGTACATAATAATATACAAATTACAACTTGGGGGGCATGTCTGTTTTCCATGTGTGCAACTTAAATTTTGTGATGAACAGGAAATCCAGATTTTTATTTTACTAACTTTAGGAAACATAGCGTAAATTCTATTTATTTTGGCTCCTCATTAACTTTTCTTTTAGAACTAAAATATTTTCTTTTCTAAATAGCAGAAATTAACAGTTTGTTGAATGAAATACCAGGATGAAAATAAGAGAGTAAGCAATTACTAGTTACCTCGTAGGTATACTAAAAGTTTATTAAATTTTTTTTTATGAACACACTATTTTATATGCATGTAGTTTTCTTTAAATCATTGATAGCATTTACATGAATGGTTTTGTCCCTGCTGCATAAGTCATGCGACATTGTTTTTTGACGTTAGGTGGGTGCAGCGTTACCATTTGTCAAGTTTTCCCTTTTTTTTGGGAATTTTTTTGAGATGCCAACAAGTTTTTTGAAAATATAAAGTTTTTTCAAGGTTTTTTATAAATATGTCCATAATTGAACTTTTGCAGTATATTGAATTAAAATATTAAGTGATGTTTGCATGATGCAATAAAACGATCTTATATTTTCTCACTCCCTTATTACTGCATCAGTGTCTAAAGGGTCAGTTAGCTTAACCATTTTCATTACTTTTCACATAACAATATCGATCAGCTGTTTTCTTTTAAAATTGTCGTACTTTTGTAGAAAAAAAGTTTTTGTTTTGGAAAAAAGTTTTTTTTTTAAGATTTAGGAAGTTTTTTAAAAAATATATATGGTAACGCTGGGTGGGTGTACAGAAGCAGCCAGAGTGTACGAATTGAAAACAGATGTTATAAATTGACTCTTCTTCGCCTACATTATACCAAGGGGCATTAGAACAGGTACACCCCTATTGTCGTTCTCAACTCTCAGACAACCAAATTTTGAAAAAAACCCAATTATGTTTTAGTATTGTGCATCACAACAAATACATATTTGCTTGGCCATATTATGGCAGAAGACAACTACAACCTCAACCACATTATTTCAGTTGGGAATGACAATGCCAATGTTTAAGTTGGGTTGACACACAGAAAATCAAACTGTTGCCAAGTACACATCTGGCATTTCTTATGTTGTCATTTTGTGGTGTCATTTTCAAAATGTGTGTAACGCCGCTCCCATTATGTTTTTTTTTATATGGAAAGCAATGCCACACAACGAAAACTATCAGAACTAACAAACGTTGCTACCATTGCGATGTCACAAAATTGCGTAGTGTCTACTCCGCATAAAGCTTAAATTAGACTTGACATAGCCATAATGCCATAGCCATAACCAAACTAAAATTCAATTGGTTTCTATGGCGAGAGTCAGAGAGACTCGCCATAACTATCACCACAGAAACCAATTGAATTTTGGTTTGGTTATGGCTATGGCATTATGGCTATGTCACGTCTAATTTAAGCTTAAGTTGGGCTGCAGCAGGGATGGAAAATTTGGTAAAATTGACTAATTGACCTATTGACTAATTTAGCACTATTGAACATTTTACATTACATGATACAAATAACACACAAAAAAAAAAAAATTACTATAATTAACCAGTATCGAGCGCTGGTTGATGAATCCAAACAAAGGATGGAAAAGTTATACTAAGTCCCGGTTCATACACTTCAACTTTTGTTGAGCAACTCGTAAATCAGCTGTAAGAAAGACGGAGACGGAAATAGAAAGATCTATTTTTTTTTCATACAGCTCAATTACGAGTTGATCAACAAAAGTTGAAGTGTGTGTACCGGGACCAAATGTTACTCTGGTTTTAGACTGGGTCGTTTTTCTTACCCAACTTCTGATTTTACAATGATAAAGAAATATATATATACACAAAACGTATACACATCGTCACCTTAAATGTAAACGGACGTAAATACACAAAAACTCGAACTCGAGTTTTTGATTGATTATGGTTCATTTTATCAAACTACATGTCCACGCAAATATTTAGACCTCTGCGATAAAAAATGACGACTTTATTAAAGAAATTCAAAATGTAATTACGAATGCATCTATTTTTTATTGCGAATAACGTAACCAACATAAAAGATAAAGTATATATAAAAAGGAAATAAATGCTTAAAAACATGTATGTATAAGTATCCATACTACAAGTAAATTTCGAGGAAAATTTTCAAGAACACTTTATTATTATTGATTTTGAAACGTTTTATGTTTCTCCTGTAAAAAAATATAAAAAAAGTGTAGTTATGTCCGTTTGCATTTAATGCTAGGAACACAGCTGGGACGAACGACGAATTTTTCGGTGCGAATTTTCGTCATAAGAAATAAAACACATGTGTGCATATGAAAATGAACACAACACCGCCGTACAACGAAATTCGTCGTGCGTGACGAATTCTGAGATAGGTTTATTTCTAATTTGTACGCCGACGAACGACGAAAAAACAATTTTCTCTCTCTCACTCTCTGTCTTTGTACACACAACAACCAACTTTATCAAATATAAGAGAGGAATTCGCTGCGTAAATTCGTCGTTATTGTGCTTCACACGACGAATTTACGCAGCGAACTCATATCGACGAATTCGTCGAGGTGGACGAAATTCGTCGTTCGTCCCAATTGTGTTCCTAGCATAAGGTGATGATATATTACTTTCTCAACTCTTTCATACAAAATGAAAAGTTGAGCAACTAAAATTGCCGAGTCTAAAATCAGATTTACTTTATATTCAGATCTCAACAACTTCCCCAACAACAACCTTCTGAAATTAAACATTAATCTTAATAAAGAATTAACAGGATATTCAAAATACATTAAGTTTGCAGCAAACCAGAAACCAACCGCCGATTTTACCAATATGGCTTAAATACCAAGTGATTCATTATAATCGCTTCAAGTTTCTCTCTACATATAAATTTTGCACATTAATTAGACACTGCCATCTCTGGTTTTATTAGCTTCGTTGTATTTTCTTGTCAGTTCTTTCATAAATTTTGCAACAAGCAGACGTGCGTGGAAGACTGTTTGTGTTCGTGACATGTGAAATCGTTTAAAAATTAAGAAAATAATGAAAAAATTGTGTTGAAATCAAAATTTAAATGTTGTTTAACGAATCTGTAATATTTTTTCAACAAAACAAATCGTGCTATAGTGTTTAATCAATGAAAGCAAATGCTCATTAATCTGTTGTATGTATGTATTGTGGAGTAACTTAACGAATCTAACTTTGTGTTGCAGTATGTACGTTTCCCGCCAGTTTGTTATGTTCGTCAAAAAGCTTTTTTTGGGTGTTGTTAATCGTTGTTTTATTTTGTTAGTTTATGTGACAACCGGACGTGCGCAATTAGCTGAGGTATACTATTATCACTAGAAATGTTTGTGTGTGCAGGGTGACCGATGACATTTTTAAAAATGTGGCACAAAATAGGGGATTTTTTACCAAAAAGGGGCAACATTAAAAAAAAAAAACGAGACAAATACACTAATGGTGTTTTCTTTTCTGAGCAATATGCTGCATTTATGCTGCCTTTTACATTTCTTTGTGTTCTTTTCTGAAAAGTATGTATTATTTTAAAAATCAACGCATTCTTTTCTCATGATGTTGCCCTTAAAAAGAAGAAAAATGCTACATGTTCAACAGTCATTTTCATTAAAGGGGCATGAGTGCAGCATTATATTAACAGCTGTTTTTGTTATTGTCTATGAAAAAAATGAATCATTTTATAGTTCGTCATTGTTTTATGCCGAAACTTGTTGGAAAATTGTTCTTTTGTAAACGCAAAATATGCCACACTTCTTAAAAATCAGGTGAGCATTTAAAAATGTTGCCAAATTACATGTAACATATATGTTACACTTTTCTTTTAGAAAAGAAAACGCCATAAACTTCTTATTTTTAATGTATTATTATATAATTCACTTTATAAAAAGGGGGACAAAAAGTGGCAAGGCAGCCGAAAAAGTGGCAATTTGCCACTTTAGTCGGTCAAACGGTCACGCTGGGTGTGTGCAATATGCATACATACATATGTATGTATAATTTGTGGCCCACTAAGGGCTAATAAATCAGTTCAAGTTAATCTCTATTTTTGGTTTAAAATATGTTTAAACTAGCAAACCTATAAATCAATACAGTATTTAAACCATCTGTAAACCCATAAAATTGGCCGTTTAAGCTACCAATACGGGCTATATGGTTTTTTTTTACTTACAGACCATAATATGTTTTGCATTAAAGGAGCACTCAACTTTTTTCCAAGCCTCTACTTTTTCTTCAGATCTTTTTCAACTTGTTTTCTTACACTCTATTATTGTTTTATACTATTCTACTTCGCCAAGCATAAATATAATTCCTTTCTCAGTAAAATTTAGCGACCTTTAATTGAAATTTCTTAACTTTTTTGCCCTTTTGATTGTGCAAAGAATTTATAGCCTGCTGCAAAACAGCTGTCTTTTGACATTTATTCTAGTGCTGTCACAATATTATTTTTTAAACTACACATAATTCGCTGATTTACTCCTGTTGAGTTGAAACTGCATATAAATTTGAGTTTAGTTTAACTAAACCAGCGTTTAAACTTTGACTGATTTATTAGCCATAAAAATCTCATACACAAAATTATTCTTCCCGCTTATCCATTAACTAAAATAAATAATTCTAGAGTATTGTTCAGCTACAACCATAGACTCCGAGATTCCAGCAATTGAGACTTAAGGATCTTGTGCCGTTAATCGAATGGTAGAAATTCAGAAACATTAGTAAAGGAATATATTCATTATTTATTAAGATTAAATTATTTAAAATTTCTGACATTTAAATGAGCATTTATTTAAACGGAAATCTCCTTGAAAACTGAACTAAGAATTTTTTCTCTTTGATTGTTGTTTGTTTATTTTACAACAGCAGTTTATAACAAATTGCAACAATTACGAGTAGTAGCAATGGGTGTTAATATTTAGTAACTGCTGTTAAAATGTCATCCACACTGGCAGCGAAATTCTTCACTTTTATGTAAATCAAATTATCATAATTTGACTTTAATGCAGCCATTCTAAAAACACAAAACTCTTAGTAGTCATAGTTCCCAATTTTACATACAATTTGTACATAAACCAAATCAAATTAGTAATATAATATGAGTTTAATGTTTGTAATGCTATTGGTTTAACAAATTAAAATTATAATGATACTTTATTTCTGATTAAGAAAAAAAGCTAATTTTGAATATTGTGAAAGTATTCTAGCTTTTATGTATATTGATGGCCAAGGCGACTTTGACCCAAAGTATACATCCAATTATGACAAAATTGGACGACTTGAAGGCTATTACACTGTGCTAGTTAAAAAATGTGACTAGCGGGGGACCCATTTGTAAAACTAATTCGAGTACGCTGTATCCAGTGGTGCTAACCGTTTGTTTTTGGGTTAGCTCTTGTTTAAAAAATAGTTAAGATTGAAAATTGATTTGAAAGTAACTAAAAATCGCAAGTTTTTCAAGTTTTCTACCATTTGTTCAATTTTATATCGATAAAAGAACATATTACTGATATGTCCTAAAGAAATTTTTGGAAAAACAAATTGCAAACATTTTTTTTTAATTTCCGACATTAAAAAAATTTAAAGTTTTTTAAGACAAAAATTTAGAAAAAATAATTGTAAATTTTTTGTTTATGTACATGTTTGTGAGGCTTCATGAAAAATCGCCCAAAGCTTAAAATGAAAAATCCTCCAAAATTTTTTTCATGCTAATTTCAAGTAATTTTTCATATGAAAAATCACTCAAAATTTTTTAAAGATTTAAAAATAAAAGGGGGGAAATACACACGAAAAATCTGGCAATCATCAAACTGCGTAAGGATTTGTTATATAAAAATACGGCAACAATAGCTGTGTAAAGAACCGAAGAATGTCAAAAGCACAAAAATAATTGTACCAAAACCAAAACAAAACGAAGTTTTTGACTTTCGTTAGCTACAAAGCACATAGAGCAAAAAATTATCAGCTGAAGTAACGCTGCCACCTGTTTAAATACACCTTGATAGAATTTAGATACAAAAATACATATCTTTACCTTAATATAGAAAGGCCCTAATTCATTATTTTTTTTTTTTTTTTGAAATCGCAATTTTTGCTTTTTTCGATACATTAGATGTTCTTCTACCGAATTATACAAAAAACTCGAATTCAAATAAATAATGATTTAGAGCCTTTCTATATTAAGGTAACGATATGCATATGTAGTAAGTGTATTGCGTAAAATAATTGAAAGCTTCTGCGAAGCGGAGATTATTTGACCGCGCCGTGTCGGGAAACACTATAGTTGAGAAAATCCCTAGGACGGGCCGAAAGCCATGAGTGCAAAAAAACATAATTTAATTTAATATTTTTATTTTTTTTGACGTTTTTTAATTTTGAGCGATATTTAATTTTTTTTTTGATGATTTTTCATTGATTTTTAAAATAATTTTGAAAAGACCTTAAGCCGAAATAAAATATCATCATAATGGCCCTTATTACGAGTGTCATATTACGACTACGACGGTTTTGTACCAGACTAAAGAACATGGCAACACTTTTTCTTTAATCTAGTACAAAATCGTCGTAGTCGTAGTCGAAATACGACACTCGTAATTAAGCCCAATAATTTTTAATTTTGAAATTGTGGCCGGTTTTTAATTTTTTTTTTACTATTTTTGGGCGATTTTTCATTTAGCCGTTTTTTTCAATCGAATAGATGTTAATAAATGGTAGAAATGGCAAAAATTTTCTTTTTAGCCATAATTTTCAAAATAATTATGAATGGGTTCAGCGTACTCGAATTAGGTTTACCCACCTGGTCCCCGGCTAGTTACAAAAAAAGTTTCCAATTCGAGCACAGTTTTATTAATAAAATATCTTTTGATTGTAATCAATATTTTAAATTTATGGTTTAAAAATAATCGTATACAGCTTGGCTATGCATGGCTAGTGTAAACGCTTCATTTGTCAACAATTGTCGTTTTAAAATAGATGTGGCGTTTCCATTTGTATCTTAATTTATATGGGCTTCACTATTTCAAAGTTTTCTTTATTTTCCATTTACTTACATATTTTTCTTTTCATCTATGAACTTCTGTTAGAAACTCTAGTTCTTTTGAAATTAAGCTGCTGTGTGTGTGAAAGTATTTCGTTCTACTCGCGACTAACATGACAAATATTTGTATGTAGTCTATATGTATGCATGATGCACTTCTTTCTTTTCTATATTTTAAACTTAAACTGAAGTATGTTTATAAAATGCAGCAAAAAAGGAAATAAAGGGATAAAACTATAGTTATTATAATGATTATGCCTAGAGGTATTTATTTATTTATTTATGTATGTTGGGGAAGTTGACATATGAGGAATACATAGACAATTCCTAGAGCAAATATTGAAAAAAACCCATTAATTTTTAGGTTTCACATTTCGGTTAGCGTCGTAAACACTAAAGTTCTGAATGTGATTAACGGTGTTAATCACACTTGGGTCCAATACCATGATCCCTTTGTGGTACCTGTGTTGTGAAGAGAAGATAGTGAGAGAGGGTGATAGGGAAGCAGGGATAGTGATAGAGAAGACAGGTGGTGAAGAAAGAGATAGAGGAAAGCTTCATTCTTTTACAACTCTGCTTTTTTTTGCACGCTTATTTGTAGTGCTGCAGCGCCACTGGTGAATCAGGCATATTAAATTTTGAAGCTATGTTTAGTAGCAATTTTTTTTTTATTTTACTTCTCCGACGATTCCGCTACACAATAGCGCCGAAGGAGGGCGCTCTGATGTTACATTAGGATTAACATCAGCTGAAGCCGGTGTAGTTTTGGTGATCAATACCTTATGCCTGCTTCACTGGAACTTTTCCCACAACATACGAAGGATCACAAATAGTCATTAGAAATGTATGTTAGAAAGTATGAATCGGTTAAATCTGACTATCTTCTCGACTAGTGAATATCTCCAAAACGCGATATACCTTAAAGCTACATTTTCAAAAAACGTCAGAGAAATTCATGCTGTGCCAATATCATAGATTGATTTAAGAAAATATTTTGAATATCTTTACACAATTTGAAGGAAAATCCCAGGAGATTACTAGCTAAGGTTCAGAGATGTGCCTCGATGGCATTACACAGCTGCTCATAGTAGCACACCTCAGGCTGCCTTGGACGTCATTCTTCATCTACTTTCTGGTAGGAACGGCGACTAGAAGTCTCCTTAGGCTCGTACAAATAGGTTTGGCGAGGACAGGAATAACAGGTCACACATCAATCTTAAATGATATTATTTTTAGTAAACCCCTGAGTTTACGGACTATAAGGTCGCTGAAATCGATTTTAGTAGAACACCCTCAGTGGTAATTCCGGATAGGGACTATTGGGTCAAATCCGATAAGCTATATGTATATAATAAGCTATATGTATAGTATATGTATATATTCTTTACAGACTGATCAAAAATGAGGGAAGGCACAGGGGCTGGTGTCTATATTTTGGAAACGAGCATTCGTAGTTCTTTCAGACTGCCGAATGGATGCAGCGTTTTCCAGGCTGAGATCTTGGCGATCCTGGACACAGCAGTGTTGAGGGAAACAAAATTGCGGATGAGCTGGCAAGAATAGGGTCGGCATTAGATAAGGGAATGTCAGACAAATCGGTGAAATTACCGATAGGTCATTACTATAGGGAACTCACCAATTGGGTAGAAAGCAGGACCAACAGTTCATGCCGAAGTAGGGAGGATTGTAGGGGCTCGAGGGGTATGTGGCCATAACTGGACTCAGGGAAATCCAAACTGCTACTGGACGGGAATAGGAAGGTGATGCGAATCGTGATAGGTGCGTTGACAGGTCACTGCTCGGTCAGAGCAAGAACTAGCATTTGGGAAACTGGCACTACAGATTTTTGTAGGATGTGCGGGGATGAAGAGGAACCAGAAACCATTGAAAATATTACCTGTCACTGCCCAAAGCTGCAACGTCATAGGCTTAGATGGCTGGCTGAGCAGACGTTTCCATGAAAACATTACTGATATCGGGAAGTGTAAACTGGAGGACATCAGGAGCTTCATGACGAATAATAGGGTCACTTCTGGTTACAAATGGGGTGGGGGTATAAATATTCCTTTTTTTTACGCAACAGAAGGGAATCACATTAGACCGAATTGGGTTTCCGAGTGGGGGTGCGGTATAGCACCATCCTTCCTAACCTAACCTCTTACGCAATTTTGGATTATTTTTTTAAGAACGCTTATATATTTTTTATAATTTTGGACTTTAGTGCTTGATTTTTTCCCCATATGGAGCCATTTTCTGCGATGCATTTTCAAAATTTTGTGACGATTTAAATAATTTCGTTTGTTTTAGTTTTTTGTTTACAACAAATCTAAAAGCATATTTCAAAAAAATTTTCCATTTTAAATGGTTTTGTTAGTTTTAGTTTTTTGTTTACAATAAATCTTTAAAGAATATATCAGCAATTTTTGTTGGTAAAATTTTCAACATCCATAGTGCATGTAATATTTTTTTTTTAAATACTCGTACATACACGTGCATACATTTGTTCCGTTGTTAAAAGTAATGGGTTGCGATTACATAAATAAATATTTCAACAATATTTGGGATACTTAGTTTATTTTATTCTACAATGTAGAATCTACATATTGTATGTATGTCATGTATTTGATATTTTCATCGAGATTATTAGTGAATGTGTTATTGTAGTCATCCTTCCCTCATCATGCGATTATGATGAGCTGTAACTCTTTAAGCAACTTTAATTACAAATCACGTCTATGTCTTCTATTTCCTTCTAAGTATGTTTTATACAATGTATATAATTATAAATAGTTACAACTTTTGGACTAAAAAAAAAGTCTCATGTTTTACTACACTATCTCTCTCATCTCCCATCTAACTTGGGGATGGATCAGCTCCATATTTAAATGGACTAAAAACAGTTGCTGTTAGGCTTGAAGATTGCATGCATGTCATGTGTTAAAGAAACTCATAAAATAACTTTTTAAAGAATTAGCAAAAGTGGAAGAATTACGCCTTAACTGTTGCACTCAGCTTCTTTTTTCCCCAGTTTGTGCTGCATGCAGTTTAAGGTGTTTGTGCACTTAAATTGTTCATTTTAAAGATATGACTGACTGGATGGAGTTGTTTCAAAGATTTTACTCCACAGTTCTATTAACTTATCACGCATTAAGTATGAAATAGAAAACAGAATGAAATGCTAAATCTTATACATATGTACATACATATGTACTAGGTATTTACACATGTATGTACATGTTTGTTATGTGGGTTCCCTGCTTGGCAGGGCTTAAGATTTCACAAATTTTTCGATTTGAGATAAAGGGTGGCTTTTAATGAGATGATTTCTTATTCGCAATATACATATGTACATATGTAAACAAGTAAGTTAGCCACCCTTATTATTACAGAGTTTTGGAACAGAATTTAAATGTTTCATCAAGACTTTCATTACCACCAGTCTTTATTCATTTCTTTGAAGTACAAACAATAGCCTATTTTGGTAGAAAATCAATATACATACATACATACATACATACAAAAATATATGTATGTATGTACTCGTACTATATGTATATGGGCATTTCCAAAGAAAAGTCCACCTTTTGTCACGTTACTTATACAAGCAATTAAGCTTTTATTTTATAGCTATGCTGTTAAATTTTTTTCTATCTTTTACCAAATGTAGAACGAATTACATTCTATACCAACATGCAAAAAAGTATATAAAATATAAGTTTTCCTTTGAAAAATAGGCACCGCCAACAAGAAACATAATGTGACAAAAAGTGGAATTTTCTGTGGAAATGCCCATGTAAGTATGTACATATATATGTATGTGTATATGTATGTATATACATATGTACATATAGTTACATATGTATGTATATGAATATGTACACACGTATTAAAGAAGCTTTTGAATGAAATATTTGTTAAGAAATAAAAGAGGGATTTAAAAAACTTATGATATTGGAAATAATGTTATTACTTTATTTTGTTTCAATTTAGTAAGTATGTACATATGTACTCGTATTAGTTGGAAAAAATCATCAAGTTCAATATGCAGTCCAATTTCTATAACTTGAATCGCCATTATCCCAAAAAGAAACTTCGACTTACGGAGACTTCGATAACATGGTGTGTATGTTATCTATTTTGTTTTTATTAAAACAGAAGAGTTAATATTTTAATTTATTTGGGCTAACCAGTAATTGTAAAAATTAACTAAAATTGCTTTCACACCAATGCAACAATATCGATCAGTTGTTTCCTACCGTTGCAGTTACATTCCATTACAGTCGGCTAACTGACTGAGCCTTAACGGCCAACTTTTGTAAAACGAAAACTTTAAGCATTGACAAATTTTGTTCGTATATAATATGTATGCAAGTTGATTTTGTAATTTATATTTTTCCATATAAAATTTGTCAACGCTTAACGTTTTCGTTTTACAAAATTTGGCCCTTAATAGGTTCGCTCAAAAGCTTATTCCTACACAGGGATGGAAAAGTTGGTACAATTGTAAAATTTTTAGAACTATTTGAATGCCAAAAGTACCGTAGCACCCCAACCCACCAATTTAGCACTATTGAATTTTTTTTCTTCTATTATATTGCATTTCAAAAATAGCATTAAAAAAATATTGAATCTATTAATAACCAGTTTCGAGTGCTGGTTAAAAAAACGACAATATTTTATGTACATACGTGTCTTTTGCTAGAAGGTACCTATTAGAAATGAACAATTAATCAAATGAAGCGATGTTTTCTGATGTTTCAAGAATTTCTAGAGGAATGCTATATATTCCAAATTCATCTGCAAATGTTTAAAGTGTAGGTATTTTGGTAGCAAGGAGACAAAAGACTAGACCATTTGCATCGACTGTCTTTTATTGAATCAAAACAAAGGATTTAAAAGTATATCCTAAATGTTACTTTTATGTTCAGATCTCAGGAACTAATAGTCTTTTTTGTATCTTTTGACATTAAATAATAATATTAATTAATAGTAGTAATGAATAATATTATAATAATTGAACTTCTAAGTGCCTTTTTATTAATTGTTAAGCTTTTGCACATATGCTATGCATAAGTTTTTAGTTAATTAAAAAAAGTATCAAAAATATAAAAATTAAGAATTTAGTACAGTCGTACTGAAAAAAGTACAATTTTACGTGAAAATTAGTACAATTTGTAAATCTGATTTCGCATCCCTGTTCCTATGTACATGTTCCATTCAAACTTGATACACACTCCAACTTCAACATGTCCAAAATGCATTGTATCAAAAACAACAACTAAATATGGCTACATTTATCTATCATACCCAGCATCGAACCAAAATAATTTTATATGAAAGCCAATGTCGTCGGTTGATTTCTGGCTTGCTGCACAGAATATTCAAAATACATTATGTGTGCAGCAAACCAGAAACTAACTGACGATGTGTGGAATATGGCAGCACCGTGCACTTAATAAGGTTTATGATGTATGTGTACATGTGTGTGTGCATTACTAAAATAAACAATTGTTTTTGTTTTCCTACTTGTTGTTTTGTTTTAGTTTCTTTGCACTGGCTTTTGTTTTTAATTTTTGCCGTTGTTTGCTTTATGCTTTAAGTGTTGCCGTGTGTATATTAAAAAAAATGACGAGTTTATCCACTTTTACAGTTTCTGTAATAAAATAAATACTCGTCAAAAAAGCCTTTATCTCTAAATTTACGGTGACACTTGGCAAACATTTGCCCAGAAAAGCGTAACCACTAAATACTAATGAACGTATTAATTAAGTTTGGTTGGTTGGTTGATTCTTACAAATTGATTGTTATTCAATTATTTGATTGTTATTTTTCATTGATGTTTTTTCAAAATGTACATAATTTTTTTTGTATCAGACGACTTCCTTCCTACTTTTTTAAACTTTACGGATATATAATAAAAGTAAGCAATTGGCAGCACTGTTTTGCTATTTCACTTCACTACAGCGTTGCCGTTGTGACACTAAAGTGTCACTTTTGACCCTTTTTCGTGCCAATGACACTTTTGTATGACCTTAACAAAACGTATGCCGTAAGGCAATCATATGCTCAAAAATTGGACGAAGCAGAACTGATGGTCCAGTTGGCGATATTCGTTTCGATGGTGTCTATTAGGGATGTAACGAATACCAGTTTAGCGAATGCGAATGCGAAAACGAATAATACATTTTAATTTTTGCGAAAGCGAATGCGAATGCAAATATTACAATACGTTAAAAACATCACATGAAAATAAATTTGTTTAAGAACATGAAGTTGTGTTGTATAGATAGATCCACTTGAGTCTTGAATTCAGCAAATATTTATTCAAAATTGTTAAACTGAAAGATATATGAAATCATATTAAAATAAGTATAGATAATAATTAAAAATAAATTTACAAAATGTAAGGCAATCAACCCATTCGTACTTTGGCCTTAAGACCTTGTACTAAGTTCAACATTTCCTGTAAAATGCTACCAAAATACATATCATGAAAAAAATTTGAAGAAGTAGTGCTCTGTTCATCTTGAGAAAAACATGAAATATATCTTCAACATTTTAAGTTTTCATGCGAAATAATATGAGTATCACTTGTTTCGCAAAAAAATTACAACAAAGAAGGATTAGTTAATATTTTTGCATTTAAAATTTTTTGTACGAAGTAATGAATGGTGCTTACCATTTTTAACAGAATAGTCTTAAGTAGAAAATATTTTCGCGCAAATCAAACACTGCCTTTTCTTTTTCAAAAACTGGAAAATGTTTCCAATATATATGTCTTTAGTATTCGCTTTAAATATTCGCATACATTTTAGCGAATGCAAATAGCAAAAGTAAGCGAATTATTTGCGAATACGAAAGCGAAAGCGAATGCGAACATTCGTTACATCCCTTGTGTCTATCATTTTACTGTTTTGGTCGAAAGAAAAGCCAATAAATAGTGAAAATATTGCCAAAAATCTGACACCCAGAGAGAGGGTTAACATATTGATTTATAATTAAAGTATGTTAATTAATTTTATTTTAGTTTAATGTATTTAGTTAGTTGTTAAAATTTGTGTTTGTTTTTTTTTATCGAAATAAATGTTATTTTCTTTTTTTTGTTCACAAAAAACTTGACCCTATTTTACTTTAAAAGACCCTTTTTTGAAATATATTTTTCTCTATGATACCTACTTTTTCGAAATTTTCAACGGCAACCCTGCTTCACTAACACTGCATTAAAAAGAAATACTAAATAGAGACAGACTGGTTGTTTGCTAATTATTGTGTTGCTGTATGACGAGTTCGTTGTATTTTATTTTGTTGTAGACGAGGGGCTCGTGATAATGTTTTGCTTAAGAGCCGGTTTAGTCTTAACGTAGATTTCAAACATTGTAGATACGAGGTACTAACTGTGCGGCGTGTTCTGAGTTTTGTAAACGCAATTTACTACATTGTATTTATTTTACTACTTTTAATAACTATTACGACTGTTCTTTTAGTTTTTGTGGCATTTTTTTTTTGTATTCACAAAGACAGTCTTGTTGAAAGCGCGTCGATTTATGAAGTTGAAGAAAAAAAAACAAACGCCATTACAAAGTATGGTCATTAAATCATAGTGAAAAAAATATGTATGTATGTATATATGTGTGTGTGTACATAGATACATATGTATGCAAATAACAACAAAACACAAACAAAGGTTTTGTCAATCTTTTTTATTTACTACATTTAAATTTTGTTAATTTAGCAAAATTTTGGCAGGAAATACATAAGTATAAAAAGAAGAAGAGTTTTAAGGAAAATAAAAGTAATCAATGAAATAAAATCTAAATGGAAATTAATTGGGCAAAATTTTAAAGTGAATTTGCATTAAAAAAGTGAATAAATTCAATATGAAATAAAATTCAAAAGGAAATTAAAAGATATTAATTAAATAGGTGTATTTTAGAAGAAAAAATAATTTTTTTTTTTGAAAAATGAGCGAAACTCTTACAAATTCAATGAATATGTCGCGCGACGAAGAGGAAGAGGAGGTGCGCACCCTGTTAGAACGTCACCAGGAACGCATACGACTCGATTTGGCCAATACCGAATTACTAGCGGTTTTAGTTAAAAACTCGGTCCTAACGCAATCAGAAGAGGATCTGCTTTTAAAGCCGCACACGGCTAATGCTCCAACATCATCGGCTCCCTCCAGTGTGAGCTTAACAAAACGTAAATTAAGTGCCGTTATTAGTAATGCTAGCGGTACTAGCAGTAGCGCGGGCAGCACCACAAGTGCCACAATTGCAAATAATAGTGTAAACACTTCGCGCAGTGCCAGTGTCGTGGGTGATGATAATCCACACAGTGATAATCGGTCCATTACACCTTCTGTAATCAATCAACAACAGAATTCGGATAATTTATGTGATTTATATGGTACGAAAGATGAGGAGCTGAATCATCATATTTTGAACGATGCCGATCTTATACGTTTGCAATGTGCCAATTTGATTGAAATCATTGCCAAAAGCGGTTTCGAAAAATTCAAACAATTCTGTTATGCCATCGAGAATGAGTGTCCCCAATTGATTGAGGATTTAATAAATGATCGTCTAAAAGCTGGTAAGTAATTTATGTTGATTTTAATTTGATTTGTGATTGGCAGTGGTTGGTTGTTGTACATAACAAGTTTCAAGAACTCGTGTTTCTTATTTTTTTTTCTTCCATAATTAGAGCTACAAAATGGAAATAGTTACTTTTGGTTACTTATGTAAGTCGTTTGTAAAAGTTTTTTTCAATGAGTAAAATTTATTTGTGTATTTATATTTTAAAGTTAATTTAAATCACTTGTTTTCAAATAGTTACAAACTGGGTAAAGAAAAATATTTATTCAAGAACAAGCTAATTTTTGGCCTTGGAAATTACAAGTGTTCACATTTTTGCGAATAAATGCGTTTGGTAAAACATCTCAAAACTAGAAAGATTCTATTTTATAGAAAATTTAATAAAATAATGGAGAATTTTACAAGTATCCCATACTATAGAAATCTTGTCACAGATAGTCATCTCTTTAAAAAAAAAGATTTTGGGCTATTTCTGAAATTAATTAAATTGAAAGTCATATTTTACGCAAAATTTCTGCGGAAGATTAGTAGTCAAAACATTGGAAAAAAATTAAGATTTCAATGAAATAATCAAATTATTGTTACGGTAGAATTTTAAGTTATTACGTTCTTTGAGTAAATGAGCGATATGTACATACTTTAGAAAAGTGTGAATGAAGGGGGCACCTAATATTCGCTGACTGCCAACTTATTTATCATTATTGTTACTAAAGCTCATTCTTGTTCTCATGTTTTGATTTCGTTGCAATTGTAATTCCGCTGCTGTTTTTAATTTTCAAATATCTTTAGTTTTTTTTCATGACTTGCAGTGTTATATAAATTATAATTAAATTTTTTTATGGTGTATGCGAGAGCGCGCGCAGCTTTATCGACTAATAGAGTCTTAATTTAATTGATCTGGTTTCTATTTCTTATTGCAAAATGATCAAAGTTTAAGAGTAGGAAATCGTGTCAGACAGACCGAAAGACCGACAGACTGTTTCGAATAAATAATGAGAGATAATGGTACAACCGGTTTAGGTTGATTTTTGTAATTGGAGTTTTAATAATTTTTGTTATAAGATTTCTAATTTTTGACTACTTCCACATACACTGAGTGTGTGAATAGCATTCAAATAGATTTAGAAAACGTTGTGTCTGTGAACCGATTCAAAAAGTGAAATGTTGGGGGTTACTAAAAAAAACTCGTCACTTCAAATTAGGTAAATATAAATATAATGGCAAAAGACGTCCACATTATAAGAGAGGACTCAGTGGGACAGAATTAAAGTTTGTATTTCAGAAGCACATATCTCTCATTTAATTCAATAACGTCATAACTCCAAAAAAAATTTTTTTTCTTTATAATAAAAAAATACACTTCATACCGTAATTCAATTTGTGTAAAAAATTCGCACAAATAAATATCGTGTATATTAAATTTTGGAGACAAAAATAATATATTACTTTTCCATTAAGTTGAGTTCAAATTGAAAACTTTAACCCCCTGTTTCCGCAACATGGACGGTCGACTTGAGTAGAAAATTCATTTGAAAAGCACTAATTTGTTTGAGTAATTTTCATACGAACTTTCTAGACGAGTCGTCTACCTGACATGTGCAAACAGAGTCTAAATTAACATGGCAAGACTGTTGTAAATTTAGAGATGGTAAAATTGAGCTTTCTTTACAAAAAAAGCTTTAAGCTAATTGAATACGATGAATCAAAATAAATACGATAAAATAAAATAAAAGCAAAGATCTACATCAACTGACACCACAAATAGTGGACCAAACACAAGACAACGCTGATGATGAAGGTGTAGTGGCGGCTTTCGAAAACAGCTAGTTGTTCCGTTCTACTAAGTGTTTTTCAGAATATTTACAATTAACTATGGTGTTATTTGTTCATTAATAATTATCACATATAATTTGGCTAACAAAGTCCTAGTCAACACTAAGCAAGTCGTATTGCTAAGCTGATTAGTTTGAAGGAGAGAGAGAGAGAGACAGAGGGGGACCGGAAACGTTTCTTTTCCTAAAAAACTAATCAGTTTAAAAATAAGACTTGCTTAGTGTAAATAAGGACAAAGCGATACGAACTTTATCCTGATCAAGTTATAAATATACTCGTAGTCTAAATTAGTTTTCTGTAAAACAAGATATTTTGAGTTATGACGTTGTTCAAGTAACAGAGCGGTAAAATCGAGCAAAATAACACTTCCCATAGTCTTAATGAGGTAACACTGAAATTAATTTCTACAATTGCTTACAAGCGGTACCAAAAATTCTTAAAGTGGGATATTATATTTGCTGCTAGACAGTCAAACAAAACATAACAATATTTATGTTAGTATTACAGAACTAATCGTCATAAAACATAAAGAGCGTTTTGTAGAAATTTGAATTAAACATCTTGTATACTAAACTCTTGAAAGAAAAGTTATATGTTACTTTACCATGAAATTATTGGTAAGTTCAAAGCTTTAAACTTTTCAAAAAACTCCCAAGTCTAGACAACTTCTGCTTCTTCATCTTCGTGTTGAAGAGCTGGGGAAACTGTTACGTATTGTTCCACGATGTCGACAAAAAACGTTCGATCGATTACTTGTATTGAAAACAAAAACAAATTTTCTTATTTTGTTTTCGTTTTAAATACAAGTTGCAGATCGAACGTGTTTTGTCGACATCGTGGAATGGGCCGTTAAGCAAATACTCTGGCACTGCCCTGCTCTTGCTGATAAAGATCATTTCTCGTGACACAACTATAGCAGGGGGTCTACTCTGTAATTTGAAACGAAAGCAAATTCTTTCGAATTGTAATATTAATAACATACAAATTCGAAAGCTTTTTCTTTCCTTTCGAAATACAGAGTAAAAATTTCATATAAATACCCTGAAGGAAACGTGGGGTTAAGTGTCCCCAAGCCACTACCTTTGTCGACTATTTTGGTGACATTGTCAACGGAGCGTCTATTATGATTCTTCTTAATGTCTTATTTATTTGTTGAAAATAAAAGTGACGTCAAGCAAAGTTTAAAAGTTTATCAAAATTAGTTTAAGAAATCAAATCAAACGATTAATTCAAACGTATTGAACAATAATTAAAAAAACTACACAAAAAGAATATACAATTTTTTTTTTGAAAATTAAAAAATTTTAAGTAAAGGTGCCAATTGTGGAAATTCTTTTTTGACCCTATGGAAGAGTTTGTGCCATCAGTTAAAGATTTGTCACACTTTCAGGTCCATACGTAAGTGTTTGATTTTGCTAATTCAGTGAAACATAAAACTTTTGATTTACATATGTGACGCGCAAAATAGAAAGGGACCTAAGGGTAAAAACCGGTTTTGTTCAGGAGAGCCATTTTAAAGATTTAAATACGTGTATCTTTGGTGTAGCATCACTGAGCGTGTTGGTATTGGTCTCATTTGAAAGCGACACATGACGGCAGGAACGTGTTGGTCAACCTTGAAAACGCGCGTAGGTCGTCCCTACCTCTTATTTTGTGTAGTTGGTTTTTACTGTTTTCTACCTAGCGCGCTGTTTCCATGAGTTTGATACCAATTTTGCTCGCGTTTTTTCGAATCCAGGCTTATTTTCTGAAATTATTAATTGTGAGTTATAATAAATACTCATTTATAATTCTTCTTTATAAATCGTGAATATCACTCTGTTAGTACGAACATTTTTTCACATAAACTTAGAATCGACAACTTCAATTTCATAAAACGCGCATATCTCTGGGAGGGAACACTTTTGGGGCATGGGTTCGTTCTCATTCGATGCTCAGATGTTGTCCACATCAAAAAAAAAAGTGAAAATTAATTTTTTTTACCCTTAGGTCCCTTTTTCTATGCGCTGTTACATATGTACAGCAGTCATTTCAATACATACATAAATATGTACATACATACATATCGTCACCTAAAATGCATACGGACGTACATATGTAACTACACAAAAATTCGAAATCGAGTTTTTGATTGATTGTGGTTCATTTTATCAAACTAGGTACATGTTCACAAGAATATTTAGACCACTGCGATCAAAAATGATGACTTTATTAAAGAAATTTAAACGGACGTAATTACGAATGCATCTGTTTTTTATTGCAAGGAACGTAACTAACATAAAATCTTAAATATATGTACATATATAAAAAGGAAATAAATTGTCAAATACATATATGTAGGTATGTAAGTATCCGTACTACAAGTAAATTTCGAAGAACATTTTCTAAAAAATACTTAATTATTATTGATTTTGTAACGTTTTTTGTTCCTCCTGTAAAAAATATAAATGTGTAGTTACGTCCGTTTGTATTTAAGGTGACGATATATATGTATACAAAGAAAGGAAATATTAAGTCTTTGCATAACACTTAAAAATAGTCACAACGGATTATCTAAAGCGTCAGCTTACTTAAGACATTATTACATTATTACGTGTGTTAAAAATTCGAATTTATTTAAATGTATTTATTGTAAGCTTAAATCTAGTTTAAAAAAAGTACAGAAAAACCACAAACTACAAAGAAGAGGACTTTAAACTTTCAGAAAACAAGTTGAAAGAAAATCGCTGTTAAAAATATACAATATAAACTAGAGCAAATACTATTTTTTTTTTTAAACACAACAACGACTCCTTTTTTGTACATGTACACCACACCACTCCTTTCAAACAAGACTAAATTTTCATTCAGCATGAGAGGGGGAAAATTTGAAATAAGGAAACTTTAAAATGAACCTGACATGATCTTCTTGTAATAATTCGATGTTCTTCTTTACTTTTTTCTTTTCTTTTACTTTTTCACTACAACCAACTGTACAGGTATAATTTCATTAGCATTACTCACTACATTTATGTAACTAGAAAATCGCTGCAAAATAAATTAACATTTATTATTTACGTCTATTATGAACATTAGTGTCGTCTGTATGATGGCGAGACTATTTCCACTGCCTGTGCGATCTGGCAGTTTAAAAAAAGTGTGAAGTCTAACAAGCATGAAACCGGTGGGCTATAAAGTTTTTTTAGAATACTCCTGTCAATGGCTGCTAAAATGGAATTGAAAATACTCGTATACATACATAAATATGTAAGATTAACATTACGAGTAATGCCGGTCATACACTACACAAGTTAACTGCACAAGTCTGGCACTGTACAGTGCGTTTGTGTAGTGCATGGGGGTGGTCGTGCTATTTACGCAGTGAGCTGATCAAAACGATTTTGATATTTGCTCAAGTTTGCAAAACTGTACAGTGAACTTGTATAGTGTATGTTGCAAACGCTCAGTTGTCTCGTATTTTTTTAAGAGTTCAAAACGCGAAATGAGCGCAGAAAAAATATTCTGGACAGAGACAAAGAATCACCTGGATTATGGCATATTAAAATAAAAACTGCACAGTTTACTTGTATATTGTGAGTCACAAGCTTAGTTTACGCAGTGCCAGACTTGAGCACTAAACTTGTGTAGTGTATGGCCGGCATAAGTCTTAAAAGTTTCTCGGCAATTTTGTCTACAGCACACTTATTTTTAATCAGCAATATTGCGACTAATATGAGGAATATGCAACGTTGCAACGAAATGAGATAACTCAAAAATTTCTGCCATATATTATCAAGGACCTTATTAGAAATTATAAAATATTTTTTGCGACTACCGAAGATATTTACGAAATGAGGAACCAAGTTGGGGCCAAAACCAAAATCTTAAAGCCAAATATCTTTGAAACTATTAAAGATATCCCTATAAAATAACGTACAGTTTCTTTGATTTTTTAAAAGATTTGCAACAAACTTAAAGGCATTGAAATCAGATGATATGTATTTAAAAAAGTTATGAGGCCACCAAATATTTTAATGCTGAGTAGTAGTCAACTTTCACACCCTGTAGATCACCATGTGTTGCAACAGGGTAGTTAAAATTTCAATATTCTTAAAGCTTAGATCTTCCTCTATAATTGCTAAATACAACATTTTGTTATCTGATCGCAAATTTCGCAGATACAGATTTAGTACCCTTTTTTTCTATTTGGAACCACTGTGCGTTGTTTTTCTAAGCATTGGAGGTTTCAAGTTATTGAAAAAATTTGTTTTCAGAAGAAATTCTCCATCACAGAAAAGAATAATAATATTTGTAAATATGATTATTTTTTTTGTTAATACAATTAAATTATTAATTAAAATTAAACGTAGTACGATTTTTGTCGGTATAATTATTAGGCCCAAGTTCACCAACTATATTTAAATGACAATTCATATTTAAAAGTTGTTTTTCATATATGTGACCCGGTCTATGAAAAGGTGGCTTATGACTCAAAAACAAAATTTCGAGAAATCAGCTGTCAAAAACAAAATTTTGAGAAATCAGCTGTTAAAGATAAACAATGCATTTCGTCAGTTTCTCGGTAGTTGTTCTCCTTCGTTCTGTTTCTGTTGGTCTTTTCCGTTATAAACTAGTGAAGTTTTGAGGAAAAAAACTGTGTGCGGTTGTTGTTGTTAAAATATCATTTATTTCCAATTTCTCCTTTCCCTATTCATTTGTGCTCTTCTTTCTCTACAGTTTTAGTACACTTCTAAGCAAGTTAGGACTTTCTGCTTTTCACCATGTTAAAGAGCGTCTCAAAAACTATCCGAACCAAAAAAAAGTGAAAAATAATATTTTGGGTTACATACATATATTAATTTTCTTTTTCAATGAAAAACAACTTTTAAATATGAACTTGGTGAACTTAGCTCTTAATATTGTAAAATGGGAGCAAAACATTTTCAATTAATGATTTTCTTATATCAACAATGTATGTATTCAATTATATTTAATGTTATACTCGTATCATCAATTTATATTGTTGACAAAAAAAACTTACTTATTCGAGTTGTCAATTTCGACGTCACGTCGATACAATACTAAAAAATTGTTGCTTGTAAACTAGCTGAGCCCCACAAACATTGTCTTACTCTCTATTTTTTTTTAGCTACAAACTACTCCACATAGTAGAGTTGAAAATTTCAGCTCCACAGCCTTTATAGTTCCAGAAATCATGCGTTATGAACATACAACGCTTTTATATTTATAGATACTCAACAAATTATTCTTCATTATTGATGACAAAATTCATTCATCCAATGAAGGTTTTCCTTTCAGTGTAAACAGAGAAATTGAAAATTGGTAGACTTAAACTCGGTAATAAGGTCCAAGACTAAAAAAAGGTTGAGGTCGAATAAAAGAATTCGCAAAGAATTGCAAAAATTTTAAAAATGTTTTCCAGTTGCAAAAATAACCCCCCTTGGTTTCTTACCCCCGGTTGCCACAACCCACACGGTCGACTTGAGTAAAAATGCAAATGAAAAGCAATAATTTTTTTTAGCAATTCTCGTATAAATTTTCTAGACTGGCTAAAAAGTAAAAAAAAATTTATTTTCTGCAGAACGGGCTGAAATTGGCAAAAATTATGAATATCGGAAAAAAGTTGAATTAAATTAAAATATGCAAGACAAAAATTAAAATATGTGACAGCGCATAGAGAAAGGGACCTAAGGGTAAAAAAAATTAATTTTCACTTTTTTTTTGATGTGGACAACAGCTGAGCATCGAATGAGACCGATCCCATGCCCCAAAAGTGTTCCCTCCCAGAGATATGCGCGTTTTTTTTTTGAAGTCGACGATTCTAAGGTTATGTTAAAAAATTTTCGTACTAACAGAGTGATATTCACGATTTAAGAGAACTATAAATGAGTATTTATTATAATTCACAATTAATAATTTTAGAAAATAAACCTGTGCCTCGTTTCTGTAAGGAATGTGAGAACTTTTCGAATCGAAAAAATTGTTATCATCCTGTGAAAAACAGGGTGAGTAAGAAAAAAACTGTATTTGTTGATATTTTTTGTAAGTTTATATAAATTTTTATGTGAGTAACCCTGTGTAAAATAGGACAACCAATATAATTATTTAATTTTTCTCGATGCGAGAACTTCTCACAAGTTACAGAAATGGGGTACTGGATTCGAAAAAACGCGAGCAAAATTGGTATCAAACTCATGGAAACAGCGCGCTAGGTAGAAAACAGTAAAAACCAACTACACAAAACAAGAGGTAGGGACGACCTATGCGCGTTTTCAAGGTTGACCAACACGTTCCTGACGTCATGAGATGTGTTGCTTTCAAATGAGACCAATACCAACACGCTCAGTGATGGTACACCAAAGATACACGTGTTTTTTAAAATGGCTCTCCTGAACAAAACCGGTTTTAACCCTCAGGTCCCTTTCTATTTTGCGCTTCACATATTCAAAAACACAACTCTGAGCCGATTAGACATGTGATGAAATACATATGTATGTATGTCATTTGAAATGTTGTTATCAGTTAGAAAGTTATTGGAAATAATCTTGAAGGCATTAATAAACCTTATACATAGGTATGTACAAATGCTTTTAAAAAAGAATGGATGCACATATGTATGTATGCAAAATTTATTGCCATTATCGAGGGTTAAACCATAACACAACTGGGTTTTCCCCTCATTATGGCAACTCTCTACACATTTACCCAGCACACATTTTTTGCTGAATACGGCCTGAATTCTGTAAAAAACTTTGCACAAGGTGAGAAATGGGTAAGAAATCATAAAGATATTTGTATGAGTAATTAACAGGAAAGTGAAACTCCTTGTCTCAAGAAATTCGTAAAAATTTGAAGGATAAGTGTGATGAATTAGTTTCAGGTAATTTTGCAAACTATACTGTCAAATGCATTAAGCATACATATGTATGTACATATGCATGTAAATATGTATGAATGCACTTTAAAAATTTCTAAAGTCGTATGTTTTCGTGTCTCCTAGTTTTCCCCAAAGATTTGGGGCCTGGGTGTAATTTTTGCAAAAACTGATAATTTTCTCAGGCTCAATCCTGCAAACCGTTCGGAATTTTCATTTACTCTCTGAGGCAAAGTTGTAGCTCTTGTCATAGAGAACAAAAATTGTGAACACATAAAATCAAAAACACTTCATCTTCAAAATCAAAATCGCAAAGAATTTTTAAATATTCGATTTTTTTCTTAATCCTGTTCAGGTCCATAGGTACCAAACTGTTCAAAATTTAAGGAAACAATCAACTACAAAAATGTACCTAAGATCTCAATAAACAACAACTAAAACATATGAACTTTCAAGGAATGATTCTTAACACCTTCTCGGTAGCGCTTAGGTAGTTTGTTCCATATAAAATTTTTCAACGCTTAGCGTTGCGTTTTACAAAATTAGGCCCATAATTTTAAATACTAAAAGGATTGCGTACCTATTAGTTTTTATTAATTTATATTATAACTATTTATAAATTTTTTTTAAATTGATAATATTCCAATCTCTTGCTCAATTCCAAGTAGTGTCACAGCAAACTTATTTTTCATTAATTTAACAAAAATTTTATATAATGGGTGTTTTTTATTGAGGTATAGAACTTTAAGTTGGCATCACTTTTTTAACTGGTGGCCATTTTGTCAGCTGTCAAGTGATTAATATTTAGTTTGGTTTGCCATTTCATCATGAACAGGTTGACAAAAGAACAACGCTTGCAAATCGTGCAAATTTATTTCGAAAATAATGGTTCAGTTCGCGAAGTTTACCGCAAGCTCCGTCCATTTTATGGTCGACATAATCGTCCATCAGAGCAATTAATTCGGTTAACCATGGATCGTTTTCGCACTACGTTTACTCTATGTGATAATACGCATCCGCAGAGACGTCGAACAGTGCGCACCGAAGAAACAATTGCCGCTGTAGAGCAAAGTGTTGAAGAGGACCCGAATGAATCGATTCGCCACCGTGCACAGCAATTGGAGCTTTGTCCATCAACTTTATGGAAGATTTTGAAGATTTTGAATGTGGATGAGTTGTGGTTCCAACAAGACGGCGCTACATGCCACACAGCGCACGTCACAATCGATTTATTGAAGGAAACATTCGATGAGCGCATAATTTCGCGGAATGGACCTGTCAATTGGCCACCAAGATCGTGTGATTTGACACCATTGGATTATTTTCTTTGGGGATATGTGAAGTCGCTCGTCTACGCCAACAAACCAGAAACGTTAGGGGACTTGGAAGCCAACATTCGTGGCGTTATTGCCAACATACGGCCCCATATGCTCGAAAAAGTGGTTGAAAATTGGACCTGTAGAATTGGCTTTATTCGAGCCAGCCGCGGCGGCCACATGCCTGAAATCATATTTAAACATTAATGGCATAAAATTATCCTTCCAATAAAGCCAAATTGATGGACATTAAAAGGATTTTCTTGTGTTTTATTTCAATTCGAAGTTATATACCTCTAAAAAAACACCCTGTACATATGTTTAAAGCAAAACTTAACCAAATCAATTTTCGAATTATAATTACACTTACATTCAGTTACTTTAAAATTTTCGGCGCCCTTTAAATTACGCCGCCATAGGCACGAGCGCTCTGCTAAATAGTTGAGGAAATTTTATACAATTCGTTTAGTTCTCTGGTAAAGTTTAAGATTTTTTCTGACATCAGAAACGTCATCTAAAAATGTTTTCTGGGTAATTATTAACAACTGTGCTTCGTTAATTTATCTTAGAACATGAACAAAAACATCTCAACATACATCCATATAGTATTTTGACCGTGTACAGAGAGAGGTCTTGTACTACAGAAAAAAAACTACCTGTGGTTTTTTTTACTAGGAAGTAGGCTGCAGCCAGTAGAATTGAATTGAATACAAATAGCCAGAGACAGAACTAAATAAAAATTAAAAAAAAAAAGTTTTAAAATAAAAAGGAACAACGAAAACAAGTAACAACCGCTTTATAAAATTAGCAAAACAAAAAACATAATAATACAGATAGATGGAAAAGAAGAAATAAGAGAATAAATGTACGAAGCAACAAACAATTGCGGGTAAACAAATAGATACAGTGTAGGTTTATAAGTGGGGTGATCGACTCGGTTTATTAACCGGGCTTAAAACTGGTTGTTTCACAATACGGTTGTCGGTTGTTTCAAAATTTTAATTTTTCGAATGCTGAATAGAATTTTTTTTTATTTGAAAAACCGGCTCGATTTGTATATTTTGCAATAAAATTACAGCCTTATATACATATAAAAAGTATTAAGTCTTATAAAGGCTTAATAAGAAAAATGTTACATGAAAATTTGTCTTACACACTTTTTATAAAGTCTTAATACCTTTTAATAAATAAGATCTTTAGTTTTTACTATACTAAAACTTATACTTGTGGTGTAAAATGGATGTCAAACTCCATACGTATGATTAAAAAGAGTTTTTAAGTTTTGTTGACATTTGCTTAATCCTTACTTAATATTACAAATGTTAAACTTTATTTATTTGTTTGTTTGTTACGCTTTCTCGCCCAAATCCACTAAGCCGTATTTGAAAATTATTAAAATTCTTCAAATATAGGATATTTTTTATACGGTTCAGAACCGGTTTCTTATATTTGTTACGGATTTTTTCTGAAAACACACATTTATGGGCTTTCGGGTTTGATTGTTTAGCCAGTTTTAAAACCGGTTTTAATATATTTTTAAGCAGATTAACGCGAGCGGAGCCGCGGGTAAAAGCTAGTATGTACTTTATCTAGAATAAGACATTCATCACAGACCAAAAATATTTGTTGGTATTGCTGTATTTGAATAAGTATGTTATGCCAGCCATACACTACACAAGTTCACTGCACAAGTCTGACACTGTACAGTGCGTTTGTGTAGTGTATGGGGGTGGTTGTGTTAATTACGCACTGATCAAAATGATTTTGATATTTGCTCAAGTTTGCAAAACTGTGCAGTGAACTTGTCTAGTGTATGTTGCAAACGCTCAGTTGTGTCGTGGTTTTTTTAGAGTTCAAAACAAGAAATGAGCACAGAAAATATATTCCTGACAGGGTTTGTAGAATTATACAAAGAATCATCTGCATTATGCCGCATTAAAATAAAAACTGCACAGTTTGCTTGTATAGTGTGTGTCACAAGCTTAATTTACGCAGTACCAGACTTGAGCACTGGACTTGTGTAGTGTATGACCGGCATTAGTGTTGTAAATGTCAAGAAATAAACAACAGGATGGGAAAAAATTAATTAATTAAATTAATGAATTAGTAAACGAGTTCGACCCAAGTTTAATCTCAGTAATGTAAACTTCCCCAAAAGCGAGAATTTGATTAAATACTCTTCCATAAATGCCAAAAAAAGGTATCTTATGACACCCGGTTATAGCTATGCTGCTTAGTTATATAAAACAAACTTAATGTATTAAATAGAAATCAAAACAAAAAAAATGTATAACTGTAATAGTGTAAATTTTTTTTGTTACGAAAATCACATCATAGCTCCTGTGTTGTGACATAAATAGCATAGCTATAAAAAAATTGGCTTCTCAATTACATACATACATATGTATATGGTCATCTATTTGATAACTAGGGAGACTTGCCTTCAGATGCCATCAGGAGCTAGATTATGACAGTAGGTTCCCCCAATTATTTTGGTTTGTTTGTTTTATACCTAATACTGTTGTTTATATCATTAAAGAAATGGAACAATTTTTTCAAAGTTACATTTAGAAAAAATTAGCTAATTAACTAAAATCGAAGCTGAAAAATTCACTTCTCTCTTGTGCTTCTTTTTTAAATACAAATAAGGCGAAAAATAAGAAGTTTTTAACGTAAATTTATTTGACGCATATAAAACCATACACATCTACAAATTCTCATAATTGCAAATGTTTTGACCACAACTGTTATGCTTGTCTAAATCCTCACCCAGAAATAGTGTGCAGAACAACCAAGAAGACACCTTGTATGCATACGCACACATGTCTGTTTGACCGTCTGTCTGTAATCCTGTTGTTTAGTTTGTCACACTCGAACGTTTTCTTTTTAAGCCGTTGTCGCGGTGATCGTGCCGGATTCTCATAAAACGTGATCAAAGGTTTGTTTTTATTCTTATGCTTTTCTTGGTTGTTCTTAATTTTCATGTTTTTTGATACCTACATATCGTCAGCTAAAATGCAAAAAGGCGTAACTAACAAAAAATTCAAAATCGAGTTTTTGATTGATTGTTATGAATGCCATTAAACTACACGTCTTGACAAAATATTACACTACTGCGATCAAAAATGACGCTTTTATTAACAATTAACAAGGGGACTTAACTACACGTTTGTTCAGTCTTTTGTTTAGTTTTTTGTTTCTCCTGTAAAATTATATATTTGTTACTTACGCCTTTTTGCATTTTAGCTAACGATATGTATTTTGTTTTTAATATTCTTAGCAATATTCGTAGCTTAAACTACTTACTTCAATATTGAAGGTAAAGGCTCAGTTACCCGACTGTAATGTAAAGTAACTGTAAAGTAGGAAACACCTGATCGATACTTTTAAATATCGATCAGCTGTTTCCTACGTTACTTTTACATTACATTACCGTCGGGTAACTGAGCCTTAACTCTTGTTTTAATTTTGGTTTACTCTCTATTTTTTTGTTTCAGCACATTTCACTACATTTGCTCATTGTTCGAAAACCTTTTTTTTAATGTGATGTTTGGTTTATGTATTTGTTTGTAAATACATACATACGTACATACATACATACATACATATATAGTACATATGTAAAATTTTTCTGTTTTATTACTAAAATCTTCAAAGGCTCAGCTAAGCATGTGTTCGAAAAGGGGGTCGATTGGATTGTAGCCTAAGCTGAAATCCTAAACCAGTTACGAAAACTGCACATGCGATTAGTTTTGGATTTTAAGCGCAGTGGGTCACGGCAGGTCAATAAGCCCGTGATTTTTTGAATTTCCCGCCTCTTAACTGAAAGGTCAACACTTATCTTGTCAACCGGTAACTGTCAATTGACTCCAGAAAAGTTTGAACACTATTTAGCGTCCTTTAGTTTCTGTTTAACAGCCTTTTATAGCAGACAGCCGCGTGAACACACTGCACCGTCAATTTCAATGGTAAAACGTTGGCTTATTAATTTCCTTGTGGCCGTACAAGCAGGGAAGATGCCCAACGTTCTAAACGTCTAATTGTGGTCTCTTCCAGCAGGCAGAAAATTGCCAAAAGTAGAAATAAAATCGCCAAGAATTTGAACTTTTTCTCATCCAAATTCAAATAGCATTGACTACTATAATTAATATAAGAAAAATCATCATATCTACCGCCAAATAAAAAATTTAGACGCTAAACAAGTTGAAAAATCGCCGCGTTTGGCGAGAATTCGCCATATCTGACAACGCTGATCTCTACACCCGAAACAAGTGCGAGAATTCTCGATATACCGTTGGCCGGCCGGAGATTGAGAGTGAGAGAGATTTTGGAAGCCATAAACGTCAGTAGTTTACATTTTGAATGATCATTTGGGTAGGAGCAGCGATGCCAACTATTTATAACCCCAAACGCGCTGTTCCCTTTCTCAAAACGCGCTAGCTCGCGCTAAGTTACAGCATTGTCAACTATTTATAGCCGAAACGCGCTATTTTCATATGCGCTGAATTAAATTTTAATAAAAGTTGATGATGATGTAAGTTCTGTAACCCTTTTTCAGATTTTGCAATATTGTTAATTAGAAATTATATCCCAAATAATTAAAATCATTTAATACAGAATCAGAATCGACCTCCAAATGATCGAAATCCTTAGTTTTTATTTTTATTTTATATGTCAAACTTTGTAACAACATAGTATGTATACTAGTGGTCTGGAACTATCGATTGTCAGTACTATCGATAGTATACGATAGTTAATATAAAACTATCGATAACTATCGATAGTTTTCGATAGTTTTCTTCAATTTACATTTTAGCTATAAAATTTGTTTGAATATCTCAGAGAGCTGGTAGATACAAGTAAAATAAAGAGATTACAACAAACATAACTTCAGAGATTTATTAAATTCACAAAATTTATCTTTAATTATTAAATTATTTAAAGAAAAATGTCTTATTTAAATATGTACATAAATTTTATGTACGTGTTTAAATAAGTAATTTTTCTTTAAATATTTTTTACAATCCAATCATTTTTGTGCAAAAAAATTTGCATATTTACGTTCTTCCGCTTTAATCTACTTCGCCGGTTTGAAATAATGATTCCAGCTTTACTGAATGTTCTTTCAGATTCTGTCGAAGTTGCCGGTATACAAAAATAGTTCAACATGCACATCTTCAAAGGCTTAAAGTCATCTGCAGACACCTGAATGAAAAAAATTTCAAATGAAAAAAATTATATTATACTTAAGAAAAAAATACCTTCCAATAAAGAAGAGGGTCAGCATCGGAGGCAATATTTACCCTTTCCATGTATTGTCTAATTACTATAATTGCGTCAGATCTGGAGGTTTTATTCTTTGAATTAATTTTATTCTCCAGAAAGCCAAATAACGATGGTGTATTTTCTGAGCTTTTGGTGTTACTATAATTATTAGCAGTAATTTGTCTTAATTCGTTTTCTTTTGCAAAAATCAATGACACTTCTTCCTCCAGCTTAATAGCTGCTTGCGCAGCATTATTCGCCGACTCGAACCCCTCCTTTTTAAAGCGGGGATCCAAAATTGTTCCCATTCTTGTTACAGTACGTGTTTCATACGCTGTTAGTCGTTTTCGCACCGATTCTATTAGGCTACCACATAATAATAAACCTTCAGATGTTAGTAAACCTTTTTGTTTTAGAAATAGTTGCTCATGTATCCCATATGAAATGGGAATGATAAGTGAAACAGTTACGTAGTTATTGCCAGATACCTTAAAAACAAACATATGCATATTACATTATTAAGATAGTCAATATTAAATAAAAAAGCTGACTTTTTTACCTTTTCTGTTGCCGTCTGAAAAATTTCAAGAACTGAAGCAACTTCTTTTAATCCATTAATTTCATCTGCGGTAAATGGTGTAGGCGCTTTAGATGTTGATAACAAAACATTAGAAATATATTGATTTGTTTCAATTATACGTTTGATCATGGAATATGTGGTGTTCCATCTTGTTGGAACCTCCTGAATTAGGCAACACGGATTGTCGTTATTTTGTTCAATTTTAAATTTTTCATAGGCTATGACACTGGATTTAAAAAATTGCACAATGCCTCTACATTTTTTTCTTAAATTTGTTAAACTTTTATTTTGGGACAAGCCGTCTTGGACAACCAGGTTTAAAGTGTGTGCATAGCACGGAAGATGTTTTTTTTTTGTAAAATGTTACATGCACTAAGCATAACAGCCGCATTATCCGTCACCACGCAGTAAACTTTATCGAACACATTCCATTCTGTTAAGGAAGCTCGCAAAGTTTGTGCGATATTAGCCGCTGAGTGGTTCGTTGCTTCTAGTAATGGCTCTGTTGATAAAACCGCTGATCGCAGATTCATATCATTATCGATAAAATGGCAAGTAATTGATAAATATCCTTGATTTGCGATGCTCGTCCAACCGTCGCACGTGACTGCAACATGAGAAACCTTAGACAATATATTTTTTAGCTTAAATTTCGCTTCATCAAACTCATTTTTTAAAAAAACGTCTCTTAAATACTTGGCGCTTGGAAGGACATAACGAGGATCTAAAAAGTTGGTGTATTTAACAAAACCCTCATTTTGAACAATATTTAAAGGACTCAGGTCGGTAGTCACCATATTAATCAATGCACGATCGATATCCTCTTTGCGCCTGGAATTGCTTTCATATTCAATAGCTCGTTTAAAATATGAGTTAACGGATCTCATACTTGCTTGTGCACTGCTTGAATTTGAGAATGAAGCGCTTGGACTAGAACTTGTCTCATCCACTTTTCTGTCCAGGTTGGGATGGAATCTTTTAAGATGATCTCGTAAGTTACTAGTATTTCCACTAGTTTTATATTCATTTCCACATTGCGTACACTTAGCAAGTTTCTTGTCATCAGACTTCTTAAAATATTTCCAAACAGTAGAAAATCCCTTTTTCCGCTTCTTTTTATTTCTAAATTTTACGCTATCATCAGAGTCAGTGCACACATAAATAGAGTCGTCATTGTCCAAGCTTACGGTGGCATCTATTTAATTATTAGTTTTAATTTATATTTAATTTTATTTATTTTATATGAAATACTTGCCCTTCTCATTCCTTTTGATGAATCTATCCATATTTTTGCCAAACTAAATATCTTTACAATTTTATAAATAATTGTTGATAAAAAATTTTTTTGTAAATGTACGTTGAACATTTTCTTTTAATAAAAAGTGGTGCCAATTTGTTTTACTGCCAATAGCGCATGCAAATAAACGATAAAACACTAAACTAAAAAAATAAAAACTATCGAAAACTATCGATAGTATTAAAAACTATCGATGGTAAAACGATAGTCAGAAACTATCGATAGTATCGATAGTGCTATCGATAGTTTCAGACCACTAATGTATACATAAGTTGTCGGATATTTTGAGATTCAAATGCTTTTTGTATTTAAGAAAAAAAAAATCAGAGTTTTGGATACTAGAAAATTGTTAAATTTATAAAAAAAAGTAAAAAATATGGGACTGAAATGATGTTATTGAGTTTATTCAAAACGCGCTTTTTATTGAAAGCGCTAAAACGAAAAAAAGCGCGTTGGGTATAGTTAAAACGCGCTAAATCTAGCGCGAATCGCGATAAATTGGCATCACTGGGTAGGAAAAAGCTTTCCGCGAGATAGGTGCCGCGTTGGCTTACAATCGCTGGAGTGTATGGCGTTGCTTAACCGTTGCTGTTTCGTAACCGTGGATCCATGTGGTATATACCAGTGTCAAAACAGCCGGTTTTTCTGGGTGTACATGCTTCAAAGAAGGCCAAAGTAGGTTTGCCAGCCAATAAAGTAATGCCGCCCTTTTTTTTGGATGCACGCTGCATAATCCACATTGATTACATTCAAAAGGGTAAAACAATCAATGGTGAATATTATACTAGCTTACTGTGTCGATTTAATGAGGATTTGAAGAAAAAGACCTCAAGTGGCCAAGAAAAAGCTCTTTTTCACCAGGACAATGTAAGGGTGGCCACATGTGCAGTTTTCAATGCAAAAATCCATAAATGGGACTATAAATTGCTCCCTCATCCTTCTACGGATTTAGTTTCAAGTGACTGATTCTTGTTCCACACCTGAAGACGTGACTCGGCTTAAAGAAATTTGACTCCAACAATGAAATCATCTCACAAAAAAAAACTAAAATCTTTTTTTTAAGGCATAAAATAATTGGATAAACTTGGGAGTTCAAAGGAGATTACGTTAAAAATAAAAAAAATCTGTGTTTCACTCAAAAAGTCACGGACTTATTGACCCGCCCTCGTAATGTTAGTGTTATCGCCAGCGCTAATCAACTATTTGCCTTGTAGCTGCGGTTACTAAATCTAAATCTACTATCTGGTATTTTAAATACCAACTAGTTCTTGAAGGTTAAATAAGAAGTTTCTAGGAAAAAACCTCGCATTATTTTTGGCTCAAGTCGTAGAACAAATTCATAGGTTAGGGTTAGGTTAAATCAAGTAGGTTTAAGTAAATCACTTCAAAGTGTTTCCACCGAGCTTGTGAGTGATTTGTTGTTCGAATTTTCGTACTCAATTTATGCACGTGCTTTATAAGGTGTGCGCAGCAGCTGTAATGTGAATTTTATTCACATGTGGTTGACATTTAAAATTGATTAAATATTCCTTAATGACATTTTTGCGAAATTGTCAATCACTATTGATGCATGACCCAGGGATGGAGTTTGTAATTTTAAAAGCAACTCAGGGTTGCATACATAAATCGAGTTCGAAAAATAGTATTTTCGACATTATTTAAAATAAATCAACCACTTTGAGGTGATTTATCCATATGCAACATGTATGGTAAATCATGTAGAAATTAACTTGATTTGCACAAATCATCATGATTTGTATAAATCATTCCGGTGGAAACATACTATATTACCTGTCATAACCGCCAAAAAAAGCTTAATCAACACGTTTTTTGGACATCGTTTGTTTTTTTTTTTCGACGAAAATCGGTTATTTACGATCGCAAATAATCCATTTTGGTAAAAAAAAATTAAATTCGAAAATTATGTCGCTTAAGCTTTTTTTTTTGGCGAGCCTACTATTTATGATTTGTAAATTTATACAGAAATTTTAACATCCTAATAAACAACTGAATTAAATTTAATCTCTGTACAATCTAGTGAAAATCAAGTGCTGGATCTCATTACCGCAACAGTTACAGTTAATGTGCCCCTATGGGTGACTGGTAGCGCTGTTAGTCTCTCAGTAAAGAAGACGTGGGCTCGATTCCCACCATAGACCTTGAGTATTTTCAGCGGGTTTTGTTTACTTATAAACAAAAAAAGAAAAAAAATAATTTTCGGATTAGATAATTAGATAAAAAAAGTAGCTTTGATCTCGAGTTTAAAAATTTTTTTTAATCATTCAACAGATTTTTATTTCGCTGTCAATATAAAAAGTTGTAATAAAAAGCAACATTACGCTGTCACTGAGCTAAGGGCAACAAATCCTCCTTTCAGAATTCCTACGCTCGTGATAATCGTTTATGGAAAGGTTCATGATCATTTTCCATGGTCTAAAGAAAATGATCATTATCTATCTACATCAGTATTATGATCAGCTTATAATTTATATTATATAGTTTTCATAATCTTTATTATTTATAAATTTGCAGTTGTTTATTCTTTTAGTTTGCTTCATGTTTCCGTTTTATTTTTGTTGCAATCCGAGCTGTGCTGTTGTAGTTTTCTTTATAGTCCAGTGTATATTTTAAATTAAAAAGTGTAAAAAATTATATGCACCAGAAAAAAAAATTAAAAGAAGAGGGGACTAGATGGATGGTGTTTGAAAAAGCACAGTTTTATTTGCAGCTGTTTTATTGGCAGTACGTCTGTTGGCCCCGGGTTAATTAATGCCAATAAGGTGACCGAACGTGTTAGTCAATTACCGATATGTCTTATTAAAGTTTAGAGTTCAAGTTCTATAAATTATATGAATTTTTTTTAATGTTCATAAGAAAATGTTTTCAATGTTTTCCTAATTTTCTTAAAAAGTAAAATAAAACATATGTAAAATATTAAATTACAGTGAAATCTCTCTTGAGCGGACACTGAAGGGACCTTTGAAATGTGTCCGTACAAGGAGACTGTCCGGGCAAGAGAAAACTAAATATTTAAATGGAGCGCTGCCGGGACCTGTCGAAAGTGACCGTCTAAAGGGGGTGTCCGCCTATAGGAAGTGTGCGTTAAGGGAGATTCCACTGTAATTTTTTTCTCAGTTTGAACTACTGACAATTTTTTTACTTATTCCATAGAGCAATGCTGCTCCCCTGTTTTTATTGTTTATTTTGTCGAAACAAAATTTTTACTTTACATAAAATTTAAAACAAATTTATACATTTTCGAAATAAGTATATGGAAATTTTTATTCACCCTTATTCCAGTTGTCACCTAGATGTTGACACGTCAATACAATACCAAAAAATTAAGAGTGAATTTTATATTGTTTCACATTCACACTGTCTTGTAAAAAGCACAGATAATTAATTTTTTGCTATAGTGCGATTTATATCAAGTGACCTATAGGTGTTTTTCCACTACAAAATTTGATGCAAAGATTTTATTTTCAATATTAGCAATGGAATATTTTTACCTTATTAATATTTTCCCTTTTCAAAATGAAGAGAGGAGAGCAGAGATTAATTGAAAAAGACTTCAGCTTTTTCTAACTTGAATGCGCATAATACAGCGCATAGAGAAAAGGACCTAAGGGTAAAAAAAAAATAAATTTTCACCTTTTTTTATGTGGACAACATCTGAGCATCGAATGAGACCGATCCCATGCCCCAAAAAGGTTCCCTCCCAGAGATATGCGCGTTTTATAAAATTGAAGTCGACGATTCTAAGGTTATGTGAAAAAATTTTCGTACTAACAAAGTGATAGGTATTCACGATTTAAAAGAATTATAAATGAGTATTTATTATAATTCACAATTAATAATTTCAGAAAATAAACCTGGATTCGAAAAAACGCGAGCAAAATTGATATCACACTCATGGACACAGCGCGTTAGGTAGAAAACACAGCGCGCTAGGTAAAAACCAACTACACAAAACAAGAGGTAGGGACGACCTACGCGCGCTTTCAAGGTTGACCAACACGTTCCTGACGTCATGAGATGTGTCGCTTTCAAATGAGACCAATACCAACACGGTCAGTGATGCTACACCAAAGATACACGTGTTTAAATCTTTAAAATGGTTCTCCTGAACAAAACCGGTTTTTACCCTTAGGTCCGTTTCTATTTTGCGCGTCACATATATATATACATATGTACATATGTATATGTAAGATAAAATTTTTGCTTTTAATTAATATTTATTTAGTTGCTTTTTGTTTACCAAAAGAAAGTTTCAGACTTCCAACCCTGGAACCATGTTTTTGATTTTTCTGCTCTTTAATATTAATTTATATGGTTAATTACCAAAGAAAAAAAAAATTGTTTTATTTAGTTACTTTTATATATCAAAAAAAGTTTAAATTTTCCAGCTCTGGAGATGTGTTTAGTTTATTTTTCTAAATTTTCATACAAAATTAATTTTTTCTAAAACATCAAATATGTTTAATTTATAAGGAATAAAAAAACGATTTGACCTAGTGTAAACTTTCCAACCCTGGTATCATCCTTTTAGATTTTTCTATTTTGTAATACACATTTATTTCTTTTAAAAGTATAAAATATTTTTCTTTAATTTATAGAGAATAACAAAAATTAAAAATTTTAAAAACCTCCGAATATATCTAGAGAAGATGTGATATCCTGTAAGCGGCTGGACCAATTTTCTTGAAACACAGCTAAGAGCCATCTCGATCAAGTCACTTTTCAAACAGAAAAAATCGAAATCCGTCCAGCCGTTTGATCTGTACGTGGACACGGACAGACACACAGATACACAGACACACACAGACACACACTGCAAACTTATAACACCCCTTTTTTTCGTCGGGGGTTAAAAAGAAAAATTTAGTTTTATGAACCAAAAAAAGTTAAAATTTTCCAACCCTGAAATCGTCTTTTTTTGGATTTTGCATACAAATTTAATTCTTACTAATATGTATATAAAATATATTAATTTAAAAAAAACAACAATTTGTTTAAGCTCGTTATTTTTATATAACAAAAAAAGTTTTTTTTCCAGCTCTGCAGATGTGTTTAGTAGTTTTCTAAATTTTTATACAAAATTAATTTTGTCTAAAACATAAAATATATTTAATGTTTAAAAAAATATTTTGACCTAGTGCAAACTTTCATCCTTTTAGATTTTTCTATTTTGTACTACCAATTTATTTCTTTTAAAACTATAAAATATGTTTAATTTATAGGGAAAAAGAAAAAAACTAGCTTTAGTTGGTTACTTTTATTTAGCAAAAAAAGCTTGAATTTTCCAGCTCTGGAGTTGTGTTAAGTATTTTTCTAAAATTTCATACAAAATTAATTTTTTCTAAAACAAAATATGTATGTAGATTGAATTTATAAAGAAAAAATAATTTGACCTAGTAAAAAATTTCCATCCCTGGAATCGTACGTTTAAATTTTTCTATCTTGTAATAGTAATTTATTTATTTTAAAAGAAAAGAAAAAATTAGTTAAAGTTGGATACTTTTATATAGCAAAAAATGGTAAAATTTTCCAACTCTGGAATCGTCTTTTTATTTTTTGATTTTGAATACCAACTTTATTTTAAATGAAATATAAAATAGGTTTAATTAACAAAAACAACCCAAAAGAAGCTTTAGCAAGTTACTTTTATATACCAAAAAAAAGTTTAAGTTTTCCAGCTCTGAAACCGTCTTTTCAATTTTGCTGATTTTCAATAACATTCTATTTTGGACCATTTCTGACACACCATTCCAAGACAGCAGTGTAGTATTTCTGGGAGCCGCGGAAAAATGATTTCACGTACAGATAGACGGACAGACGGACATCCCTTATTCGTCTTCCCTATTTATAAGAACCCAGAATATATTATTCTTTATTGGTTGCATATGCATATTGTGGAAATAACAGAAAAATTGGGGCTTATCTAGCCGTTGTCGAAAGCATGCTCATGCTCATGCTAAATTCTAGACCTTAGGGAAGAGAAGAAATATGCTGCAAACAGGCTAAGAGAGAGAAGTTTGTTTACACAATTTATTTCAAACGGCTGACACATAGTACGATTATATTAGTAGGACCGCTTCTAAAGTACTGAATCATTGCTTATACTCTTTCAGCCTTAAGACTCAGTTAGCCGACTGTAATGTAATGTAACTGCAACGGTACCGAAACAGCTGAGCTGGGTCAGTTACCCGACTGTAATGTAAAGTAACTGCAACAGTAGGAAACAGCTGATCGATATTGTTATGTGAAAAGTAATGCAAATGGTTATAGAGATGTAATGTAACGTAAGCTACTTTTCATATAAAAGTATCGATCAGCTGTTTCCTACGTTGCAGGTACTTTACATTACAGTCGGGTAACTGAGGCTTTGCATTCCGGTTACACCTCTATAACCATTTTCACATAACAATATCGATCAGCTGTTTTCTACCGTTACAGTTACATTACATTACAGTCTGCTAACTAACCCTTAAGAATCTGTACATTACTTTTCAAATAACAATATCGATCAGCTGTTTCGGTACCGTTGCAGTTACATTCCATTACAGTCGGCTAACTGATGCATTAAATTAAGTCATTAGGTGAAAATCTGCAAGTTGCCTGTTACTTTGTTGTCCAATACAAGTATTTAGATACGCATATTTTTCTATTTCTAACAATTATTTACGTCTATTACTCAATTTGCATTTCTATCTATCCAGACTTAAGCCGTTTTTTGTTTGTTATGAATCTCCGTTGTTGTTTTGGTTTAATAGTTTTTCCAATATGTGTGGTGGTACCACACTAAACTTAACCCACTTAAAGTCTCTGGAAACCAGTTTGCTTGTTAAAATCTTTCGCTTTTTGTGCTGTTCTGTTGACGTTTAGTCTTGCGCCATATCAATATCTATAGTATACTGGTACGGGTTTTGAAACTCTGCTGGAGAAATAAAATTAAACTCACTTGGCGTATGAATCATCACAAAAGTCCAGTTTTTCTTAAGCTTTAGAAAAAGGCACAAGTTGTGTTTAAAATTTTTTTTATTTTTTCATTTATTTCTATTTCTCCCGGTTCATGCAACTTGTGTTTGTGGCATGCAACAGTTGTTTAATCGTTTCTATGTTAAAGTCTAACAAAAAAAAATTTCTACGATCGGTTTGTGTAGTCATGCATTAAACTTGTTTATGGGTTGGAAAGTACTACTTGCTTGTAAACTGTTTGATTTGCTAGTATTTTTAGTTTTTATTTTTGTTCTCTTGTTTTTTAATTTTTTTATTTTTTATTTATTATAGTGGACTTTGTACCCTTTTGTAAACTGTGATTGAGAAACTGAAGTTGCAAAAAACAAAAAGCACAATTTTGAGTTGTGCAAAATATAACTTCAATTTGCTGCAGTTTCTTTTTAGGAAATGTTTCCTTATTTGTTTTAGTTTATAATCTGCAGTTCCGTTGTAGTTACTTAATAGATCTTTGAAATTATACAGCTGTACATATGTAAGTATGTAAATTGATCTCTAAAGACAGTGGGACGAAGTCTTTAAAAAAACCTCAAAAAATTTATTAAACTGCAAAATTTATATATTGCAATAAAGACAACGGTGGTATTCGGTGTTTGATGCAAATGGTCTTGCGTAAGTGTAAATGCAAAATATCGTAGCTTTTCTTTAAACTTTAAACAACAAAATACACACTATATGTTTGTCACAGGCAAAAATTGTCAGATCTGTTGTTGGGAATTATCCGACTCGAAAGCATTTGACATAATTTGCCAATTATCAATTGAAGGTTAGCCGCGAATAACGTTTTAAGTGACAAAATAATAATTTTTCAGGAGAGCCAATAAACGTATTTTGAAGCAAGATTGCTTTTTTCGTTAAAATTTTTTTAGCTTATCGAATATAATGATAACTAGCATTAGCTTTTCTTTTTGTATCTCTGCTACATTTATCAATTACTTTCGACAATTTTGTTTGCATGATTTTATAAGTTACTTAGAAAGTTTTGCACTGACTAAACGATTTGTAATTGTATTTTGACGGCGATAAGATGCATAATTTTGAATGGTTTTATATTTGAACAACGCAAGAGAGTCATGTTAATGGTAATCTGTAAAAAAACTGGTTTTTTAAAAATTTTCTTTTACAACGTTATTCGCGGTTGTGCTTCAATTGTCTATGTTATTTTTTTTTTTGTGTTAAATTTCGAATAAGAAAATATAAATTATTATGGGAATTGCAAAAATTTTACCTGGATACATTTTTTCAGTTCCATTTTCCTTTAAAATCAGCTGCCTGTTATGTATAAACTTCTCACATCTGGCTATACAAAATGTCTGACAAAAATCTGACAATGGCAACGACAATAAGATGTCTGATAAAAATAGTATCACATCCAAAAATACAAAATCATATAAGAAATTTTTAAAAAATAAACAAGATCAAGAAATTTATTATTTGACATATTGTCATAATTCTTTGGTAAATAAATTTCTTTTATAACAAACAAGATATTAAATTGTTCGTTTTAAATGGACCAAAGTCAAAATACGAGTATTGCTTATGAAGCTTTTGGCACACTTTGTGATTAGTAAACTGAACAGTTGTTCTACTAACATACAAAATTAATATTTATCGAACCAAAATAAATTCAGTAATGGCGATCTCGAGTCGCACACTAAAGGTTCCTTAAGGACACTACATAAGTATGTAATACTGTGCGAACTTTAGAGCTTAGATAATCGAATATCTTAACTGATGTAGATACTAGAACTGAGCAGAAGCTATGAAAAAGTGGACAGTATAGTATTTTTTTCAAAAGCGAATATTGTTTTTAGTGGTGATCATAATTGACTGTGAAGCAGAAATTGAGAACAAGGAAACAAAAAACACATAAAACCATTGTACAACAGTTGAATAGACAGTTGTGTCAAGCGTTTTTATTGTACACTTCATAGTACAAGTGATAATAAAACTTTTTACAATTACATATATTCATTGTGTCTAACTAGTGTGCAATATTTTTATTGTACACTTCATAGTGCACCATACTTCATTTCACAAACTCAAAATTTCATAAAATATTAAGTGATAATAAAACTTTTTACAATTACCTACATATATTCATTGTGAAAGATATTATTTTTATTTTTTTATTTATTTATTTTATTTTTTAGTCTTAAATTAATAAATTATAAAATTTAGAATAGTAACGCATGCAAACTAACACGCTCAAATAATCTACGTCGTTTATTTTTTCTTTTACACATACACATATTTTTACACTTGTATGCTCATTTTACAATTGTCATTCGGTGTGCACTAGTGAAATATGCTTCGACACTACAATAACTAATGCCCTCGCTTGTCAGATAAACAAATGCTGTTGCATGCTTTTGATAAAATTGTATACCAGTTTTATGCCCCTTTTCACAATGTATGGTTAAGAGTTAATGTGAAGTTTAACTGACAGTTCTTCATACAAAACTTTCAGTTAAAGTCTCTGTTATCTTTTAACCATACATTGTGAAAAGGTACGTAAGTGTCATAAAATCAAGAGCACTAAAAAGAGAAAACAATTTAATACTGTACATCATGAAGACTAAAGCCTGGATCACACGATCGGCACAATGTACCAATTTTCGTTGGTTCACTGCAATAAAGGCATAAGTACTAAGGCAAAATGGCATTATTAGTTAATTCATTATTGAATAAGTTTATATGGCTTTATTACCAATGCAGTGTGGTGCAGTTATGTAATTATATTCCAATTAGTTGAAAAATAAGGCAAATTTACCTTATTACTTATGACTTTATTTCAGTGAGCCGACGAAAATCTGTACATTGTGCCGATCGTGTGATCCAGGCTTAAGCAAACAAACATCTGGTGCACAGCTCTAGTAGAGCGATTTATTTTTGGTGATATTTTTCATTTAAGCGCTTTTTTGGTTTTGGCGATTTTTTGTTTCGGTATTTTTTAATTTTGGAATTTTTTAGCTTTAGCGTTTCTGAGAATGTCAAGGGTTTGCCTCTTCCGGTTTCCAAGTTAAGTTGTCAAAGTTACATTAAATGCTAGAATACCCTTTAATTCTTATTTATTAAATTTAAGTGTTAATTATTGTAATCTGCATAAAAATACACTAGCCTTGAAAATTTTAAGTGTTTATATATAATTGTTTGTATATTACACTGTTCTGCATGAAAATCGGCCCTGAGACCGCTTCAGCTGATTCTTATGTAAAATTATCTCCTAAAACCGAATGTGACCTCCGTTTCACCCCATCATCCATCATTTTTTAAGCATTTAGGTAATTTAAAATTATAAATTTATTGAACAATACTTTGTATACATTTTTGCGAATTCTCTTTTTTTTCCAAAATATATCCGATCCAAAGTCCTCATCTTCACCTCCATTTGGTGCTTGATTTTCTCTTGTTCTATAAATTTGAAGTTTCTCTTACTATAGACCGGCAGTATTCTGCCAACATGCTAGTGTTCAAACTGAGCGATGTCTTGATGAAATCGTTCCCCTTGCTCATCAGAAACTGCACCTAAATTTGCATGAAAAAAGTTGAGGTGTGAGTGCAGGAAGTGCACTTTAAGATACATGTTACACCCCAAATCCTTATACCCTGACAGCAACTCCTAAACATAATCGACATAGTCACCACTTTTTTTGTTACCCAAAAAGTTCACACACACGTTTTGGAATGAAAGCCAAGCTCGTTTTTCTTTTAGATTCAGGAGTTCAACAAACGTTGGGTCTTGGAAAAGTTGTGTGATTTGGGGCCCTTCTTTGATTTTAGCGTCACTAAGACGAGGAAATCCATTACCTGCCTTGTCCATTGCTTTCACAAACTACTTTATCAAACCGAGTTTTAAGTGGAGAGGTGGCAAATAAATATTTTCCTTCGGTACCAGTGGATAGTGGGCAAAATTTTTGTGGTCGGGAGTGAAACTTTCTCGCAGAGGCCAGTTTAGTATGATATAATGTTTGCCTCGGGCTCGGCTGTCCCAGTCACATAAAAAGCAGCAATATTTTGTGAATCCTGATTGTAAGCCCATAAGTAGAGCAACAACTTTTAAGTCAGCAAAAATTTTCCAATTATAATCATGATAACTTATTTTATCAAGGATTCGTTTGATGTTTTCGAATGTCTCTTTCATATTTACAGAATATGCAACTGGGACTGATGGTAACTGATTTCCATTGGCCAGTAGTATAACTTTCAAGCTCGTCTTTGAGGAATCTATAAACAGTCTCCACTTGTCAGGGTCACAATGTAGCTTCAGTTCTGTCATTAATTCATTTGAATCAGGACAGAACACTAAACTTTCGTCCTCCGGAAAAAAAATTGCAAGTTTGACTGTCTGGTCCTCTGAGAAAAGATTTTTACTCCCTTTTCTAGGAGATTACACTCCTGAAGTTGAGACCCAAGCAGCTGAGATTTACTCTTAGATAAATTTGGAAATTGGAAACGGAGGTCAAATTTGGATTTAGAAGGTCAATTCACATAAGAATCAGCTGAAATAGTGTCAGGGCTCTTTTCTTTTTTTTTTTGCAGAACAGTGTTACCAGGCCTGTTATTTTCATGCACTATAAAATATAAGTTATGCGCATAAAAAATGCGCAATAAAATCTAAAATATGCATTAAAAATATAATCTATATATATATGTATATGTATACATATACATTTTCATTTATATTGAAAAATACAAAAAAAAAATAAGTTCTATAAAAAATATGCATCTTAAATATGTATGTATGTGTTATAAAATATGCAAAAATATGCACTAACAATTCGGAAAACTAAATTATGCACATTAATTTTGATTTTATGACTACAAATATGCATTTGCATGAAATTATTAGCCCTGTATATTACATTAGGATTTCGAAATTTACACACCCTTTAATCTTTAACTTTCATATATTAGCTGTTGTAGCGGCCAAAGTTTTTACATATTCTATGAAAGTTTCAGGTCTATAGCTTTTAGGGTTTCCGAGAAAACAACTTGTGACAGACAGACAGACATCCTAGCGAAAACAATAGGGTTCCTTTTTTTAACCTTTGGAGTACGGAACCCTAAAAATGGTGACAAAATCAAATCTTTAAGTAAATACCAGGACACCATTTAAATGTACATATTTGTAATTAATTTTTTTATTCTGAATGTGCATTAGTCTAGATAATAAGCCATATCAAATTATATTACCTGTCATATCTGAAAATCATTTACATAAATTTGTCTTGCAACACATGCGAGAAAACAATTGAAATAAAATTTATTATTCACACAATTCAATACAAATTTTAAAAGATTATTTATGGTTATAAAAGAGAAAACGTGACTTTTAAATCAAAATAAATTTGTATATGAAACAATTTACTAATCAACAAATATGAAAAAGAAAAAAAATATTAAATCTCCACTCATTGAAATGCATAAATAATTTATGTTAAATTTATGACGATAATAATGAAATAACTATCATATAAATTATTAAGCATTTTGAATAATTTTGATTATTCTTTGTAATTGTATATAATTCGTTTTAAGCAAATATTTTATTAAAAAATGCTTTACATATTAGATCATGTGTTAGTTTTTTTTTTTTTTTTTTTTTTGATATGCAATTTCAGTTTAAATTCTCTTAAGTACAAGCAACGCTAGAGTATATAATTAAAATCTCTATTGGCTGACTGACGTTTTAAATTAATTTTTATTTGCATTTATTTATTTATTTATTTTTTTATTCTGTGACAACACAAGTCATCATTATCTTATTAAGTAAAAATTAAAATTGAAATCTTTGTTTAGTTGATTTTTTTCTTTCTAAATTTTATAATTTATAATGTTTATTTTTGTTGATCGTTTCGAATTTCTTTCTTGAGAAAGTCTTAACAGAAATTTTAGATAATCATGTTTTAAATTTCGAGTGTATACACACTTACATACATTCGAAACGTGTAGTTCTTTTATTTAAATAATGATAGTAATGTTTTTTTCTTTCTTTTAAAATAAATAGCACTTAATTTCTTTTTAAATATAGAAAAATCAAGATAATTTTTAAAGTTTCACTTTGAAGAACAGTAAATGATGTTGGAATAAAGGCATTGTTATTTTTTTTTTCGTGAACATTTTTTCCCTCGAAATGTTTTCCCTTTTCCAAAAACTGAAATATTTCCCCTTTCTATAACCTTCACCGAAAATGGTGAATAGGTTTGTCATTCCAACCTATAAAGTATGTACAGTGTGTCTGTCTGGTGGCAAATTGATATTTTTAAATACGACTATTTCAAAAAGCAATAAACTGTGCGGAGGGAGGGTGGCTGTATCCCACGGCCAGGGCTTAGTCGATCTTCAAGGACTCCCGAAAACATTGCACTGGTTAAAAGCAGTTTACGTGAAAATGCGCGACTTTCAATACGCAAAAGAGCAGCCTGCATGCAATTTTAAAAAAGGATCTAAAGTTCCATCCTTTTAAAATTCAAATCGTTCAAGAACTGAAAGAAGGTGACTTTGATTAACACAAAAATTTTTGTGAAACTATGTTGGAGCGTTTTCGCATTGTAAATCCCATTTTTTTTGGAGCGACGAGACTCATTTTCACCTAAACGGCCACGTCAGCAAGCAAAACTGCCGTTACTGGTCTCCAAGAACCTGCAAACCTCGATTGAAACATCAAAACCAGGGTAACTGTTTGGTGTGCATTATCGCCTGTGTGCCAGTGCCCCTGTGGCTGAGTGGTAGAGATGCTAGCCTCTCAGTCCAGATGTCGTGTGTTCGATTCCCGCCATAGACCGTGGGTGTTTTTCGCAGACAAGCTAATCGTTTCGCGGGCTGTGTTGTGTTAGTTAAAAAAATTAGATAATTGGACCATTTTTTTTAGAAAATTCTCGAGGCCAGGCGACAAATGTCAACGCTGAAAATTATCGACGCATGATTACGGAATTATTTTTGCCAAAACTGCGAGCTCATCCATCGTACTCTTCACACACGTGGTTTCAACAGAATGGAGCGACTGCACACACAGCCAGAGCTTCGATGAATTTGCTTCGGGAAAATTTCCCCCAAAAACTGATCAGTCGCCTTGGGGACATCCCATGGCCACCGACTGCACACACAGCCAGAGCTTCGATGAATTTGCTTCGGGAAAATTTCCCCCAAAAACTGATAAGTCGCCTTGGGGACATCCCATGGCCACCGAGATTGTCCGATCTAACTCCTATGGATTTTTTTATGGGGCTACCTCAAAGAGAGGATTTATAATGACAATCCTCAATATCTTGTGGCTTTTAAGGAAAATATACGTCGAGAAATCAGCTCAATTGAACCAAGTTTACTGCAGCGTGTGGCGCAGAACACAAGGCTCCGTTTTGAACAGTGTGTTCAACTCGACGGAAGACATCTGTATGACATACTCGTACTATTTAAAAATTAAAATCCGAATTTCCATTCTATCGTTCAAAGGTCTTAATAAAAGTTTGTGTCAATTATTAGGTTTTTTATTTAAGTTTGTAAATATAAATATGCTACCAGACACCCTGTATATGTGTATATTCCGGGTCCTTATAAATAGGGAAGACGAATAAGCGATGTCCGTCCGTGCCCTGTCAGTCTGTCTGTCTGCTCGCGAGATCGGTTATCCGAAGCTTCCAGAAAAGCTAGACTCTACGGTCTTGGACTCGTTTATCACACACAGATTAGTATTGAAAATCATCAAAATCGAAATAACGGCTACAGAGCTGGAAAACTTAAACTTTATTTTGCCATGTAAAAGTAACCAGCTTAAACTAATTTTTGGATTTTTTGTTAAATAAACACATTTTACTCGTATATTCTAGTAAGAATTTAATTGCTATTAAAAATAAAAATCAAAAAATCCAGGGTTGGAAAATTGAATTTTTTTTGGAACATAAAAGTAACCTACTAAAACAATTTTTTCATTTTCTCTATAAATTAAACATATTTTATATTTTTAAAATAAAAATATTGGATGGGTCCAAAAATGATGATTCCAGGGTTGGAAAATTTAAAAATTTTTTTATATAAAAGTAACTAGGTCAAAATAATTTTTTCTTTTTCTTTTTTAAATTAAAGGATAAAAAATTGATATAAAAAAATTTAAAAAATGTAAAACAGCTCCAGACCTGGAAAATTTTAACCTTTTTTTTTTGGTATATATAAGTAACTACATAAAATTATGTTTTTTTTCATTTTTAATTAAACTTATTTTATATTTTATAACGAAATAAATTGGTATTTAAGTGAGAAAAATCAAAAACAAGATTCCAGGGTTGGAAATTTGATTTTTTTTTGGTAAAAATTATGATCTTAGCGCTATTTTGTTTCAAATCGATGATCATATGGTGACAGCTTGCAACGATTTCTTATTAATTTTTAGTGAATTGAGATAGCATAAAATAAATCACTAAAAAGCAGTCACAACTACAAAATTAATTAAAGAACATATTCCATTTCCCTGGAACTGTTCATTTCTGCTGAACAAAACCCAAAAATTCTTTGGGAATAAATAGTTAACTTAATATCGCTATATATGTGAACGTGCAATATTGGCAGCAGGAATTGAATCGAAACAATTAATAGTTTTGTAGTATTAAGTTTTATTAAATACCGGAAAATATGAAATAGTTAGCTTGGTTGGTATGGCGGTACAATACTACGATTATTCTAGGAAATTCAATCTATGAACATAATTCTTTTGTTGAAAGATACCGCAGGTTACTCACTATAAATTGCACTGGAGCCAAAGATATATGATAGATTTTTTCCAAAGACTACTTGATTCGGTGAAGGGTATTTAAGATTCGTTACGGCCGAATATAGCACTCTTACTTGTTTATTCCTGTTATAATGAGTAATATTTTCTGGGGTATTTCTTCACACTTCTCTTGGTTTTATTCACTTAATTTTTGCAGGCGAACTGAATTACAGTGAAACCTCTCATAACGGACACCTCTCACAACCGTACCCCTCTAATAACCCGACAAGTTTTGTAGATCCAATATTACAATAAGATAATCGGGTATGTTCTGCATTCCACGTGAAATTAAAACGAGTGGAATTGCCATAAAATTGTTGTTGGAAATATGTAATTATAACAACAATGCTATGTCAATTCCACTCGTTTTAATTTCACGTGGAATGCAGAACATACCCGAATATGTAACTCTTTCATTAGCGATCACCTCTAATAACCGGACAAAAATACCACGATGGTGAGTGAGTATACGGTTATGAGAGGTTTCACTGTAATAGTTACATCGCGAAATTTCAATATTTTCCTTTCAATTAAATATTATTTTTAGTGCAAGCTTCACGATTGTGTTAACCATAATTCCCTGCAACACCTTTTCGCTTATAGTTAATAAATAAAATCGCCTACAATTAGATTGAAATTATTTTCTTTTGCACAAACATTTTTCCATTTAAGAATTACTTTATTTTTAACCTCCCATGTCAATCCCTCTTTTTTTAAATTAAATTGTATAACAAAATTAATTACAGTTTATGTTCCTCCATCTTCTTGTTAGTTTTTCTATTAAAAAAAACAAAATTTAATCTACTACACAATTTCATTCGCATGTTAGAAGAGTTTATCGAAGTATCTGTGTATCTTTACGTTAACAAAACAAGAACTCTTATCGCACTAAATTCATGTAATAAAATATGAACTACATAAATTTATGATTTTGTTGCCTGGTGGTCGTTTACACTTGTTAAACTACGCCTGTGGTCCACACCAAAAGCCTTACGAAGAGAAACATGTTCTCTATGCATTTCGTATGATTATAATTTGAAAGTAAAGTGTTAACTTTTTATGGTTACATCATTTTTATAGTGCCCATGACAAGCAAATTTACTATGGTTTTCTAATGTTGAGCTGCACAGAACAAAAAAAATCTCGTAGGTTAATAATATAAACTATTTGTATTCCCAAAATTATAGTTCGTGCAAAGTGTTAATGTCACACAGAGAAAACAGTGCCTACTAAAACCTCATAAAATAGAACAAAATTAATAAGAAATCTCTATGGTTTTTTTTCAATAAGGAAATTTTATTAATTTCATAGAGAAAACCTTTTTGAAAAAATCAAGAAGAATTCTTGTAGTTTTTATGAGGTTATCTTATTAATTTTTTGAATAAAAAAAAAAATTGCGTCTTTATTCTCTGTACTTATGTATTTTCATTTAAATTCTATACCATATACATATGTATGTATGTATGTACTATATTGTAGATGTTATTTATTTATAGATACATACATACACATTATATTATATTCTTAACTAACTTACTCACCAAGTATTGAACCAGCAAACTTCTACCTGATAGACAAGCACTGTAGCCAGTATGCTAACAAGCAGCCTGAATAATCATTGAAATTATTGTGCAAACATTCTTATACAAAAATGAAACAGATCGTGAAAAAAATTTTCTGTATGTCTATTTATAGAAACGAAATAACAAGACACCTCATAAAATCAAGAAGATTTCCTTATTAAAAAAATCAGTAAGATGCTTTACACATAATCATATAGGAACCTACTAAGATTAAGAAGAAAGCCTTATTGAAAAAACCAATAAAATAGCCTAATAAAATCAAGTAGAATACCTTTTTAAAAAAATTAATAAGGCAAGCAGAATCATTGGCGAAGTAAAGTAACCACTAAAATATCTACTAAACACAGCTACGAAAATTTAATACGCCTCATTGACACTAGAGGCGCTGCAGCACTGCATTATTAAAAAAAGACGTGAAAATAGCAGAGTTGTAAAAGAATGCAGCTTTACTCTATCTCTTCCTTCACCAACTGTCTTCTCTGTCACTAGCCCTTTCCTTAAGAAGGTAACACCTAGTAATGCCCCTTTTAGACACGGAAAGTTTACTTTGCAAAGTTGTAGTTCAGCTGGGGGAAAGACTGAAAGAGAAAGTATTCTTACCTCTGTCTTTCACACAGCTGAATTAAGACTAATATATAATAGTAGTAGGCATTAATTTCTTCAGTGTTACTTCTCTTTATTAAAAAACATTTAAAATCAGTGTTTAAAAAACTAGACTCCAAGTAGTTGTAGCAACGAAAAAACACGAAGTAGTCTAGCAAAAAAATTTAAAAAACTTGTAGCCGTTCATTTACTATTACTACCGATACCGGCACATTTTGGTAGCTGTAGTTATAGTAATAGTAAAAAAATAAAATAATTGGAGCAGCGTAGTAAATAATGTTTTACTGCTCTAGCTACCTTCAAATTTTTGTAGCTCTAAAAGTAGTTTTATTTTTTAAATTTTTACTGCTACCTCTTTGGTAGTCACAGAAGGAGCAGACAACATAGTTTTTGAAGTAGCACTAGAATAACATTTCAGCAGTATTTTAATAACATTGAGGTAGTTTTAAAATAACATTTCAGCAGCAATTTAATAACATTGCAGCAGCATAAAATAACATTTAGGGAGCAGCATAAGTAGTAAAAAAGTAAAATTTTCAGTAAACTAAATACAAACGAAGAATACGTGTGTTAAACAGCGTTGCCGTTTTCGTTACTTTTAACTAGAATTAGTTATTTTTTCGAATGTTTATTTTAAGTTGTATTTGATGAAAAATTAGTTCGAATAAAATAATTAAAAACGAACTAAAAGACATTTCATTCGTAATTTTAAGAGATATGTATTTTAGTTACAACAGTTTTTCTTTTCTTTTATAAATGTTAACGTATGTATACGTATATAAACTTTGCATACTGTATGTATTTTCTAATTCATTTCCAATTCACCAGTTATAAAAATGAGTTAATAAAATTCAAGTTTTTTTAATTCAGTTTTATGTGAGATGTCATGTATTTCAATTCCCATATATGACCTCATATATTATAATACATTTTATATATTCGTCCATATATTAATTCATATACATATAATACTTTTCGCATGTATAAGCGTATACATTTCCATGCATGAATTCATATACATATATTTATATACATTCATATATTAAAAATATATGGACCATACATATTTTATTTACTATTATTTAGCAACTACAATATGTTAAAACTGTGGCATAGCAGGAAAACGTTACAAAACAGGACAATCACATAGAAAAAGCACGAACACGAATGTGTGAAACGAGTTAAAGCGACGATTGCTTATAAGAAGCGCTGTCAACTTTTAAATTTCACAGAGCAATAAAACAAAAAAAAAAGCCTTTAAGTTCAATAAATATAATAATTTTGTTATGATGATTATGGTTTTATTTAAAGTTTTTCTTTTCTAAATTAATATTATATATGAGTGTTCTTTCAAAAAATCTATTTTCACCAAGTTTCAGTAATGAGAAAAAAGTTTAAGAGCGTTGTTTGGAACGTTTTTTAATATGTAAAATAATTGTTTTGTTCTTTTGTAATTATTATTAAACTACAAACTGCAAGTAAGCCTACAATGACACACAATATAAATTTTAACGATTCTTTTATTAAATAAAAAAAGCATTTAAAAGTGTGGTAATTTTTCACAATTGGTAACTTTTTCAAAAAATGTGATAAAATGTAATATAATAATTTTTTGGTTGTGGCAGCACTGACCACATACATACACATTTGTGGTTTCTAGTTTTACTGATGATTTTGATTTTTGACTACTTTTGCCGCTACCTCAATGTTATTTTGTGCTGCTGAAATGTTATTAAATTGCTGCTGAAATGTTATTCTAAAACTACCTCGATGTTATTAACATACTACCTCAAAATTTTCTAGTCATAAAAAACAAAACTCCAAATATAGTAGTAGTTATAAAACAAAAACCTCAATCAAACGAATAGAAAACTCTTTAGTTTTTTAAGCTGCTACTTCATTTTCGTTTTTACTGCTGCTACTTAATTTTTAGTTTTTATTTTTATCATGTAGCAGTAGTTTTAAAAAAGGTAATGCTACGTAGCAAGACAACTGCTCCTGGTACCGCTACTTGTAATTGTTTGGAGTACTAGTTTTAGCAATAGTAAAAAAATTTTCAGTTAATGTAGTTTTTTAAACACTGTTTAAAATAGAATAAAATTTACTATTTTATTAGTTAATCTATCTATGATTCAAATTTTACCAAAATTGGTTAGATATTTTCGAAGAGGCAGTAATTCTCCCTATCTCGAGCGGTCTGGAGACTGGAGAATGAGTGAAGGGAGAACAGCGTATTCACCTTAAAATGGCTTTGTTTTTCTTTTGAGTACTCAAAATATTGCCTTAATAGATCTCTTCTGAGACGATAATTAATATTTGCTGGGTATAGGGGCTTAACGCCCCTGGACCCTGACCTAAGCACTTTAGTAGGACCTTACATAGCCCCATGCCCGTTATGAAATTTCATTCTTCATTTTATTGATTTTTTTTTAAATCGGAACGGAAGTTAATTTTTTTTTGATTTTTGTGTACCTATCATTTGCAGCAAACCTTTTTTCGGACTTGGATTGGACAAAATCCGAGAAGATATATCGACGTAGATCAAGAGTAATAGGGAACAACTCTGGCTCAATTTCCCTGGATTGAGGCATGAGCCATATAATGATTGGAACGTATAACCAAAGTCGTTTCATAGCTCTCATGATCCTGAGTAAAAACAATCTAAGAATGCTCACAGGCTTCCTCACAGGCCATTGCAGACTGAGAAATCACCTCTATAGGCTTGGCATTGAGAGTAACAGCCTGTGCAGATTACGACGATGAAACTCCAGAGCATATTCTGAAGGACTGTGAAGCGTTCTGCCACAGAAGATATAGCTAGCTAATTGGGCAAAAACCTATTGTAGGATTGGGAAATACCAATACCAGACCCAGTGACAATCTTGAGATGGATCAGGAGAGTAGGTTTAGATGAGGTGCTCCAGCACCTGGCAAGGAATACAATACATCTACTTTGGTCTCAGTGTCCTGTGTTTCCCGTTTGACTGAATTCATTCATTCATCATTTACTGCATAAATTGTATAATTTTTAGATAAAATGTTTTTAACTGCTTTAGATTAGTTAGTTTTACCAATTTCGTTGGTTGGTGAAATCATAATTGTCGAAGCTAATTAGTTTTATATAAACTTTTTTCTGTAATAGGGCATTTACACCTGCACAAAATCTAGCAGATTTTAATTAAAATCTCTATGAAAATCTATATTGTTTACATAAGTCTTCTTTTTTTTGACATTTATCAAGATTTGTTTATCCAAAACAAAACCCATTAACTAAAAAATTTCCTAAACTACAACCAAACAACTGCAATGTAGCCGATTCACAATCTTTTTTATAAACGTGCTGTACAGGGTAGTAAAAATAAAATAAAAATATTGGATTTTGAGTAGATTTCCTACAAATCTACTGACAAAATAGATTTCGTTTTGTTTGTAAAATCTAGTAAAAAGCAGCTAGATTCAGCTCGAAATCTCGTAAGTAATAGATTTCGGGAGCTTGTATTACAGGTTATTATATTATTTGTATTATAGGTTATATAAAATTTCGTTTACAGAGACTACAATTTAAATTACTAGGCACAAGAACTTTCAAGTCTTAAAAACAAACAGGAATACTTTTAGTAAAGTTTGCACATTGATTCAGTTCGTTTTTAGGGTTTCGTACACCAAAGATGAAAAGAACAACAACAATTAACACTAAAATTTAAAAAAATTTAATTAGAGGGTGTACCATCAGTTAATGTAATTTTGACTATGTAATTTTGATAACTTGCTGTATCTTGGAAACCGTAAGAGTAAACTTCTTGAAATTTTCAAAAACGGTAAAACAAAAAAATCCCAAAATTATAAAATTCCCAAATCGAAAAAAAATCGCCAAAATAAAAAAAAAATCGCCAAAACGAAAAAAAAGCACCAAATTAAAAAAAAATTCTAAATCAAAAATAAATCGCGAAAAACCGGAAAAATCGCCAAAATGAAAAAAATCGCCAAAATGAAAAAAAAATCGCCAAAATGAAAAAAATCTCCAAAAATGAAAAAAAATCGCCAAAATGAAAAAAATGGCCGAAATTAAAAAAAATTCCCAAAACGAGAAAAAAGCGAAAAAAAAAACAAAACAAAATTATTTAGCTGAAAAAAATGCTCGTGCGCGAGTCAAAGTCGCACTTTACTGAATTTATTTATTTTTGTGGAAAAAAGTATTTTGCGTATGTGGCGCTTTTTTCTTTGCCAATTTTTTTTTCAGTTTTTGGTGATTTTTTTCAGTTTGGCGATTTTATAAGTTTGGGATTTTTTAGTTTTAACGTTTTTGAAAATTTCAAAAGTTTGCGTCTTACGGTCTCCAGAATACAGCAACTTCTCAAAGGACGTAGTCAATTACATTAACTGATAGCACCCTTTAATTTTTTTTTTAATTTTGGCGTCAATTGTTGTATGGGATACATGGGATTTTAACGTTTTTCGTTGCTCATTTTGTAACACCCGTTAATTTTTAGCTCTTATGTATTTGTTGTTGTAGTGGCCAAAGTTCTTCATATTCTGTCCAAATTTCTTGTCCGTAGCACTTACGGACTATGTGACAGATAGACAGTAATGTCCTGCACAAGACCATTTATAAGACCCTTCAAGACATGCGAGATTTTTCAACTGCTTTACTACAGCGAAATATTCTAAAACAAACGCTAAACAACACTGTTGGCAAGGCATTTATGATCAAACAGAATTGCGGCATAAACACATTTTCCATACAAATTGACACAAAAAATCAGCACCAGAAAGCAGTCGATAGATAGAATTTATTTTATTTTGACAACGTTTTTTCTTATGCTCTCACATATAAATTAATATTCTCTCAAACATGTTACCATACTTTCAATAAATTTCATATATTTTGTGAACAAAACTACAAAGAAAAATAAGCACAAAAGAAAATGAAACAAAAATTAGAGAGCATATGAAGTTACTGCCGTGGATTTTATTATGGGCTTTGTTAATTTGACAGCGATTTTTCCTGAAGTTGCGGACTTATTCTGTTTAATCATTTTGTTTCAATTGTTTGTCTTGCCAACAGTGTTGTTTAGCGTTTGTTTTAGAATATTTCGCTGTAGTAAAGCAGTTGAAAAATCTCTCATGTCTTGAAAGGTATTATAAATGGTCTTGTGCAGGACTTTAATAGACAGACAGACAGACAGGCGGACAGACGGACAGCGTTGCGAAAACATATGTGACAGCTCATAGAGAAAGGGACCTAAGGGTAAAAAAATTAATTTTCACTTTTTTTTTTTTTTTTTTGATGTGGACAACATCTGATCATCGAATGAGTCCGATCCCATGCCCTAAAAGTTGTCCCTCCCAGAGATATGCGCGTTTTATGAAATTTAAGTCGACGATTATAAGGTTATGTGAAAAAATTTTCGTACTAACAGGGTGATATTCACGATTTAAAAGAATTATAAATGAGTATTTATTATAATTCACAATTAATAATTTCAGAAAATAAACCTGGATTCGAAAAAACGCGAGCCAAATTGATATCAAAAACTCATCGAAACAGCGCGCTAGGTAGAAAACAGTAAAAACCAACTACACAAAACAAGAGGTAGGGACCTCCTACGCGGGTTTTCAAGGTTGACCAACTCGTGCCTGACGTCATGAGATGTGTCGCTTTCAAATGAGACCAATACCAACACGGTCAGTGATGGTACACCAAAGATACACGTATTTAAATCTTGAAAATGGCTCTCCTGAACAAAACCGGTTTTTACCCTTAGGTCCCTTTCTATTTTTCGCGTCACATATATATATGCATATATTCAACTTATTCTTAAGGCTCAGTTACCCGACTGTAATGTAAAGTAACTGCAACAGTAGGAAACAGCTGATCGATATTGTTATGTGAAAAGTAATGAAAATGGTTATAGAGATGTCATGTAACGTAACCTACTTTTCATATACAAATATCGATCAGCTGTTGTTTCCTACTGTTGCAGTTACATTACATTACCGTCGGATAATTGAGCCTTTACACTGCTACTTATTGGATCTTAAAATAATTTACTTATTATGCATTTTGGAACGTTAGGTGTTCGTGATGCTGCAGACGTGCACTATAAATGCTTTTACGAACGTACCCATTATTTAAAAACATCTTCTCAAAAAAAAAAAAATCCTATCAACAGCATTCATAAGACGCAGCTGTTGAGCTCAACAGTTGTGAAATTGTTGGCTACTGTTGGCTCCAACAGTTACGTCTTATAAACAGCTTGATAGATATAATTTGATTTTATATCTTTATTTCGTTATTTTAACGCACTTGTAATGCAAAATTTAACAAATATTTGCTCCTGCCATCTAACAAAGCATATAAAAGACCTAACTCTATTCGATCAGCTGTTCAGGCTGAGCAAAACATGTTGACTATAGGTAGCGAAAAAATTGTATGATGGAAAATTACTCAACTGTTGAGTGGAGCGGAACTACTCAACTATGCGTTTCTAAGACAAACACTCAACGGTTGCGCAACAGCTACGTCTTATGAACAGTGATGCCAAATTTTTTGGGTCAAAAAGCATATCTAAATTTAAAAAAGGACTAAAAAGCGTAAAAAGCACTAATGTGAAAAAACGAGTGAAGATTCAAGCAAGTGAAGCTTAATAACGTTTAATATTTTCTAAGTTATTCTCTCTTTCGGCAATAGTATCTTTAATGAAATATATCTGAAGAAAAAGGTATGCTTTACACTGAAAAATAAAGTTTTTATTAAAGTAGTTTCAAGAAATACACAAATTTCTTAAAAGCACTACTTAGTGCTTTTCTTTTGTTTGGCACCAACGCTCAAAATTTGGCGTTTTGAGTCTTCAAAAAACACTAAAATTAGTGCCAAAAGCACTAAGTTGGCATCGCTGCTTATGAATGCACCCATTAACTTTAAAAATAATTTATGAATTCTAGCATAAAATCAAAACGATTTTTAGCGTTGGCAGCACTGTTTACCTTGTTGATAAAAAATAACACATTTCAGTTGTATCAACTAGTTAGCATATCGGACTAAAAAAAAATAAATTCAGCAAGTGTTTGGTTGTTTGTTTGTTATGAATTTGTTTAAATAATTATTTTTGCCCTTGTGGACAAACTTCGTAATTTATAATATTAATACATAGTATGATTCAAGTATATATATACATATATATATTTATTTTTGTTTTTAACATTTTTTTTCTACAAATTCCATTGAAAAACTTGAAATCTGGTAACCTTATTGGCGGGACGGTGTTATGCATTAAACACATTCACCACAGCAAGCTACCGACTACCAAATGTCAAGAATAGAATACAATGAGCAAATGCAGTGTTACCAGTGTAATACAAAATGGTTAATGAATGATATCGTGCAATTATTTCATATTATTTACCAGAAACAATATCCAAAAATTGACGTAAAGAATAAATTGATTCATTTTTGTACTTTTACATTTTAAAAGAAAAATTAATTTTTATAAATGCAAAATATATGAAAGTGGCAATACTGAACTAAATATTTGTACTTGAATATCAAGTGCAGATGGTGCTGCTGTCGTCTCCCAAATAATTAAGTAGCTGGCTACGAGGCGACAAATGCTGCTGGCGACATTTGAAGTCGAGTGTTCGTGTAGCCTGCTGTGGTGAATGTGTTTAATGCATTAAATTTTATGTATAGTTGCAGTTTCATGGTCATCCATCCCGGCATTTTTGCTTCAACCAGAATAATTCAAGGGACCCAAACCTTGACAATCGATTTTTGTAAACATTTTTAAAAAGGTTAACAACATTGTATAACTATTTAAAATATTTCCTTTTTCGTTTGTACTTTGTTTTGTAGTAACATGTAAAATGTTCAGATATGCAACATAAAGTTTCGTTTATTGTTTCTAGGCAAATTTTTAGTGTAAAAACTTAAAATATTGAAAAAAAAATTTTCACCACTGCACTTTTTGTTATATATATTTATTTATTTTCACTGCCGGTCTTGCGGTTACTGCTGCTATTTTTAAATAACAATAAATATTAAAAAAAAGGCTGAAATACAATACAGATACATTTTTCAAGGGAAACACTTTAAAAGTAAATGTTTATTTGAATAAATGTTTTGTATATAAAAAATAGCAAAACAGCAAAAAAGTAGAGAAAAGATAAACTATTTGAATCATTCGTTGAATTTAAAAATCAAAATTAAATAATCTATTGAAATAAGCCAAACCGAAATGAAGACCCATTCGAAAATATGACGAAATATTAAAAATATTTCAGTTACGGCCAAGTCTGTGCATATGATAAGAGGTTTGTGACTGTTAAAATTTGTAGTTGAAGTCTACTGCTGATGATGATAGACATGCTAAACCACCAGCAAATAAATTTCAATTAAAATATTTTTTAGTTAGAATTATAAAAAATTACTTACCGTCCTTTTCACAATGTACATTTAACAGCTAACAGGGACTTTAACAGCAAGTTTTGTATGAAGAACTGTCTGCTAAAGTTCACTTTAACTCTTAATCATACATTGTGAAAAGGGACGTTAGAATTATAAAAAATACTTTTGTAATTGAAAGCAGAAAAGACAAAAGAAAGAATTATCAATATCAAAAAAACCAAAAATTAGAAATATCCTGAAGAAGTTAACCAAAGATTAACGAAATATCGAACTAATAAATCAAAATATAAACTTACCTAAAGCTCAAAAAATATTTTAATTTAACAATTTTTTATAAAACCTTTTTTTATAAAAGTTCGACAAATTAGATAAAAATATTAACAAGAAATTCAGTAAAGTGCGACTTTGAGTCGCACACGAAGGCTTCCGCACGGCGCTTGTTTCTTTTTGACGATTATTTTTAGTTTTGGAATTTGTTTCGTCTTGCCGATTTTTTCGGGTTTTGGCGATTTTTTGTTTGTTTTTGCAATAGATATTTTTAGTTTTGCCATTTTTTTCATTTTGGCGATTTTTGTTTTTTTTTAATTTTTAGCGTTATTTTAGTATTGACGATTTTTTCATTGTGGCGATTTCTTTAGATTTTTTAGTTTTGTTTTTTTTTCAATTAGTTTTTGGCAATTTTTTGTTTGTTTTTTGCAAATATATGTAATATTTAGTTTTAGCGATTTTTTTAGTTTTACCACTTGTTACATTTTGAAAATTTTTTCCGTTTTTGGCGATTTTTTCTTTTTTTTTATAGTCTGGCGCTTATTTTGGTTTGCCGATTTTTTTTCGAGTTTTTGCGATTTTTTCTTCGGTTTTCACAATACATATTTTTAGTTTTAGCGATTTTTTTTAGTTTAATACTTATTTTCATATTAGCAGTTTTTTCGGTTTTGGGCAATTTTTTTGGCGACCGTTTTAGTTTTTTTGATTTTTTTTCCATTTTAGCGATTTATTTTATTTTCATTTTGGCGATTTTTTTAGTTTCGAATTTTTTAGTTTTAGTTCGCCTCTTACGGTTTCCAAGATACAGCAAGTTGTCAAAATTACATAAACTGATAGAAGACCCTTTAATTTTGATGTTTTAAATTGCAGTTTTAATTGGTGTAGTCTGCATAAAAGTACACTAACTTTGAAAATTTCCAGTGTATATATATTATATGTCTGTATATTACATTAGGATTTAAAAATTTTTCGTTGCTCGCTTAAGAACACTCTTTAATCTTTAACTGTCATATATTTATTGCTGTAGCGGCCAAAGTTTCACATATTCTAGGAAAATTTGGGGTCCATAGCTCTTAGGGTTCTCGACAAAACAGCCTGTGACAGACAGACGGACATCGCTGCTAAAACAATAGGATTCCTTTTCACTTTTCAGCCTAAAAACCAGCCAAACACAAGATTGCCCATTGTAATTCTTACGAATTTCCTTGCGGTGAAATTAAAAAGGAAAGAGATTTAATTGCCACGAGGGAATTTGTTAGAATAAAAATGGGTAATATTAAAAAGGAAAGAGATTTAATTGTCACGAGGGAATTTTTAAGAATAAAAGTGGGCAATCTTGTGTTTGGCTGGTTTTTGCTGTTTGCGTTAAGTTTTGAGCTTTGGTGTCTGTTCACATTACTAGCAAAATCTTATGGCCAACCTTTTTGTAGAACATTAAATCCCCACCCTTCCCCGTTTTTAGTGGTATTGTGTACGATTTGTAAAAATAGAACAAAAAATTACCGTTATGTAGGGAAGTTAGAGGATTAATATGTTCCACATGTTGCATATTAATCCTCTTCTGCTGATTCATTTTGCTTAAACAATCGTCAAGTCCATTTTGTGAGAAAAAACATTTTTTATTATTTAACAGAGGTCTGTTTTTTTTGTTAACAGAGCTCTGTTAAATAAGACGGTTTGTTATTTTTAAAATTTAACTTCACATACATAAAATAATTGGCTTAATATTTTCTACAAAATTAGATAGATGTACTCATGATACAATAATACAGGTAACCTCGAAGCGCCAGCTGTTTTGCTTGTTTCGTGATGTGATCTGCCAAATGTTGTTAATGTTTTACCAATACATGCGCATAGTGGCTACCAAAGCCCCAGCTAGCATTTGGGTGATACCCAGCTAGCATTTGGCTGATAATTTTTTGCATAAATCTCTTTTTGATTCTCCTGAGATCACTTTTGATGATTAAAAACTGATTTATCACTTGGGTGATTGAAAAATGATTCACTTATGATTCATCTATACGATCAAATAATGATTTCTTCAAAATAGAGAAACAAAATGAAAAGAAACCGCAAAAAGAGCGATTTAATGACTTAATACTACCAGAAAATTGCTCAATAATTAATCATCAAATCGTATCATAAATGATTCCTTGGTATGATTCATCTGTAGGGTAGCATTTTCTCACAACGGGAGTATCATTTATGATCGAAAAATGGACTCATATGCGGTTATTTTTCCCGTCAACCTGATTCGGAAAAGATTCGATTATGATACAAAATGCTAGCTGGGTTGTTTTTTCTTGATTTTTTGACAGTTATCATCACAAAACAGCAACAAAAATTACTGTTGTTTTGTTTGTTGTACTTTTTATGTAGATTCGCGGCTACCTGTATTATTGTTTCATGGATGTACTGATAGAACGGGAAAAACTGGCCCAAGGGGTGAAACTTTAAGCCCCGTAAAATAAAATTCCGATTCCAATCTTTCCAAACACTAACACACATACATCTTTTTGGTCTCCTGTACCAAACAACCATAACCAGATCCCATATTTTTCCCGTGGTGTTGTACTGTGTAATAACTAAATAAATATGAATGAATTTCACTTTATAAAGTATTCAATTATTTTTTTTTAAAGTCTTGCAATACATATTTAAATAAATTATGCACTTTAACTATTTTAAATTTAAAATTGCCCAAACCCAAAACCAAATCGAAAAATAATGTATTAAACAAGTAAATTAAATAGCAACCGGAAATTTAATCTAAATAATCGATTAAAATAATTTTCTTCAAAGGAAAAAATGTTTGCGAAACCTTTTAATTTCATGAACTAAAAAAGTGAATGAAGTAAACAAAAAAAAAATAAAAAAATTTAAATTTTTCCAAAGAAAACTACAAAAACTTCTCAAGTGGAACTAATGAATTAATTTTGTTTCCCAGTAAATCAAGCGTTTAATTTTATTACATAAATATTTATAGTAAACAGAAATAAAAATATAAATACTCTTACATAAGTATATTTAATGCATATATTTATTTTGAATATTTAATTTTGTTTTTAAACTCGTGCAATTCATTTTAACTTTTTCTTTTTATTAAATCTAAATTGTTATGTTTTCACTGTGCATTAATTAATTATTTTGAAGTGTGTTTAAAACAAATTTTACTGCCATTTAATGACTGACTGACGTTCATTCATTGTTGTGCTTTTTTTGTATATAAATTAGTTTAAATATTAATTTTTAATTTGAAACAAGTTAGCGATTTAAATATTCATTAACATTTAACAAACAATAGACATTAACAATCTATAAAGCTTAATAAAAACAGAAAATACACTTCAAAGATAACTTGCTGCAAAACTTTTAACTTGTTTTATCATTTTTCATTTTATATAACAATTATATTTGCTACTGCTTTTAAACTGGAGCAGTTAACTTTGGAGCGAATGAAGCTTAAAAACAGCCTAATTGCAATTGCAACCACACAGCACAGATGACATGCGGCAGAATATACATACTGAATTTTATTTTTTATTTTCTCTTCCCTATTTTTGTAAATTTTCATAAGGAGTTGTTGCCATACATATCGCTCATTTACTTTAATAGTGTCACAACTCAAAAAAATACTAGTTTTGCAGAAAACTCGTTTAAAGTTTTCAATTTACATACAACTCAATGAAGAAATAAAAAAATATTCGTTTCACACGAGGTGGTAGTACAAGCTAGATAAAATACATTTATAAAATTTTCTTAGTTTTTCATGCAAAAAAAAAAAACAGCTGTTGTACAGTTTGTCAAAGAGGTATTATGAGAAGTGGGAGAAAGCAGCAGCAGCAACTTACAGTAGATTTATTTTCTTCTGAACAAATTTATTATACAGTTGGTCTGTATGTTAAAACCTTGAATTTATTAAACTTGCAGTGTGAACGCAAAATCAGCTGTTTATTGTTTCAATATGAAAACCAGGTTTTAACTTTAGATGTGAAAACACACACAACCCTACAAAACAGCTGTTCGAACCAACCTTATGGCCATTACTGTAATTGACTGTAGGCAGCGTTGCCAGAAAATGATGATGAGAAAATTTAGTGAGAAAAATGGTATTTCTGGAAAAAATTAATTGACACATTTCGAATTTTTTCAAATTATAAATATGTTGTTGTGATAAACGCTAAAAAAAATTGTCCTGCCAATAGTCGCTTAATTCTATTTTGTCGTTTCCTGTTCCAATTGTAATTTAGCCCTTTTCTTTTATATGCGCTTCTTATTTACATTCGATTTGCTTCCGCCAAGTTTGTTCGTGGCTAAGATACTCTACTCTGTCTTTGGCAGTTTGTTTTATTTTTTTTTTATTTTTTTTGCAGTAAAATTGTAATTTATGGCATGCAGTAGAATTCTAAGAATGCCTCTGGCAAAAAGAGCATTTGATTTTATTTCTAATACTTACATCTATTATTTTTATCATTTAGCCTTTAGTTTTACATTTCAATTCTTCTCTTACTCACAAACTAAATAAAAGTTAAATCGTTCGTTATTGATTATGACTTGGGGTATTGTTTGTAATTTATGTATAATAAATTTGTAAAGCAAATTTGCTGTTGAACAAGGTGCCAAAGTATAATGTGAATGTGTCATAAAGTATAACAAAAGATATTGATCGGGAAAAAAAATATTTTAAATTAAAACTGAGCAAAAAAAGGACTTCAACAATATAAAGCTTTTGTTAGTACACACAGAAAAAATAGTAATGTAAAATCACCATGCAAAAAGGTTGATTTCAAATCATATTAAATTTCCAAGCAATAATATGTTGTTTAAGTGTGTTGGTGTTTATTTGCTTTGTTCATATCCCAGTTGGCATTGTCTTAAAGACATCTTCAACGATGGGTACAAGACAATAGAAAATCGTGGGAGACATATTGACGACAGCTCAAACAATTCGTTGACAAAATTTTCGAACAAATGGCTACGAAATCATGCACAATCACACAAGCGACAATGTCCACCACCATATCGTGGTCGTTCACAAAATGATTGTGTGAGTTCTTGAGCAACAATGTCACTCAACAAAACATACTTTAATTAATATTTTGAGCATACAAATTTAATTTTTTGGCTTACTTGTTTTTTCCATTTCATTTAAATTATTGACTGAATTAGCTGGGATTTGAACCGAGACTGCATATTTATAAGCTTTTCGTGCTATGGACAACATGCAAGACATTGTCAGTCAGATTGTCATGAACGACGATTTTCTTTAAATTGGCGACAAGAAAACTTTAATAATCGTACAAGAATCGTAGATGACAGTGTCGTGCAAGCTAATCTGGCCAACTGGGTTACTACATTAAACTCATGTTGTTTTAACATGAAATAACTTTAATTCAATATTGTTCTTCGTGTTATTTCTGTATCGCATTTACATTCTTCCAACTTGAAATAACTTCGATTCGACATGATTCTTCATTTTGATTTTAACAGTGCGTAAATGTTAAATCAACGTGAAAAATTTATTTCAAAAGGAAACATTTTCTTTGAGAATTACTATAAATCATATTAGATTAACATGAAACACATATGAAGTAAAATCATTGCCAAATAGTATTAAATTAACGGCCTGTCCCACGATGTCACCAGAATTCGTTCGACCGACAGCTTGTATTGCAAACAACAATAACATTAGAAAATTTGTTGTTGTTTTCAATACAAGTTGTCGATCGAACGATTTCTGGTGACATCGTGGGACAGGCCGTAAGTTGAAATTTTTCTGTGTGTAGTAGCAGGTTTAATTTACATGTCAGTATGTATATGTATTTAAATTGTAATGAAAATTGCCCAGCAGGTCCTTCAAAAAAAAAAGGACAAAAACCAAAAGTATAAGGCATTTGAAGGGAGTAGCACAGCCATGTGGTCTCCATGAGACTTAATTTACATTTGTCTAATTGTAATTTGTACACATACATACATACTCTACTATTATCAAACTCCTAATTTTCCATTTTTGATTTATAAAGACAAATTGAATTATCAGTAGTGAAATTTCAACTTCTTTCTTTCTTTCTCCCCCCCAAAAAAGATTTATCTTAATTGTTGGTCAGTTGTATGAAAAAAGTATAAAATGTCAAACACCCACCATGGCGGTCTAATCATTGATGTTTTATATGAAAAATTATCATGTTCGATGCCGGAAGTTTATGACAAACATTTTCTACTTCCCTTATTGTGAGAATGCATGAGAAAGATTATAAGTAAAAACAATTTTCCTAATGAATTCTTTCGAACAAATATGAAAAGGAGAAAAAAGAACATATTTTGAATCTAGAAAACACAAAGAAACTAAATAAATCAGACAACAGATGTCCCAGCTAGCATTTTGTATCACAATCGAATCTTTTCCGAATCAGGTTGACGGGAAAAATAACCGCCTATGAGCTCATTTTTCGATCATAAATGATACTCCCCTTGTGAGAAAATGGTACCCTACAGATGAATCATACCAAAGAATCATTTATGATACGATTTGCTGATTCATTTTTGAGCAATCAGCAATGGTAGTATTAAATTATTAAAGGCCATGTTCTGTGAACCGAATCCGAGTAAATTTCTCGTTTTCAAAAAATAAATAATGGCCCCATTGATGTGTTTTATATCATACATACTAAATAAATTTTAGATATGATATTTCAGGCCCTAAAAAAATAGAAAACTACAAAAAGGTCTGAAAAAAATCGCTATTAGTGGATTTAATTTTTCTAAACCGAACGTTTTCAAATCGACTCGATTTACAGAGCAGGCAGGTATATCACCTTTTTGCGGTTTCTATGCATTTTATTCCTCTATTTTCAAGAAATTATTGTTTGATCATATTGATGAATCATAAGTCCTAGTTTACACTATGCAAGTCTTATTGCTAAGCTGATTAGTTCGTTACGAGAGGAAAAGAAACGTTTCTGTTCTTCTCGTGTTTGTCTCCTTCAAACTAATCAGCTTGCACAGTGTAAACTAGGACTAAGTGAATCCTTTTTCAATCACCCAAGTGATAAATCAGATTTTGATCATCAAAAGTTATCTGAGGAGAATCATATAAGAGATTTCTGCAAAATATGATCACCCAAATGCTAGCTGGGTGATCTGAATGTATGTATGTATGCATGTCTGTTTATGTGTGTGTTTGTGTGCGTGTGTGTTTGTGTGCGTGTGCGTACTTGTGTGTGTGTATGTGCGTGTGTATGTGCTTGTATGTTAGATATGCTTATTATTTGAAAGTGTGATTCAAAGATTTCCTAAAATCAATAAAGTAACTGGAGCTAGAAGACCATATGAAATCCCTATGTCATGTAGAATTACAAGCATGTACTATGCAGGTACAGTGCAAGAAAAAATTTATGGTACTGGATGAATTTTAAATGCAATTTTAAGTTTTTAAGAAGTAACAACTCGAGAGGTATCATCCTACTAAAAACAGTTTACAAAGTCGTAGCTACAATTAGAAATAGTAGACTTGAATATCAAAGAAGGATTTAGGCGACATCATAGTTGCGTAGATCAGGCAAATACCCTACGAATCACAATACAATAGTTAATGGAGTGGTATTGACACTTCAAGATTTTACAAGGTCTTGAGTTGGTAGGAGAGAAGGGAAAAGAGAATGTGAGCTTTCCAGAATCGAAGGCTTTTTTAAGGTATATAAATAACGTCTTTTAGACACGCAATGTTTGAGTTTACAATGTCTTGAGTTTATAGGAGAGAACGGAAAAGAGAATGGCTTTGTAAAGCAAACTTTGCATGTGCAAAAGCCGTCATTTGTCTACTATAAAAAAGCCTTAGACTCAGCGCAATTTGATTAGCATTAAGAGCAAAGAGAGTGCTGCTAAATATAATAGATCTTATATAAGAAACGAAATTCGCAACTATTTTGAACGAAATGATGTTGCAGGTGATATCTGCCTCATCACTCACACACATTATTCACATATTAAAATCTGCAAAAATAATCGAGCAAAATCGCTGCTGAAAAAGTGATCAATTCAGCTTTTTTTGATTGATCATTTTTTCAGCAGCGATTTTGCTCCATACTGTGTTTCATGTTAATTCAACATAATTTCTAGTAATCTTCAAAGAAAATTTTTACTTTTGAAATAACTATATTTCATGTTAATTTAATATTCCAATACTTTTAAATCAATATAAGGAACCATGTTGAATTAAAGTTATTTCAAAGTTGAAACAACATGAATTTGATACTGAAATAATACAAAGATTCATGTTGAATCAAAGTTATTTTTTTTTTTTAAGAGAAGTAACACTCAGGCAATTAATGCCTACTACTATTACTAGGTGTTACCTTCTTTGGGAAAGGGATAGTGATAGAGAAGATAGATGGTGAAGGAAGAGATAAAGGAAAGCTTCATTCTTTTACAACTCTGCTTTTTTTTTTAATAATGCAGTGTTGCAGCGCCTCTGATGTTAAAATGAGGCGTATTAATTTTTTGAAGCTGTGCTTAGTAGCCATTTTATTGGTTATTTTACTTCGCCGATGATTCTGCTACACAACGAAGGAGGGCGCTCTGATGTTACATTAGGATTAGTATCTGCTGAAGTCGGTATAGTTCAGTGACCAGTGACTATGCCTTCATCACTGGAACTTTCCTACAACAACTGATACAAAGGGACACTAATGCACATCAGAAAAATGCGTGGTGTTGTTATTTAATGACTGTTGGATACAGGGATTGAACCCAGGCAAGGCCTATTTATCAGGTCAACGCAACTCTACAAAAACACAGCAAAACAAAAAACAACTTTATGTTTAAGTTGTCAGAAACACACACAAACATGAACTAAAGTATATGGTGCAAATAACTTTTGACAGCTTAAACACGAAAACACAGAATATCATCAGAACGATTGCGTTGACCTGATAAATAGGCCTTGAACCCAGGATCTTCGGTTTTGTAGTCAACGTGCTAACTACTTCAGCCTACAACATGTATTTTATTTAATGCAGTAATTTAAATATTTAACTTATGTGTGATTGTGTGTAGTGGCATGGGCGTCAAGAAAATATATGTGTGTGTGTGTGTTGTATTGTAGTTCCCCGGCTGGCGAAACACCCAGAGTCTGCGGGAAAGGAATATAACTTGCTACCCTCTGACTACTAGACTCATTTATGTTTGGCATTTCAATTTGAATAGACTGACGCCTGAACAACGCTTACAAATTGTGCAAATTTATTTTGAAAATCATGTTTCTGTCCGAAATACGTATACCGCACTACGTCCATTTTACGGTCAACATAATGGACCATCAGAGCAATTAATTCGATTACCTATGAAACGCTTTTGCACCACGTTTATTCTAAATGATAATACGCATCCAGAGATGTTGTACAGTGCGTACCAAAGAAGTTATTGCTGCTATAGAGCGTAGCGTAAAGGAAGACCCGAATCAGTGAATCCGCCATCATGCAGAGAATTTGGAGATGTGTCCATCCACTTTAAGTTTTACGCTACAGTCAATGGTGACCACTATAGAGACATGATTACTGACTTCTTCGTTCATCACTTGAACAATTATGATGTTAAGTAGCTGTGGTTTCTACAAGACAGCGCAACATGTCACACAGCTCGTGCCTTAATTGATTTATTGAAGGGAACGTGTAGTAACCGCATAGTTTTCCACGTTTCGGACCCGTGAATTGGACTTCAACAACGTGCGATTTAACGCAGCTAGACTATTTCCTGTGGGGATATGTGAAGCCGCTAGAGTAAACCAATAAGCCTGAAACGATTGACCACTTGGAAGGCAACATTCGCCGCGTTATTGCCCATATACTGCCACAAATGTTGGAAAAAGTCATCGAAAATTGGAGCGACAGGTTAGACTATGTCCGAGCCAACCGTGACGGTTATATGCCAGAAGTCATATTTAAATTATAATGCTAGAATATTATGTTTCGAATAAAGAAAAGTTCATGTAAATTAAAAAAATTCATCTTTGTTTTATTCCATTTCAAAGTTTTAGACCTCTATAAAAACACCCTATACAAGCATGTGTAATACATTCTTTAGGAAAGGGATGATGAAAAAAGAGCACAAATGTTGAAATATAAAGTTATTAGGCTCAACTCAAGTTACAACTCTGCTAATGTGTAATTTTTATAGCATTGTAGCAGCGCCTCTGGTGTTAAGTAGGCCTGTTAACTTAAGCTGTATAGCAGCCATTTTATTGGCTATATCACTGCTTCGATGATTCATTGCTAAGAAGTAGGGTTCTATGATATTCATTATTATTCACTATTTCCTTAAAATAAATTCCAAACGAATAAAACTAATTAATTGTATCTTTTAAATTTTGTGTGCATTTAATTTTTTACCGTACTGTACATTATTTATGTGCAGTACATGCCAGAAATGTCATTATAATACCATAATTTATCACTAGATTATTTATTATTTGTATTTTAAACACTCTAAGGATGCAAAAAGAGAAAGATGAACGATGCAATTCATTTCAATTCAGAAGAATATCTGGTTATGAAATTTATTTGCTGTTAACCCTGCCACACATTCGCTAGAAAGAGATAGTTGCATCAGTTTGTGTTATATTCCCAGCTCTGCTTGTACACTGAAATTTCATTATTTTTATTAGAAGTGAAAAGTTTTATTTAATTTTTTTTTTGTGCAAGGGATGTGGATGTCCTGTGGGAACATAAAGGTGATTACAATACACGTATCACCCGCCAGTAGACACACGCATGCAAACGTTGTAGATACTTTGTTGCCACTATTTGGACTCTGGTTGTTGGTTAATTGCCAATCGAAGTTGCATGTATGGCATTAAATGAGAATTTTACATGAAAAATTTATGTGTTTAATGTTGCATGTTAAACAAGACACATACATATATCTACCATGTGCAGACGTTTGTACAACTTTAGTATATTGTAAAGTGTAAAATACATATTACATGTTATACAAAAGGGCAGGGAAGAAGATTTTTATTTAATAATTTATTTTATTTGTTTTATTAACATATAAAATTTCGTGAAATAAATGCTCACATGTAGTTGTTTGTGGTTTATTTTAAAGATTACAAAATAAATGGTATTTATTTTAGGATTATTTGATCGAATACTGTAAACATTATTTTGTCTGCAGTAATAGAAAACTAAATTATTTAATTTCCATGCCCATGAGAGAGACCTTAAAACACCAAATCAAAACTCACTTTTCTACTCAAAAGTGTTAATTTTAATCAGCACTCTTTTGGTAATAAAATCTTGTATAAAAAACATTCAATTAATAAAATTTTCTACACCGCCTACGATTTACTCGTAGTCTAAAATTATTAGCTGTCTAACTGAGCGTATCCAATGAAAATTCAATTTATTGCTTTTAACTATATAAGTAAAGGCTGTTGAAAAAATTTTTATTGAAACTAAAATTATTAATTGTCAATTTAAAACTGTTTCCGTTGCGCCTTCAAACCTTGGAAAGACTACGCAAAAATTTTTATAATTTATATGAAATTTAATTAAATGTTTTTGCTATAGAATTGACAGTTAAAGACTGTTTCACTAAGCGAAATTATTTTACACAGTGATGTCTATGTAAATACTTATAGAAGTTTTGGAATTATTAATTCTTTTTATCCGTAAAGGGCCACTCAAACTATTAGACATGTATAAAGACTTTCATCATAATTTACGGGAGAGAAATCTAAAGACATTTGTTTCAGCTGTCAAAAAATCTAACCTAAAGTGACATTTTGTGTTCACACCATCACACCTTAAATTACATTAAAAACGCAAGTAGCAAGCAAACAGCTGTTGAGGTTAACAGCCTACATTAATCGTTGCCTTCCGGCGGCAGAGCAGTTTCATGGAAGTTGAGGTCGTGCCGGCCCTTAAAAATAGATGGCGATTAAATTAGTTGATATAAATAAGATAAATAAAAGAAAAATACTATAATTTCATTAAATTTCAGACATGGCTTATACGAAATATATTACAATACAATAAACATATTCGATAATTAGAGTTAATTTAAGAAGAAGAAAGATACCATGAACGACGGCACAGCATCGGCTGATAGTTTTGGAGGGGAAGCATTTGTCCCCTGTCCCTCTTGGCCCTAGTTAAAAAAAAAACTTCGCATGTCCTTTGAGACGCAGATGACCTACATATGTGTAATATAATGAAAATCGGTTGAATAGTTTCCGAGAGGAAGAGATTGCCCCCTGCCCCCTCAAAAAAGAAACTCTAAATCTAATTAAAAAAATATTTTTATTTGGTTACTTTTATATAAAAAAAATTGAATTTTCCTACCCTGGAATCATATGTTTGATTTTTCGAATTTTTAATACAAATTTCTTTCTTTCTAAAATTTAAAATATATTTAATTAACAAAGACAAAAAAAATAGTTTGATGTAGTTACTATTATATACCAAATAAAGTTTAAATTTTCCAGGTCTGGAGTTCTGGCCAAAATATAATTATAATATTAATTAAAAAGAAAAAACAATTATTTTATTTACATACTTTAACATAAAAAATAAGTTAAAATTTTCCGACCCTGGAAGCATATTTTTGATTTAAATTTTCCCACCCTGGAAGCATATTTTTGATTTTTCTAAATTTTTAATACGACTTTATTTCTATCTAAAACTTAAAATATATTTACTTATCAAAGAAACAAATTAGTTTGATTTAGTTAACTCTATATACCAAAAAAAGCTTAAATTTTCCAGCTCTGGAGATCTTCCAAAAATAAAAAAATATGTTTAATAGTATGTTTCCAATGACTTCAAAGTGTTTCCACCGAACTTGTGAGTGATTTGTTGTTCTAATTTTCGTATTCAATTTATGCACGTACTTTATAAAAGGTGGGCGCAGCAGCTGTAATGTGAATTTTATTCACATGTGGTTGACATTTAAAATTTATTAAATATTCCTTAATGTAATTTTTTTACAAATTGTCAGTCACTATTGATGGATGACCCAGGGATGGAGTTAGTAATTTTAAAAACAACGCAGGGTTGCATATATAAATCGAGTTCGAAAAATAGTACTTTCGATATTATTTAAAATAAATCTACTACTTTGAGGTGATTTATCCGCATGCAAAATGTATTGTAAATCATGTATAAATTAGCATGATTTGCGCAAATCACCATGATTTGTCTAAATCATGCCGGTAGGAACATACTATAATTAAAAAAAATAATTTTATTTAGTTCCTTTTACATATTAAAATGAGACTAAATTTTCCGACCCTGGAGCGATAATTTTGATTCTTCTAATTTTTAATGCTAGTTTCTTACTTTCTAAAATATAAAATATATAGTATAGTTAACAAAAAAGAAAATTAGTTTGATTAAATAACATCAAAGTTAGTTGTAAATATTCTGACAACAACACATAGTTGAACGGAACAGCCAGCCGTTTTCGAAGGCCACTAAACCTTCCTCATCAGCGTTCTTCTGTGTTTTGGTCCACTGTGTGTGGTGTCAGTTGATGTATATGTCTGCCTTATATACGTAACTTTATAGCAAATGGAATATGTGAATTGGTTTGATTCATTGCATTTCAATTTGCTAATGTGTTTCGTAATGTATACGCAAGTTACCATCTATATATATATACCATCTTCTATATATATTACCATCTTCTATATATATTACAACAGTCTTACCATTGTCGTTTTGTTCCTTACTAACTATACACATGTTTGTTAATTTGCTTATTTTTGTTCTACTTAAGACAAACTTTTTTGGTTTGTTACTATTAAGTATATTTTTTATTTTTAATTTTTGCCACAAGCCAATGACTATTAATTAGTTAATTTAATTATTATATATATATATATAATATATATATATAGATGGTAACTTGCGTATACATTACGAAACACATTAGCAAATTGAAATGCAATGAATCAAACCAATTCACATATTCCATTTGCTATAAAGTTACGTATATAAGGCAGACATCTACATCAACTGACACCACACACAGTGGACCAAAACACAGAAGAACGCTGATGAGGAAGGTTTAGTGGCCTTCGAAAACGGCTGGCTGTTCCGTTCAACTATGTGTTGTTGTCAGAATATTTACAACTAACTTTGATGTTATTTGTTCATTAATAATTATCACATGTAATTTGGCTTAAAAAGCGTTACGAACTTTAGCCTATTCAATTCATAAGAATATAGAAACAAATACAGTTCGAAAAATAATAATTAAATTAACAAATTAGTTTGATTTAGTTAATTTTATATACCAAAGACAGTTAAAATTTTCCAGCTCTGAAGCAGTTTTTTTTTATTTTTCAGAGTTTTTATACCAAACTAATTCCTTCTTAAATATAAAATATATTTAATTTATAAAGAAAAAGAAAAAATTTATTTGAACTAGTTAGCTAGTTTTATATACCAAAATTTTTATAATTTCCAGCCTAGGATTCTCCTTTTTAATTTTTTGTTTGTTTTTAATACTAGTGTATTTCTTTCTAGAACATGAAATATGTTTAAGAAAAAAAGTTTACTTACTTTTATATGTGTACCAAAAAAAAGGGATTAAGTTGTCCAGCTCTGGAGCAGTGTTTTTTATTTTTTGGATTGCTTATACCAAACTATTTTTTTCAAAAACATAAAATATATGTGATTTTTAACTTTTATATACCAAAAAAGTTTCAGTTTTCCAACTCTGGAATCGTCTTTTTGATTTTTAATAACCATTTAATTCTTACTGATATATAAAATAGCTTTAATTAACAAAAAAAAAAACAAAACTTTTTTTATACGAAAAGTAGTTTACATTTTCCAGCTCAGATTTTTTTCTGATTTTGCTGATTTTAATACCAATCTATTTTGAAGCATTTCTGACCAAAGGCTCGGGGTCGGTGGGACATCATTTATTCGTCTTCCCTATTCATAAGGACCTACAAAAAAAATTTATTTTACTATAAAGGGTGTTTGTTATAGAGTGACACAAGTTTAAATCATAATAAAACAAGGAAATATATTTATAATATCAATGAGACGGGCTTTATCGGAAAGAAAATTTTATGAAACTAATGTTTAAATACGATTTCTGCCATGTGACTGCCATGCTGCGCTCGTAGAAGGCGCAGCACTTGCGGCCGTATTTCGCCAATAACTCTTCGAATGTTGGTTTTCAAATGGATTGTGGATTCTCCTCACTACAACTGCTACAATTCTGCTTATTTACGTACCCATTCAACCAGAAATGGGCTTCATCGGAAAATAAAATTTTTATATTTTTTCAAAATTTTAAAATTTCAACAGTGTAAGTCGATTCATAATGAAATTTTAAAGCAAACTAAACCAAAAGCAACTATCAGCTGTTAAATGGGTGCTCAAATGAAGCAGTGATGCGAACCCAAAGTTGTGACACTCAAAAAAAAACACCCTTTAGAAATGCCCTAACTCAATATTTTTTTTTGAAATCAAGATTTTTGCATTTTTCTATACATTAGATTTTTTATCGAAATATATAAAAAACTAGATTTCAAAAAATAATGAGTTAGGCTCTTTCAATATTAAGGTAACGATATATACCCTATACGAAGCATATGAATATTGTGGAAATTATAAACGGAATGGCAAAGGCTTTTGACATCGCAAAATATGCAAAAAATACTCATCCGATCTGTCGAGATCAGCTGTTATGAATTCGCCCTGATTTGGTTTACGACATAATTCAGTAAATTGGCAAATTGGATAATTTTCTCTAGGCTTACATAAGCTTATTGGCTTATGCGGGCCTTAAATGCGGGAATAATCGATTTTAAAAAATTCTCCTATATTTTTAGAGATCCAACCTGTGTCCAGACTGGCAATTTTTGGCGAAGCTGTTCAACAACTTTGAGTGTTCCCTTTTTGGGCAGCTTAACCCTCTTGCTTGCATCAAATATTAAATTTGCTTTGTTTCTGCACTTGTGATCCATCAAAGTATTTTATTTTTCGTATATTTCGTCTACAACTCTCTTAGAAACACCATCTGACCAGAATCGCAAAAAAAGCGTTTCATGTTTTACGCGCCTGGAAGAAGTGTGGGTGCAAAATTTGCTTGATTGTGTTTTTGTTTTGTTTATTTTCTATTTGAAGTGTATTTTTTTTTTGCGCGAGACTCTACTAGAACACAAGTGATTTAATACGCTTTTGTAAACGTACGGACGGAGTACGCCCACCCTACTCCTCCGCTTCTAATAAAAAGTTTCTATGGACTGGAAGTATGTAGTTGAATATCATAACATGGCTAAATCTTTTTTATTCTTACACTGTTTATAGATTTCGTTGCCAGTATTAAATTGTACTTGTACAGGGTGTTTTTTTAGAGGTATAGAACTTCGAATTGAAATAAAACACAAGAAAATCGTTTTAATGTCCATCAATTTGGCTTTATTGGAAGGATAATTTTATGCCATTAATGTTTAAATATGATTTCGGGCATGTGGCCGCCGCGGCTGGCTCGAATAAAGCCAATTCTACAGGTCCAATTTTCAACCACTTTTTCGAGCATATGGGGCCGTATGTTGGGAATAACGCCACGAATGTTGGCTTCCAAGTCCCCTAACGTTTCTGGTTTGTTGGCGTAGACGAGCGACTTCACATATCCCCAAAGAAAATAATCCAATGGTGTCAAATCACACGATCTTGGTGGCCAATTGACAGGTCCATTCCGCGAAATTATGCGCTCATCGAATGTTTGCTTCAATAAATCGATTGTGACGTGCGCTGTGTGGCATGTAGCGCCGTCTTGTTGGAACCACAACTCATCCGCATTCAAAATCTTCAAAATCTTCCATAAAGTTGATGGACAAAGCTCCAATTGCTGTGCACGGTGGCGAATCGATTCATTCGGGTCCTCTTCAACACTTTGCTCTACAGCGGCAATTGTTTCTTCGGTGCGCACTGTTCGACGTCTCTGCGGATGCGTATTATCACATAGAGTAAACGTAGTGCGAAAACGATCCATGGTTAACCGAATTAATTGCTCTGATGGACGATTATGTCGACCATAAAATGGACGGAGCTTGCGGTAAACTTCGCGAACTGAACCATTATTTTCGAAATAAATTTGCACGATTTGCAAGCGTTGTTCTTTTGTCAACCTGTTCATGATGAAATGGCAAACCAAACTAAATATTAATCACTTGACAGCTGACAAAATGGCCGCCAGTTAAAAAAGTGATGCCAACTTAAAGTTCTATACCTCAATAAAAAACACCCATTATTTGCTATTTTGGTGCCATATCAAAAATTCAATATTTGTTTATATTTTTTGTTCTCTGCACAAAAGATCTTATATGTAAATTGAAGCAGCGTCAGCAGCAGCAGTAGCAGCAGCAAAAGAAAAAAGTAGAAATAGCAGAAACAGCAGCCAGTGTAAATCAAATAAAATTTAAATAAATGATACTACTGACTGATGGACGAACGCTTGGGTTGCTGGTTACCCGGCTGACTGCCTGGCTGGCTGACTGCCTGGCTGCTTGACTGCTTGACTACATGAATAAATGGCTATTGGATGGATGCATGGTAGAATGTTTTTTGGCTGCCTGGCTGGACTCAATGGCCATTTCAATTGCTTTATTTTGAATGTCAGACATGACGAAACGTAGATTTGGTTTATTTCAAACAACAAATGGTCTTATATTCTTTTTTTTTAATACTTTAGTTTTATTTGTTAGTGTTGTTGAGTTTTTGCTGTGCTTTAAATTACAAGCAGAGAGAAAAAAAATGCACATAAACTTCAACATCTGTTCCGAGAGAGCTTATTTTTATGTAGTGATAGATAAACAAAATTAAGTCCATTATATGCTGGCAACATAAATAAGTGTTTTTTTTTATACACTCAGGATTAGTAAAAATGCAATTATGGTATTTAAATCATGGAAAAGTGTTACTCGTAAATTATATGAAGTGTACATGAATTTTTTTTAAGGATTAAATATAATATTTTTAACTTAAGGGAGGTTAATCACTTTATTAAATTAACTAAAGCTTCTTAAATTTGTTTTTTTTGTCCCACTGTAAGAGCACATAATTATTAGTCGTATCAGAAATTTGACTTAAAACTTCATTTGTTTCTATATTTCTGATTTGACGTAAGTAGTGCCAGTAAAGGCTCAGTTACCCGACGGTAATGTAAAGTAAAAGTAACAAACAGCTGATCGATATTTTTATATGAAAAGTAGGTTACGTTACATTACATCTCCATAACCATTTTCATTACTTTTCACATAACAATATCGATCAGCTGTTTCCTACTGTTGCAGTTATTTTACATTACAGTCGGGTAACTGAGCCTTAAGTCCTAGTTTACACTATGGAAGTCTTATTGCTTAACTGATTAGTTTCTTGAAGAGAGAGGAGAGAGAGAGAGACGAGGGGAAAAGAAACGAGTACTCAGCTCCATGTACTGTCAATAAGTTTTGCTTTCTCATAGGTAATGTTAAAAAAGCACACATATATACACAAAACTCTGCATAAAAAATATGAGCTGAAAAATAAGACTTGCATTGTGTGAACGCCGATGAAAGTTCAAAGAAGAAAAAGAGAAAAGTCCCAATTTACACTATGCAAGTCTTATTGCTAAGCTGATTAATTTGTGGGAGAGAGAGAGAGGCGAGGGAAACAGAAACATTTCTTTTCCCCTCGTCTCTCTCTCCTAAAAAACTAATCAGCTTAGCAATAAGACTTGCATAGTGTAAATTAGGACTAAGCTTAGCAATAACACTTCACTAGTGTGAACTGGGACTAAGTAAAATATATGCATGTATGTATCAGTGAACGGCAATGAATCGTTTTTTTCGCTTATCATACTGACTCATGAAATTTTAAATATAAGTGAGTAGACATCATTTAAACTAAACTACTATGATTTATGCATACTCACGATGCCATTGATTTATAAGTATAGGTTGAAATAGTCATACCACACTCACACTCATAAATCACCTCAGTTTGATTTATAATTTCAGGAAAATACTTATATTACTCACATTGCTTCAGCTCATTCAACTCATGCATTTATGTTTATTTAAAAGTTTAGTCATTAAATTGTTTGCAATTAGTATACAATAGTAAATATCGCCATAATGAGAACTTTAATGTTCGCATGCGGAGTTCGCATTATGAATCATACTTATTTTGCATCGTCCATAGGCATTGAGTTAAGGAGAGTCGAAATCAACAACGTCATAAATGTGGCTAAATATGAGTTCGATGCGCACTTCAAACTTTTGAGTGAATATGATTCATAGACAACATTGCAATAGGTATGAGTGCGCATAAGTACAAGAAATTATAAGTCATGAATCAACTCTACTCACTTTTTCACTACTCATTGCTGTTCTCTGGTATGTATGTATATAATTGGCTTTACTTAAGCTATGTCTAGAACAGTATTTTCCAAAAATTTCCCTTTTTAATTGGAATTTTTTTAAACTGTGTTATAATTTCTACCAAAAACAGGATGTTATGACTTTTGACTGTTGGACATTAATCTAGAGACGTCCAGAAGTCTGTTTTAATATTCCATTTTCCTCATCTATGATTAAAAAAAAATTACCAAAATTATTTTTCAACTTTTAAAATTGTGTATCAATTTCTATTAAAACAGGATGTTGTGAATTTTTCACTATTTGACTAGACACGTCCAAAAGTCTCCTCCAATATTCTTTTTCATCCCATCTCCTAAGAATACTAAAAAAATAACCCAAATCCATATTATGACTGTATGTTGAGATATGGACTTTCCGTGTGGTTGGAAGCATTAAGTCATGATACAATTATACAGGTACCCGCGAAGCGCCAGCTGTTTTGCTTGTTTCGTGGTGCACTCTGCCAAATGTTGTTTATGTTTTACAACACACACACACACGCTGTTTATCTTTCATTGCTCTATGACAGTTGGCACCAGAAACTAGCAACAAAAAGCCCTGTTGTTTTATTTGCTGTAAATTTGTTGTCGATTTGCGGTTACCTGTATAATTGTATCATGCATTAAGTCTTATAAGTAAATAAAGGAGGTATAGGGAAGAAACTCTGGTCCATTTCGCTTAAAAAGCTGTCTAACTAGTCCATTTTGTGGGAAAAAACTAATTTTTATTGTTTAACAGAGGTCGTTTTTTTTGTTAACAGAGCTCTTTTATAAATGTTAGAATTTAACATCACATCAGAGAATGGCAATGATTACTCCAAAAAAATATACATACATAAATAAATAGACTTCATTTTAGTAAATGCATATACTCATAATTGTAGTGCAAACAATTTGTGCGCTCGCATTGATTCTCTCTCTCTCTCTCATATTTATAATCTGAGTATGCTTTTACTAATCGGACAAATAGGCAAACGGATATTAAATTGGATATACGCATGATACTCGGGATATTTATTCATCATTCATTCATCATATTCATACATTTGTGTATATAAATGAAATGGCACTAGTATTTATATTTGATGGTACGAGTATTACAACTAAATGTTACAAAATTGTGTTCATTTACTTCGCTTATCTTCGCTAAGAACTAGGCTTAACTCGCAAATATTTATTACATTATTATTGGATTAAACTTTTAATTACCAACGGCTTAAATACTATTCGTATGCTTACTTTATACCTAAAATAAGGCTTTTCCGTTTCATTTAAAAGAGAGGGAAAGGACATTTAATAATTTGCCCTTTAGGCTTCCATGATTTTTGAACAAGTAATACGAAATGTTTGGTGTGAGCTGCGAACGCCCAAGGAAGTTAGAAGAGCTTGTAAAGAAAGTGGTTAACAAAATTTAAAACACATAGAAGATTAGCTAACAATAAATATAAGTACAGAAATAATTTATTGAAATTCATGCAACATTTGAATTTATGGCCGTTTTGTGGCAAGTGTTGTCAACCTGTAAAAGTGGCAGTTTGACAGTGGGCAGCCTAGGGTTAAAAAAATAAGACCAGCCATTTATTTTATAATATTAATTAAAAGTTTAAAATATTAAAATAAAAATTATTTAAATTAGCTCTTGTAAACAGATTAAGTGCTGCAACAAAATTTTTATGCTGGAATTACTTGAAGTAATAAAAAAAAAATAAAAAAATAAATAAAAAAATAATAAAATAAAATAAAAAAAAAATAAAAAAAATAAATAAAAAAAAAAACAATAGAAAAAATAAAAAAATTAATAAAAAACAATAATAATCAAAAATAAAAAAAAGAGAAGAGATGTGTCTTAGGACACCCGGTTATAGCTATGCTGCTTAGTTAATATTTCAAAACGTTTCCATTTATTTCCCATTATTTTCTTTTTTAGCGTCATACGGCTAAATTAATAATATTGCTTGTTGCCGGTGGCGGCTGTTAGCCGGCTTACAGCCGATCTAGTTTGTGCTCATGTGCAAAAACAAAAAAAAAAAATAAAAAATTGAGGACTCATTGTTGTTTTGTTTTTGTTTCACTCACTTCAAAGAACGTAACAAAACAAAATCAAACAATTTGTTTCGTTTATTTTCGTACTCGGCTTTTAAGAACAAAGAAATCAAAACAAAAATAAATTTGTAACTATAATAGTTTCGATTATTTTTGTTACGGAAATCACGTTCTAACTCCTGTATCGCGCAATAAGTAGCATAGCTATGAAAAAAATAAAATAAAAAAGGTAAAAAAATAAAAAATATCATTTATCACAAATAGTGTAAAAGCAAACAATTTCCTATGCTTTCAGCATAATACTGTGTTCGCACGAAGTTTTATTTTTGTTGGCCTATTCATTGGATGGAAGTCATGACATATTGCATCGAATGATGGATCTTTTTCAGCAAAATAATAAAATAATTTTTAAACTAAATAAATTAAATCTTGGTGAAATAAATCCCACTGTAATAATTTGCAATGAAATGGAATCCTTAAAAAATTAAATAAGCCTATAAAACAAATTTTTAAACATATCCTTCAGAAATGAACTTTATCCTAAATCCCAAAATAAATTACGTTTCAAATATATAAGGAGCTTAACGAATAGGCCTCTAAGTTTGCTACTCACTGTATACTGCATGGCTACGTGTGCATAAACATTTTGCCCATCTTATGACCAGTTACAATACCCAATGCCGACTGTATCCATGCTGCCTGTGCATGGTGGTGGTGCTTGTTTGGCGTGTCATCATTTACGAGTATAAGGTGGTGTAAGTCAAGTAGCTTGATTGAATGTCGTTCATTCAACAGACGGCTGAATGGGCAAATAGATGAATATAGAGTATGAATGGCTGGATAAGTAACTATAGCATGTCGACGACAGCAACACTTTAATTTTATCATTCATCCGCATCATTTTATTGATGTTTAAAAGTATGCACTTGTATGCAAAGGTTAGAAAAGTTCAATGAACACCACGTACTAAATGTATTTATAAATTGTACTCTTTAACCGTTTAATGATAGAAAAAAAATCTAATGGAGATGTTGAAATAAAAAGCCAAGGAAAATTTGAAAATTACCAGTATGCTCTAAATTAATTAGAATATTGTGAAAAACGAGCTGAAGTCAATTTTTCGTTGATTAATTTGTTTAAATTATTAACCATATATTGGAAATATTCAAAAGCTGAAAATATATTTCAGTTTAACTAGCAGAGACAGAAACCAGTAGTTCCAACATGGAATGTTTTGCACATAACAGAGCACTGTTATTTCGTTAACAGTAGCTGCTAAAAGGATTACACTAATAAAAAAATTATAGAAAAAAAGCTCTAAGAGGTATTTAATGAATTATAATAAATAGTAGTATGGAAAATTACCTCCATTTTTACATTATCTCCATTTGATTTGAAGTCGACTTTTCTTTCCACTTTTTGTAACGGAAATCATAATTTTTTGCGAAAATGCCAGATTTTCCTTCTCCCGGTTTTTTCTTTCATTGCCACACTTTTTACCTGAACTTATTCTGCTTGTATTGAATTGTGTACCTAAACAGAAAATACGGACTGTTTGTCATATGAAAGAATGTGTAAAAGTTTAACTTTAATTCCACAATAGTTTTATTTACTATTATTATTGTTGTTTTTTTTTTTTTTGCTTAGTTGTTTAGAGAAACTTTTTAATTTCAAACAAAGAGTACCAAACAAACTATTATAGATAAACTTTTTTTTTAATAGGTTTAAACAACTTTGCAATACATACAATGAACCACGGTATTGTAATGGGAAATAAATACACTACAGTACGAGTATCTGCTAAATAATGCAGAAGTAGTTTAGTTTGTTAAATAAGGGAGAGAATTGGTAGGATATACAATGAAGGCCTAATGGGAATTAAATTTAAAAAAAATCACTTTAATTTTTAGCGCACAAGCTTATAATTTGTATAATGTTTTGGGGGGAAATATTTTACTCTAAAATATTTGTTATTTAATTTTTTAATAAAAGTATTTCTAATCTGCCCACTGTCCTGAAGTGTCAGTTTTAGATAAATTTGAAAGTGCATAAATTTGTTTCTAATTTTTCGATTTTTTAGAATTGGAGTAATATCAGTAACTTCCAACAGCGGGAAGTTAAAAAATCATAGAAAAATATACTTCGTCACATAATTTAAATGCAGCCAGAAAAATTGAAAGGAAAAAAATAACAAAAAATAATCCTAGAATTCTAGAAGATAGTAATATCGCCAAAAGATTTCAAATAGAGAATATTTTTTGTAAATAAAAATAAAATAATAAAATAAAATAAAATTAAATAAAATAATATAAAATAAAATAAAATAAAATAAAATAAAATAAAATAAAATAAAATAAAATAAAATAAAATAGAAAAAAATAAAATAAAACAAAATAAAGTAAAATAAAGTAAAATAAAATAAAATAAAATAAAATAAGATAAAATAAAATAAAATAAAATAAAATAAAATAAAATAAAGTAAAAAAAGTAAGATTTTATTTTATCTTACTTTATTTTACTTTATTTTATTTATAATAATAATAAAATAAAATAAAATAAAATAAAATAAAATAAAATAAAATAAAATAAAATAAAGTGAAATAAAGTAAAATAAAATAAAATAAAATAAAATAAAATAAAATAAAATAAAATATAATAAAATATAATAAAATATAATAAAATAAAATAAAATAAAATAAAAATAAATAAAATAAAATAAAACAAAATAAAATAAAATAAAATAAAATAAAATAAAATAGAAAAAAATAAAATAAAATAAAGTAAAATAAAGTAAAATAAAATAAAATAAAATAAAATAAAATAAAATAAAATAAAAATAAATAAAATAAAACAAAATAAAATAAAATAAAATAAAATAAAATAAATTAAAATAAAATAAAGCAAAATAAAATGAAATAAATTAAAGAAAAAGTTAAATAAAATAAAATTAATTAAAATAAAATAAAATAAAATAAAATAAAATAAAATAAAATAAAATAAAATAAAATAAAACAAAATAAAATAAAATAAAATAAAATAAAGTAAAATAAAATAAAACAAAATAAAATAAAATAAAATAAAATAAAATAAAATAAAATAGAATAAAATAAAATAAAATAAAATAAAATAAAATAAAATAAAATAAAATAAAATAATATAAAATAAAATAAAATAAAATAGAATAAAATAAAATAATATAAAATAAAGTAAAATAAAATTAAATAAAATAAAATAAAGTAAAATAAAATAAAATAAAATAATATAAAATAAAGTAAAATAAAATAAAATAAAATAAAGTAAAATAAAATAAAATAAAATAATATAAAATAAAGTAAAATAAAATAAAATAAAATAAAATAAAATAAAATAAAATAAAATAGAATAAAATAAAATTTAAATCAAATAAAATTAAAATCGAATAAAATAAAATATAATAAATAAAATAAAATAAAATAAAACAAAATAAAATACATAGAATAAAATAAAATTTAAATCAAATAAAATTAAAATCAAATAAAATAATATAAAATAAAATAAAATAAAATAAATTGAATTAAAATAAAACAAAATAAAATAAAACAAAATATTGTAACAATAATATAAAATAAAATAAAGTAACTTTATCTTTTGCTATAGGTAATATAACAGTCAGCGTAGTTGTATACAAAACTTTCTCTCCTTGTTATAACTTTTAATTTATTTATCTTGCCAACGGACATGTACTTCATTCAAATAGTTTTTTTTTCAGTTTTTCTGAAGAGTATCGTTAACACCTTACCATTATTTTTGCTCCACCTTTATTTAATGCTTTGAGTTTTCAACTCTAAGGATTAAGTTTAAGAATTGATTTTTCCATGTTGTTGCACTAATAATTATTTTTCTTTTTCTTTTTCTTTTTCTTTTTCTTTTCAGGTAAGAATATATTAATTTGCTGAAAAAGATTTTCTAAACTTAAAATGGTATTAAAGATGAGTATAGATTTAGTTTTATTTCAAGTAATTAGACTCTGTATTTACAGATGTAAAGCATTTTTGAAATTAATACAAGAAAATTATAAAATATTTAGGAAAAAAATTCAAGAAAGAAAGGCTGAAAGGGTGTAGTATTCTGTGATATATTGAATTTAACAAGTTATTATATGTGTACTTAGTGATAAATCCAGTAGTTAGTAGACATATACATATAAAAGAAGTCATCATCAGTTTGATAATTGTAATTGATATTATAATTTTATGATTAAAATTCAGTTAAATTTGAAGATTAAAAACATTTTTGAGTTTTTTTCTGTGTATCACTCACAATCATAAATATTTTTTTTTGTAATTCTTAAATGAACCACCGGTTTTTATGTGCTGCAAAACTTCCAAGAAAATTAAATAATTAAATTCTATATTTAGTCCAGTGTTACGTCTTGTAGTTTTGAAAAAACAAACTTAGAAGTGTGAAAGAAATTTAAGATTATGCAATTAAAAGGAAACATTTAAATTAATTATCTAAACAATTCGAGTGTGGCTGTTAAACCATAAACAAAACCATCAGGTGCTGATCAGTTACACTTTAATTATCTATGTATGTATGTATAGTGAAAAATATTTCAGAAAATTATTTACATAAAAGCATTAATACTCGTAATCTCCTTAACAAGGAAACAGTTTGAGGGAATAACTTTAATTTTATTTGTAAAATGGAGAGCATTGAAGTAAACAAATTCTTAGGAATGCAGGGAAAATTTACAATTAAAAATTTAAAACTTGAAATGCAGATTTGAAATGGAAACCACTCACATATATTAAGTATATATGTATGTATATAAACAACCACCAGTATTTTATTACCACTTAAGATCTTACCAATACTTGCATTAAACAGTGGGACTGATCGTAAAATAAGTGGTAATAGATTTGTCTAATGAAATTTAAAATAATTAAACTCTAACTGCCTTGCACTCATTTTAATTTTTGACTTATTTCGAGATTATGTATGTTCAAAGAATTATAAAAAAAATAGAACAAATATTTTTGTAGAACATATTAAACGTACTTATTTGATGGGGTTTTAAAGGAAAGGAGAGAGACTTTTCTCATACAAAAAACTTTATTAGCAAAATTGTTTTTTTCCAAAATGTCTAAAGTGCCCTGCGGGCCGTTTCTCAAAACTTGCAAGTGTTGTAATACAAGAAAAATAGTTGTGAAAATATATTATTTATATTCATACTACATTAATATATTTTCGTAAGCATTTTACTTGTATTACAACACTTGTAAGTTTTTTTTAGAGAAATAGGCCCCTGGAGACGATCAAATAAACTCATCAAACACATATGTAGTTGTGTGCCTGCAGTTGTCGCGTTGTCGACAATGATTGATGAAAATAAAATAGTTTTCATTTTATATTTGACGGCTGATTATTTGATAGTCTCCAGCTCTGCTTGATGAAAAAAACATCAGTTTCTTTGTAATACTTGTTAATGATGGAGAAGTACCTGAACGAACAAAAAAATTGCCATAATCCTCCCTACAGTTTAATCTCGATTCAGTTGAAAGATTTTCGTGCTTAAATTTATTCGTTTTTAACCCACTTCAAAAGAAGCAGGAGGCTATCAACTCGTGTGTATTTTTTACATTGTTACTTCATTACTCTGTACATTTTAAAGCGAAAAATTTTTATTTTTTGTCTAAGAGGGTATAGCTTCCAATTAGTCCCGCTTGTAAAAAAAGTGGGCGGGACATGCCCATGATATTCTACTTGTTTGATTGCTGCGAAACGTAGCAAACACCTTTGGTTCTTGTAATTACACAGTTTTAAAGTTGTTAGAATGGTCGGGGCCACGCCCATTAAAATGTATTAGTATATTTCACTTGGTTATACTTAAACAATTTTTTCGAAACTTACCACACACCCTGAGCTCTAAAATAGACACAATCTTCCATTTAAAAAATGGGCTGAGTCACGAGCTTTATTTTAGATTTTCGTTCAAAACGAAGTTACAAAAATATGTCGCTTAAGCTTTTTTTTTGCAGTTATGGGTCGATATGCACTGATTGATTGATGGAAGTGGCAATTTGCCACTTTATTCGGTCAAACGATCATGCTGAACACAACTAAAAATATATGATAATAGATCTGCCAGACACAACAACCGCATATAACAGTTTAAGCCCTGTCGGCAAATGCAACTCTGAATAGTTTGTTATTATACAGCCGATGTGCTTTGCAGCTTTAAACGATTTAAGCTTTCGAAATTTCTAATTTTCGCCTTCATACTTGACGAAGTTTGAAGCCAAATTTTTATTCTATTTGAAATACTGTGCAGGAAAATAAATTGCTATCGGCCCCTCTGTACATTAATTTGTTTAATTTTTTTTATTTTAAGCAAATGACATTTATTTTCGAATTTTCATAAGATTCCTCTTGACTGGCCCAGAAATTTCTTATTCACTTGATACATAATTGTTTCCAACTCCCCTTTTTTTCGTTTTGCGGCGTTTTAAATCGAAGACCTACAAAAGGGATGTAAAGTGTTGGGGTTTATTTTACTGTTTAATAAACATGAAATTAGAAATTATATAATTTTATGCCTCGTTGCATGTTTGTATTTATTTATTTATTTATTTAGTTTTTTTTTTCAAATAAATAGTATCCTTATCAAAAACCAAAAGGGGCCGTAATACACATCTCCATATACATATACATTTCTTTTATCATACGCTTACATTATTTTTCTGATCAACTCATCTGCTAAATGCCTTTGACATAAAACTACTCAAACTCTTTTTTTTTTTTTTTTGAACAGCTGCTTACTGACTGTTTAAACTGAAAATTGTCCTTTTTGTCCAGTTGTTGTTTTATATCCTGGTATGAAACAAGAAAAGAAAATAAACACAATAACACAAAGTCTGGTGCAAAATTGAAACACTTGTCGTCGTTATCTTAGAAAAGGGGTACTCACAGCTTGAGTAACTAAGCGAGGGATTTTTCATATTTTTAATGAAAAAAATTTAATAATCATAAAAATATATGTATGCATTAGACACCTTGCAATTGTATAAAAATTATCATAATAGTATCAAAAAATTTTGCAGTAATATGAGTTCATGAATCATATAAACGACTTGTTAAATATGTAACTTCGGTTAAGACAAGAACCAGTTAAAAGCTCTAGTATTAGTGGAACTTTATGACCAAGCATAATACGGAAAGGATCTAAAGAACTATTAAAGCCATAAATCCTGTTTGCAAGGATCTTAACTGGATACTGCGTATTTTACTCTACACACAGAAAAATTTCAATTTAAATGCAATGCTTTTGCTTCATTTGTGTTTCACGTTAATGCAACATGATTTAGAATAATTTTCAAAGAAAATTTGTCCTTTTGAAATAACTTTATTTAATGTTGATTTAACATTTACGTACCTTTAAGCGAACTCTTTCGCAACAAGTACTGACTGACACTTGAACTACTTTCCAATGGAAACAACTAACTCTTTTAGCTCGTTCGATGTGGTAGTCACTTGTCTCACTCTGCATTACTTTTCAACTAACTTAATGTTGATTTTATTTAAGTCACCTAGTAGTCAGTAAATTTTTGCCACTACCCAGCAATGGTACCATCTAAAATAATAACAGCAAAATGTTAATATAAAATTGAAATGAGTTTCAAAGTAGCTGAGAGCAAATTTGTTGGCTCTCACCAAATCCGATTACGTACTCAACTTAATGCTAGGAACCGGAATGACCGATGACATTTTTCAAAAAGTGGCACCAAAAGGGGATTTATCAAAAAAAGGGGCAAAATTAAAAAAAATGAGAAAACTACACTAACATTTTTATTTTAATGTATTTTTAACCCCCGACCAAAAAAAGGGGTGTTATAAGTTTGTAATGTGTGTCTGTATCTGTGTGTCTATGTGTATGTCCGTTTCCACGTACAGCCCAAACGGCTGGACCGATTTTGATTTAGTTTTTTCTGTCTGAAAGGTGACTTGATCGAGAAGGTTCTTAACTATGTTTAAAGAAAATCGGTCCAGCCGTTTAGAAGATATCACATCTTTTTTAGCAATATCGGGGTTTCAAAAATTTTTAATTTTTTTAGAGTGAATAATTCATTATTCACTCTAAAAAAAGGGAGAAAAAAAGTGGCAAGGCAGTCGAAAAAGTGGCAATTTGCCACTTTAGTTGGTCAAACGGTCACGCTGCTAGGAACACAACTGGGACGAACGACGAATTTCATCCACGTAAATTCGTCGTGTGAAGCACAACAACGACGAATTTAGTCAGCAAATTCCTCTCTTATATTTTATAAAGTTGGTTGTTGTGTGTACAAAGACAGAGAGAGAAAGAGAGAGAAAATGGTTTTTTCGTCGTTCGTCGCCGTACAAATTTGAAAAAAATCAATCTCAGAATTCGTGACGCACGACGAATTTCGTTGTACGGCGGTGTTGTGTTCATTTTCATATGCACAAATGTGTTTTATTTTTTATGACGAAAGTTCGCATCGAAAAATTCGTCATAAAAATTGATTTTGGGTCAGTTCTGGCTAACATTGTAGTTAGCTTTTATGTTAATCTAAGAAAAGTTAACTATAAGTTGATTATTTTTGTAGTCTAGCACACATTCTCCGACAGGGATGATACCAAGAGGTTTTGTGAATTAAGCAAATTTGTTTTTGAGATGTTCATATGTTAAAATAAAATTTCCATAAAAATTTTAATTAAAATTTTTGAAGCAGAAATTAAGGGACTAATTTTGTAAAACGCAACGCTTAGCGTTGATAAATTTTATATGGAAAAAAATTCAAATAACAAAAACAAAATACATATAACGCTAAGCGTTGCGTTCTACAAAATTAGGCCCTAATTTTTTCTGGATACGGCTGTTAATACTCGTATCTAAATTAGAAATCATAGTAGTTGTTCTTTTCACCTAAAACTGTGAATACCCTAAATAAATGACTTTTTGTTGAATGCATTTCATCCAACATTTAACTGTTCTCATATTTGCTGTTGCTGCTTTTGATAAATAATCTTCCTAGACATGTCATATTTCTCCTAAATGTCACATTCTGTGCATTCTTCTAAAACCTATTAACATATTTTATGACATTTGCATGTCTTCAACCCACAATTATACTTCCGAGTATGCATGAAAGTGCAAAAGTTATTTTTTGCTTTCTTGTGTGGCACACAAAGCTCAACATTTAAAAAGTAAATTTTATTTGTGCTAAAATATTTACATGCATACGTATGTACTCGTTACATACAAACATTTATGAGTGAAATATTTCAACAGCTGCCACAATTCTTTAATTCTTTCTTGAGGAAAATATTCAAGTTTCTTCTGGAGCTTTTTTTTTTTTGATAAATTGTAATTTTTTTTATTTTACTCGAATATATTTTATTTTTGGAAATGACAAGAATTTAACTTTAAGCTTGTTATTTATTGATGGCTTTAATCCTGTTACTTAATGAAAAAATAAAAGAGGAAACGGAACGAGACGGTAACTGGATTATAAAGCGGTAGCGAAAACTGCATTACAGTACAAACAAATTGCAATTTTCGTGCAAATGGTGGCAGTACAAGCAAACATATATGTTTGTATGTATATGTGGTTGCATTAGTGTTTGTGGAAAACACATACATACTTGTACATATGTATATGTGTGTTATTCTAGAATGTAATGCATTGCAGAAGCAGTCAACTGTAAAAAGAGCCAACAAATTTATACATCGATTGCATTTGTATGAAATCAAATCTTTACACTTTAATAATTTTTAAGGAAGAATCACAAAATTTTATAGTTCTAAAATTTTACCAGTTGTAGTTAATGACAGTTACAAAACTGCTGGTTGTTGTTTGGTTCTTTGCCACGCCTTAAAATGCAGCCCATAAATGCTTTTTGTTTTGAATACCGTTAGTTCCCAAGCAACGAATTTCTTTTGATAATAAAATCCACTTGTTCTAAAGTTTTGCTACGTAAAATCCATATGCACAATGTGCGAGCTTTTACATAAGAGCTTTTTGCTTTCACACCGACGAGAGCACAACGGCCAATCAGATCTCGGCGATCACAAGGTTTGCTGCTGATTTTGCAAAACAGCAACAACAAATTGTAAGAGCTTTCAAAGCTGTTCACCTCAAATCCAAATGTCAGAGTATGTGTGCTTGTACGTAGCACAAGATGGCATAAGAAGTTGAAAGTGAGATACAATTTTGAATTTTCGAAGTAAAAAAAAACATATTTTGTTGCCAGTTCTTTTATATTACCTATAAGTTTGCAAATGAGTGAGAATACGAAAAAAAGCTCCCAGAGAAATGCAAATATCAGTGTATGTGTGTTTCGACGTAGCTGCTCTAGGTTTTAAAATATCATCCTACGAAACTTTATTGCAAATGGAATATGTGAATTGGTTTGATTCATCGTATTTCAATTTGCTGATGTGTTTTGTAATGAAGGCTCGAAGTTACCATCTCTAAATTTACAACAGTCTTACCATTGTCGTTTGTTCTTTACTAATTATGCACATGTTAGTTTAGTGGTTTTAGCACTAAAGCTTAAGTTAAATTTAGTGCAAAAAGCACTGAGTTGGCACTACTGCTATGCACGCACATCTTTGTTTTACTTTAGTCATCCCACCACCCATCGATCCCGCCAATATTAATTTTGATTATTTGGCGCGTGTTAAAATCATTTGTAGTTCGGCATGCCGCCATTTGTAAACGTGTGTGTGTGTGTGTTTTTTTGTGTGTTTATTGTAGTTGTTGTTAATCGTTCAAGTATGAGTAAAAAGCATCTGGCAAAAACTGCTGCTGCTGCTGCTGGTTCATAAGAAGATGGTGAGGCTATGGCTTGTTTACAGTAGACGGGAAACATAATGTTTTTCCTTTACTCGACTGGCTTCCCTATAAGCTTCTTAATTATTTATTTTTCTTCCGACATACGAGTACATACATAGTATGTATTAACATATACATATATGGCTGTGCATGTTGCATTCATAATGCACTTATGTAAATATATATATACATACATACATATATGTATGTGTATACTTATGAATGATGCGTGTTATTGAATAAATGAATTTCTGCTCCAACTTGCTTTTTAATTTCAAGTGTAAGAAAAGCAATGAACGCATGTGGTTGTTTAAAAAATACATGAAGAATACATATAAATTTTATATGGATTTGTTTCTCGTGTTCATACTTTAATACTTTTTCATTATTAGTACATACATATGTATGTACATATTTGTTTTTTTTTTTTAATTTAATTTGTAGTGCTTCGTGCCTATGTAGTGTACTACTACTTACTCCCTGTAATGGTACAAAGAAGAAATTAATAATCTTGTGTAGCTTCTAATAAAGAAAAGGGCATCTGTTTTGTGTTTCTTGACAAATTAAATTTAATGAGTTTGAGGATTTTCGAGTGCGTAGCGAATTAAAAGAGTGCATGAAATATGGGTCAATAAACCGTGGAAGAAGGGGTAAAAAAAACTATTTCAATTATGTTACAATTAAAAATGAAAAGTGCACAAAAGTGAAATTAATTGTTATTGTATTTTAAAAATTTTCATAAACTTCATCATATCAAGGTTGTATTTTCTCAAAAGTCGTACGATTATGTCGGATAGTGCATCCTAGCGTTAACTCATTAAGAAAAACGAAATATATTCGGCCATGTCACAGAGTTCAATTCCGTTCGGAATCGGAATTAAATCCACCCCATTTTGTAGGAGATTGTGCCTAAAAAAGAAAATTAAAATACGGAAATTTGTCAGGTGTGTCTAGGCTGTGGGAGGCGGTGGTATGCTGGTGTATGCTCCAGCTAGGACTTGACATTTTGAGGTTTATTCAATTCTGATTCCGAACGGAATTGAGCGCTGGGACATGACCAATTATTGGGAAAGCATGAAACTAATGAAATTCCAAATTTTTAATGAGCTAAACATAGCCTGCCTGTTCTCTATATCTAGTTGATTTTAAAAACGCTCGATTAAGAAAAATAAAGTCCACTAATAGCGAATTTTTTCAGACTTTTTTTTAGTTTTCTATTTTTTTAGAGCTTGAAATATCATATCTGAAATTAATTTAGTATGTGTGATTGAAGACACATCAATGGAGGGAGACATTATTTATTTTTGGAAAACGAGAAATTTTCTCGGATTCGGCTGTCGATTTGTCATTAAAAAACGATGAAGTGTATACGTACATACATATGTATATCTGAAGTCAAGTCTGTTATGTACAACATGACAATTTGTTTGTTGATAGCTCAGCAACGTATATATCGTTACCTTAATAAAAAAAGGCCCTAACTCATTATTACTCGTATTTTGAAATGGTGATTCTTGTATATTTCGATGAAAGAACATCTAATGTATCGAAAAATGCAAAAATCTCGATTTAAATAAAATTGAGTTAAAACCTTTATATATTAAGGTAAGGCATATCGTTGCCTTTCACTTTTGCTTAAGAAACTCCGTATCGTTATTATATTTTATCTTACTGCATTTAATTTTATTTTATTTTAATTTATTTTATTTTTATTTTATTTAATTTTATTTAATTTTATTTTATTTTATGGTATTTAATTTTATTTAATTTAACTTAATTTAATTTTATTTTATGGTATTTAATTTTTTTTAATTTAATTTAATTTTATTTTATTTTATTTTATTTGATTTTAACTTTATTTTATTTAATTTAATTTTATTTTATTTTATTCTGTTTTATTTTTATTCTTATTTTATTGTACTTTATTTTAATTTAATTTATTTTATTCTATTTTATTTTATTCTGTTTTATTTTTATTCTTATTTTATTGTACTTTATTTTAATTTAATTTATTTTATTGTACTTTATTTTAATTTAATTTATTTTTTTTATTCTGTTTTATTCTGTTTTATTTTATTTCTTAATTTATTTTACTTTATTTTAATTTAATTTATTTTATTTTATTTTATTATATTTTATTTTATTTTATTTTATTTTATTTTATTTTATTTTATTTTATTTTATTTTATTTTATTTAATTCTATTATATTTTATTTTATTTGTTATTTTATTTTATTCAATCTAATTTTATTTTATTTTATTGTATTTTATTTTATTTTATATTATTTAATTTAATTTAATTTAATTTAATTTAATTTAATTTAATTTAATTTAATTTAATTTAATTTAATTTAATTTAATTTAATTTAATTTAATTTAATTTAATTTAATTTAATTTAATTTAATTTAATTTAATTTAATTTAATTTAATTTAATTTAATTTAATTTAATTTAATTTAATTTAATTTAATTTAATTTAATTTAATTTAATTTAATTTAATTTAATTTATTTTAATTTAATTTAATTTAATTTAATTTAATTTAATTTAATTTAAATTAATTTAATTTAATTTAATTTAATTTAATTTAATTTAATTTAATTTAATTTAATTTAATTTAATTTAATTTAATTTATATATTCTTATGAATTGAATAGGCTAAAGTTCGTAACGCTTTTTAAGCCAAATTACATGTGATAATTATTAATGAACAAATAACATCAAAGTTAGTTGTAAATATTCTGACAACAACACATAGTTGAACGGAACAGCCAGCCGTTTTCGAAGGTCACTAAACCTTCCTCATCAGCGTTCTTCTGTGTTTTTGTCCACTGTGTGTGGTGTTAGTTGATGTAGATGTCTGCCTTATATACGAAACTTTATTGCAAATGGAATATGTGAATTGGTTTGATTCATTGCATTTCAATTTGCTCATGTCTTTTTGTAATGAAGGCTCTCAAAGCTACCATCTTTTATATATATACCATCTTCTATATATATTATACAACAATCTTACCATTGTCGTTTGTTATTTGTTCATTAATAATTATCACATGTAATTTGGCTTAAAAAGCGTTACGAACTTTAGCCTATTCAATTCATAAGAATATAGAAACAAATACAGTTCGAAAAATAATAATTAAATTAACTTAATTTAATTTAATTTTATTTTATTTTATTTTATTTTATTTTAATTTTCAAAAGTCAAAAATTGTAGTTGACATTTATTTCACTTGAAAATGATCAAACAGAATTGCGGCATAAACACATTTTCCATACAAATTGACACAAAAAATCAGCACCAGAAAGCAGTCGATAGATAGAATTTATTTTATTTTGACAACGTTTTTTCTTATGCTCTCACATATAAATTAATATTCTCTCAACAATGCTACCATACTTTCAATAAATTTCATATATTTTGTGAACAAAACTACAAAGAAAAATAAGAACAAAAGAAAATGAAACAAAAATTAGAGAGCATATGAAGTTACTGCCGTAGATTTTATTATGGGCTTTGTTAATTTGACAGCGATTTTTCCTGAAGTTGCGGACTTATTCTGTTTAATCATAAAGCATGAAATTTAATCAGGTATGGGAACCTTAATTTAATGCGAAATGCTTATAAGTTTTTCGTTATAAGCAGTTTTGACTAAAATATTATGCAAATTCAATTAAAATAATTAAATATATATTTATCACTAATATAAATTTGTTCTCTGGTGCTAGTTATCACAAATTAATATAACATGTAGTATATTCCCAGACCTGGCCTCAATACAACTATTTGAAAAGCATATACAATTCAACCTTATAATTGGAGCATTTTTCTGTATAAAAATTATTAAGAACAAAAATACGATATTTTATAGTTAAAAGATAACAGAACGCATACGACATTAATGCGAACTAGCGAATTCCACATGTTTCCAATAAGGAAACCTAATAACTAATTATTCTTTCACCTAAAGAAATTGTGACATGTATGTAGTGCAATATTATTAAGGCAATTCAGTGTAAAAAAGGTGAGAGTTAAGGCGCAGCCTCAAACTGAAGTTGTTAATAGGCTTGGTAAAACATTTGCTTTTATTAATACCTGGTAGGTAATGAAAATATAATTCCTTAACACATAACATATTTTTGCTTGTCTTGGTATACAATATGTACAAGTTTCTTCTCTATTCACAATTTGCTGATTATTATTATTATTATTCTATTCTTATTTTTATTTTGTAACATTCTATTGTACACTACAATATTATTTTTAATAAAAAAATTTCATCAATAAATTTTCTCATATATCTATAATTCACATTTATTGAAATAAAAACAAATGATGAAAATAATTACTTAAATATACAATTATTTTTTATATATTATATTATGGGCATCATGACATTAACACGTGTTGGAAGAGAGAACAAAAAAAAAAGAGAAACAATTATCAGTAATTGTTGCCAGCTGACGACAACTATAAGATTAATTTTCTACACAATTGGCAATGATGTGTCAGTCAAATACAAATGTGTGTGTGTGCTAAACGGCAAAGGAAATGTTCATCAACAGCCTGTTGCAATTGTGTTAGTGTCATGATCTGTTAAAATAGCTAAATATCTTAAATAAATAGATTTATGTATTTCAAAATATATTTGCCATATAATTTTGTATTAAATGATGCTTAAATAAAATAAGAATATTTTCTTTTGCAAAAAAAATAAAAAATAAAAAATAATGTGAGCCGTTTATTTCAAAAGTGACTTAAATGCCATTGTGAAAATATTTTGCCGTATAAATAATTAAATTTTTGTGTTTTATTTAATGATTTTTCAAGATATGCATAAAATCACAATATACATATGTCTCTCTTAGATGGAGTTAGCTAGATTTTAAAAATAAATGGGTCATATAACTATGAAAATATTCCAAATACGAGTATTTAATTACAACAAGTAAATGTATTTAAATCCATTAAAATTTTTGCTGACTCAAATGTAATTTAATTCGTATATTTTTTTTTTGTTATAAACGATCATTTTGTTGTTCTTACTAGAAATTTTAATTAAGCGTAAAATCATTTTTAGATTGTTAATAATATTACGAGTAATTATTGCACACAGAAAAAAATTCTAGTTGCAAAAAAAAAAATGATTAAAATTATTAAATTAATTTTCTCATTGAAAAACAATAATTATATTGGCAAAACATAAATGAGTAGGCAAAATTTTACTGCTATTTTGCCTTCTTTCGAGGCGGGTTAAATTTTTTTGCACAAAATTATTGTTTTAAATTTTTATAGCCCTGGTTTAAAGTCGCTAGAATATAATTTTTAGAAAATTATATTTTATACTTAAATTTTTGAAATGACTGCAAACAACAAGCTGGCAATACTGATGGCATTATTTCAAGGTGTGTGATAAGTTTCGTAGGAATTGTTTGTGTGCAACTACATAGAGTATCGTGTTAATCTCGAATTTGTATGGCCACGCCCACTTTTATAGAAGAAGGTTTATGTCGCTAAAGGAATCTAAAATGTGTGCCAAGTTTCGAAGGAATCGTTTGATAGAATTATAAGGAATGTAATATAGTATTTTAGTGGGGGACTACGCCTATAATTTTCTTAAAATAGGGTACGTTCGTAAAAGCATTTGTAGTGCACATCTGCAGCATCACGAACATCTAACGTTCAAAAATGCATAACTTGGCAGCACTGTTTAGATTCAAACGTTTTTTAATGCATTTAGTCGGCATAACTGCCGCAAATCTGTGCAAATGGCGCAGTAAATTATTTTAAGATGCAAGATGTTGCAGTGGAACAATAAGTTGAATATATATATGTATTTTGATGTTTAAATTACATGTTTCGAATCTAACCAAAAAAGGAGATTGATAAACTCGAAAATAACTTTGAAACACATAATCTTGGTAGTTTTTTATTATTTCAAAGGAGTTTTTTTATTTTAGTTGTGTGTATTCTTTTTAAGGCCAATACTGTTTTCATAAGAAATTGTCGCTTTGATTTCTGTTAAATTTTTTGCTTACTATAATTTAAAAGATAATTGTCACTATTTTCTTAAATAAAATTACTTGCCAATTTTTAAATTTTTTGCAGTTTGTTCAAAAATGTCAACTGAGCACAGATGTTGAGCAGTTGCAAAGCATGTGCAGCAGATAATCACGCATACGCAGTAAAACCTGGCAAAACAGCCGCATTAATGCATAAATTTGCAGCATTTACGAACGTACCCATAATTTCGAATTGTGGTAAACGTTTTATAAGGTATCCGGTCCTTATTAAAAAATAAAAATATTCCACCTTATCTTGGTTGGTGTATTTCGACTTCTAACACGACGTTTTTGTAATAGATTAAAGAACACCACAACATTTTCTCTTTAATCTAGGACCTAAATGTAGTAGTCGAAGTCGAAATACGCCCACCACGATAAGGCCCCTTATGTTACTTTTTAAGGCGCGTTGCACCGGCCTCATAGGACTGCATATTATAATAAGAATCCAAGTTGTGTGCGAATATTCTTAAAAATCGGTTGGCTGGAGGTCCAGTCCACTTTTCCACATGCACTATTGTGTCATTACAAGAGTCCAAGTTGCAGTGGAAAGTATGTAAAATATTATATCAAATTTTAATAGGCTTGCTCCCGTCATTACTCTGACAAACTTTTTCTACAGAAACTGAAACATTTTTCTGTAGAAATATTTTCATTCAGACAACTTTTTCTATAGAAAAACTTGTCTCTAGTCTGGCAACTTTTTCTAGAAATATTTTACAGAAATATTTTCTTGATTCAGCCAACTTTTTCTATAGAAATTTTTTTTCTGGACTTGCACTTTTTCTATGGAAAAACTGTATACAGAAAAGTCTTCCTGTAGAAAATATTTTTCTAAAGAAACGGAATAATTTTTCTACTGAAATATTTTCTTGACTTTTGCAACTTTTTTTTTTATGGAATAAATTTTCTCAACTCGAACGTTTTCTATGGACAAATTTTCTAACCTCAGAAGAACTTCTCTACAGAAATATTTTTCTATAAAAAGAAATTTATATAAGTTTTACAATAAAAAATTTTTTTGTACTCGGACAGCTTTTTCTACAAAAAATTGTCTCGACTCTGACAACTTTTTGTAGAAACGGACTATGTCTTCTAAAGAAATATTTTCTTGCTTCAGGCAATTTTTTCTTAAGATAAAATTTACTGGACTCATACTTTTTCGATTAGAAAATTATCTGATCTCGGACGAACTTTTATACAGAAAAGTTTTCTTATAGAAAATATAGAAAAAATTGCCCCGACTCTGGCAATTTTTCTCGAGAAACGGACAATTTTTTTTGCAGAAATATTTCTGGATTCATGCAACTTTTTCTATAGAAAAAATTTTCTGATTTCGGGTGATTTTTTCTACAGAAAAGTTGTCATATAGAAAACATTTAGGCAACCATTTTCAATAGAAACATTTTCTGTAGTCGGACAAATTTTTTTATAGAAATCATTTAGGCAAATTTTTGTAGAAACTGATAGCTTTTTCTACAGACATATTTTCTTGATTCGGCGAGTTTTTCTTTAGAAAATTTTTTCTGTGCTCGGACTTTTTCTATGGAAAAAATTGTCTAAGCTGGGATGAATATTTCTACAGAACAGTTTTTCCATAGAAAACATACTATTGAAAAAACTGCCTCTACTCTGACAACTTTTTCTTACAGAAATAGTTTCTTGAGTTAAGCATTTTTTTACAGAAATACTTTCTGGATTCATGCAACTTTTTCTATAGAAAACATTTTCTCATTTCGGTTAAACTTTTCAAGAGAAAATATTTCCTATAGAAAACATTTTTCTAGAGAAAATGAAAAATTTTTGAAATATTTTCTGGATTCATGCAACTTTTTCTACAAAAATATTTTCTGGACTTGTGAATTTTTTCTATAGAAAAAATTTTCTTATCTCGGACAAACTTTCCAGGAGAATACATTTCGTATAAAAAATATTTAGGCAATTTTATCAGCAGAAAAATCTTTTGCAGTCGGAAAACTTTTTCCATAGAAAAAATTGTCTCGACTCTGGCAACTATTTCTACAGAAACGGACAAATTTGTCTACAGAAATATTTTCTATAGAAAAAATTTTCTGATCTCGGATGAACTTTTCAACAGAAAAGACTTCATATATAAAACATTTAAGCGAATTTTTATATAGAAAAAAATTTCTGGACACGGGATTTTTCAATGAAAAAATTTCGGACACCTTTTTCTATAGCAAAACTTATCTCGATTCTGGCACCTTTTTTTTGGAGAAACGAAAGAAGTTTTCTTCAGAAATATTTTCTTGATTCAGACAACTTTTTTTATAGAAAATATTTTCTGGACTCGGTCTTTTTGTATGGAAAAAATTTTCTGATCTCGGACGAACTTTTTGACATAAATGTTTTTTTATAGAAAACATATGTAAAAAATTTTAGAAAAAATTGTCTCGACTCTGGCAACGGAAAAATTTTTCTACAGAAATAGGTTCTTGATTCAGTCAACTTTTTCTACAGAAATATTTTCTGGATTCACGCAACTTTTTCTATAAAAAAGTTTCTGTTCTCGGACAAACTTTTCAAGAGAAAATATTTTCTAGGGAAACGGAAAAATATTTCTACAGACATATTTTCTTGATTCAGGCAACTTTTTCTACAGAAATATTTCCTGAATTCATGCAACTTTTTCTATAGAAAAAATTTTCTGATCTCGGACGATCTTTTCAAGAGAAAATATTTCCTATACAAAACATTTATATACATTTTTCAAGAACAATTTTCTGTAGTCGGATAATTTATTCTATAGAAAAAATTTTTTCGCCTCTGGCAACTTTATTTTTTTTTTTAAACTAACAAAGTTTTCTACAGAAATATTTTCTTGATTCAGGCAACTTTTTCTATTGAAAATATTTTCTGAACTCGGACGAAATTTTCAAGAGAAAAGATTTCCTATAGAAAACATTTAGAGAAATTTTTCAAAAACAATTTTCTGTAGTCGGATAATTTATTCTATAGAAAAATTTTTTTCACCTCTGGCAACTTATTTTGTAGAAACGGAACAATTTTTCTACAGAAATATTTTCCTGATTCAGGCAACTTTTTCTATTGACAATATTTTCTGAACTCGGACTTTTTGTATGGAAAAAAGTTTCTGATCTTGAACGAACTTTTTAAGAGAAAATATTTTTTTAGAGAAACGGAAAAATTTTTCTACAGAAATAAGTTTATGATTCAGGCAACTTTTTCTACAGAAAATTTTTTTTTGGTTGTTAATATTTTTCCAAAGAAAAATGGCTTTGACTCTAAAAATTGTTTTCTAGAGCATAAATAACTTTTCATATGTTGTAGTATATTTTTAAAACTTTGTAGGAAAAAGCTTAAATTTATTTTGCTAGCCACAGTATGTCCAATCTATTGAATATCGAGCTAAAAGCAGATTATGATGACAAAGAAAAAAAAATAAATTTCACAAATTTGTCATTTTGTCTTTTCTACATCGAATATTTTTGAGACGGCCCTCGTATTTAGTTTTGTAGTTTCTTATGCCTGATTGATGCAATCATTTTGGTATTTACCCAGCTGGAGAAGTAGGCATTAATTACTTAAATAATGGGAGAAATAGTGTATTATTTTCCGAAGCAAAACAATACATTCCCTTAGAAACGAGAGGGTAATCTGATCAAACACAATAATTACACATTGATTACCACGTGCATTACCACATCTGCAGAAGATGTATAGTTTTTGCTTGTGACGAGTGTTATGAATTATAGAATGAAAAATTATACATGCTGTGCATTACCTTCTCCTATACTCTTCATTACCTTTTCCCACTGGGTACTGTAAAAGAGAATGTGATGAGAAAATATGCTAAATTTGAAGCGAAAGTCAGCTGTCACAATAGAGATGATCAGCTAAGATAAAAAGATAATAAAGGGTATTTTTTTAGAGGTATAGAACTTCGAATGGAAATAAAACACAAGAAAATCGTTTTAATGTCCATCAATTTGGCTTTATTGGAAGGATAATTTTATGCCATTAATGTTTAAATATGATTTCGGGCATGTGGCCGCCGCGGCTGGCTCGAATAAAGCCAATTCTACAGGTCCAATTTTCAACCACTTTTTCGAGCATATGGGGCCGTATTTTGGCAATAACGCCACGAATGTTGGCTTCCAAGTCCCCTAACGTTTCTGGTTTGTTGGCGTAGACGAGCGACTTCACATATCCCCAAAGAAAATAATCCAATGGTGTCAAATCACACGATCTTCGATCGAATGTTTCCTTCAATAAATCGATTGTGACGTGCGCTGTGTGGCATGTAGCGCCGTCTTGTTGGAACCACAACTCATCCACATTCAAAATATTCAAAATCTTCCATAAAGTTGATGGACAAAGCTCCAATTGCTGTGCACGGTGGCGAATCGATTCATTCGGGTCCTCTTCAACACTTTGCTCTACAGCGGCAATTGTTTCTTCGGTGCGCACTGTTCGACGTCTCTGCGGATGCGTATTATCACATAGAGTAAACGTAGTGCGAAAACGATCCATGGTTAACCGAATTAATTGCTCTGATGGACGATTATGTCGACCATAAAATGGACGGAGCTTGCGGTAAACTTCGCGAACTGAACCATTATTTTCGAAATAAATTTGCACGATTTGCAAGCGTTGTTCTTTTGTCAACGTTTTCTATGGACAAATTTTCTAACCTCAGAAGAACTTCTCTACAGAAATATTTTTCTATAAAAAGAAATTTATATAAGTTTTACAATAAAAAATTTTTTTGTACTCGGACAGCTTTTTCTACAAAAAATTGTCTCGACTCTGACAACTTTTTGTAGAAACGGACTATGTCTTCTAAAGAAATATTTTCTTGCTTCAGGCAATTTTTTCTTAAGATAAAATTTACTGGACTCATACTTTTTCGATTAGAAAATTATCTGATCTCGGACGAACTTTTATACAGAAAAGTTTTCTTATAGAAAATATTGCCCCGACTCTGGCAATTTTTCTCGAGAAACGGACAATTTTTTTTGCAGAAATATTTCTGGATTCATGCAACTTTTTCTATAGAAAAAATTTTCTGATTTCGGGTGATTTTTTCTACAGAAAAGTTGTCATATAGAAAACATTTAGGCAACCATTTTCAATAGAAACATTTTCTGTAGTCGGACAAATTTTTTTATAGAAATCATTTAGGCAAATTTTTGTAGAAACTGATAGCTTTTTCTACAGACATATTTTCTTGATTCGGCGAGTTTTTCTTTAGAAAATTTTTTCTGTGCTCGGACTTTTTCTATGGAAAAAATTGTCTAAGCTGGGATGAATATTTCTACAGAACAGTTTTTCCATAGAAAACATACTATTGAAAAAACTGCCTCTACTCTGACAACTTTTTCTTACAGAAATAGTTTCTTGAGTTAAGCATTTTTTTACAGAAATACTTTCTGGATTCATGCAACTTTTTCTATAGAAAACATTTTCTCATTTCGGTTAAACTTTTCAAGAGAAAATATTTCCTATAGAAAACATTTTTCTAGAGAAAATGAAAAATTTTTGAAATATTTTCTGGATTCATGCAACTTTTTCTACAAAAATATTTTCTGGACTTGTGAATTTTTTCTATAGAAAAAATTTTCTTATCTCGGACAAACTTTCCAGGAGAATACATTTTGTATAAAAAATATTTAGGCAATTTTATCAGCAGAAAAATCTTTTGCAGTCGGAAAACTTTTTCCATAGAAAAAATTGTCTCGACTCTGGCAACTATTTCTACAGAAACGGACAAATTTGTCTACAGAAATATTTTCTATAGAAAAAATTTTCTGATCTCGGATGAACTTTTCAACAGAAAAGACTTCATATATAAAACATTTAAGCGAATTTTTATATAGAAAAAAATTTCTGGACACGGGATTTTTCAATGAAAAAATTTCGGACACCTTTTTCTATAGCAAAACTTATCTCGATTCTGGCACCTTTTTTTTGGAGAAACGAAAGAAGTTTTCTACAGAAATATTTTCTTGATTCAGACAACTTTTTTTATAGAAAATATTTTCTGGACTCGGTCTTTTTGTATGGAAAAAATTTTCTGATCTCGGACGAACTTTTTGACATAAATGTTTTTTTATAGAAAACATATGTAAAAAATTTTAGAAAAAATTGTCTCGACTCTGGCAACGGAAAAATTTTTCTACAGAAATAGGTTCTTGATTCAGTCAACTTTTTCTACAGAAATATTTTCTGGATTCACGCAACTTTTTCTATAAAAAAGTTTCTGTTCTCGGACAAACTTTTCAAGAGAAAATATTTTCTAGGGAAACGGAAAAATATTTCTACAGACATATTTTCTTGATTCAGGCAACTTTTTCTACAGAAATATTTCCTGAATTCATGCAACTTTTTCTATAGAAAAAATTTTCTGATCTCGGACGATCTTTTCAAGAGAAAATATTTCCTATACAAAACATTTATATACATTTTTCAAGAACAATTTTCTGTAGTCGGATAATTTATTCTATAGAAAAAATTTTTTCGCCTCTGGCAACTTTATTTTTTTTTTTTTTTAAACTAACAAAGTTTTCTACAGAAATATTTTCTTGATTCAGGCAACTTTTTCTATTGAAAATATTTTCTGAACTCGGACGAAATTTTCAAGAGAAAAGATTTCCTATAGAAAACATTTAGAGAAATTTTTCAAAAACAATTTTCTGTAGTCGGATAATTTATTCTATAGAAAAATTTTTTTCACCTCTGGCAACTTATTTTGTAGAAACGGAACAATTTTTCTACAGAAATATTTTCCTGATTCAGGCAACTTTTTCTATTGACAATATTTTCTGAACTCGGACTTTTTGTATGGAAAAAAGTTTCTGATCTTGAACGAACTTTTTAAGAGAAAATATTTTTTTAGAGAAACGGAAAAATTTTTCTACAGAAATAAGTTTATGATTCAGGCAACTTTTTCTACAGAAAATTTTTTTTTGGTTGTTAATATTTTTCCAAAGAAAAATGGCTTTGACTCTAAAAATTGTTTTCTAGAGCATAAATAACTTTTCATATGTTGTAGTATATTTTTAAAACTTTGTAGGAAAAAGCTTAAATTTATTTTGCTAGCCACAGTATGTCCAATCTATTGAATATCGAGCTAAAAGCAGATTATGATGACAAAGAAAAAAAAATAAATTTCACAAATTTGTCATTTTGTCTTTTCTACATCGAATATTTTTGAGACGGCCCTCGTATTTAGTTTTGTAGTTTCTTATGCCTGATTGATGCAATCATTTTGGTATTTACCCAGCTGGAGAAGTAGGCATTAATTACTTAAATAATGGGAGAAATAGTGTATTATTTTCCGAAGCAAAACAATACATTCCCTTAGAAACGAGAGGGTAATCTGATCAAACACAATAATTACACATTGATTACCACGTGCATTACCACATCTGCAGAAGATGTATAGTTTTTGCTTGTGACGAGTGTTATGAATTATAGAATGAAAAATTATACATGCTGTGCATTACCTTCTCCTATACTCTTCATTACCTTTTCCCACTGGGTACTGTAAAAGAGAATGTGATGAGAAAATATGCTAAATTTGAAGCGAAAGTCAGCTGTCACAATAGAGATGATCAGCTAAGATAAAAAGATAATAAAGGGTATTTTTTTTAGAGGTATAGAACTTCGAATGGAAATAAAACACAAGAAAATCGTTTTAATGTCCATCAATTTGGCTTTATTGGAAGGATAATTTTATGCCATTAATGTTTAAATATGATTTCGGGCATGTGGCCGCCGCGGCTGGCTCGAATAAAGCCAATTCTACAGGTCCAATTTTCAACCACTTTTTCGAGCATATGGGGCCGTATTTTGGCAATAACGCCACGAATGTTGGCTTCCAAGTCCCCTAACGTTTCTGGTTTGTTGGCGTAGACGAGCGACTTCACATATCCCCAAAGAAAATAATCCAATGGTGTCAAATCACACGATCTTCGATCGAATGTTTCCTTCAATAAATCGATTGTGACGTGCGCTGTGTGGCATGTAGCGCCGTCTTGTTGGAACCACAACTCATCCACATTCAAAATCTTCAAAATCTTCCATAAAGTTGATGGACAAAGCTCCAATTGCTGTGCACGGTGGCGAATCGATTCATTCGGGTCCTCTTCAACACTTTGCTCTACAGCGGCAATTGTTTCTTCGGTGCGCACTGTTCGACGTCTCTGCGGATGCGTATTATCACATAGAGTAAACGTAGTGCGAAAACGATCCATGGTTAACCGAATTAATTGCTCTGATGGACGATTATGTCGACCATAAAATGGACGGAGCTTGCGGTAAACTTCGCGAACTGAACCATTATTTTCGAAATAAATTTGCACGATTTGCAAGCGTTGTTCTTTTGTCAACCTGTTCATGATGAAATGGCAAACCAAACTAAATATTAATCACTTGACAGCTGACAAAATGGCCGCCAGTTAAAAAAGTGATGCCAACTTAAAGTTCTATACCTCAATAAAAAACACCCTATAAAAGAGTTAAATTTGAAAGAAAAAATAAAGTGCGTCGTTATTTTCTTCAAGACGATTGCCTTTCAATACTTTTTATGTTTGTAATAAATATTTAAGTTATTTTTCAAGTACAGTTTATGTATGACTAATTAAGTGATCTCCTTAAAAAAAAAGCTTAAGCTTTTACTTATTACAAAAACTTTTTTACAATTACTTTATACTCATTCACCAGCTTGTTTCTCTGAAACAAAAAACTGTCAATAAATTTCGTTAGTTGGCTAACAAAATGAGTAGGTATGTTTGTACTTGTTAGCTAGAGGAGGTAGTTAAAAGTTTTTTTTTCTGTGAGTACGAGTATCTTTTTTATGTACGAGTAGCATAATAGCGAATCCAAGACGCATAAATAACTAACTTTTAACTCGGGTTAAATGTTACAAAGCAGCTCAAAACATTTTACAACAAGTGTTAATTCAAAGCACGCGCTTTAACTTTATTATTAAAGATACAAAATAAAACTTTTTAAACTTGTTTAACTTAAAAGTATGACTGGCTGGGTGGGTATCTAATGTTTTAAAGAAAGATAGACAAAGACGGACTGAGTGTGCTTGTTAATCTGTTTCGAATTGAACAGCAGAAAAAAAGTGTAACCATGATTTTTGTTTTGTATTTCGTGGCTGATATTGCATGCAGAATTTTAAATTTTAGCTGTGAACGTATTTATTTCTTTTTTTTCATCAATTGTTTATACAGTTTTCGTTTCAGGGTGTTGCAGTATTTTCATTATATATTTTTTTTTTGGATATTTAACAAAAAACTAATAAATGTCTGTTAACTGTTTCCGTTAGTAGTTTTGTTGTCCAAAAAAAATTTTATTTTATAGAGTATAAAATTAAAAAAATATTTATTTAATAGATTTTTTACTATTAAATTGTTAAAATTATAAAGGCCATGAAAATTTTAACGAAATCAAATCAAAAGCCTTAGATTTTTTTATCTAAACAAAATTTTAGCAGAAAACACAACTTTTAAGTTTTTTTTTGCAAAATATTTATTCAAAAACTTTTGTTTATAAATATTTGGCATAAAATATTTTCAAAGTTTTTCCTTTTATTATTAAAAATTTTTTTTTGCTATAATCATACCATACTTTATAATAAATATTTCTGTAGAAAAAATTTCTTGATCCCGAAAATTTTTCTAAAGAAATATTTATTTTTTCAATTTAAAAGTTTTTCATACAGAATAATTTTTTTAACTTGGACTTCAGACAACTTTTTCTAGAGAAGAAATTGTCCTTTTCTAGAGAAAAAAATTTTTTTTTCTAGAGAAAAATTTTTTTTTACTCTGACAATATTTTTAACAGGAAACTTGTGTGGGCTCTGACGAATTCATCTTTAGTTTTTGATTCAGGGAACTTCTCTGTAGGAAAAAATTTTTTTGATTCCAACTACTTTTCCTATAGAAAAATTGTGTTGACTGAGAAAACTTTGTCTATAGAAAAAAATTCTCTGGACAAACTTTTTCTATAGAAATCATTCTCTGGACTCGCCCAACTGTTTCTATAAAAAGTTTGGCTGGACTAGGAAAAATTTTCCGGTTTCGGACTAATTTTTCTGTCGAAATCTTTTGATGATTCAGGCAACTTTTTCTTTGGAAAAATTTTTTGGACTCGTGGAACTTTTTCTATTGAAAAGAAATTTTCTAAACGCGAACTTTTTCTACAGAACAATTTTTCTGGCCTCTTCACTTCGATAAAATGTCCTCGCTTAACTTTGGCTGAAAAAAAATTAAAATTGTTCTACAGAAGTATTTTGTCTAGATTCACGCAAACTTTTTAAATATAAATAATTTTTTGGATGTGCATAACTTTTTCTAGAGGAAAAATTATCTGGACTCGGACTACTTTTTCTATAGGAAAAATTAAAATTTTCAAAAAACCAAATTTTTCTAATTTTTCTAAAGGATTTTTTTTGATTCAGACTACTTTTTCCTGTAGTAATAATTTTCTTGATTTATGCAACTTTTCCTATGGAAAATTTCTTTGCGCTATGAGAAATTTTTCTATAGAAAATTGCCTTGATTCTGAAAATGTTTGTATAGAAAAATTCTTTTAATTTTAAAAGGTTTTTTTTTTAAAGAAACGGTATCGTAACTCGGGCAACTCTTTCTTCAGCAAAATTGTCTAGATAACCTATTTTAGAGAAAAAATGTGTCTTGACTCGGACAATATTTTCTATAGAATAATTCTGGAGAAAAAATATTTTCTACTCGAAGAGCTTTTTTTATGAAAAAATTGTCTTGGCTCTGACGAATTCATCATTTGTTAAAAAATGAAATTTTTCTAAAGGTTTGTGTCATGACTCAGACAATATTTTCTATAGAAAAATTCTAGAGAAACAACTTTCTCTACTCGGAGAAGTTTTTTTTTTTTTTTTAAATTGTCTTGGCTCTAGCGAATTCATCTTCAACAATTTTTTTTTTAATTCAGGAAACTTTTCTGTAGGAAAAAATTTGTTTGATTCAAGCTACTTTTCCTATAAGAAAATTGTCTTGAGTCAGAAAATATTTTCTATAGAAAAAATTCTCTTAACTCGGACAACCATTTTATACCTAAAATTTTCAGGACTCACTCAACTTTCTCTATAAAAAAATTGGCTGGACTAAGACAACTTTTTGTAAGAGAAAAATTGTCTGGTTTCGGACTAATTTCTCTATAGAAATATTTTATTAACTCAGGCAGTTTTTTAACTAAAAATAATTGTCTGGACTGGAATAACTTTTTCTATTGAAAAATTGTCTGAGCTAGGACAACATTTTCTAAAGAAATATTTTCAAATCTAAAGACGTTTTTTATTCAAAAACACAAACTTATAAAAACCATTTTATTTATTCAAAAACTTTTGCCAATTTTTGGCATAATATATTTTCAAAGCTTTTCATTTTATTATTTAAATTTTTTTGCTACACTCACACCAGGCTTCATAAATTTCCTCTAAAAATATAACCATGAAACATTCACGTTAATAATTCACTTATTACCTTTGCTCAAAGTAATTTGTCTAATGTCTTTTGTCTATTGTGGGAATGTTTTTACTTGAAAAAAAAACAAATTTTTATTTTATCTACATTTTGTAGCTGTTCTAACCACAAAGTATTTTTTTTTTTTTTTTTAAAAATACATTCACAGGAAATGTGACACCAGAAAAAAAAGTACAAAGTATAAAACAGTAGAGTGGCTGCTTTTCACTTTAAATTAGAGATGGCATCGCGAGTAACTAACTAGTCACTCATAAGCAGGCATGGTCACATAACAAATTACTCATGCATTCCTTTAAATTAGTTACGTTCAAACCATTTGGACAATGTGCGAGCTTTTACAAAAGAGCTTTGTGCTTTCAAACCGATTAGAGCATGTTCCGGTTCACACACTTCAACTTTTCTTGTTCAACTCGTAATTCAGCTGTAAGAAAAAAATAGATATTTATGTTACGAGTTGAGCAACAAAAGTTGAAACGTGTGAACCGGGACTTTGTAAAGAAACAAGAATCAATTTGCTGGAGCTTTCAAAGCTCTTTACCTTAAATCCAAATATCAGAGTATTTGTTTTTGGACCATAGCTGGCCAAAGTGGCACCAGAATGCCAAGCTTCAATCGGCTTCTTATACAAATGAATACACATACACGAATACATATCTCTCGGTGGCCAGCAGTTTGGTTTGGACGTGTCCGCTCTAAACGATCTGTATATTTTTAGTTCATGCCCATACACGTTCCCAGATATTGTAGCAAAATTATGGAATACATTTTAGATATGGAAATGAATTATTATTTAATGCTTTATTTTGCGTGATAATGTTACTCACCTACCCATCTCTATATTAAATATGAGTATTTTATAACAATAACTGACACTGCAGCAAAATGCAGTTTATTATTGCATAAAAAAAATGCGAATAATATAAAAACTACACACATGTGAAAGGAACTTAAGCCTGACATACAATTTTTTAAGAGTATGTGTTATTAAAAACCGCAAAAAGTTATGGAAAGACGAAAAAATCATTCAACCGTCCTTCCACCTTTCTATCGAAATATTCATTTGCTCGATAAAAAAAATTGCAACATTTCATTAAAGTGAAGAAACCATATATGTGGAAAACTCAAATCTACATATGTGAATATTCTTTGCCATAAAACAAATGAAATAAAGTATAATATGTTTAACCTATAAAGAAATTTTTTGCAAAAAAAGGCGTTTAACCTCCTAGTTTTCTTTTCATATAATAGATGCCCAAAATCCAACAAGAAAAATTTTTTCGCCTCTGGCAACTTTATTTTTTTTTTTTTTTAAACTAACAAAGTTTTCTACAGAAATATTTTCTTGATTCAGGCAACTTTTTCTATTGAAAATATTTTCTGAACTCGGACGAAATTTTCAAGAGAAAAGATTTCCTATAGAAAACATTTAGAGAAATTTTTCAAAAACAATTTTCTGTAGTCGGATAATTTATTCTATAGAAAAATTTTTTTCACCTCTGGCAACTTATTTTGTAGAAACGGAACAATTTTTCTACAGAAATATTTTCCTGATTCAGGCAACTTTTTCTATTGACAATATTTTCTGAACTCGGACTTTTTGTATGGAAAAAAGTTTCTGATCTTGAACGAACTTTTTAAGAGAAAATATTTTTTTAGAGAAACGGAAAAATTTTTCTACAGAAATAAGTTTATGATTCAGGCAACTTTTTCTACAGAAAATTTTTTTTTGGTTGTTAATATTTTTCCAAAGAAAAATGGCTTTGACTCTAAAAATTGTTTTCTAGAGCATAAATAACTTTTCATATGTTGTAGTATATTTTTAAAACTTTGTAGGAAAAAGCTTAAATTTATTTTGCTAGCCACAGTATGTCCAATCTATTGAATATCGAGCTAAAAGCAGATTATGATGACAAAGAAAAAAAAATAAATTTCACAAATTTGTCATTTTGTCTTTTCTACATCGAATATTTTTGAGACGGCCCTCGTATTTAGTTTTGTAGTTTCTTATGCCTGATTGATGCAATCATTTTGGTATTTACCCAGCTGGAGAAGTAGGCATTAATTACTTAAATAATGGGAGAAATAGTGTATTATTTTCCGAAGCAAAACAATACATTCCCTTAGAAACGAGAGGGTAATCTGATCAAACACAATAATTACACATTGATTACCACGTGCATTACCACATCTGCAGAAGATGTATAGTTTTTGCTTGTGACGAGTGTTATGAATTATAGAATGAAAAATTATACATGCTGTGCATTACCTTCTCCTATACTCTTCATTACCTTTTCCCACTGGGTACTGTAAAAGAGAATGTGATGAGAAAATATGCTAAATTTGAAGCGAAAGTCAGCTGTCACAATAGAGATGATCAGCTAAGATAAAAAGATAATAAAGGGTATTTTTTTTAGAGGTATAGAACTTCGAATGGAAATAAAACACAAGAAAATCGTTTTAATGTCCATCAATTTGGCTTTATTGGAAGGATAATTTTATGCCATTAATGTTTAAATATGATTTCGGGCATGTGGCCGCCGCGGCTGGCTCGAATAAAGCCAATTCTACAGGTCCAATTTTCAACCACTTTTTCGAGCATATGGGGCCGTATTTTGGCAATAACGCCACGAATGTTGGCTTCCAAGTCCCCTAACGTTTCTGGTTTGTTGGCGTAGACGAGCGACTTCACATATCCCCAAAGAAAATAATCCAATGGTGTCAAATCACACGATCTTCGATCGAATGTTTCCTTCAATAAATCGATTGTGACGTGCGCTGTGTGGCATGTAGCGCCGTCTTGTTGGAACCACAACTCATCCACATTCAAAATCTTCAAAATCTTCCATAAAGTTGATGGACAAAGCTCCAATTGCTGTGCACGGTGGCGAATCGATTCATTCGGGTCCTCTTCAACACTTTGCTCTACAGCGGCAATTGTTTCTTCGGTGCGCACTGTTCGACGTCTCTGCGGATGCGTATTATCACATAGAGTAAACGTAGTGCGAAAACGATCCATGGTTAACCGAATTAATTGCTCTGATGGACGATTATGTCGACCATAAAATGGACGGAGCTTGCGGTAAACTTCGCGAACTGAACCATTATTTTCGAAATAAATTTGCACGATTTGCAAGCGTTGTTCTTTTGTCAACCTGTTCATGATGAAATGGCAAACCAAACTAAATATTAATCACTTGACAGCTGACAAAATGGCCGCCAGTTAAAAAAGTGATGCCAACTTAAAGTTCTATACCTCAATAAAAAACACCCTATAAAAGAGTTAAATTTGAAAGAAAAAATAAAGTGCGTCGTTATTTTCTTCAAGACGATTGCCTTTCAATACTTTTTATGTTTGTAATAAATATTTAAGTTATTTTTCAAGTACAGTTTATGTATGACTAATTAAGTGATCTCCTTAAAAAAAAAGCTTAAGCTTTTACTTATTACAAAAACTTTTTTACAATTACTTTATACTCATTCACCAGCTTGTTTCTCTGAAACAAAAAACTGTCAATAAATTTCGTTAGTTGGCTAACAAAATGAGTAGGTATGTTTGTACTTGTTAGCTAGAGGAGGTAGTTAAAAGTTTTTTTTTCTGTGAGTACGAGTATCTTTTTTATGTACGAGTAGCATAATAGCGAATCCAAGACGCATAAATAACTAACTTTTAACTCGGGTTAAATGTTACAAAGCAGCTCAAAACATTTTACAACAAGTGTTAATTCAAAGCACGCGCTTTAACTTTATTATTAAAGATACAAAATAAAACTTTTTAAACTTGTTTAACTTAAAAGTATGACTGGCTGGGTGGGTATCTAATGTTTTAAAGAAAGATAGACAAAGACGGACTGAGTGTGCTTGTTAATCTGTTTCGAATTGAACAGCAGAAAAAAAGTGTAACCATGATTTTTGTTTTGTATTTCGTGGCTGATATTGCATGCAGAATTTTAAATTTTAGCTGTGAACGTATTTATTTCTTTTTTTTCATCAATTGTTTATACAGTTTTCGTTTCAGGGTGTTGCAGTATTTTCATTATATATTTTTTTTTTGGATATTTAACAAAAAACTAATAAATGTCTGTTAACTGTTTCCGTTAGTAGTTTTGTTGTCCAAAAAAAATTTAATTTTATAGAGTATAAAATTAAAAAAATATTTATTTAATAGATTTTTTACTATTAAATTGTTAAAATTATAAAGGCCATGAAAATTTTAACGAAATCAAATCAAAAGCCTTAGATTTTTTTATCTAAACAAAATTTTAGCAGAAAACACAACTTTTAAGTTTTTTTTTGCAAAATATTTATTCAAAAACTTTTGTTTATAAATATTTGGCATAAAATATTTTCAAAGTTTTTCCTTTTATTATTAAAAATTTTTTTTTGCTATAATCATACCATACTTTATAATAAATATTTCTGTAGAAAAAATTTCTTGATCCCGAAAATTTTTCTAAAGAAATATTTATTTTTTCAATTTAAAAGTTTTTCATACAGAATAATTTTTTTAACTTGGACTTCAGACAACTTTTTCTAGAGAAGAAATTGTCCTTTTCTAGAGAAAAAAATTTTTTTTTCTAGAGAAAAATTTTTTTTTACTCTGACAATATTTTTAACAGGAAACTTGTGTGGGCTCTGACGAATTCATCTTTAGTTTTTGATTCAGGGAACTTCTCTGTAGGAAAAAATTTTTTTGATTCCAACTACTTTTCCTATAGAAAAATTGTGTTGACTGAGAAAACTTTGTCTATAGAAAAAAATTCTCTGGACAAACTTTTTCTATAGAAATCATTCTCTGGACTCGCCCAACTGTTTCTATAAAAAGTTTGGCTGGACTAGGAAAAATTTTCCGGTTTCGGACTAATTTTTCTGTCGAAATCTTTTGATGATTCAGGCAACTTTTTCTTTGGAAAAATTTTTTGGACTCGTGGAACTTTTTCTATTGAAAAGAAATTTTCTAAACGCGAACTTTTTCTACAGAACAATTTTTCTGGCCTCTTCACTTCGATAAAATGTCCTCGCTTAACTTTGGCTGAAAAAAAATTAAAATTGTTCTACAGAAGTATTTTGTCTAGATTCACGCAAACTTTTTAAATATAAATAATTTTTTGGATGTGCATAACTTTTTCTAGAGGAAAAATTATCTGGACTCGGACTACTTTTTCTATAGGAAAAATTAAAATTTTCAAAAAACCAAATTTTTCTAATTTTTCTAAAGGATTTTTTTTGATTCAGACTACTTTTTCCTGTAGTAATAATTTTCTTGATTTATGCAACTTTTCCTATGGAAAATTTCTTTGCGCTATGAGAAATTTTTCTATAGAAAATTGCCTTGATTCTGAAAATGTTTGTATAGAAAAATTCTTTTAATTTTAAAAGGTTTTTTTTTTAAAGAAACGGTATCGTAACTCGGGCAACTCTTTCTTCAGCAAAATTGTCTAGATAACCTATTTTAGAGAAAAAATGTGTCTTGACTCGGACAATATTTTCTATAGAATAATTCTGGAGAAAAAATATTTTCTACTCGAAGAGCTTTTTTTATGAAAAAATTGTCTTGGCTCTGACGAATTCATCATTTGTTAAAAAATGAAATTTTTCTAAAGGTTTGTGTCATGACTCAGACAATATTTTCTATAGAAAAATTCTAGAGAAACAACTTTCTCTACTCGGAGAAGTTTTTTTTTTTTTTTTAAATTGTCTTGGCTCTAGCGAATTCATCTTCAACAATTTTTTTTTTAATTCAGGAAACTTTTCTGTAGGAAAAAATTTGTTTGATTCAAGCTACTTTTCCTATAAGAAAATTGTCTTGAGTCAGAAAATATTTTCTATAGAAAAAATTCTCTTAACTCGGACAACCATTTTATACCTAAAATTTTCAGGACTCACTCAACTTTCTCTATAAAAAAATTGGCTGGACTAAGACAACTTTTTGTAAGAGAAAAATTGTCTGGTTTCGGACTAATTTCTCTATAGAAATATTTTATTAACTCAGGCAGTTTTTTAACTAAAAATAATTGTCTGGACTGGAATAACTTTTTCTATTGAAAAATTGTCTGAGCTAGGACAACATTTTCTAAAGAAATATTTTCAAATCTAAAGACGTTTTTTATTCAAAAACACAAACTTATAAAAACCATTTTATTTATTCAAAAACTTTTGCCAATTTTTGGCATAATATATTTTCAAAGCTTTTCATTTTATTATTTAAATTTTTTTGCTACACTCACACCAGGCTTCATAAATTTCCTCTAAAAATATAACCATGAAACATTCACGTTAATAATTCACTTATTACCTTTGCTCAAAGTAATTTGTCTAATGTCTTTTGTCTATTGTGGGAATGTTTTTACTTGAAAAAAAAACAAATTTTTATTTTATCTACATTTTGTAGCTGTTCTAACCACAAAGTATTTTTTTTTTTTTTTTAAAAATACATTCACAGGAAATGTGACACCAGAAAAAAAAGTACAAAGTATAAAACAGTAGAGTGGCTGCTTTTCACTTTAAATTAGAGATGGCATCGCGAGTAACTAACTAGTCACTCATAAGCAGGCATGGTCACATAACAAATTACTCATGCATTCCTTTAAATTAGTTACGTTCAAACCATTTGGACAATGTGCGAGCTTTTACAAAAGAGCTTTGTGCTTTCAAACCGATTAGAGCATGTTCCGGTTCACACACTTCAACTTTTCTTGTTCAACTCGTAATTCAGCTGTAAGAAAAAAATAGATATTTATGTTACGAGTTGAGCAACAAAAGTTGAAACGTGTGAACCGGGACTTTGTAAAGAAACAAGAATCAATTTGCTGGAGCTTTCAAAGCTCTTTACCTTAAATCCAAATATCAGAGTATTTGTTTTTGGACCATAGCTGGCCAAAGTGGCACCAGAATGCCAAGCTTCAATCGGCTTCTTATACAAATGAATACACATACACGAATACATATCTCTCGGTGGCCAGCAGTTTGGTTTGGACGTGTCCGCTCTAAACGATCTGTATATTTTTAGTTCATGCCCATACACGTTCCCAGATATTGTAGCAAAATTATGGAATACATTTTAGATATGGAAATGAATTATTATTTAATGCTTTATTTTGCGTGATAATGTTACTCACCTACCCATCTCTATATTAAATATGAGTATTTTATAACAATAACTGACACTGCAGCAAAATGCAGTTTATTATTGCATAAAAAAAATGCGAATAATATAAAAACTACACACATGTGAAAGGAACTTAAGCCTGACATACAATTTTTTAAGAGTATGTGTTATTAAAAACCGCAAAAAGTTATGGAAAGACGAAAAAATCATTCAACCGTCCTTCCACCTTTCTATCGAAATATTCATTTGCTCGATAAAAAAAATTGCAACATTTCATTAAAGTGAAGAAACCATATATGTGGAAAACTCAAATCTACATATGTGAATATTCTTTGCCATAAAACAAATGAAATAAAGTATAATATGTTTAACCTATAAAGAAATTTTTTGCAAAAAAAGGCGTTTAACCTCCTAGTTTTCTTTTCATATAATAGATGCCCAAAATCCAACAAGAAAAACTTTTCTCGACTCGGCTAACTTTTTCTATAGAAAAACTTTTCTCGACTGGGACAACTTTTTCTATAGAAAAACTTTTCTCGACTCGGACAACTTTTTCTATAGAAAAACTTTTTTCGACTCGAACATTTTTTTCTATAGAAAAACTTTTCTCGACTCGAACAGTTTTTTCTATAGAAAAACTTTTCTCGACTCGAACAAATTTTTCTATAGAAAAACTTTTCTCGACTCGAACAAATTTTTCTATAGAAAAACTTTTCTCGACTCGAACAAATTTTTCTATAGAAAAACTTTTCTCGACTCGAACAAATTTTTCTATAGAAAAACTTTTCTCGACTCGAACAAATTTTTCTATAGAAAAACTTTTCTCGACTCGAACAAATTTTTCTATAGAAAAACTTTTCTCGACTCGAACAGTTTTTCTATAGAAAAACTTTTCTCGACTCGAACAGTTTTTTCTATAGAAAAACTTTTCTCGACTCGAACAGTTTTTTCTATAGAAAAACTTTTCTCGACTCGAACAGTTTTTTCTATAGAAAAACTTTTCTCGACTCGAACAGTTTTTTCTATAGAAAAACTTTTCTCGACTCGAACAGTTTTTTCTATAGAAAAACTTTTCTCGACTCGAACAAATTTTTCTATAGAAAAACTTTTCTCGACTCGAACAAATTTTTCTATAGAAAAACTTTTCTCGACTCGAACAAATTTTTCTATAGAAAAACTTTTCTCGACTCGAACAAATTTTTCTATAGAAAAACTTTTCTCGACTCGAACAAATTTTTCTATAGAAAAACTTTTCTCGACTCGAACAAATTTTTCTATAGAAAAACTTTTCTCGACTCGAACAAATTTTTCTATAGAAAAACTTTTCTCGACTCGAACAAATTTTTCTATAGAAAAACTTTTCTCGACTCGAACAAATTTTTCTATAGAAAAACTTTTCTCGACTCGAACAAATTTTTCTATAGAAAAACTTTTCTCGACTCGAACAAATTTTTCTATAGAAAAACTTTTCTCGACTCGAACAAATTTTTCTATAGAAAAACTTTTCTCGACTCAAACAATTGTTTCTATAGAAAAATTTTTCTTTCTTCGAACAATTTTTTCTATAGAAAAACTTTTCTCGACTCAAAAAATTTTTTCTATAGAAAAACTTAAAAAAAAAAATGTCTTGACTTGGACAATATTTGCAACAGAAACGTTGTCTGTGCTCTGACGAATTCATCTTCAGCGAATTTGTTTTCGATTCAGGGAACTTTTCTATGGGACATTTTTTTTTAATTCAAGTAACTTTTCCTATACAAAAATTTTCTTGACTCAGTAAACTTTTTATAGAAACAATTCTCTGGACTCGGACAACTTTTTTGTACATAAAATTGTCTGGACTCGCGCAACTGTTTCTATAAAAGATTGGCTGGACTAGGAAAACTTTTTATGTGGAAAAATTGTCTGGTTTCGGAAATATTTTCCTATAGAAATATTTTGATGATTCAAACAACTTTTTCTTTGGAAAATTTTGAAATTTTTCTTGATGAAAGCAACTTCTTCAATAGAAACATTTTTTGTAGTGTGACATCATTATAAATAAAAAATCTATTTTTCTATATTTCTATAGAAAAAGTTGTCTAGACTCGTGACAACTTTTTTCTAGAGAAACGATAAAAATTTTCTACAGTTTCTTGATTCAAGCAATTCTTTCTTTAGAAAAAATTTTCTGGACTCACACTTTTTGTCTGAGCTTAAACGAACTGTTCTACAGAAAATGTTTTCTATAAGAAAACTTGATTTGGTCAATTTTTCCTATAGAAAAAAAAATTTTTTTTTTGATTGCTAAAACTGTTTCCAAAGAAAAGTTGCATTGAATTTAAAACTTTTTTTCTAAACTTTGGCGAAAAGAAGTATGATGTATATTTTGAAAATTTCACATTTAAAAGCTTAAATTTATTATTACAAATCTTGTATCACCCTTTAGAATTTTTCTCATTTAATTTTTTACTACACCAAGGAAGGAATTTGTCAACTGTCATCCAAAGTCTTAGTATTCAACATCTTTACTTTCATTCCACAAACAAAAACCCCAGTAGCCGTCCACAATAGAGGTTTTGAGTTAATGAGTTTTTATATTAAGATTTACATACGAGTATATCGTTGCAGAAAATGCAATCCGGCCTATCAAAATTTAGCAAAACTTACAATTTTTTTTGTAAAAACTTTTATTTTATGTATTATGATATATTTCGTTTGGTGATTTCAAATCAGCATATGCTGATCAGCTGCTTATTTCTCTTGTGTCAAATCAAAGCAAAATGTTCGGAAATTTTCTGACAGCAGGAAAGTTTACACTAACAAATATACAAGCCGAATATGCAGAGTTGCAAATCGAGACCAGCATAAAACTGAAATTTTGCTAAGAGATGTATTTGGACTCGGCGATAAAAAAACTCGAGTTTTTTATATTTTTTTGTGTGCTAAGTCGGCTTGCATTTGCTATGACGCTATGTGCAATAGAAAACTGTAAAAATGTTGAATGAATGAAAACATTCTGACATTTAATATCATCTTTATGTTTTCTTTTCTATTCTAACAACAAAAACTCTTTAGGTATTCACATAAAAAAAAGACATACATAAATATTTGCATTCAAGAATATGTTCATTTTTATGTAAATATTATTGATGAAGTTGTACCCAGGAATAATCATACAAAGATAATGTCATGTAACAGCAAGAAATGAAATAACTGCAAATGGATAATCAAGCATGCAGGTTGAATGACTTTTTGTTAGAGAAAACTTCAGCAGGAATCATGTTATTTTCTAATAAGAAATATTTAATGACTTAATTGATGACTTTAGAAAGGCTGGATGGACACTTGGCTGCAACTAGCACCAGTCGTTATTAGTAAAGGAATTTTATAATCTATGCATTTGCATACATAAAAATGGAAATATATATTAACAAATTAATGTTAATGCCTTAGAGCCGTTCTCCAGTCAATATAAATTTTAAATAGCTGTATCAGGATAATTCATTATAGAAAATAACCAGGACAATCATGAATAGTATTCCGCGAGAAATATCACATTTTCCAATTATTTCCCTATTGCTTGATTTTTGTTTGAAATTGTTCCCCCGGAAAAATTTCTCGTGCCCTCATTGTCCCGAAAGTAGTCCAGATTACCCAAACATTTTCTACAGCAAGTGTTGTACAGCAAAAGTTGTTGGATTCAAGAAATTTTTCTTTTGAACAATTTCAATAGAAAGAATAGAAAAAATTTCAGATTCAAAACAACTTTTATTTAAAAAAAGTATTGAGAATAAAAATAATTTTTTCTATAAGAAAAGTTGCCTGACATAAGAAAATTTTTTCTATAGGAAAACTCTTCCATAGAAAAAGTCGAAAGTTCAGAAATTTTTTTCTATAGAAAAAATATTTGTGCAGAAAATCTTGTTCGTTTCTCTAGAAAAAGTTGTTTGTATCAGTCTTGAAATTTTTTCTATACAAAAAATTGGCCGCTTAAAGATAATTTTTTTATGGAAAAAGTTGCCTGATGGAAAAAAATATTTCTGTAGAAAAATTTGTCCCAGCCCAGACAACTTTTCCATACAGATTTGTCGAAGTATTGTTTCTATAAAAACAATTTTTCGAGTCCAAAGAATTTTTTCTATAGAAAACGTTCTCCAGCAGTGCGATTCACTAACTGTTTTTTTTAACGATAATCGCATCGTTAAAATATTTATAACGAGAATTTGTCGAATTTGCTATTCAGTAAAATTTTTTAACGATATTCGCTGCAGGTTAATGTCAGCTGTGTCATTATTTAAGCGACAATAATTTATGTGCTGTTAATCTTATCGACAAAAGTCAACAGAAAATATCAGCTCCGTACTATCGTTAAAAAGAAGTTACAGAATCACACAATCGTTAATGCAAGCGAAAAAATGTATAAACAAAAATTACGATTGTCGGATCGTTAAAAGTTACTGAATCGCACCACAGGTACAGTAAAGTTATCTGTTCACAAAGTTGCCTGAATCAAGAAAGTATTTCTTTAGGAAACTTTGTCCTAGCCCAGATAATTTTTCCATAGAAAATGCAGACTATTATTTCTATTTACAGAGTTGCCTGGATCACTATTTCTGTAGAAAATTTTTCCATAAAAATTTATAGGATTTTTTTTTTCGCGAAGCGATTAGCTTGTCTGCAGAAAACACCCAGGGTCTATGGCGGGAATCGAACCCACGACCTCTGGACTGAGAGGCTAGCATCGCTATCACTTCAGTCACAGGGGCACCATTAATAGCCTAGAGAATTTTTTTAACAGAAATATTTGTTTGAGTCCAGAGAATTTTTTTTATAAAAAGTTGTCCAATTACAGAAAATTTTTCTGTTGACAAAGTTGCCTGAATCAAGAAAATATTTCTCTAGAAAACTTTTCGCTAGCCCAGACAATTTTTCCATAGAAAATGTTATCTAAGTCCAGTTATTTATTTCCTGATAATTATTCTAAAGAAATATCTGGATGAATACATTATCTCTATTTTAAACTAGGCCGTTTTAAGAAAATTTTTCTTAAAAAGATAATTTGGTATAAAAAATATGTTATGTCGAAAGTTGTCCAGTTTACCCAAAAATTTTCTGTGGAAAAAGTTGTGCATTTTAACCGATTTGGATAAAGATAATTTTTACCTGGAATAAAACATTTCTTTCGAAAAACTGCTCCGATTAAAGACAATTTTTCTATAAAAAAAAAGTTGTCTGATAGAATACAAGTTTTCTACAAATAAGTCAAGCCGGTTCAAGATAATTTTTCTTTAAAAGAATTTTGTCCTATTCAAGAAAAAATATTTCAATAGATGAAAAATGCCTGGTTCAAGACAGTTTATCTTTAGAAAAAGTTGTCCGGGTCACAACAATATTTTTTTTAATAAAAAAGTTTGGCTCAAGACAATTTTTTTTTATAGAAATTTTTCTTTGAACAAAGTTTTCCCATTTAAGAAAAGTTTTCTATAGAAAAAGTTATTTTTGGTGCAACAAAATTTTTCTGTGAAACAAGTTGTCCGTCTTACAGAAATTTTTCTAAAAAAAGTTCTTGCAATAATAAGCAAGTTTATTCAAAAATTTTGCATTGTAAACTGGATTTAGTTCATTTATAGCTTTTTTGCTCTTGTATTTCATTACGAATACATGCATATCACTCAATTATTTCAACAACGTCATAACTCAAAAAATTAGATTTTTGCATTTTTTAATTTTTTGATTTAATTATGCAGAATTATTTATATTGTGCAAAAAATTTATAAATATTTGATACTGATGTAACTCTTGAGAGAAAAATAAAATTATGTATGTGAAGCTAAATTTAAATTTAACTAGCAGAGACAACAACCAAAAAAAGTGTACAGTGACCATTTTTCAGTTAAGAGCGGACTGTTAAGCACTTAACAGTCCTAGTAAAACTAATTTCGGTGGCGAAATCCAGAAACAGGGACTTATGCATTCATGGAAAATATGGTCCAAGATTAATTAAATTATACCACTTGGAGATACAACAGATATATAAATAATACAGAAATTTAATTTAAAAAAAGTCCTTTTTTTAGGGGGAAAAGTGGTCATTGTGGAAAATAGAAGAATTCTACATGTATGCCCAGTTCCTTGATTTCCCCACCGAAATAACATTCATTAATTTTACTGGGACTGTTAACAGCTTAACAGTCTGCTGTTAACTGAAAAATGGTCACTGTAAACTTTTTTGGTTTTTGTCTCTGCTAGTTAAATTTAAATTTATCTTCACACACCTTAAACTGGTTTTTATAAAACTTGTTTTTTTGTGCTACGAAGTTGTTGAATCAAATGAGCGAAATATTATTTTTCTAATTTATTTTTTTTCATGACTTCAAATAAATAAAATACGATCTGTCATTTCCAATGATAACAAATTTTATCTCTCAATTGCAATCTTCAATAATCAAATTTCAACTTAAAATTAATTTATCAAAAATGATTCACTAATGAAATGCATAAATTTAGATAAAAAAAAGAGTCTCGGCTTTGTACACAAACCTAAATTCATTTTTAATGTTTAAATATATTTTTCAGCTGTCAGTCATGTTCGATTACAAGACGTCACTTCTGATACGATCAAGTGTCACGGTTTTATTATTTTAAAAGCTTAGCTGCTGCACCTCAGCATGCCAATAGAAGCTTTAAATCCTAAACAAATAAAAATTACAAAAAAAGAAGAATTTCAAAGTAAATAATAAATAAACACATTAAATAATTCATAGGAAAAATGCTCAAATAAAATTATGGCAAATGATGTCATGTGATGATTCGAAATATGTAGATTGGTAGCTTCTGCTTTAATAATAAACAAAAAAAATAAAAAATCTGAGTACCCAATAATTACATTTTAAAAATGAACTTTTTAAAGCAATTAATTCATATATTGATATTTTTGCCAAAAATCTAAGTAATTACTTTAATTCTCAAAATAAAGAAAAAAAAATAAACACTAATGAGAAATGAATGAAATAAACACTTCCGTTTCGTTCGAAAAAATGCGCCTTTTGAAATTTGAGTTTTAGAAGAGATTCTCATACATTATATAAGAAATGTTAAGAATTGGTATTGGCGAGTGTATAAAATAAATAAGTATAAAACTGTTCGTTTACCAAAAAAGGCTTGACCACAAAATAGATTTTTTCTTGCTATTTTATAAAAAAAATTCCAAGGAAATTTTTTAAAAGTGTCAATTATGATAAGTAAACATTAGCCAGTGTTACTTAAACATGTTCTCATAACTAAAATATATAACAATTATATAATATACAAAACTGCTACACATTGAAAGAAAATACACTAGTAGATATTGAAAAATATGCTAAAATGGCAAGATACCCCAGTATACGATTGAAAATACGATAACAAGAAAATCGTATCAAGAAACCGAAATATGTTTATGAAAAGACATGTGCTAATACTGAAAAAATATGTATTTTAATCTGCGAAAATTTTCTTGCGTTCACTTTTTTACTAATCTGCAAAAATATGCTAAAATACAATAACATGGAAAAATGCTAATTTGCAATATTATGCTAAAATGCAAAAATATGCACAGATATGCTACTATGTCACAAAAGCTAGTATTAAACAATTCTAATGAGAAATCCAATATAAGAAATAAAATGCTAATGTTCAAAGATGTGCTATTAGCAAAATAAAAAAAAATACTAATAGGGAAAGATACCCTAGTATCCATAAAAAATACGATAATAAGCAAAATGTGTCAAGAAGCATAAATATGTATATAAACAAACATATGCTAATACTAAAAAAATACGTATTCCAATTTGCGAAAATTTTCTTACGTTCACTTTTTTGCTAATCTGCAAAAATATGCTAAAATACAATAATATGGAAAAATGCTAATTTGCAATATTATTCTAAAATGCAAAAATATGCACAGATATGCTAATATGCCACAAAAAGAGAAATATAATGCTAATGTTCAAAGATGTGCTATTAGCAAAATAAAAAAATGCTAATATGAAAAAAATCCCAGTATCCGTGTACAAATACGATAATAAGCAAAATGTGTCAAGAAGCATAAATACGTTTATAAACAAACATATGCTAATACTCAAAAAATATGTATTTTAATTTGCGAAAATTTTCTTAATTGAAATTATAATATAAAAAATATGCTAATTTGCAGTAGTATGCTAAAATGCAAAAATATGCACAGACATGCTAATATGTCACGAATGCTAGTATTAAAAAATTCTAATGAGAAATATAATGCTAATGTTCTAAGATGTACTATTAGCAAACTAAAAAAATATACTAATAGGGAAAGATACCCTAGTATCCATAAAAAATATGATAATAAGCAAAATGTTTCAAGAATCATAAATACGTTTATAAACAGACGTATGCTAATACTAAAAAAATATGCATTTTAATTTTCTAAAATTTTCTTACGTGAAATTATTTGTTAATCTGCAAAAATATGCTAAAATACAATAATATGGAAAGTATGCTAATTTGTAGTAGTATGCTAAAATGCAAAAATATGCACAGATATGCTAATATACCACAAAAGCTAGTATCAAAAAATTCTAATGAGAAATATAATATAAGAAATATAATGCTAATGTTCAAAGATGTGCCATTAGCAAAATAAAAAAAAATTAGCAGAAATATATTTATATGCTAATACTGAAAAAATATGTATTTCAATTTGCGAAAATTTTCTTACGTGAAATTATTTGCTAATCTGGAAAAATATGCTAAAATACAATAATATGGAAAATATGCTGATTTGCAGTAGTATGCTAAAATGCAAAAATATGCACAGATGTGCTAATATGCCAAAAAAAGGTAGTATTAAAAAAAATTCTAACTAATAGTGCTAAGGTGCAAGGTAGAGATCGACCGAAGGCGTTTTTTTGGCCGAAGCCGAAGCCGAACTTCGGCTAAAATCCTAGACTTCGGCCAAAACCGAAGCCGAAGCCGAATGTTTTAAATTTTAAAAATGATACTTGTTTTATATGAATTAAGAAAAAAGTTTGCTTTTTTGAAATCACTGAAATAGCTGTAATATCTATTGGATACATAACAAGAAAAATGAAACTATTTTGCAATTTCTAGATTGCTTTTTCATATGATCACTCACAAGAACGTCCAAGTAAAAGAAAATAGAAAGCAACAGGGTTGTATTTCAAAGCAACCCTTTCAAAACGTTAAACACAATAGAAACTGTCGGCGAGCAACGACCAAAAATAATGTTATTTTTCAAGCTTGGAATGAAAAATATTCGGCTTCGGCTAATCGGCCGATTTTTGCCATAGGCCGAATGTTGGCCGATTACCAATTTTTGGCCGAAGGCCGAAGCCGAAGCCGATTAATCGGTCGAACTCTAGTGCAAGGATGTGCTAATCAAAAAAATTTCTAATCGGAAAAGGGAGAAATATCTCGCGGAATTTTATTCATTGTTGCCCTGATTAAAATTCACTAATAGCCAAAACCAGGCCAATTTTTCTTAGGCATAGCACGCATACACTCTTTAAAATGCGACCACGACCAACAGTAGCGCATTCGCTTAAACAATTAATAAAACCGATTCATTCATTCCTTTCATAACTCAAAAAACATAAAACGCTAAAGCAAGTACATACAAGTATCATAATTAATTCTTACATGTACCCGATATTTTTTTAACAATTTTCGAATTTTTTCGTAAAATATTTTTGTTTGATTTTCTTTTCTTGTTTGTGTTTGCCTTAAGCAAATTCATAGAAATGAATACAAAAAATAAAAAAAATCAAATAGTATGTATGATTGATCAATAAAAAATTACGATGGTTGTGGCAAGTTGACGATGTTGTTGTTGCTGCTGTTGTTGTTGTTGTTGTTGTTGTTGTTGTTTCAGTTGTTGCCACTAAATGCCATTCGAACAACGTCAAAATAAACTCTCATAGAAAAATTCGACAAATTGCAGGTGTTGTTTGAATAGTGATAAAAATTAGACAAATACAGTGTTAACAAAAATGTTAAGGATTTTTTGTTGTTGTTGTAAGCGTTACATTATTATTTTTGAAATATTTAAAAAGGAAAGTTTAAGAAACAGGTTGGTTGGGCTTTTGCATTTCTTAGACAAAAAAAAAGTATACTTACTCATGTATGTACGTACAAGTAAATAATTTGAGCTTACCGAAATTTTTTTTTAACTTACATATGGGTAATTCCACAGAAAGTCACGTACGATGTCATGTACGATGGGAAATCAATTAAGCTTTTATTTGAGAGAAAATTTAAATTTTTCTTTACTTCTTTATGTACTTTTGAGGAGCGTAAGTAGTTCTACCTTTGATAAAAGACAAGGAAAAATCTAACCGCATTGATCTGCAATTCAAGCTTAATTGATTGGTCATCGTACGTGACATTCTGTGGAATTGCTCATATGTATGAGACATACGGCCTGGCCCACGATGTCACGAGCAATCGTTCGATCGACAACTTGTATTGCAAACAAAAACAAATTTTCCAAAGTTATTGTTGTTTGCAATACAAGTTGTCGATCGAACGATGTCTAGTAACATCGTGGGCCAGGCCGATAAATTTGTTAGTTCATAAGGGAGTAAACTGTCAAACGGTTGTTAGACCTCTTTTATTATTTCCATATTATCCTTGTTTGCCATTTTACCCTAAATAGACACTTGCAGCGAAAAAGGTGCAAGTCATTCTTGAGGAATGCAATTTTCATGACTTAAAAAAAAAACAATAAGCATATGGGCGTTTCCACAGGAATGACAACTTTTTGTAGCGTGCGACAGCAAGAAAATATGCTTGTTTTTTTCAAAAAAACTTTTTATATATTTGTGTAGGCCGTCAGCAGCTCTACGTTAGGTAACATTTTAATAAAAATTTAGTCACTTTGTTCAGATATACAAGTTTAATTGCTTGCTGTCGCACGTGACAAAAAGTTTGAATTTTTCGGAGAAATGCCCATATGTTTTAATTTGATTAAAAGTCATGACAACAACTTACTAACGGCTAAATCATAAGCATTTTAGTAATCGTATTATTGTGTATGATAGAACTCTCATTCGTTTCATATTGAAATTTGTATAAAAGTACATACATATATTAAATCTTTTTGTTTTTTGCAACGTTACACGCGGCCTTGCTTCTTCAATTTATACCAAAAATCAAGCAGATCCAAATATTGCTTAAACAAATAATGCTTGTTTTTGTAAATTGTCTGATTATGTTAACAAATTTTAACAACATCAGAGAATTCTTTGCCTTTTTCAGTTTGTTTTTCAACATTTCTACAAAAACTTCGTTTGCTAGAAAAATTTTAATAAGTTTTTTCTTGTGTTTCACATTTAATTTTTGGTCAGAGATAATTAATCAAATAGCAAATAAATTAATTGAAATAGTAGAGATGATTGAAAAGCCTTTAAAATATTGGTGGCAATTGTTTATAGAAGTATTTATTAAGAAGTTCTTTTTGGAGTTATTGCTAAAAGTAGATTTTTTTGTTTTTAAACAAAAGCCTTATAAGTTTCTTTTTCACTAAAAAAAAATTCACTATAAAAAATAAACATAAAAGAAACAATTTGTAAATAAAAGTATTGATAAGTTTTTCTTTCTTTTGCAGGTATGTAATACTTTTAAAAAATTTTCTTTGCAAAGATGTGTAAGTAAAGAATTAAGTGTTATTAAGAATTATAAAATTTCGCTACATTTTCCCTTTACATTTACTCCGGGTATATTCACAAGCGATTATTAAAGTTAATGTTGGTTCAAAGTAGCAGAAAACCGTTTTATAAAACACCTTAACTTATGGTGTTTAAATGATGATGTGTAAAATATCTCTTTCCCACCCTGTAATAATGCAATCATGTTGAATGAAAGTTATTTCATGTTGGAACAAAGTAAATTCGATACTGTAATATGTTAAAAAACCATGTTGAATCAAAGTTATTTCAGGTTTTATTAATTATTTAACTTACATCAAAAAAATGCTTGCAAAAAACACCTTTCTAAATTAAATGTAATTTTTATCTCTCAATTTTAATTTAAACTCAATTATTCTTAAGTTCAATCAGTGTCAATTAATGTCACAAATACCTCCGGCCGCTTTGTGGTAGCAAATTATTTGTTTTTTCTCCTCTTTTCCTTTTACAATAAATTAAAAGTTTTATAATAGTTGTGTATAATTGATAGTTTGTCACAAATTATTGTAATTAAAAAAAGAAAAAAACAAGAGATTGAACAATGCAATCAATGATTAGTGAACGAACCCGACTAAAATTGTCATTCAATCTTATTTAAATAAGCGGAAAATTATCAAAAGAATTAAATAAATTTTACAACTAAGAGTAAAATTGTATAATAAGCGAAAACAGAATTAAAGCGAAGAGCGATAGAACTACAGAAATTAAAATTATAAAAGGTATTAAATTTTCTCAGCAATAATTAAAAAAAAAATGCCAAACCACGTAACTAAAAAAAAATTCAATATCTTAGTTTTAAATTAATTACACTGTGCTACAAAAGTTGAGAAAAAAAAATATTCAGGGATTCTAATGTACCAATTCTATTTTGTTGGAGTCCATGGATGACGAAAATACCGTTGGTTTTTTTAGGTCACTTCATAAAGTGATTTTATAACGGTAAATGTAGTGAAAAACGGGGTTTCTTAGCTTTTCAGTTTTAAACAGTTGTAACTTCTTTGTTTCCCAACGGATTTCTTTTAACTTTTCGTTGGTTAAAAGGCTCGAATATTATCTTTCAATAAAGATATATTTTTTGTAAATCGACTAAGAAATGGCTAAGTTACAGTCGTTGAAGTGTACAAAAAACCAATTAAAAAAGTATTCTTTTGTTTTCCTCAGGCTATAAGTTGCTTATGAGTTACAAAAGAATACTTTTTAATGGATTTTTTGTACACTTCAACGACTGTAACTTAGCCATTTCTTAGTCGATTTACAAAAACTATATCTTTATTGAAAGATAATATTCGATTCTTTTCACCAACGAAAAGTTAAAAGAAATCCGTTGGGAAACAAAGAAGTTACAACTGAAAATCTAAGAAACCCCGTTTTTCACTACATTTACCGTTATAAAATCAGTTTATGAAGTGACCTAAAAAAACCAACGGTATTTTCGTCATCCATGGACTCCAACAAAATAGAATTGGTACATTAGAATCCCTGAATATTTTTTGTGTATCACAGTGTTATTGAGCATTACATCGAAACCCATATACCTAAACAATTTTCAAATCTTTATCATTATAATCAGCCGAATTAAAAATGAGAATAAAGAAACTTTACTTCAGTCACTCGAATAATTTTGTTAAATTTTTTCTGTCTCCTATAAAGTTTAGAAAAGTGTAGTTACCTGATTTGGCCTTTTTTTAATTGTTAAAACTTTTCTACACCCAAAAATTTTTTTGTGAATTTGGCCTGTAATATTGTAGCCATAACTGGCCTTTCTTTAAAACAGAGTATCAACTCCCAATATTGTAGTAATAGCTCATAAATTTTCACTAAACTTGAAATAGTTATATTAATTTAAATATGAATTAAATGAGAATTCTTTCATATATAACACACATATTGTATGCAGCGAGCGATAGCTAATATGCTTCTTAAATGATAATTTGCATGTCGTTGAAATAGGTTAGAAACCCACACTCACTTAGACCCTTTTGCTACATTGTGATACCCACCATCTTACAGTGGGACCAAAGTACCTTTTTTGGCGCATCAATTTATCTCCACAACTTAAATATAAAATTTTATATGGTAAGCTTTTAGAACAAACTGTTGCATGTCCTAACAAAATATTGTAGGTACAGCGGGAGGAGACGGTAAAATGAGTGAATAGTGAGGCACACTATATTCAAAGTGGATAACTCTTATGTTCCACTGAAATTTTCGGGGTATAGAAGGGCAAGACGGGTACTTCAAACACAAAGTAATTATTAATTAATTAATAAATAAGATTTTTTTATATAAGAAGTAAAGAAAAAGGAACGAAATTCATGTAAACGGTGTTTAACAAAAATATCAAGCAAAAATCTATGTTTTTTTATTCACACACGCTCCTGATGCATTGAATGCCATTGACTGACTTCGGATAGGAATTATCACAAAAATTGTTTTTTTTAACAAGCCTAAGAAAGTTAGCTAAAGTCACATACATTTTTTTAAATCCTTATTATAGGCGTGACTCACACGTGACTAAAGCGTGACAACTCACGCGTAACAAATCATGAAATTTTTACATTTCCAATGAAAGCACATAAAATAAAAGACAAAAACAACAATATTAAAAGGGCTATAGCAGGAGTCGTTAAGCTGTTATTTTGAATGCGTGAGGCTATTACGGATTCGTGCATAACTTCTGAGGTGCACAGATAAGCAGCATAAGTTCTTCTTAATTAAAGTTTATTCGTTCAACCTTTAAAATTAAATTAAAATCTCGGCCTAATTGAGACTAATCCATAACTTTATATCCACTTAAAATAAGAAAATCCATTTATTTTAGTGCATTTCCAATATTTAACTTCACTTCCACAAATATTTTGTATAACAAATTTAAGCAGAACATTCGAAGGAATACCTGAACTGTATGGTTACAGGGTTAGATTTATTCATTTTTCAAAATTACTTGAATTAAATAGAATTTAATTACGCATAGTTTTTCAGTTTTTTTTTCATCATATCCAACTTTAACGCGGCGTTATTACAAAAGCCTTTTGTTGAAAAATCTTATGCACTTTGATAAAGTACTTTCAATTTTCACGGTACTCGAATTTTTTTTAATTAATCCGTGAAATCACCGCCTTTGGCCCTATGTGCGTTGCTCCAAATTCCTAACAAAAATGTAAAAAAATAGACCTCCATTTTAGCCTTAACCAATCATATAGATATTTATAAATAAGAATTTAACAAACCTTTTTATTTTGCCAAATCAACTATAATAATTTTATAAAAACGTACAAGTAGTATTTTTCGCCTGAAGCTTTGATTGTGTCCTTGCATTGAATAATTAAAACAATGAACAAAGACACGGTTAAGGTGCACCATTAATAACAAATACAAAGAAACACCTGATGCATATATTTACAATTTGAACAAGCAACATGCATATACATATATCAAACAAATCACTATAATTATAATAATTTAATTGTAGCTTAAACAAATACTGCAACAAAAAAATCGTCAACAAATTTTTAAAATACCCACTATTGTTTTCGTTTTTATTTTAACAAAAATTTAACGATTTTTCACATGCTGACGTTAATTATAGTTTGCAACAAATATTTCAGTGCAACTAGATAATTAAGTAGTCTGCAAGTTTTGTTTTCTAATTTAAATACAAAATAAATTCAGTAAAGTGCGACTTTGACTCGCGTACGAAGGGTTCCGTACGTTGGCTTTGAGCATTTTTTTTTTAATAGTGTTGTTTTTACGTTTTTTCAGCTGAAATAATTTTTTTTTTGATTATTTTTCGCTTTTTTCTCGTTTTGGCGATTTTTTTAATTTTGGCGATTTTTTTTAATTTTGGCAATTTTTTTCATTCAGGCGATTTTTTTCATTTTGGCAATTTTTTTTTTTATTTTGGCAATTATTTTCATTTTGACGATTTTTTTAATTTTGGCGATTTTTTTCATTTTGGCGATTTTTTTATTTTGGCGATTTTTTTATTTTGGCGATTTTTCCGGTTTTTTGCGATTTATTTTGGATTTAGAAATTTTTTTTATTTTGGTGCTTTTTTTCGTTTTGGCGATTTTTTTTTTGATTTTGGCGATTTTTTTCGGTTTGGCGATTTTACAATTTTGAGATTTTTTTGTTTTACCGGTTTTGAAAATTTCAAGAAGTTTGCTCTTACGGTTTCCAAGATACAGCAAGTTATCAAAATTACATAGTCGAAATTACATTAACTGATGGTACACCCTTTAATTAAAATTTTTTAAATTTTAGTGTTAATTGTTGTAGTGTGTATAAAAATACACTAACTTTACAAATTTCAAGTGCATATACATACAATTGTATGTATATTACATGAGATTTTAACATTTTTCGTTGCTCGTTTTGGCACACCCTTTAATTTCCAACTCTCATGTATTTGTTGTTGTAGCGGCCAAGGGTCTACACACTGTCCGTAGCTCTTACGGTTCTCGAGAAAATACCCTGTGACGGACAGACGGACGGACGGACGGACAGACGGACAGACGGCCAGACGGCCAGACGGGCAGACGGCCAGACGGACAGACGGACAGCGTAGCGAAAACAATAGGGTTCCATTTCACCTTTGGTGTACGGAACCCTAAAAAGTATGCCGTAGTTTTTTGTTTTGAAACAAATTACTTAAAAGCTTTTCCATAAAAAATAACCAACTAACAGTGTTCCTTTGCAAACTAATGATAAACAATATCAGGTGATCTCAATTCAGCAGCTGATGATCAGCTGTTAATTTCTCTGGTGTCAAATCAAAGTAAAACGTTCGGAAATTTTTGGACAGCAGGAAGTTTTGCACTAACAAATACACAAGGTGAATATGCAGAGTTGCAAATCGGGACCACGTGATATCAATGTGCCTTGGTACGCAGTTAGAAAAAAAAAATAATGGAAACTAACGTCCTGTTCCAACATTGTCACCAGAAATCGTTCGATCGATAACTTGTAGTGCAAACAACAATAAAATTAGAAAATGTTTGTGGTTTTCAATATAAGTATTCGATTGGATTTTCGGTGACATCGTGGGACAGGCCGTAAATGCAAACGTTTTGGAATATTTTCGGCGAATTTGACATTATCATACAATGTAATTTTATTGCATTGCTACTTAACACATGAAATTTGTTTTATATAGCTAAGCAGCATAGCTCTAACCGGGTGTCCGAAAATACCTCTCTTCTTTTTTTAACGCTTTAATGTTTTTAATGTTTTTACTTTTCATCTGTCAAGTAGTTAAAGGTTGAGTCAAGGTTGAGTCATGCCAACTGTCAAAAAAGGGGGCTATTGAAAATGGAAGGTCTTATTGGAATACTCTGTACTTTTGGGAATTCTTGTTAACAAAACTTTTCACTTGATACCCTTATTAGTCCTAGTTTACACTATGCATGTCTTGTTGCTAATCTGATTAGTTTGTTAGAATAAGACTTGCATAGTGTAAACTAGGACTTATGGAGTTGCATGACAAAAAAAAAAATTCAACCGATTATTAACCCATTGAGTCCAAACCTCAATTCACTCAAGAATCGATAACATTTTGATATTATTATTAAGAAGTCAAATTAACAGCAGGCATTTATAAATTATCTAGTTCTGATTTTTTAACCCCCGACCAAAAAAGGGGTGTTATAAGTTTGTAGAGTGTGTCTGTGTATCTATAGATCTGTGTATCTGTGTGTCTGTGTGTCTGTCCGTGTCCACGTACAGCCCAAACGGCTGGACCGATTTTGATTTAGTTTTCTCTGTTTGAAAGGTGATTTGATCGAGATGGTTCTCAACTATGTTTGAAGAAAATCGGTCCAGCCGTTTAGAAGATGTCACATCTTTTCTAGATAATTCGCAGGTTTTTAAAATTTTTAATTTTTGTTATAACTTAATTTAAAAGCTTTTTTATCTATTACTTAATTTTTTTTGAAAGCTTTAAAGTGTTTGCCTAAATGTTTGTTTGGTTTTTTATTAAAAGTGAAAGGGTGTGTTTTGCTGAAAAGTTTTTTAAATGTTTATACTATATTGAAGCTTTTTTATATAATTTTTTTTGGCAATATGTTAATTTTTCAAATATTTAAATGAATTAAACAGTTTTAAATAAACGCACCTAAAACGTTTTGCTCTTGCCTCTTTACATTAAGGCAGCACTTACTCATTTGTCTTCAGCTATTATTCAGGGCAATCATGAATAAAATTCGGCCAGGAATTTTTTTCTTTTCCAATTATAATTTTTTTGTTTCCCCTAATACTTACTATTGTCGGAAATTACTCTCCGGGAAAATTTTCTCGCGGAATTTTATTCATGATTTGCTCTCATTATGTTTTAAAAATCGAAAGTAGAGAATTAGAAAATATTTCGGGCAATAATGAATAAAATTCCGCGAGAAATTGTCTCCCTTTTCGAATTAGAATTTATTATTTTCCCCGTGAAAAATTGCTCGCGGAATTTTTTTCATGATTGCCCTCATTATCAACGAGCTTTTGATAGCCGGCGATTAATTGCGGCGAATGTAAATTTTTTTATGACATGAGCGAGCGCAGCCCTAATATCAATATACTTGAATTAAAAAGAAACAATCATTTGATAAAATATTTGTTCTTTTTGTCATTGAATACAAATGTTTTGATTTAAAAAAAAAGTTTTTATTTTTCATCTGTTGATTGTTTTCAGTTCGAGTATGTGGGTGAAGTTTTAATAGAACCGCAGCAAATCATGTTTGATTTTTTCCATTTGTGCTTATTGAAATATAAATTAATCGTATTCAACAATGCCGCCTCATATACATACACATATGTATGTATGTATTGTATATATATATATACATATATATATGTATATCCATATATAAAATAAAGACAGAACTTTAAAGTTATTAATTCTTAGTATTGTTACATTGTTAAAATTCATACTTTTTATAGGTAAATTAGAGAATTGCTGAAACCACAAAAGAGTTTAGACAAATTTATACTTTGTACGAGGGTGGATCAATAAGTATTTTCTTATTGATCCACCCTCGTATTGGGGGGATTCAAACGGTCGTCTTAAGTGCTATAGTGTCATAATGTTTTAAATTATTTTAATATAATTGTATTGCTTTTGTTTTTCCTTTCAAACACTTAAGACTACAGTTTGAGTTCCCCAATTATATTATCAAAAACTTGATTTTTCTTTTATTAATGAGAATTCATTATCTATTTAAAACTTATTATTTTTCTCTTAAATTAAAAGAATAGTTCAACATACTGGAGAAGAGTGATATAACTTCGTTTTAAGCTGAATACATAAATGAAAAAAAAAAAATAGAAATGTACAATTAAACTTGCAAATGCACTTACCGATGGCAAATCTATAATTTTATGTGCAATAAAACCATTTCTCGTATTCCATTTCCTTAAGAAATTTAATTAATATAATTCTTTTTGCTGTTGTTGTTTCTGTCAAAGAAAAATTTTAAAACATATTAAGACACTTCAGACTAACGTTCGAATCCCTCTCTTATATTATTATGAGAATTAATTATCTATTTAAAACTGCAGTGTTTTTTAATTGCAATAATACTTTAACATACTTAAGTAGAGTGATTTAGAACTCCGTGCTAACCTGAACATAAATGAAAAAAAACCCACGGCTTCTTGGGACACCGCATAAGAACGTAGTTCCTTACGTTTTACTTACCTTAGAAATTGCCCCTTACCCCCCTAGTGGGCTTATTTTTGATAAAATATATAGCGTTTGTGGCCTTCCAGATTTAGATCTATTCATGTTCTTAGTTTCATCAAAATCGGTTAGATAGTTTCAAAGAGGCAGAAATTGCCCCTATTTTTGGAAAAATTTTACAGCCATTTGCTTTCCCAGACTCAGATCTCTCTATGCTCTGAATTTCATCAAAATCGGATAGATAGTTTCAAAGAGGAAGAAACTCCCCCTTACCTCCCCTCGTGGTCCTATTTAAGAAACAAACCTGATCAAAATCGCACAGATAGTTTCAAAGAGGAAGACATTTGCCCTTACCTCCCCTCGTGGTCCTATTCTTGAAAAAAAATCTACAGCCTACATATGTCTTCTTTTAGACTCAGATTTATCTATGTTTTGAATTTCATCAAACTCAGATAGATAGTTTCAAATAGGAAGACATTTTCCCCTTACCTTCCCTCATATTCCTGTTTTTGAAAAAATGCTTAGTCTAAGCCTTCTTTTGGACTCAGATTTATCTATATTATGAATTTCATCAAAATCGGTTTGATATTTTCTGCTAGGCAAAAATTTACCCCTACCTCTCCTCCTGCTGCTAGTGTTTAGAAACCATATAACCTATGTGTCCATATAAACTTATGTATATCTATCTATATACTAAATTTAATTAAAATCGGTTCCGTGATTTAGCCGTTAAAGCGCAACAAACTAACAATAAATTTAACTTTGCATTTTTATCAGTTAGCGGAGACACCTTCCACTTATCCAAGTCACGAACCTTTTAGCATAGATACAAACTATATTGGTGATTTTCAAAAACTAGGCTAAAATCCCTAAAAATCCCAGGACTTCCCCGGCACTTCTCCAGGAAATTACGGCATCATTGAAAATCTAAAAGATCTGCAGCGGCAGCACCGGCAGCATTATACTGTGTAGTTATTACCAGTATTTGCAACCAGTATTCGCCAGTATTCTTTAATTTCCAAAAAAGGTATTGTTTTACATGCGTGGCGCGCCATAAGAAACTAACATTCCAAAAAACAAGAAATTACGAGCTATACTTACTAATGTATTAAGAGGTGGTAAATAAATAATTGTATGTGAAAAAAACCATTTCTCGTATTCCATTTCACTATAAATTCATGTTAAAAGCTGTTGTTGGCAAAGGCTAACTAACCAAGTAGTACATTTGTGATTTTTTCAATTAAAATTGTTCATGGGAGAAATATTTTTTTTTTCCTATGAGAAGATTATTTTAAATTTAACTAGCAGAGACAAAAACCAAATTCCTCAGCAGAGCCCATTTAACAGTTTTTAAAAGCACTGTTAACCACTTAACAGTCTTAGGACAAACTTTACACTCTTTAGTTAACTAATGGCTATTGTTTAACTAATTAGGTTTCATACAAATAGCTTTGGGGTTCAACAATCACTATTAGTTAAAGCAAGACTGTGAATTCCGGCCTTAGTAAAAAAAATTAATTAATATTATTTCGGAGTGGGGCCTAAAAAAGATAATTTTTTTTTGGAAACATTAAATGGTGCTTGAGGAAAACTGAAGCATTCTAAAAAGACTTATTAAAATACTTTTTAATGAATACACCCTTAATATTTTTTAATGGAAATGCCTTAATAAAATTGAAGCGTTAAGTTTAAATTTTAACACCTTAAAACTATTTGTCACATTCCTTAAAATCATTTAATAAGTAATAAAACAAAAGCTTAAGCCATAAAAATGTTAATAAATTTATTTTGATTGAAAGTATTTATATATTAAATTGTAGCAGTTTTCTTATCAAACTTAGCAAAATGGCAGCTTAAGGTAATAAATAAAACTATATGGGGTATTTGGTTTTAGTGTTCTTTTATTATAGCAGACTCCTACATAAAATTATTTATGACTTTAAGTTGGCTTTTGCTTAAATATTACTTAAGCTGATTGGTATGCTTGATGGTTTATAATAAAAAATAAAAAATTGCCAAAATCGTGATAAAAACTTAAATATTAGCGATAAATTTTAAATTGCATAATTTGCTAGAAAAAAAGTATTTCTTAAACTAATCATATGGATAACACATATTGTGACATAAGTGACTTATTTTTTTTAAAGAAATATGATAATTTCAAGCAGAAACTTTGCTATTTGTGAATGTAGAAAATCTGTTATATATTGGCAAATTTAAAAAAAAAATTACTATTTATATAAAGTTTTATTTCAATATTTTGTTTTTATTTAAAGCGTCAAAATGAATACGAGTTTGAAAAAATTAATTTTTTCTTGGTAGAGCACGTCTAGATGCATTTCGTTGCTGCTAAGCAAGAAGACTTCAAGCACAATTCCTAAAAGCTTGCAATACCTCAAGCTTTATAGACAATTATTAAAATAAATTATTGAGAAACAACATATGATATTAGTATTTCTTTAAAAATATTTCTTAAATACCATACGAATCAGTGATCGGCAATGAATCATTTTTTCGCTATTCATACTGGCTCATGAAATTTTAAATATATGTAAGTGAGTAGACAACATCATTTAAACTCAACTACTCTGATATTGAATTATAAGTTTAGGTTGAAATAAATATGAATGCGACGTCGACATCATAGTCATACCACACTCACACTCATAAATCACCTCAGTTCATATCTGCCCAAAGTAGCACCAGAGTGCCGCACATTAATCGGCTTCTTATACAAATGAATACACATACGCGAATACATTTATCTCGTGTTTATTCGGTGGCCAACTCTGCCTCAGTTTGATCTCTAATTTCAGGAAAATACTTATACTACTCACATTGATTCAGCTCACTCAACTCATGCATATATGTTTCTTTAAAAGTTTAGTCATTAAACAGTTTGCAAGCAGTACATAATAGTAGTAAATAAATAGATAAATTACAAAGAAAGCAACAGATAAATGCAATGCATATACGAGTACATATCAGTGATCGGCAATGAATAGTTTTTTCGCTATTCATACTGACTCATGAAATTTTAAATATAAGTGAGTAGACAACATCATTTAAACTCAACTACTCTGATTTACGCATACTCACTATGATATTGATTTATAAGTTTAGGTTGAAATAAATATGAATGTTACATCGCCATCATAGTCATACCACACTCACACTCATAAATAACCTCAGTTTGATTTCTAATTTCAGGAAAATACTATACTTACACTACTCACATTGATTCAGCTCATTCAACTCATGCATGTATGTTTATTTAAAAGTTTACCCCCTTATGCAAAAACGATTATTAAACTTAAAGTTGGTTTGACAAACGAAATTTGTATGGCAAAACCGGTTTTAAAGCTTGCTTTAACTTTAACAATAGTTTTTGCATAAGGGCATTAGTCATTAAATTGTTTGCAAGTAGTTCGACTTGTGTCCAACAGTTCTTTTTGAACTAGCTCGTTCAGTTGGACACAAGTTCGGCCAAAAACATCAATGTAAATTAAATGGGTTTGATACAACTTTTGATTCAGACGCTCTCAAACTAGTTCACAAATAACTGTTGGACACAAGTCTACAAGTAGTAGAGCTGGGTCCAACTCGTTCACTAGTTCTTTTTTGCCACAAACCAATCATCAAACCCAATAATTTAAATAAACTAGTGAACGAGTTCGATCTAAGTCTAGTATACAATAGTAGTAAATAGTAGAGTTGTGTCCAACAACTGGACTTGAGTCGAACTCATTCAGTAGTTAATTTTTGCCACAATCCAAGTCTAACAACAACTCTTTTGAACTAAAATGAGCTGTTGGATACAAGTTCGGTCAAAAGCATTAATGTAAATTAAGTGGGTTTGAAACAACTTTTGATTCGAACACTATCAAACTGTTGGCCACAACTCTAGTAAATAGGGTTGTTTTTGAATTCCTGCAAAAAAAAGCAACAGTGAAAGACATAACCTCATAATAAGAACTTTTGTGATCGTATGCGAAGTTCAAATTGTGAATTAACAATTCAATGGCGAAATCAACAACGTCATAAATGTTGCTAAGTATGAGTTCGGTGTGCACTTCAAACTTTCGAGTGAATATGATTCATAGACAACATTGCAATAAGTATGACGTCATAAGTGTTGCTAAGTATGAGTTCGATGTGCACTTTAAACTTTCGAGTGAATATGATTTATAGACAACATTGCAATAAGTATGAGTGAGCATAAGTACAAGAAATTATAAAAGTCATGATTCAACTCTACTCACTTTTTCACTAACTATTGCTCCGATATGAATCATGGGTGCCCCTGTGGCTGAGTGGTAGCGATGCTAGTCTCTCACTCCAGAGGTTGTGGGTTCGATTCCCGCCATAGACCCTGGGTGCTTTCTGCTAATAGCTTCGCGGGTTGTGTTTGTTTAAAAAATAATAATCTCCATACATAAAGTTCCATCCTTTTTTTCTCTCTTCGCCCCTAGTGATAAGTTTAAAAAATTCTTTTTAAAGTAATTTCAATCAATTATTTTTACTTCCTTCACCATTATTGCGTATAAGATTTCAGTAAGAGAGGAGAAAAAAAAATATTAAACGGATGTTGGTTGTAATTAAATCCGCTGCACATTGTGCTACTTAGATGATTAAAACAATACAAAACAAAAAAAAATTACGAGTTTAAAAGAGATGCTTTAAAGCAATTTCTTTCTGCGGTTTAAATATCATTTTGCACCATTTCATTATCTTTTAAAGTGTAATAGATATAATTTTCTCTCATTTTGCTCCAGACCAACAACAGCTTTAGAGGTGGAAAAAAAATGTTCCCATAACACAAATAATTTCATATATTTTCTTAAATATTCTCAGGCATAAAGAAAGAAATATGTTGTGTCTGTACAGAAATATTTATTATTTGCGTTGATTAGATTTGATGAAAGCACTGCTAATGAAGATGGAATGATGAAGATGGATCCATCCATGGATGGCAAAAAGCAGGATCTTAGCAATCTGCTTCTAAGTACGAGTATGAATGAATGTATGGGAATGCAAAAGAAAAGTAGAACTAATATAATGGAATATAATCGTTAGTTGTTAAAGAAAAGTTAGAAGTATATTAGTTTGCTTGCTAAATTATAACACGAATATGTTGTACATATGTGCCCTTAATTATGAAAGTGTTCTAAGTCATATGTTGTTTTGGTTCGAAATATTAAATAAATCTTAAAAAACCTACAATAAATATTTAACAAATGTTAAATAAATATTTATTACTCGAGGCTACAACAACTCTAAATTGAAAAGTTGCATAATACATTTTTTTTGATATTTTCGAATGTATGTAATCTAAATATCTTGACCAAAGGAATATATGACTTAGACCACTTTCATAATTAAGGGTACATATGTATGTATGTAGATATTTAGAACTCAAAGCACATAAAAATTTATTTAAAATATGCAAATTTATTTTAAATAAATGAATTTAAGCAAGTTTTTCCTCAGAAATAACATGCTTTTATTCCTATCGAATTGTAGTGATTTTTGGGGAAAATAAAATACCTATTTTGGGGATTTGTGGGCATGAAATATTAAAAATTGGGGATGAAGTATAAAAAAACCGAATGCAGTTATATATCCTCTCTAACTAAATCAGACATGTTCTAAAAACACTGCACATGGTAAATGATCTTAATGGGTTTCGCAGACGATCAAATAAAAGCGTCAATCAGTGACGTTTAATTGACGCTTTTTCGTATACGTTCAACTAAAACCGTCAATCATGGACTTGGATCGAACTCATTCAATAACTCGTTTTTGACTAGACTTGTGTCCAACAGTTCTTTTTGAACTAGTTCGTTCAGTTGGATACAAGTTCGGCCAAAAACATCAATGTAAATTAAATGGGTTTGATACAACTTTTGATTCAAACCCTCTCAAACTAGTTCAAAAAGAACTGTTGGACACAAGTCTATTTTTGACACAAACCAATGTTCAAACCTCTGTAATTTCAATGGGTTTGATCATATGTTTGTGGCTAAAATAAACTAGTGAAAGAGTTCGATCCAAGTCTAGTTTGTTGCAGAGCTCGTTCAGTCGTTCATTTTTGACACAACACTTTGATCAAACTCATGTAATTTAAATGGGTTTGATCATAGGTTTGTGGCAAAAATGAACTAGTGAACGAGTTCGATCCAAGTCTAGTTTGTTGCAGAGCTGGGTCCAACTCGTTCAGTCATTCATTTTTGACACAAACGTTTGATCAAACCCATGTAATTTAAATGTGTTTGATCATAGATTTGTGGCAAAAATGAACTAGTGAACGAGTTCGATCCAAGTCTAGTTTGTTGCAGAGCTGGGTCCAACTCGTTCAGTCATTAATTTTTGACTAGACTTGTGTTCACCAGTTCATTTTGAACTAGTTCGTTCAGTTGGACACAAGTCAGGTCAAAAACATCAATGTAAATTAAATGGGTTTGAAACAACTTTTGATTCAAACGCTCTCAAACTAGTTCAAAATGAACTGTTGGACACAAGTCTATTTTTGACACAAACGTTTGATCAAATCTCATGTAATTTAAATGAGTTTGATCAAATATTTGTTGCAAAAATTTACTAGTGAACGAGTCTAGTTGTAGTAGAGCTGGTTCCAACTTGTTCAGTCGTTTATTTTTGATACAAACCTTTGATCAAACCCATTTAATTTACATGGGCTCTAGCTCTAGTTTGTTGTGTGTGTTATGTCTTGGTCGGCTGACGATTTGTTTTGTTATGGACGGCAAGTGCAGCAAAAACAAACTCTGTATGACGTCTTGGTATTAAAAAATTAAAAAATTAATAAATACATTAAAATAATATTAAACAGTTTTAAATAATTTTCCTATCTCCCACTCTAATATTTCTTCTACTCTGCGACATTAATAATAAATAATAATAAAATTGCTTGTAGACTTTTGATCATTTGAAATGCAAAATAAATTTTGTCATTCGAGCACTTCTCCATGTCATTACAAAGCAAATAATACAAAGTAAATGAAATTTTTTTGTCAATCAGAGTAAGAGACGATCAAATAATCACTTATCAAATAAAAATATCAATATTTTGTGATTGTCATGAAAAAAAAAACGACTGCACGCACACAAATATGTGATTGATGGTTTTATTTGATCGTCTCCTGGCAACTGTGCAACTATTATTATAGTGTCAAGAGAGTGTGGGGTGTGTTGGTTATGCTCGATCTACATACGAGCACATTAAATTATTTTTATACTCATTTTGTTAAAAAAAAGTTTGTATGGTGTTTCTTTAAGACATTTAACCACCTAAACTTTTTTAAAAATAGTTAATAGTTAACCTTGACAGAGAACCTGTTAAACGTGTAACTGTGTTTGATTGTGTGCGTTTTTTTGTTAAAAAAAAATTTTATGATTTATGCTTCTGCGATTTTCAATTAGTTTTGGCTAGAGATATAGAATACTTTGAAATTGAAAATAAACAAAAATCTCTAAAGATTACTATCATTTCAAATAGAAGCTTTGAAATTTTTGATTTATTCTCTATAAAAAAGTGTTCAATAAAAAAACACAATAATGGGAAATAATTACTATGCATGGATGTTTCTATTTCAAGTTTATTGAAATCGATTGTTAGTGATAGTGGAAACAGGTTGTTAGTTTTAGCAGCTACGTACACTTAAAATTTTTTAATTCTTTTCAAGAAAAAAAAATATGTATAAAGGGTTTTTTTTATAGAGTGACACAAGTTTAAATCATAATAAAACAAGCAAATATGTTTTTAATAGCAATGAAACGGGATTTATTGGAAAGAACATTTTATGAAATGAATGAATATTTAAATATGATTTCTAACATGTGGCCGCCACGGCTGGAGTGAAGAAGGCGCTATCTGGAACAGCAATTTTCCACAACTTTTCGCAGCTTTGCGGCCGTATTTCGCCGATAACTCTTCGAATGTTGATTTCCAGGTGTTCAATTGTTTGTGGCTTATCGACGTAGTAGCCAAGTGACTTAACGTAACCCCAAAGATAACAATGCAATGGTGTAAAATTACAAAATCTTGCTGGCCAATTAATTGGGCTGTTGCGTGAAATTATTTTTTCATCAAAAGCTTCTTTGAGTGAATCAAATGTAGCGCCAGAAGTGTGGCATGTGGCTCCGTCCAAGATTAATGCCACGTAATTGAGGTACGAAATTAAAATCGAATCATGTTCCTATACCGTTCAGCAGTGACAATAACATTCTGACCATCATCGTTTTGGAAGACATATGGGCCAATGACTCCGCCGGCCCCATAAAACGCACCAAACAGTAATTTTCTGCGGATGTAATGGTGTTTCGACAAAAGCTTGCGACAATTCTGCTTATTTCAACCAGAAATGGGCTTAATCGGAAAATATAATTTTGCAATTTTTTCATATGTTCAAAATTTCAATAATTTGCACGCGTTTCTCTGGGGCCGGATTCCGCAAGGATGAATTTTGAAGTGTTCACCAATTTCAGTGTTCACTTGTTAATTTGTGCGTCCACAACGGTGAGAATGAATTATATTTTGATAGTTATAGTGAGCACTAGTGTCAAAATTTATCACTGGAAAAAGTGCAGTGAATGGCGAACACTGAAATTGGTGAACTCTTCAAAACTCTTTGTAAGTTGATTCATAATGAAATTTCAAAGCAAACTAAGCAAAAAGCAACTATGGGGGCTCAAATAAGGCAGTGATGCCTTTGGCGAAAAGTTTTGGTGTAATCAAAGATCTTAAAAGTTCAAAAACGTAAATGTGGGCTGGAGTTGACTTAAAAGCGAAATATGGTTTTCAAGAGTCAGAATTATGAGGGCGGTACCCGAACTAGCCGATCTGACGTATAGATGGCGGTGGTAGTTCTTGCTTTACTAAAGTTTTGCACAATCAATCTTTCAATAATGCATCTAGAGAAAAAAAATACATAACTTTTATTATTTAATTATCTTATTTAAAATACGAGTATATAATTTTAAGACTAGACTCCATTAGCTGTCTTTGGCTCATAACCAGGGAAACCAGAAATATGTTTTAAAAAAAGTGTTTTATGCGCATTAAATATGCACTAAAAACTTTAAAATATGCACTAAAAACTCAAAAAATATGCTCTTAAAAATAAAATAAATTGGTTAATTTGTGAATGAAAATATATTTTTAATTAAAAATTTTAACAATATTTTCATATAAAATAAGACAAAAATAAAATGAACAAAAGAAAAGAAACAATTAAAAATAACAAAGAATAACTGCGGTATTAAAAACCATATTTTGGGTTTCAAGTGCACGTTAAAACAAAATTGCCATACAAATTTTGACTAAACCAATTAACACAAACTAATTATTTTTGGATACTCGTAAAAATTTTGAATAAATTAGACAAGATTTTTATTTATAATTTTATAGCAATAAACAACGAAATATTGACCTAGATTTTCAAATAAAAATCGTTGCCTGTCACATCTAAGTGAACTTTTTTTTATACATTGTCAATGTTCCTGCAACTTCTACTCGAGGGAGAGTCCGTCACAACTAGCAAACCGAATTTTTATTAAAACTAACGTCCATAATAACTGCGTAATATCAATATACGAAAAATGTATATGCACATGGAATATTTGAAATGAGATTTAGATGGCGAAAAATAAAAACAAAAATGTTGACCAACACATAAGCTTGTAAGCATATTAAGATATAAAAAATCTATAAACTATCAAAATATGCCCTAAAAGCGTAAATTATGCTCTAAAATTTAGAAAATATGCTAAAAATATGCGTGTAAGACTGATACATATATGCAAAAATATGCTTTAAAGGGTAAAATATGCAAAAATATGCATTAACAAATCGATGCCAAAACTCATAAAAAGTTCTGAAACGTATAAATATATAGTCCCTGCATTAATACGTCATAGAAGAAAAAAACATGCAACTGCATATTTGCGGTTTCCCTGCTCATAACTATTAGAACATAAAATGCATGCATGTCTCATTTTTCTGGCTTAAGCTGGATTTTAAGCAAATCAAAGTTTTGCTTTTAATTCAATTATAATTTATTTCATATATGTATATAAATAACTACTAATTTAATTTAAGTTGCATAAATGAAACGTTTAAATATTTATATGAAAAGATTTATAATATCCAATTAGTCTTCATTAATCCCACATAAATACTTGTATCGTTTTCTTCAACTAATGAATCACAAAGTCAACTTTATTACGTGTACGTGTATCATTTATTTGTTGAAGGAAAAAAATAATAATAATGGAAATAATGAGCCCAGAAATGGCACAAATATCTTTCTACTTAATTTTTAAATGGGATAACAAACAAATGAGCAATAAAGAAAATAAATCATTGAATGGAATGACTTGAAAAAAAAATGTTTGCTTTCTTCGTTTTATTTTTTTATAAAAGAAAATTATGTCAAATTGTTGGACATAAAAACTATTGTTGGGTGCTTGCTACACTCACTCTCACGCACACCCACTCACACACACACACACACACTCACACATACTCACACATAAATATACTTAAGTTTTCTTCAATTTAAAACAGATTGCACATTCTTTAAAAGTCCAGCAGTACACTTACTCATGAATTACAAGTATTTATAACTCGATTAAGTTCAGTTGAAAGAAAAAAAAAATATAGAAAAATTAAAAGAAATGTTGTAACTGTCTGTTTCTTTTCACTTAGACAGACGTGGTGTAGACGTCTTTATGTGTGAAAAATTATTACTGAATAGAAATATGTACGAAAGTATCTGTATTTCAAAAATAACACTGCAAATGCCATAGAATACGAGCATTTGTCGGACTTTGTAATTCAATGGCTTTGCAGTGCACTGTTCTTTCTCTTTAATTTTATTATTTAAGAAACACTATAAATGACACTCGCATATAAACACTTATTTACGACCACTTCAAGTACCCCCGTACAATTGTGCACTTTTACATTTTATTATTTAACACTTTATATGGCTGTAGTTTAATATGTTTTTATTTCTACAATATTTTAGAATACATACAACTATTTTTCATTTATAGTTTAAGCGCGCTATATTTAGGGTATTCACAGTTTGTGTAGCTAGCTAACTGTTAAACTTTTTTCATAAAATTTGCTTTACCTAAAATTAATTTGGAATTGCAAAGACAGACATAATTGTAATTGTAAACATGAATGTATCCGTACATTATGATTATTAAGGGTATTCACAGTTTGTGAAAAACTGTCTTAATTTTATATTAAATATTGCTTCATACAAAATTAAATCTGGATTGCAGGTACAGACATACTTCTAATTTGCAAATATGAGTATATGTATCAGTTTGTTATGACCATCAAGGGTATTCACAGTTGTTGGACAGCTGTCTTATATTTCTCTCAATTTCTTTCTCTTAATTTGCTTCATTTAAAATTAATTTTGAATCGCAAATACAGACATAATTTTAATTATAAATATGAATATATCCGTATATTATGATTATTAAGGGTATTCAAAGTTTGTGTAGAACTGTCTTATATTTTATCTTAATATTTGCTTCTTATAAAATTAATTTTGAAATGCAAATATAGACATAATTTTAATTATAATCATAAGTATATCAGTAAATTATGATCATTAAGGGTATTCACAGTTTGTAGAGAACTGCTTTAATGTTATATTAAAATTTAATTCATATAAAATTAATTTTGAAATGTAAGTAAAGACAACGTTTTAATTGTAAATATGAGTATATTAGTATATTATAATTATTAAGGGTGTTCACAGTTTGTGGAGAAATTTCTTATATATGTATATCTGAAAATTTGCTTCACTTAAAATTAATTAATTAATCGTCAATCCAGACATAATTTAAGTTGTAAATATGAATATATCCTTATAGTATGATTATTAAGGGTATTCACAGTTTGTGTAGAACTGTCTTATATAATATCTTAAAATTTGCTTTAATTAAAATTAATTTTAAAATGCAAGTACGGACATAATTTTAATTGTAAATATGAGTAAGTATATTATGACTATTAAGGATATTCATAGAAAAATTTCTTATTTTTATTTGAAAATTTGCTTCATATAAAATTAGTTTTAAATTGCAAGTACAGTCATAATTTTAATTTTATATCACTATATTATAACTATTAAGGGTATTCACAGTTTGTGCGGAACTGCCTTATTATTCTTTTAAAATTTTCTTCACCTAAAATTAATTTTGATTTACGAACACAGACATAAATAAATTCAATTGTAAATATGAAGAAATTATATCTCATAGAACGCATAGTGAACGTTAAAATTTGTTACTGCAACATATACTCCAGGGTTTTTAATTAAAATTTAATTTTTTGTATTATTATTTACAATTTAAAATACTATCGGACTTTTGCTTTCTGGTTAACGCATTAACATGTTATGTAGAGCTGGGCCCAACTCGTTCAGTTATTCGTTTAAGACACAAATCTTTGATCAAACCAATGTAATTGAAATGAGTTTGATCATTGGTTTGATGCAAAAATTAACTAGTAAACAAGTTCGACCCAAGTCTAGTATGTGTCTTAAACTACCGACTAAACGAGTTCGCACGAGTTGAGCCCAGCTATAATATTTTGTAATATTATTCTTATACGCATACCAGACTTATATCGAACTACTTCAGTAGCTCGTTTTTTGACATAAATGGGTTTGATCATAAATTGGTTTGATCATAGGTTTGTATTAGAGATGGGCGCGTTTCGAATTTTTTCAACACGATGTGAACACGAATACCAAGACGCTCAACACGTACGAAACAGGCACGCTACAAATTTCGTTAACGCGATACTGCACAACATGCAAGAAATATTATTGGTATGGTATTGGCCAGCTGATACTATCAGTTTACGTACAGAACTTTAAGCTTCAGAGGCCCAGATAATATCAACAAATATGTTGGTACTGTGTGTTTGACGATACAAAATATAAAATTTTTTCTCTACTGGAAATTCATTCATACATATCTCACATCTAAAATTGTTTCGTGTGTTTCGTGTCATGTTTTTTTTTCGTGATCCGAACACGCACGAAATCAGACTTTTTATCACGAACACTTCGTGCTGAGTCGTGTGTGTTCGTGTCACGAGAAAAACATGACACGCGCCCATTTATATTTTGTTTCTAAAACGAGCTACTGCAAAAGTTCGACAAGTCTAACTCATACACATCAACATATGCTTTAGACTTGGGTCGAAATCATTCAGTCTGTAATTTTTGACGTATGATAAAACACATTTAAATTACATCAAACAAATGTCAAACAAATGTTTTGAACAAGAGTGAGCTGTTGGACATAAGTGCGGTCAAAAACGTCAATGTAAATTAAATGGGTTTGAAACAACTTTTGATTCGAACGCGATCGAACTAGTTCAAAAAGCTCAATTGGACACCAGTCTACTTGGGTCGAACTAGTGAACGAGTTCAACCCAAGTCTAATACGAATACCCACAGCATATTGGTTTGATCGAACTAGCACCTGTTAGCATGGGCACTTATTTGTATTCATACTCAATAGAGAGCTGTATTAGACTTGTATCGAACTCTTTCAGTAGCTCGTTTTTGACACAAACCAATGATCAAACCCATTTAAATTACATGGGTTTGATCATTGGTTTGTGTCAAAAACGAGCTACTGAAAGAGTTCGATACAAGTCTATTCGATACAAGTCTAAGCTGTGTGAGTTGATTCACTTTCGCTCTCCACTCACTATTACCATGCTTTTGTTTTGTTTTTTTTACCATCAGTATGTACTAATGATATTTCCTCTCTAACTCACTCTCTTTTTTTAAGTGTTGTCTTAAGAAGTCTTAAGTTAATAAAACATAGCGTATTAATTAATAGTTTTTCTCTTATTAAAACAATTTATAAAACAAAATGGGGCTAGCTATTTTATTTTATAATATTACATAAAACTGTATTTGTCTGAAGGGGTTTTAAGAAGTATTCAAAACATTCATACTGCTTCATTGCTTTAGTGAATCATATGAATGAATAGAAATTTGCAAGCAGTGGCATGCATTTACAACAAGAACAACAACAACAACAACAGTCTCATTGATATGAATCATGCAATAGCATTATTCATTATTTTAATGTTAAGTGCTAGCTCAATATTCATTCTAGAAAATGCAAATGCAGATCACTGATACTCAAAGGGATGCATGGCTGTACGTACTCATGCTTTTTGATACTTATGAGCTTTAATACTCATACTCCTTTTAGTATGGATACTGGATATGAGTATTAACAGTTTAAGTTTTTGTGTTTCTCTAGTGTGAACATAATTTAAAAGATCATAAAAGGTCAATTGGAGCTTTCAAAAACATCTTTTCCCCACAGACTCTCCGAGTTTCATAATAATATTATAGATATCTACAAAACCCTTGATTTTATATGATTAAAATTTTATCACAACTACTTAAATCCCTCATAATAAGTTAATGTTTTTTTAACTTTTATGCTCTATGAAAAATTATTAAAACATGATTATCCTTAATGTCTATAATAAACCCATACACAAATATGCTATTGTATAATAATTTATTTATTACTTTTATTTCATATTTTATGCAAATATCGCCCATATTTCACATGACAAACAATAGTGACTTTGAATTTCTTTTTGTAACCATTTGATTTATAAAAAAAAAACAAATAACCATGAAAAAAGTGACATGATTGGGAGCATTTTAAATGAATTATTAAAGTCTAGTCAAAATAATTTGATAGTAACGAATTCCCACGATGTTTTTCAAAAGCCTTAATAATAATAACTATAATTTCATTATACTTTTATCAATAAAAAAAAGTTAAGCGCTAAACTTTTTTGAGTCTTCGCTCTCTTTTTTTAAACTTAAAATTTATGGCTAAAAAAATATGATAAATGCCTATTAAAATAAACTGGTATTTATAAGCTTGTTACAATTTAAATGTTTTATTTTAAAAGCAAAATTGTCACACCACAGCAAAAAATTTTATCCCGAGAAACAGCTTGACTTTGAGCAAGAGTAGTTGTTGTTGCCTTCCAGTCAGCAACATGTTGTCGAAATGTTTTTCCATGCATGATTTATGGTGGAAAAAATTAAATGTGAATATTTTCCTTGTTCAGTTTTAGTTTTAGTTTTTCTTTTTTTTTTTTTGCTTAAATGTGGAAATTTAACTAAAATAAACAAGATCAGTTTTATTTTGTGAACATGTAAATTTTGCAAGTGTGCAACTGTTGGCAATTAACACTTTGACACGAATGTTTGCCAATGACAAATGTTCGAGTGTATGGCAGACATGTTGTATGACAACGGAGTAATGAAAATATTTGTTAAATTTTTAGAAATAAATATTTGAAATTTTATAAAGATTGCACTCATAGTTTAGATAAGGACTATAATGGTGAGGTTTTATATCACTCTCTTAAAGTTGTTTTTGTTTTTATTTATATGAACACCTGACTGTTGGAAATATTTTTTTTAAATCAATCATTGATGCTAATTATATATGCAAGTGGTCTTGCATCTTAGCGTGTGCAAAATGGTATATTATATTGGTACTCACCACTAAGAATTGTTAAGTGGTGAGTATCAATATACTATACCATTTTGCACATGCTACGATGGAAGACCATATGCACCAGATTGTGAATAGGGCTAATGTAATTATAAATATGTAAGTTTTGTGTGTTTGGTGTAAAAGTGTCCACTTCGCTCTTAGCTCTCAAGTGTACTTCTGCTCCAAAAGATTTTTATGAAGCTTTGCACAAGCTCTAGACTCCTATGCAAGCCGAAGGTGATAAATTTTGATACCCTCTCATCATTTGTGCTATTTTTGAATTCAGATACACTCTATTTTGGGAACCATCACAAATTACACGTCCAGCTTTGGTATTTTATATGGAAATAAATTCAGTAAAGTGTAACTTTAACTCACACACAAAGGTCTCCGTACGGATACTACATACTATGTGCCCTTAATTATGAAATTAGTTTAAGTCATATCCATTTTTTTTTCGAAATTTTAAATAAATCTTAAAAGAACTTGAATAAATATTTAATATAGGTATATGTATATTAAATTAATTTATATAAATCGGGACTACTACAACTCTAAATTAAAATGTTGCATAATATAAAAATATTCGTTGATTTGTTCAAATAAAAATAAATAAATAAATAAATAAATATCTCGTCCAAAGGAATATATGACTTAGACCACTGTCATAATCAAGGCCACATACATATTATGTAATACTATACGAAATTTTTAGTTTTGTCACTTGTTGTTTTTTTTCGCGATATTTTCAGTTTTTAGCGATTTATTTCGATTTTTTTGGGATTTTTTTTGGTATTGCCACTTTCTAGTTTTGGCGTTGCAATTTTTTTTTCAGTTCTTGGCTATTTCTCTTTGTTTTTTTCAAATACATATTTTTAGTTTTAGCGATTTTTTCGGTTATATAGTGCTTTTAATTATGGCGATTTTTTAGTATTGACGCTTTTTAGTTTTGGGTTTTTTTTTCGTTTTGTTGATTTTTTTCGATTTTGACGATTTTTTGCTTTTTTACAATATATGTATATTTTCAGTTTTAGCAAAGTTTTCACTTTTGGTGGTTTTTGGTTTAAGCGATTTTTTTTCGGTTCTTGGCGCTTTTTTAGTTTCTTTGCCAAACCTCTTTATTTTTTGCTGCTTTTTTTTGGCATTTTAGGGATTTATTTTATTTTTGGTGATATTTTTCATTTGAGCGTTTTTTTTTCATCTTGACGATTTTTTTATTTTTGGGATTTTTTTAGTTTTAGCATTTTTAGTTTTGGCGCTTTTTGGTTCTTAGCGTTTTTTTTAGTTCTAACGCTTTATTTCGTTTAAGCAATTTTTTTTGGTGTTTGTCGATTATTTTTAGGCGGTTTTTTATTTTTTGTATCTTTTAGGTCTTTTAGCTTTAGCGCCTCTTTTTCAGTTATTTTTTAGCGATTTATTTTTTGGGATCTTATTTTTTTGGTATTGACACTTTCTAGTTTTGTCGTTTTGGCGATTTTTCTTGTTCATTTTTTTCAATACATATTTTGAGTTTTAACGATTTTTTCGATATTCTAGTTTTTTTTTCGATATGTCGATTTTTTGTTTTGGTGATTATTTTTGATTTTGGCGATTTTTTTTGTTTCTGTTATTTTTTTTACAATATTTTTTTACAATATTTTTTTTATTATTTTATTAGTTTTAGAAAATTTTTCACATTTGGTGCGTTTTTGGTTTAAGCGATTTTTTTTAAGGTTTTGGCCCTTTTTTAGTTTCTTTGCCGACCCCTTTATTTTTGCTTAAATTTTTTTTTTTGTATTGTAGGGACTTATTTGATTTTTTGTGATATATTTCATTTGAGCGTTTTTTTAATATTTGCTGAATTTTTTAGTTTTAGCGTTTTTATTTTTGGCGGCTTTGGAACCGAAAAATTCTTGGCGCTTTTTTTTCGTTTTGTAGCGATTTATTTTATTTTTAGCAATTTTTTTAGTTCTAGCGTTTTTTATCGTGTTAGAAATTTCTTTTGTTTGGTTTTGTCGATTGTTTTTTGGCGATTTTTTACTTTTAGAGTTTTTAGCTTTAGCGTTTTTTGTTTCGGCACTTATTTTTTCGGTTCTTGACGTTTTTCGTTTGTGGCGATTTTATTTTTGGTTCCTAGCGATTTATTTGATTTTAGCAATTTTTTCGCTCTAGCGCTTTTTTCATTTTACAAATGTTTTTTTTTTGTTTTTTTTTAAGATTTTATTTTCGATTTTTTATTTTCGGATTTTTTTGGTTTTAGCGTTTTTAGTTTTGGTGCTTTTTAGGGTTCCGTACACAAAAGGTGAAAAAGGAACCCTATTGTTTTCGCTACGCTGTCCGTCTGGCCGTCTGTCCGTCTGTCCGTCACAGAGTATTTTCTCGAGAACCGTAAGAGCTACGGACCTGAAATTTGGATAGAGTGTGTAGACCCTTGGCCGCTACAACAACAAATACATGAGAGTTGGAAATTAAAGGGTGTGCCAAAACAAATCCCATGTAATATACATACAATTGTATGTATATGCACTTGAAATTTGTAAAGTTAGTGTATTTTTATACAGACTTACAACAATTACACTAAAATTTAAAAAATTTTAATTAGAGGGTGTACCATCAGTTAATGTAATTTTGAATATGTAATTTTGATAACTTGCTGTATCTTGGAAACCGTAAGAGCAAACTTTTTGAAATTTTCAAAAACGGTGAAACAAAAAATCTCAAAATTATAAAATCGCCAAACCGAAAAAAAAAATCGCCAAAATTAAAAAAAAATCGCAAAAACAAAAAAAAAGCACCAAATTAAAAAAAATTTCTAAATCGAATATAAATCGCGAAAAATCAGAAAAATCGCCATAATGAAAAAATCGCCAAAATGAAAAAATCGCCAAAATGAAAAAGATCGCCAAAATGAAAAAATCACCGAAATGAAAAAAATCGCCAAAATGAAAAAAATCTCCAAAATGAATAAAAAAAATCGCCAAAATAAAAAAAATCGCCAAAATGTAAAAAAATCGCCAAATGAAAAAAAATCGTCAAAATTAAAAAAATCGCCAAAACGAGAAAAAAGCGAAAAATATTCAAAAAAAAAAATTATTTCAGCTGAAAAAACGTAAAAACAACACTGTATTAAAAAAAATGCTCAAAGCCCAACGTACGGAACCCTTTGTGCGCGAGTCCAAGTCGCACTTTACTGAATTTTTTCTTGTTTTTGGCGTTTTTCGTTTATGGCAATTTTTTGGGTTTTAGCGATTTATTTGATTTTTAGCAATTTTTTAGTTCTAGCGCTTTTTTTTGTTTTCACAATTTTTTTTTTGGTTTCTGATAATTTTTTGTGTTCTGGCGAGATTTCATTTTTTAGTTTTTCGGGTTTTTGAAAATTTCTAGAGTTTGCCTCTTGCGGTTTCCAAGAAACAGCAAGTTGTCAAAATTACATTAACTGTTATATTAACTGAATACCCTTTAATTTTAATAATTTAAATTTCAGATTTAATAGGTGTAGTCTGCATAAAAGTACACCAACAACACATTTCAAGTGCGTATCTATAATTATCTGTATATTACATTCGAATTTAAAAATTTTTCATTAGTGCCCAGCAAAACACTTTGGCTACTAAAATGGAAAAAAGTGTATGTACCCAGCAAAAAAGTTTGCTTACTAGAATGCAAAAAAGTGTATGTACTCTTCAGTCGTAAGTGTATACAATTTGACTGAATAACCCATTATTTTTGTTTGAGAAGTTCAAAAAGTATGCGGTACCCTATATTTTTTGCCTACAAATATCCAATAGATTACTGATTGTCTAAAATTATTCAAAATTTAATGGGTTATTTTGTGGATTACTTTTTACCTAAAATTGTTCAAAAATTATTTTTTGCTAATAAAAATAAATAGAATTTAGTTAAAAATTTTTCTCTATATCAACTTCATTATTAACTGGAAAGTACTACAATAAGTACTTTGACGTAATGATATAAATAAGTACCACTCATTACTTTGTAAGCCATTAAAAGAGTACTACCCATTACAAAATCTTGAAAAATTTTTGCTGGGTACTCCTCAGTCGTAAGTACTTACAATTTGACTGAATAACCCATTATTTTTGTTTGAGAAGTTCAAAAAGTATGCGGTACCCTATACTTTTTGCCTACAAACATGCAAAAGTTAATATATTACTGATTGCCTAAGAGTACTCAAAACTTAATGGGTTATTTTTTGCTTACAAATATGCAAAATTTTACAGATTGATTTTTGCTTAAACTTGTTCTAAATTAATTTGCTAGTTTTTCTAATTAAAATAATTTTCACGATCAATAAATTTTTCTCTAGATATATTTCCTTATTAACTGGAAAGCACTACAATAAGAACTTTCACGTAATTATATAAATGAGTTCTTATTTTATTCATTACAGGGCAGTCATTATTATGCACATAAAATAATCAGTCATTACTTTGTAAGCCATTAAAAGAGTACTACCCATTACAAAAGTTCGAAATTTTTTTGCTGGGTTTTTATAGGAATTGTTAAAATTTAAGTTTAAAATTTTTAAACGCACTAATAATCCCAAATTATTATTTTACGTATTGAGTAAAATATTTTTTATTAAAAATACATTAAAAATTTTTCCTTGCTCGCTTTAGAACACCATTTAATTTTTAACTGTCATATACATATTTGTTGTTTTAGCGGCCAAAGTTTTCATATTCAGTAAAATTTTTCAGGTCTGTAGCTCTTAAGGCTCCGAATAAAACTGCTTGTGACAGACGGACTGGCATCGTAGTAAAGTATCAAGCTATTCGCTTCCCCGATAAGGGGGAATCTGCTTTGTAGGTGTCCACTTAAGACAAAATACATATTTCTGCCGGCCACAAGGTAATTAAAAATTCCTACCTTAGCCAACAGTATTCAGCAGACATGGCTATTTTTGCTGAGCACTTGTTCCGATAGATAACAAATGGCCTGTCCGTCTGCACATCCACTTGTCTATCTATAAATTGAAAAAAGCAAACACAACAACTATAAATTTTTCAGTATTTTATCTTTTTTGTTTTAATTCTATTTATCTTCATTTACATGACACACATATAAAGCAGCTCTAACTGTCTGAATATTTATTTTGTTTGAAATAATTTCCTTTTTAGACTCAACAGGCTGAACTGATCTTTTATTCTCAATGTTTTTTTTTTGTATAATTTTTTTATGTTTGTTCTTGCTGCCCTTCTATTCAAAAATTAGTTTTATCATCTGTGCTTTGTTTCAACTGCAGCTAAATTTACTTTCAACTTGCATGCAACTTAATGTATTTAAAATAGTTTTCTTTCTCACGCATTACCTTGGGATATGCTTGAGTTAATGGGAAATTACAGAAGCTACACAAACACACACAGTCATGGCTGCTAAGGAAGAAAATGAAAAAACAATTTGCTAAAAACTCAGCATAACTATGCCCTGACGAAACCACTTGCCAGTAACTAAAAAAAAAATTAAAACCAAAATTATACAATAAAGGGAGTACTCGTAATAATAATGTTGCCTTTAAGACTTTGCCACAGCTTAGACTTATTAAAATGAGCAAAATGTTTTTGAATGTAAAATGGCTGCTAAACGAAATACTTATTAATTTAATGCCCTTCCAAAATGGGTTAATTATGACGTAATTTTATGCTAAACAATGAAAGTATTTATGTATGTATGTACGAAATCATACATAAGTTTAATTGGTTATTCGAGTGTTATACATTAATTGCTTTGTAATTATTTAATAAATTATCTAGTCATGTTTTAATTGCATATAAAACGAATTGCTGTCCTTCAAATTTTCTATATTTATCGTATGAACGAACACAACTATTGCGTTAAGGCGAGCTTGTGTGCTTGTGTGCTTTTGTCTTAAGTCTTTTGTTTTTAAGTTTGAAATAAATCAAATCAATAATAAACATTTGTTTTTAAGTCTTGTGTAAGACTACTACAGTTTTTAAATATAATCAATGGAATTTTGGGCGGTTTGTTATAATTGCAAAATACTATCAAAAATAAGTTATGAAAAATATTTTATGAAAAGTAAACGTTTTAACTGTTTTTAAAGTTTGGGAAATTGTTTAATATCGCCAAGGGCTTAATTATTTGAAATTATATAACAAGCTGCACTAAGTTTTTTTTTTTATTAATTTAAATGGGCAAAATTTCGAAATGTATAATCAAAATGTTTAATACCATATTTACACATTTACACAAAACTAGGCGGAGCCGCTCGTATTTTTTTCATTTCATTTCATTTATTTATTCATTATGTATACCTAGCCTGTGGGCCATAGTCGGTCACATCATACTACTCGAAAACTATCTACATATTAAAATTTATTTTAATATCTTATGTGTTTATTCTTAAGCGATTTTTTTCGAAACTTGCCACATACCCTGAGCTTGAAAAAAAACCTTATTTCTTGCATTTAAAAAAGTGGGCGGGGCCAGTTCTATGAAATTTTAAGTATTCATATATTATATATACTTCTACTTATCCGATTCTATTTCGATTCTAAAAATTACTTATCCGATACTATTTCGACTCTAAAAATTGCATTATTTCGTGCTTAAAGAAGTGGGTGGGGCTAAAACCAATAAATCTTAATATTATAATTCACTTGCTGTTTCTTGATCGATTTTTGCGAGGCTGAGCTCTGAAAGTGACACGATGTTGAATTAATATAAGTGGGTGTGACTGCTAATATTTGCAATGCCCACGAGAATTTAAATTTACATTAAAAAGCCTAAAATAAAGACTTAAAACAAATCTAGCCAACTTTAGATTCATTTAAAAAATAAAATATTTTTTATATGTACAGGGTGTTTTTTTAGAGGTATAGAACTTCGAATTGAAATAAAACACAAGAAAATCGTTTTAATGTCCATCAATTTGGCTTTATTGGAAGGATAATTTTATGCCATTAATGTTTAAATATGATTTCGGGCATGTGGCCGCCGCGGCTGGCTCGAATAAAGCCAATTCTACAGCTCCAATTTTCAACCACTTTTTCGAGCATATGGGGCCGTATGTTGGCAATAACGCCACGAATGTTGGCTTCCAAGTCCCCTAACGTTTCTGGTTTGTTGGCGTAGACGAGCGACTTCACATATCCCCAAAGAAAATAATCCAATGGTGTCAAATCACACGATCTTGGTGGCCAATTGACAGGTCCATTCCGCGAAATTATGCGCTCATCGAACGTTTCCTTCAATAAATCGATTGTGACGTGCGCTGTGTGGCATGTAGCGCCGTCTTGTTGGAATCACAACTCATCCACATTCATGCCTTCCAATTCGGGAACAAAATAGTGGGTTATCATGGCTCTATACCGGTCTCCATTAACGGTAACTGACTCTCCAGCATTATTTCGGAAGAAGTATGGCCCAATGACTCCACCAGCCCATAGAGCACACCAAACAGTCAGTTTTTGTGGATGTAATGGCGTCTCAAGGGTCTCACGTGGATTCTCTTCACTCCAAATGCGGCAATTTTGCTTGTTGACGTAGCCATTCAACCAAAAATGAGCCTCATCACTGAACAAAATTTTGCGATGAAAATCAGCATCGAGATCAATCTCATTTTCGGCCCATACACCAAAATCACGACGCATTGCATGGTCTCGCGGCTTTAATTCTTGCACAAGCTGGATCTTGTAAGGTCGCAATCCAAGATCTTTGCGCAAAATCTTCCATAAAGTTGATGGACAAAGCTCCAATTGCTGTGCACGGTGGCGAATCGATTCATTCGGGTCCTCTTCAACACTTTGCTCTACAGCGGCAATTGTTTCTTCGGTGCGCACTGTTCGACGTCTCTGCGGATGCGTATTATCACATAGAGTAAACGTAGTGCGAAAACGATCCATGGTTAACCGAATTAATTGCTCTGATGGACGATTATGTCGACCATAAAATGGACGGAGCTTGCGGTAAACTTCGCGAACTGAACCATTATTTTCGAAATAAATTTGCACGATTTGCAAGCGTTGTTCTTTTGTCAACCTGTTCATGATTAAATGGCAAACCAAACTAAATATTAATCACTTGACAGCTGACAAAATGGCCGCCAGTTAAAAAAGTGATGCCAACTTAAAGTTCTATACCTCAATAAAAAACACACGTTATTATAATAATTTATTCGACCTTTTTTTAATTAAATATAAATTTGTAAATTTATTACAAAAAGAACTATAGCTTAAATAAAATTTATATATTTTTTATATGCGTTACATATCGAGCCTTATTTTCAATTTTATCGTAAGCGACAAAAATTAAATTTTTCAGGAAAAGTTTTTTTTATATATTCAACTTCGCTTACGATAAAATTTTACATATTTTATTTTGATAATTCTAAACTATGGGTAGGCCCAAAAAACTTTAATTGCAATAAAAAATTCCATTTTCGATAGCATGTCGCTTACGATAAAATCGAAAATAAGGCTCGATATAATGATTTTCGAAATAATTTTTTTAACTATTTTAGTTAATTTATTAATTTAATTTTTGAAGAATAAACGTTTTATAAATTTTTTTTATCCTCCCTATTTACAGATGGCACCTTCGATGAGGAAAAGAATGAGGAAAAGCTGCAGAAAGAAAATGATACGATCGAATACATAGACAAGTAAGTAGTGAACATACATTTAATATATTTTTGCAAAAAAATCGCTTTGGCTTACAAAGCGATACCAACCTTAGCCTGTTCAAATCATAAATATAGAAACAAATGAAGTTGGAATAATAATTAAAATTAACTAAAAAAAAACTTTAAACTATATAAAAATCACATACAAAACTTTCTTTTGCACAAAGTTAAACAAAAAAAAAATTATATAAAATTTGTGGTGACTGATAATTTTTTCCATTCGCAATATTTAAAATAAATAATTTATAAATGAAACTGCAAACTTTCCATTAGATCGACAATAATATAAAAGTTGTTATTAATTGGAAGAGATTAGCAGCTGTAAAATAAAGTTCATTAAAAATGCTAAATTATAATATCAAGCTAAAAAAAGATGAATAAAAATTTATGCAAATTCTTTTATAATTTAAAATGAAAACATAAAATGGCAAAATTTTTAATGTCGCTCATTTAACTTTCACTGTTTCTTAGTTAAATTTTGTTAATATTAAAAAAAAATTTATAAAATATGTTCAAAGTAGTTAAATGACTTAATTTATTATGGTGTAATAAGCAGCACCTTAAAAAACTATATATATATATTTATTACTTATTTTAGCATATTTGCCTGTTAAGTGAATCTTGTTTTTTTTAATAGTATTTTTATGCTGTTGTTTTGGTGAATAATTTCATTTGCTAAAAAAACACAAACAGGTGTAACTAGTGTTTTGAAGTTTTATTGTGTGTTTTAAACTCATCTTCTTTGTGCCTTAAAGTCTTTTTTTTTTTTTGGTGCAGGAAGAAAAAAAACAAGTTTCGTTAGTTGAATTTAGTTTTTTGGCTTTAAATTTATTCCTCCCTTTTAGCAATTCTTACATAATTTGTATTCAACTTTATAACTTAAAAAAAAAATTAAAAACAATAGATTTACTTCAAATAGACTAAGAAATAATTTAAATAAATCATAAAAACTGATGACTGCCTGATAAATAAAGAAGACGTTTGTTTCTTAAGTCTTTTGTTTGCTGCGAGGGGGTTTCAAGTTATAAAAGAAGCTGCTTGCGTCTTAAGTCTTTTGTTTATGATTTGCACACTTCATTTTAAAGTTTAGTTTTGTTTTTAATATCTGTATATTTTTCGAATTGAAAAATTTTGTTTTAATTAAATTTTAAAATTAAAACAGGATTTCACTTTTCGCTAGTGTTTTGATTTCCTGAAGTCGTTTTGTAATCATTCAGTTAAAAAAAAACTTGTTCATAAGTACACAATATGGTGTAGATGTAAATTGCTTCTATAAGATTTATCATCTTCAGCAGCACTCCCTTTGCTCTTAATGCCGTCCAAATTACGCTGCGCCCATAGAGCCGTAAGGTTTTTTTTTTAAGAAGAGGGGAGATCGCAACTCTCTCCAATATTCTATTATAATTCGCAGGGTAGTTTTCTGGTCTACTTAGTTACGATATGAAGTTTCCACAATAACCTATATTGACTGTTTATTTTACAATTGTTTTTGGTTAGATTAACCAATAAGATCTTTTTTGTGCACCTTCTAATGCCTCCAAAGTTGGATGAAATTTTTTTTTGACTTATTTGTAATTTATTTTCCACTTCCTTTATGAGTGAAAGAAAAAAGAAACGTTCACATGCATTAACAAATAGAAATTTCAAATGAATGGGATTAACTTTCATAAATTAAAATTTTTGCAATTTTAAATTTTGTCGGGTCAGTAGACGCTCAACCATCCGTTTCAAAATGAACAAAACAACAACTTGTTTTCTCATGATAAAAGCTTGTAATTTAAGCTCTACTTTTGCACTAAGCCATGAATGATCAAACAGTAGTTAAGTTTTACTATTTAAAATCATTTAAAATTTTTCATATAATTATATATGAAAAAAAACTGAAACAATAAAAATCATGTTTAAGTCAGTTTTTGGTAACACAAACTGGTCAGTTTTTTTTGCTTTAAGTTTTTGGTTACAGACAAGTGGTTTGCTGTTACCATTCATGACCGTTAGTAATAAAACAATTAAAAAATTGCTGCATAATATGATTTTATTTCAAATAATTTTGTGTTACTTTTTTTTCTAGTTGTTTTAGTTTTGTATTACAAAAGAAAATTATAACAAAATGGGCTTGGTTCGCCACCACCAGATTAAGCGAGTAAGTAGTTAAAAATAAAATGCAACCATTTAAAAAGTATCTTTGAAATGCACGAGACAGTTAGACAATGAATGCTACAGACATCCAGTCAGCCAGACAATCTGTCTAATTTTTTCTTTTAATTTTTAAGGAGTTTGTCATACGAGTTCATACGTAGTATGTAACAAAGTTGTTAATTTCTTGTTTATGTAGTAAAATCACGCTACATTTGAAGCAGGTAGACTCATAAAGTTCATGGTTGTATGTAAAATGGCAGGTGTCTTCAGGGCATTAAAAGTTTGAAGAGATAATGAGCGGCCCCTTTGGGCGAGCATTAGTCAAGAATTGAAAGAAGAGTGTCCTAGTCATAATATAGCTAAACTCAGCATTTATTGTCGGATTATATCAATGATTTTATTGGCAGTAGTGCTATTTTAAAGTCGTCTAAATCTGTCTATAATTTTCTATGCTTGTTTCTTAAATACTTCAAGTTTTTTTGTTTGTTTTTGTTTTGCTAGTCTTGGGTGTTAGTATCTCTGTCATTATTAGTAATTTTGTTCGAATATTACAAATTTAAGTTTATCGTACTTGTATTTTTGCTGTTTTCAATTGCAAATTATTTCTTACACTACAATTCAATGTACAAGTTAATTTTTAGTATTTTTTTCTTATATTAAAATTACAATTAAAATAACAAATCTATTGTATTACGTTGCAGACAATTACAGCAATATACGGGTAATATAAAATATATTTAAACTTTTTCAAAGCTGAAGTTATTTGAACGATTTCATGGACGGTAAGGAATTTTTTAATATAAGATAAAAAAAAATAAAAATAGTTATTCAAAAACTGACCTCAAGCTCGAATATACAACAAAAACATATGAGCTATTACTCATATTAAACAATTGTTTGTTATTGAAGAAATTTGTATATCCTACTCCCAAGCAGTCAACTAGAATCGAAAGATTCCAGTTTGACATCTTCAAGCTGCAGACCACAACTACTCAAACTAATATTTTCAATTGATGTATTTTCTTGGTAATTGTTAAATATTTTTCTTTATAGCTATGCTATTTATTGCGCCATACAGGAGTTAGGACGTGATTTTCGCAACAAAAAATTATCGACACTATTACTGTTATAAATTTATTTTTGTTTTGATTTCTTTATACTTAAAAGCAGAGTTCGAAAATAAACGAAAAAAATTTTATTTTAATTTTATTTTGTTTCGTTCTTTGAAGTGAGTGAAACAAAAAAAGAAACAAAAACAAGGAAACCGATTGCTCAATTTGCTTTTTTGTATTGTTTTTTTCACATGAGCACAAACCAGACAACGCAGCTGATTGGCTGTAAGACGGCTAACAGCCGCCACCGCCACAAGCAATACATTAATTTAAATGTACGCCACTAGAAAACAAAAAAAAAAAAATGGAAATAAATGGAAACGTTTTGAAATATTTGCGGCGAATTGGACATCATCATCAAATAAAATTTTTTTGCATTCTTATTTAACACATTAAGTTTGTTTTATATAGCTAAATAGCATAGCTATAAACGGGTGTTCTAAGACACCTCTCTTCTCTTTTCTTTAAGGAGAAGTAACGCTCAGCTAATGAATGCCTGAGTACTATTAATATATAAATAACTTTAATTGAAAATAAAACCAAAAATCAATTAAAAATGTTATTCAGTGAATTAAACTTTTATTTAAAAATAACATATTCCTGCAATAAACAACTTTAATTGAAAATAAAACCAAAATTCAATTAAAAATTCTATTGAGTCAATAAAAATTTCTAATTAATTAAAATTTTAAGAAAACATGTAATTGACGTAAATACTATTTGAGTTGAATTTTAATTTTATTTTCAATTAAAGTTGTTTATTGCAGGAATATTTTATTTTTAAACAAAAGTATAATTGACTTTAATACATGTTTAATTGATTTTTGGTTTTATTTTCAATTAAAGTTGTTTTTTGCAGGAATATTTTTTTCTGTGTAGGTGTTACCTTCTTTAGGAAAGGGATAGTGAAGAGAATAAAATAAATACTAATTTTTTAATATCTTGGTATCTGCGATAAACACAAAAGTGAAATTCCGCTGATTATGGCTATGATAGAAAATAATCGGGCTTGGACAAGTGAGTGTGGCTCCTCTAAACTAAAGAAAATGTTTACATAAAAAAATATCTTGGAAACTAATGCGGTGCGAATTTTAAAACAGTTTTCCAGTAAAAAAAATTGGAAATCATTTTGAAGGAACTACAAAAACTATAAGAGATAAGTAAATCGCACGTGTGATAACAAATTTTTGTAGAGTTTTAAAGCTCTGTAAAAAGCTTTTTCGAATCGGTTATGAAACAAACAAAAAATGACAGCTGTTAAGAGGCTTAAATTTTCCTGAATATCCCAATTTGAGACTTACTGGTTCCACTCTCAAGATAAAATTTTTTTGAGGGTGGGGAACTAACTTTCATAACTCAAATTTTGAATACTTTTATATAAATTTTTCACTAATACGAGTAAATATACATATTTTTCCTCCTGAAATGCAAAACTTCAAATCAAAACAAGCAATAAACAGCTGATTAAATACCAAAATATGTTTATGCTGCTCCACTGTGTAGCATTTTATTTGAACTTCTATATCGAGCCATATTTTCGATTTTATCGTAAGCGACATGTTATCGAAAATTTACTTTTTTATTGAAATTAAAAGTTTATGAGCCTACCAATAGTTTAGAATTATCAAAATGACAAAATTTTTGATAACTTTTAAGATATAGGCTGTACAATTTTATCGTAAGCGACAATTTACGTACAAAAACATATTTGAATATTTGAAAAAAAAAACCTTCTCCTGAAAACTTTAATTTTTGTCGCTTACGATAAAATCGAAAATAAGGCTCGACCTTATGACTTTATGATTATATTTTGTAGAGTATGTGAAATATAATGTTTTGACATGTATATAAATAATGTTTATTTAATTTAAAACTATTTATTTGTAAATACTAACTCTGGACTTAGAGTATGGCGCGAAGGACCATAAAGAACTCTCAAAACTATACTATGTGCCCTTAGTTATGAAAGTGGTCTAAGTCATGTGCATTTTTTGCATCGAAATATTAAATGAATCTTAAAAAAACTTCAATAAATATTATATGTTTTCACATTAACCGAGACTAGAACAGCTGTCAATTGAAATATTGCATAATATAAATATATTTTTTGATTTGTTCAAATGCAATCTACTAAATATCTCGATCAAAGAAATATATGACTCAGACCGCTTTTATAATCAAGGGCATATATATTTAATGTTACAAAAACAACTACAAATTATATACGAAAGTATTGATAAATACCTTCGTATATACGGTCTACAGAAGCAGACTATAATCTTTGGTGGGAATTGAATCCATTACCAGCAGAGTGATAGACTGGCAATCTTTAATTATTCTTATGACTTTTAGTATAACGAAATAAAAGGTTGTGTTTTGTTAGTAGATGAATTTTGTAATAGAAAAATTGCTTTGTTGCGCCACACAGTGGGATTTTGGTTTCGAAACCCCATTACTGGACTACTCAATTTCAAAAATCTATTGATGCTGTTTTATAGAGAAATATTTAAATATAATAATTGAATTCATATATATTTTTAATAATTTTTCTATAAAAACATTTTTTTGCAATTCTTATAATAAATATCATCATTTTGGTAAAAGTTGCAAAATTTAAGAATTTTTTTAATTGATTCCAGCAAATTTCATGACTAAAATAAATTTTTCTTTTTTATTTTTTTCCTATGTATAAAAGAATAAAATGAATTCTCTGCTTTTTGGAGTGTATTTTATAATTATTTTATTCGTTTAGAAGCCTGAATATCCCAATAAATTTGTGTTTGTTTAAGATGAACTTATTTATTTACTTGGTGAATGGCAGAGATATTACTTTTTGCCTCAAAACCACTCAATTTATAATGAAAATATTTTGTTGTTAAATTTCTATACTGGAATTTATAAATCTAACCACAAGTGTTATTTATTAACATATTTAACTCTTTACATTATTGAAATCACATGATTATCTTAAACCAATTTGTAAAAATTGTATTTAAAAAATTATCACCAAAGTTTTAACTTAAAATTCAAATTAGTAGATCTTTTTTTTTTCTTTTTTCTATCTAATGAATAGAAATCTTTAAAATAAAGTAAAGCTTTGCTATACATAAATAATTTAAAATTCATTTGCCTAAATTAAAAAAAAAACGTACGACACGAAACACAAAACTTTGGCTTAAATACAAACTAATGGCTGGTAATTATTAAGAGATAATGATGCTTTAAATAATAAAACCAAACAATCTTTCACGAAAGACTTAAAACTTTGGGGAGATCATAAATTATTATAAATTTGGAAATTGGAAATATAAATAAGAAGAGCAAAATTTCAATGCGATTTCAAAAATTCAAGGCAGCTCAAGCTCAAAATTTTTCAATGTCGAAACAAAAACAAAATTTTAAAGTTTATTTTAAACCCAAAAAAACAATTCGATTCGTTCTAGAGATGTCGTCGAAACATTTCGAAAAACAAACGTTTTTTTCTTGTAAAGTCTGCGTCAAATCAGCTTTAGATATTCACTGCACATGTTTCTAAAATCTTAAGCTTAGCGTAAAAGTTCAGAGATGTTACGAGGGCGGTTCGGAAACTTCTTAGCCTATCAATGAAAGAGAATAGTTAGTTTTTCAAAAATATTTTTATTTTTCAATATAATCTCCTGAAACTTCAATACACTTAGTCCAACGCTTTTCTAGCAATTCTATCCCTTGATTAAAATAGTTTTCCTCAAGGTCTTCAAAATAGTGGTTTACAACTGTAATTGCATCTTCATTTGAGGTAAAACGCTTGCCAGCAAGGAATTTTTTTAGATTTGGGAACAGGTAAAAGTCACTGGGAGCCAAATCAGGAGAATAAGGTGGGTGGTCAAGCAACTCGTACTTTAATTCGTTGATTTTAGCCATTGTTAAAACACTCTTGTGCGCTGGTGCGTTGTCTTGATGAAAAATAATTTTTTTGTGTTGTAAGCCAGGACGTTTTTCTCGAATTTGTACATTTAATTGATCCAAAAGATTGCAATAGTACTCTGAATTTATTGTTTTACCCTTTTGCAGATAGTCAATCAATAAAATACCTTTGAAGTCCCAAACAACCGTTGCGATAACCTTACCAGCCGATTGAATTGTTTTTGCCTTCTTTGGGGCACTTCCTCCAGCTTCAGTCCATTGTTTGGATTGTTCTCTTGTCTCTGGAGTATAGTGGTGGATCCATGTCTCATCAACAGTTATGAAACGACGCTTAAAATCCATTTTATTTCGCTTAAAACGATCCAAACAAGCCTGAGAAATGTTCATTCTTATGCGTTTTTGGTCGACTGTTAACAAATGCGACACCCATCTTGCAGAAAGCTTTTTCATCTGTAGTTCTTCATGCAAAATTAAATGGACTCGATCATTTGAGATGCCCATGATATTAGCTATTTCACGCACTTTTATTCGTCGATCATTTCATACCATATCATGCACTTTGGCTAAAATTTCTGTTGTTGTTGCTGTTTTTGGACGTCCACTGCGTGGTTCATCTTCAATGCTTGTACGGCCACGTTTAAATTCAGCAACCCAATTTTTTACTGTTGCATATGAAGGAGCACTTTCACCTAACCCATTCACCGTATCATTATGAATTTCTTGTCCCGATAAACCTTTTTTATGTAAATATTTAATGACACCACGAATTTCTAATTTTTCCGTTGTTAAAAAATCGCGGATGCGTCTTTTGTGAACACCTGTTTCTATATGAAGGAGTTGCCAGATCGAAACAAAATTTAACATGTGTTCATAGCAGAGATGGAAGTTTCCTAAACACTTAACTTTTTTCTGTTTATACCGCGTTGTTTGTGCTAGGCTAAGAAGTTTCCGAACCGTCCTCGTATACAAGGTCAATTGATTCCCATAGTTTTTTTATTTATACTTATAGAAGGCCTGGATCAATAAGTCAGGTTAAAAAGGTGTTGATAAAGATACCACGTAATTCGATATCGTACAAATTCTAATACAATTTTTAATGTGTTTGTATGGAGATTTCGATGGATATCGAGTGCCGCAATTTGTCCCCTGAATTTCTTTCGTAAAGTTTTTGCTGGTAATTCAGCTCACAAACCGCCTACTACTGAACCACTACCCATTAGTCCAATCTAACACCCTCCCTTTCCGTTTCAAAAAAAAAAAAAAAAATGGAACAACAAGTTTGTGTCTTAAATCTTTTGTTTATGTTATTCATTGGCTGTCAGACGACAAGTCATTAGAGTGTTCTTAATTTTGTGCTATTGTGCCCATTCGTGTGTTCATAACAAGTTTATGTGCAATTTCTTTTTGTTTTTCATTCCAGTAATTGATCCATGAAAATGTAATTAGCCCCATTTCGCAAATTGATTTTTTTTTATTATTATTTGAATTTACTTATTCCATTACATTTTAATGTCTGATAAGCAAAAAAAAAAACAAAAGAAATGGAGAAAGGGGTCATTGCAGCATTAAAAGAGAAACCCCACCAGCATGGATAATAATAATTGAAAACGGCCAGAACAGTATGAAAAAGAATGAAAACCAGTTTATGGTAAAAAAAAATTAAAAAAGACCACCTAAATTATCCAAAGAGTGGCATATAATTCATATTGATACTCGTGATATGAGGTTCTTATTGCTTTTGAGAGGAGTGCTAATGTAGAGCATATAATTGCTTTATTAGAGTTAAATTATCCAAGAAATTGAATTGTATTTTTGTTTTGTTAAAGCAAAGAAAGTACACAATGGCCAATTTTTTAAAAAGGTTCATATACAAATTTTATGCTACTGGAAAGTAAATTATTCAATGATTAAAGGTTGAAGCTAGTATTTCCTTTCAAATGATTTGCTTCAAATTAGTTTTTTTGTTTGTTTTTAATGTTTATATTGGAAATGCAAAAAATATGTTTTTTTCCAGATTAATTGCCAGTTTATAGAAGCCATTTAAAAATTTTCGTCTGTCTTTTTATATTGAAAACAAGAACAAAGCACTCAAATTTGGTTTTGTTTTCAATATAAATAGGCAGACGAGAATTTTTACCTGGCTTCTATAAACTGGCAGTAAGTTGACATAAAGTTTGGTTCAATTAAAAACAGATTTACGGCCTGGCCGACGATGTCACAAGAAATCGTTCGATCGACAACTTGTATTTCAAACAACAACAAATTTTCTAAAGTTATTGTTGTTTGCAATATAAGTTGTCGATCGAACGATGTCTAGTGACATCGTGGTCCAGGCCGTTAATTTTTATTTTAAGAACTGAACAAGTAACCTTTAGTTTAGAAAAATTTATGCTGCACATCAATGCGCCTCAGCAATTATGTACGAATTAGAAATAGTGTCACGCTTTTTTTTTACCAATAATAAGGCCCCTAAGCATCCATAACGATTTCCGCTAACACTTTTATTGCTGTTGTTTTTGTCATTGTTTTATATAATTTCATTAGAAGTGCGCAAATGTCATGAATTGTGACGCGTGAGTCGTGCATTAGTCGCACATGAGTCACGTATGAGTCACAAGTGATCGTTGTTTTATTTATATATTAATTATAATTAAAAAATAACAAGCTTGATATTACTTAGCTTGTTAGGATTGTTACAAAATATTTCTTTTCGAAAATTCTTATCCGAAGTCATTCAATGGCATGAAATTCATTAGGAATGTTCTCGAATAAAAAAGATGGATTTTCACTTGTTTAGTTTGTTAGGCTGAGCTTACATCTGGCATTTCTTGTGTAAAAAAGCGTACCAAACTAATTACTAATGAAAAACTGTTTGATTCAGACTTGTATTTGTGACAGCGCATAGAGAAAGGGACCTAAGGGTAAAAAAATCAATTTTCACTTTTTTTTTTCTTTTTTTGATGTGGACAACAGCTGAGCATCGAATGAGACCGATCCCATGCCCCAAAAGTGTTCCCTCCCAGAGATATGCGCGTTTTATGAAATTGAAGTCGACGATTCTAAGGTTATGTGAAAAAATTTTCGTACGAACAGAGTGATATTCACGATTTAAAAGAATTATAAATGAGTATTTATTATAATTCACAATTAATAATTTCAGAAAATAAACCGGGATTCGAAAAAGCGCAAGCAAAATTGATATCAAACTCATGGAAACAGCGCGCTAGGTAGAAAACAGTAAAAACCAACTACACCAAACAAGAGGTAGGGACCACCTATGCGCGTTTTCAAGGTTGACCAACACGTTCCTGACGTCATGAGATGTGTCGCTTTCAAATGAGACCAATACCAACACTGTCAGTGATGGTACACCAAAGATACACGTATTTAAATCTTTAAAATGGCTCTCCTGAACAAAACCGGTTTTTACCCTTAGGTCCCTTTCTATTTTGCGCGTCACATATACATAAAAATCAATATCCAATGTATTTGAAATTTTTGTAATAGATTAATTAATATATTCCCATAGTGCTTAAAAGCTTTTTTCTTTCTATTGCAAGTTTAGTGTTAGAGCTTTAAAATTTTGTTGTATAAAACTAAAAATAAATGTAATTCTAATTCTATATTCCCTTCTTGCAAATATTTATATATATAAAATTGTTCATTTAAAAGAAAAAAACGTGCCTAGAAAATTTCTCCATTTTGGCTTAAAATAAAACATTAGAATCATGCTAGAAAGCTTCAATTGTTTGAACTAAAGCAAACAGAAAGAGAAACGAAAAAAGAGATAAATTTATATGACTCCAGCCAGTCAGCCAGCTGTCTGTCAGTCTGTCTGTCGGTCTGTCAGGTTTGAAATGTGTTACTTGTAATGCAAACAAATCACGTTCTTTTTAAAATTTAAATAAGAAAACGAAAAGAAATTGAAGTGAAAACGTAGAAGATTAAGAAAAAGATTACAATTGTTTATTGTTATTTAAGGTGTGATTTATTCGCTAGAACTAAGAAAGAGTTGTTCTTTTCCTATTTCATTTATTTCAGGCTAAATAACAGTAATTGCAAAGAGCAGAAATAAATTAAGCGAATAGAAAAGAGAAATAATATTTGTATTTGCAATTATTAAAGCTTCTAAAAATTTAACTTGTGTAAATGAAATTCAAGTTTAAATTATACTATTTCTTAGAAACTACTTTTAATAAGCTTGACATCTCTTGCAGCAGGCCATTCAAACCGGAGAACAGCAATGAGTAGTAAAAAAGTGAGTAGAGTTGAATCATGACTTATAATTTCTTGTACTTATGCGCACTCATACTTATTGCAATGTTGTCTATGAATCATATTCACTCGAGAGTTTCAAGTGCGTATCGAACTCCTACTTAGCAACATTTATTACGTCATACTTACTGCAATGTTGTCTATGAATCATATTCACTAGACTTGGGTCGAACTCGTTCACTAGTTCATTTTTGCCACAAACCAATGATCAAACCCATTTAAATTACATGGGTTTGATCATTGGTTTGTGGCAAAAATGAACTAGTGAACGAGTTTGACCCAAGTCTAATATTCACTCGAAAGTTTGAAGTAGACTTGAGTCAAACTCGTTCACTAGTTCATTTTTGCCACAAACCAATGATCAAACCAATGTAATTTAAATGGGTTTGATCATTGGTTTGTGGCAAAAATGAACTAGTGAACGAGTTCGACCCAAGTCTAGTTTGAAGGGCGCATCTAACTCATACTTAGCAACATTTATGACGTTGTTGATTTCGACTTTGAATTGTTGATTCACAATTTGAACTTCGCATACGAACATTAAAGTTCTCATTATGAGGTCATGTGTTTCTCTGTTGCTATTTTTTGTTGTTGTTGTAGAGTTGTGTCCAACAGCTCTTTTTAAACTAGTTTGAGAGCTTTCGAATCAAAAGTTGTTTCAAACCCACTTAATTTACATTGATGCTTTTGACCGAACTTGTATCCAACAGCTCATTTTAGTTCAAAAGAGTTGTTGGACACAACTCTACTATTTACTACTATTGTATACTATTTGCAAACAATTTAATGCCTAAACTTTTAAATAAACATACATGCATGAGTTGAGTGAGCTGAATGTGAATAGTATAAGTATTTTCCTGAAATTATAAATTAAGCTGAGGTAATTTATGAGTGTGAGTGTGGTATGACTATTTCAACCTATACTTATAAATCAATGTCATCGTGAGTATGCGTGAATCAGAGTAGTTGAGTTTAAATGATGTCTACTCACTTATATATAAAATTTCATGAGTCAGTATGAATAGCGAAAAAACAATTCATTGCCGACCACTGATTCAAACTCACATATACAAACGTGTATTGCTCATTTACTAAAACAACGTCATAACTAAAAAATATGGGAGTTTTAAGTTAATGATGTAGAATTAATCCTTATATCGTTATTCATATCATATTCATCTTTACTTCACCCTTGAGAGAAAAATTTAAATTTTCTTTTTCCATTAAGTTGCGTGTAAATTGAAAACTTTAAACTCTTTTTTTTAGCAAGCTAATTTTTTTTTAGTTATGGCCTTGTTTTAGTAAACGAAATGTATGTTTATGTCATGGTCCTTTAGAGTTACAAGGTTTAACATTTTGTTACCTGCTTTAAGTTAATCATACAAATGTTAAATACTTGTTTGCCAAAAGCCAGCTGTAGCTTAAATTTATATAACTTGAAGTATATAAAGAATAAAAGTTGTGTCTTCTTCCCAGAAGCAAAAAAAGAATAAATAAAACATGAAACGTTCCAAACATCTGCTGTTTTCGTGAGTCATCACATTTATGTTAAAACCTTTTTTTCTTCTTCAAATTGGCAAACTCGTGCCGAGCTGGGGTTTAGGTTATTAAATTGAAAGTGAGTGTGTGTAATTTTAATTCCCAAAATTAACAACAAAAGCAATGCACAGGATAGACCTTGTTCTGCTGCTTTGCAATTACATTAAAAACTAATTTAATATGCTTCAGAGGTTTTTGGTTCCAAAAAAAAATTGTGCTGCGTTTTCAAAATTACTTAAATACTCTGCACCATTTTAATGAACATTTGGGGACAATTCTACTTGAAGTCAAAAGAAGAATAAATAAAAAAATAAAAAAAAAAGAACTGCTTAATGCGGAGCACTGTGTGTAGCAGGGCTAAACAAGCACAAAATGACATAAATACATACATAAATGTTAAAAGACAAAACCTAGAATATGACTAACAACAATTACTATGATTTTATTATTAATTTATGTATGAAATTGTTTAACTTAATAAATACGTGTCTAAACCAAAAAAAAGTTTGAGGTACGAAAAAAAACTTAAAATTTTCTAACCCTGGAACTATTCTTTCTGATCTTGCTGGTCTTTCAATACCAATGAATTTCTTTAAAAAAAATGGAAAATATCTTTAACTAATAAAGAAAAGCAAAAAAAAACAATTTAAATTTTCCAGCCCTGGAAGCAGTTTTTTAATTCTGATTATCTTCAATACCAATATTTTGCTTTCTTAAATGTAAAAAAATCTTTAATTTATAAGCAAACAAAATAGTTTCAGGTAGTTGCACTTATATACGAAAAAACAGTTGAAATTTTCCAGCCCTGGAAGCACCTTGTTATTTTTTCTTACATTTTCAATTCCAGTAATTTTTTTTTTCTAAAATATAATAAGTATTTAATTGAAAAAAATTATTTTTAGCTAGATACTTCTATATACGAAAAAACTTTCAATTATCCAACCCTGAAACTATCTTTTTGATTTTGCTGATTTCCAATACCAATATTTTTCGTTTAATTTAGGTGATTTACGTTAAAAAAATGCTATGTAACCTTATAATATAAAAAGTAAAAAGGATTGAGAGAACACATTATTCGTGAGGTTAAGGAGCAAGTCAGATTTTTATAGCTATGCTATTTATTTCACGACACAGGAGCTAGGACGTGATTTTCGTAACAAAAATAATTAACACTATTACAGTTATAAATTTATTTTTGTTTTGATTTCCTTGTACCTAAAACCAGAGTACGAATATAAAGGAAAAAATTTTTTTGATTTCGTTTTGTTTCGTTCGTTGAAGTGAGTGAAACAAAAACGAAACAAAAACAATGAGAAGGATTGCTCAATTTCTTTTTGTATTGTTTTTGCACATGAGCACAAACCAGAGAACACACCTGATCGGCCGTAAGCCGCTGCCGGCTACAAACAATACATTAATTTAATCGCACGCCGCTAGAAATCAAAATAATGGAAAATTAATGGAAACGTTTTGAAATATTTGCATAGAAATATAAAATAATTTTATTGCATTTATATTTGACACATTAAGTTTGTTTTATATAGCTAAGCAGCATAGCTATAACCGGGTGTCATAAAACACCTCTCTTCTTTGTTTTTATTATAAAAAAGTGTTTCATTTAAAGCCTCAAATATGCTATATTTTTTGTTCAGAATTTTATACGTTCCTGTAAAAAGTCTAGTACTATGCCAGATATATGTACCGCTGAAAAATTTCTGATGTTTAACAAAATATTTGTGACTTGTTGTTTAGACATGTCGAAATTGCATTTAGAGTGCCCCTCAAACTCATTCAAAATTCATACAGAATTCTCTCAAACATATCGTAAAAGTTTTAGAGAAAAAAAATTACGATATCTTGTCTTGGTACGATTTCTGGCTGACTTCAGGTATGAGTCAAAATTTCTCTGCGTTTTCTGAGTGCCTTCAGCATTTTATAAGGAGTATCTTATAGAAAATGTTCGCTGTGTAGTCTTAAAAACTGGCAAAACCACAATTCATTGCTAAAAAAAAGTAGACTTACGTACAACTTAGATATTTATTACCTAGACTAGTACTCACACATTATTTAGCACTATTTTTTATTCGTTTATTTAATTATTTACTATTTATTATTTTTTAGAATTTATTTTTTTAGAATTTTTATTCTTGAGTTTGAGATGCTCATTAATCAATTTGTGGAAAAAAAAATAGAGGCCTTAAACTTGAGCCACAAAAACTATTTTGACCTTCACGTGATAAGATAATATTGTTGCTTACTTAAAAGTCTCTCAAAGTTCTTTTTAATAAACTGAAAAAGAAAAAATTAAACAAAACTTCAAAACTGTAATGTTTTGAAAAAAAAAAAATCTGAACATGATAATGAACACGCTAAATTTGAATTTAATCTATTTAAAGAAAAATAAATACAACAAAAATTTTCAAACAGAAGTAATTAAATTAAAATTTTAAGTGAAATAAATACATAATGATGATTAAATATTGTAAGTACAGAAAAGTACAAGCACAACGGCCACGACTGACAACAAAACGGTCTGGTTTTGGAAATTTCGATCAGATGTGCCATACCATATCGCCACAGCCATAACCACTGCCATAACCATAAACATATATAGGAAAAGAAATAAAAAAAGGAACAAAAAATGTAAACAGAAGTAATTAAATTTAAAAGAAGCGAAATAAATACATAACGAAGTTTAAATGTTGTAAGTACAGCAAAGTACAAGCACAACTACAAAACGGTCAGTTTTTGAAGCTTAGGGTTCCATCAGACGTGCCATACCATAATGCCGCAGCCATAACCACTGTCATAACCATAAACATATTTGCTTCTCCTATTAGTGATGTCATAACCATAAACAGCTGTTTATGCTATCATTTTTTTACTCATTTAAAATGTGCAACAACAAATATGTATAACAAGCAAACAGCTGTTTATGGTTACGGCGAAAAACTAAAATTCAATTGGTTCCTACTGTTATGGTTATGGCTTTATGGCGAGTCACAGCTGTTTTTTTATGGATATGGTTATGGCACGTTTAATTCAGCCATTATTAAAAAAAAATATTTCATTAAATTTCCCTCGACTACAAGAGCATATTTTTGCTTTGAACATACATTTATGGAGATAAATAATGTAGAGATTTTGCATCATCGCATATGAACTCGTTCACTTGTTTAATTTTGCAATGTTTATTTAAGAAATATCGATTTGTCGGCCATGTCACAGCGCTCCATTCCGTTCGGAATCGGAATTGAATAAACCTCAAAATATCAAGTCCTAGCTGGAGCATAACCCAGCATACCACCGCCTCTCACAGTCTGGACACAACTGACAAATTTCCGTACTTTAGTTTTCTTTTTTAGGCACAATCTCCTACAAAAATGGGGTGGATTTAATACCGATTCCGAACGGAATTGAACTCTGTGACATGGCCGTATATATATTTGACAAAAGTCTTTATTTTATTTGGAATTTTTGCCTGTACGAGTACGAGTATTCAAAGGCTTATGGGTGATTTTTCTAACTTGGAGGCTACACGTTCAATTTTTGCTTCAATTTTTGTTTCAAAGTTCAATACATTCACACTTTTTTACTACCACACTCATACATTTGGAAATTGAATACCAGGTGGACTTCAATTTTTCTTTCAACCCTTCATTAAATTTTTCTTTCAATTTAACAGCTGTTTTAACTAATAAAGGTTTTATCAAACATTTTTTTGCAACTTTCCATTTATCTTTTTCTAAAATTGCACTTATTTACTGAAGTACCAGCAGTGAGGTGAAAATTTTTAATTGTTTACGCGACGATGGCATTTTGGATATAAAATTGGAAATCACAACTTCAATTTTAGCAAATTTTGACAAACCATATGTGTGAAAAAATTGAAAGCAATTTATTGAACGTGTAGCCGCAAGGTAATAGAAATAAGTTAAATTTTGTAACAAAATTATAAAACTTGTTAAAAATCACAATTTTATAAAGAAAATATGCAAACATGTATATTGAAGGATCCTCGAAAATGCTTTAACTTTTTTAATTTAATTTAAGTTATATTTTCAAAGCTCATTTTCAGGATCAACAAATGTTTGTCTAGATATATTTCATTAATAACTGAAAAGTACTGAAATAAAAACTTTCACATAATGATATAAATAAGTGCTTATTTTGTTCATTATGGGGCAATCATTATTATATACATAACATAATTAGATAAATAATTAGCACTCATTAAAAGAGTACTTCCCATTACAAATACCATAAAAATGTTTGCTGGGTCATTTTAAATTTTATGAAAATAGTGTTTTTTTATATATTCTTAATATAATATATTATTTAGCAACTAATGTCTTTATTTATTAATAAAAAATTATAGAAGCTACATAACATCAACATTAGGAAAACTTATTCGCCGCACAAATTTTTAATTTGGCAACTAGAGCATTTTTATTTTATTATTTTGTACTGTTAAAAATGAATTTAAGCTTTTGTTTAAATTACTGCTTCGATTTCAAGCTTTATAACATTTTTACTTTTTAAATTGCAGCCATTAGTTTAGCCCTAAGCCACTTTCATGACTTGATCACAAATTGTCTTATGAATTTGGATTTTATTGATATTTTTAATGTCATTAAAAATTTATCACGATTTAAATGTAATTTACTTTTTAAAAAAGCCAAACACATTTAAATCTAAAAGATCACTAATACAGTAGCCCTAACGAAACAGTAGCTTTAATTAGTTTCTGGTAGATTTGCGGCCTGAAATGATCATTAAGATACACAAGTTGAATTAAGCTTAATACTCGCAATATCTTTGAATAAAATGTTGTTGGATTTTATTTAAAAAGCATTTTTTCTTCACTAAAAAGCTTTAAACGTTTTTATATTTGTTTTAATTATAATTTACCAAATCTGCTTTCTTGGAAAGACTTCTACATGAAGAATAAAATGTTAAGTAATATACTTGCTCTTAACGAAATATTAGTTTAACTTGAAAGGCAAAGCTAGATTTACACATATGTACCCAGCAGTGGGCCCACTCTGCCGGCTGGAAACCATTGACGTAGCTAAACCAAATTTTTTTTGGGGGAAGCACTACGATTGGCGATTTTCAAGAGTTATATATGATATATACTAATTATGGGAAAATATAAAATTACAGAAAATTTTTAAAAATTTTAGGGAAGCAAACGCAATGAATGAAATTTCTGAGATATTTTAAAAACGTTATATATCGTTCGTGAAATCGAGGTGTTTGCATTTTTCGATACATTAGATGTTCTTCTATCGAAACATACAAAAAATTTGATTAAAAAAAATATGAGTTAGGACTTTCTATATTAAGGTAACGATATGTAGGTACGAATATTTTCAATTTAATAAAAAGTTATCAGTGCACAATTCTTATCAAATCAGAATACTTTTTATATACTCAAAACTTATATTAATAGCTTTTTAACACACAATGTTAAACTATTCAGTGCTAGAATACCACGATGTTAACTTCTGTGTTGTTTACACAAGACAGCTTTCTTAGCTGTTGCATTCATTGCATTTTTATATTAACTTCAGGGTTGCACGCTCAAGCTTTCAAGTTTCATTATATTCACACTTTTTTGCTCAATACTTAATGCAAGCTTTGCTGTAAAACTCTCTATTCAGTTTGTGTTTCAATTAACGGGCAATAAAACAGCTGATTACTATTTTGATGGTCAAGTTTTTTCTTACAGATGTTCTGATGCAATTTAAAACTAATAAAAATTTGAAAACAAATAATTATGTTTGTGAATAAAAATAAATATGACAAATATAATATGAATTTGCTTTTAACTTGCGTGCAGCCTACGCCTCAGCTGTCGATTCGCATGAACTTTTACAACAAGTATGTATGTGTGAAAAACTTTGTGGTGAAGGAAGTGATAGAGGAAAGCTTCATTCTTTTACAACTCTGCTTTTTGCACGTCTTTTTAATAATGCAGTCTTGCAGCGCCTCTGGTGTCAATGAGGCGTATTAAATTTTCAAAGCTGTACTTGGTAGCCATTTTATTGCGTTATTTTACTTCGCCGACGATTCTGCTACACAATACCGACGAGGAATATAGCGCTCTGATGTTACATTAGGATTAGTATCCGCTGAAGCCGGGATAGTGATAGAGAAGTCAGGTGGTGAGGGAAGAGGTAGAGGAAAGCCTCATTCTTTTACAACTCTGCTTTTTGCACGTTTTTTTAATACTGCATTGTTGCAGCGCCTCTGGTGTCAAAGCTGTACTTGGTAGCCATTTTATTGCGTTATTTTACGGCGCCGATGATTCTGCTACACAATACCGACGGAGTACAGCGCTCGGATGTTACATTAGGATTAGTATCCGCTGAAGCGGTGTAATTCAGTGACCAGTGTCTATGCCTTAAGCACGTGAACTTTCCTACAACAACTGATACAAAGGGACACTAATGCACATTACAGAAATGCTTGGAGTTGGAACTCGGAGCCAGGGTTCGAACCTTCGGTTTTGTAATCAACGTGGTAACTACCTCAGCCAGCGTCACCCTCATTAGTGCGTGTTACAATTAATTTTGTTGGTTTTTGTATACTAACGTTGCAACGTACATGCAACGCTTTGATAAAACATCAGAATTTTTTGGATGAAAGTAAAAATCCAAAAAAGTACGCCATAATGAGCCGTAATATAGGGCCAAGTGTAATCGACAAAGTCGGTTTATCCGCCACACTTTCACCAACAGAAGCGATATTTTAGTTAATGCGCACATTGCGCTGATACGCAAACCTGAACACATCTGTAACGTTTCGAGTTTCTTAAAAATTTCTTAATAATCTTGTCATTACCTACAACAGTAAGTAGGTCGATTATGAAGACCATAATCAGCCCGTTATGCTGGAAAAGTGGCCACTTTTCAAGTAAAATTTAACTATTTTTATCCTTCTTCAGCTGTTAAACGATCCATATTCGTAAATGGCAAATCTTTTACTAAATAGATGGTACTTCGGATGACAGTTGCTTAACAGCTGACAGCCTTGCCAGACCAACAAATGTATAACCCTGTACAATTTGTGCATAAAATCCCGCTTTTCACCAATACTTTAAATGGAAATATTTTCTGCCATTTTGCAACAACCCTTTATACACGGATTTACATTAATTTTTAGGAGTACCTATTGTTACGATAATTTGTTTTGAATTAAGTTGTCTTAAGCCATAAAATTATTATCTTTGGCACAAAAACTCCCCACCCTAAAAAAAAATAAAAGAAAAACAATATCAAATTTCAAATTTCAGTTTATCGATAAATTTATTATCGTACACAGACGTTTTACTTTAAATTTATAAAAAAAATGTGCCTGTTTTGTGTTGCTTTCGAAGTGCACAGACACTCTTCTGCATACAAATGCACTCATTCAATGTGAGTTTACGTATTCAAACAAAAGATTGTTTTGTTTTTATATATTTTTTTTATTTTTTATTTTATTTTAAACATTTATGTGGCCCCTGTACTACATATATATTATTTAACACTTACCAGTTGGTTGCTGATTTCAACACTGCGTGGACGGACAGACGGATTCGGCCATTCGGAGTCATTAATATGATTGTCTGGCTGTGTTTTAGCTGGTTGTGCTTTTTTTTCCACCATTACGTTTGAACGTCTAGCAATAGTTTACACAATTAGTTAGATAACACAAAAGAAAAACTTGAAAAGAAAATGTTCAGGGAGTTGTATAAATTGGATTTTAATCGTTTTTCGAAAAATCATTTCCAGTTAAAGATTGCATGCAATACCATGTAAAATACAACTTACTCGTATTTTGTATAAATGCTCTACATTCCCCTTGGGTAACTCTCTCAGAACAAGCTTTTCGAAGGCTTCAGTGGCAATAGTCAAAATCTTTATTAAAATTGTTTGTATTTGAATTAATTAAAGCAACGAAAAATTTAGTTAAACACCTTCAGAGAACCAGTGTTGCCAAAAATTATAAATATAAAAATTTTAACGGATTTTTGAAAATAAATTACAATGAAACGATAATATAGATTCAAAATGAGGTATACCCCATCCCGTAATCTATTTTAGTTTGTCGTCAAACCTTCAGAGAAACAGTACGACTGCGTTCACACGCGCAAATTTTAATTGAACCACTTTTGACTTTATTAAATAGATAAGAGAAGAGAATGAAGTGAAATAACAATTTGCTTAACTAAAATTGGCCTGTGTTCAGCAGAGAATTACAATGAGTACTCAAAAAAAAAATGTACCTGAGTAAATAGTCTTAATTTCAGTAAATGCATATAATCAAACAATTTATGCGCTCACATATTTTCTCTCAAGCAACAATGACTATAGCCAATTCCAATATGCAAGAGCATCTTTACTTCACTTATGGGAAAACTAAAATTCGCTACAACTAAAAATAAAATGGCACATGCGTATCAAACGCATTGACTCTCTCTCTCTTTCTCTCATACTTACAGTCTGAGTGTATGTTTATACTCAGGCTATGGATATTTAATCGGAGAAAAACAAATACGTTGATACTCGGGATATTTATTTACCAATCATTTGTGTATATAAAATGGACTGGAAATTGTGTGAGGGTGTGTGTGGCTGTTTGAAGACATGCTTTATGTGTGTGTAAATAAAATAGCCCTGTACATATATGCGTATATGCATGTGTAGTCGATTAATAGTCAGAGTATTTTTATATTCATAAGCATGATTTTGGCTCACACAGTCTATACATTTTAGTTATAATTGCTTCTACTGCGTTATTTAAAAATTTGTATAAACATAGTTGTTGGATGTTTATAGTTATACATATTCGGCTTAAAATTAGTGCGTATGTTTGCATATTAGCGTGTTTTTTCTATTTTTAGCTCCACCCATTCATAGTTTTTTGACGGCCAATACTCAAAAAGTTCTTAAAACGATATTTTTGTCATTCTCTGGTGTAAAACCAGTCTTCTGAGTGTTCTGAAAAATGTAAAACAAGTATTGTCAATTTGAAATGGCTCAAGCATCACAAGCAGCTGACATTCAAGTATAAATACATATCTTAGTGATGTCACCTTTAAATCCTTCAGATTTTAAAATTTGAGCTTTCCGTGCATAAAAAGCTTTCAATAAATTGAAATACGATGAATGAAAACAATTCACATATTCCATTTTCATTAAAAAATATATAAATAGAATAGAAGTTTACATTAAGTGACACCACAAACACAGTGGGCCAAACACAAGAATGCTGATGATTAAGATGTGGCGATCTTCGAAGACAGCATGTTGTTCCGTTCTGCTAGTGTTTGTCATAATAATCTTCAATTGTTCTTAGTGCAATTCGTTACTTAAAAATTATCATATCGCTCATTTACTTCAATAATGTCATGACTCAAAAAAAAACAGCTTTGCAGAAAACGCGTTTAAAGTTTTCAATTTACATATAACGCAATGAAAACATGAAAAAATATTCTTCTCTCACGAGGTGGTAGTACAAGATATTTAAATGATATTTTTCCACAAGATAAAATACGAAATGCTGCATTATTCTGCAATATTAACTCAGAAAACTAATTTTTTGAGTTATAACACTATTGAAGTAAATGAGCGATATGTATTTTGGCTTACGGAGTGCTTCTATTACCCAATCGAATTGTAAACAGTTAAATGGTTTTAGCTAATTACTTATACTCGAATATACCAAAAACAATTTTAAATTGTCCAGCCCTGGAATGGTATGTTTTATTATGCTGATATATTTAGAATAAATTCTGGCACATCAGTCCAACAACGAAGTCTCTAGCTTTTCTGGGGCTTCGAAAAATCGATTTTATATCAGTGATTAACGATTTTGTTTATGTTAAAAAAATTTTTCGATGATAATTTTTTAAATTTGAAAAATACATTGTTAATTTACTAAATATCTTTTTACACGCATGCAAAGTATTTACAAAATGTCTCTTAACATAATTTTTAAATATACTCGTATAAAACCTGCATCCGTTCTATACGAGTGCATTTAGAACTGATTAATGCCCTAATTCTGTTCGACGATTGTATCGTCTTGTCTATGGACGAAAAAAGTCGCAGTTGTGATTCTTTAAAACAATTATTATTTATTGTCTATGCTAGAAGGTTCGTGTATTTGCTTTATGATTTTGTTCCAAACATTGTATCCAACACATATTTTTTTCATATATTTTTCAAACTATTGTATAATATTTTAATTAAATTTTTATGTTTTAAAAACATGGCAATAATATTTTTATTTTTCATTATCAAAGACAACAACCATTTATGAAGAAAATAATTTATTCTTACAGTGCATTTACACTGTCTCAAAATCTAGTACTTTCGAGATTTCGAGCTAAATCAAACTGCTTTTTTCCAGATTTCCCATACAAAACGAAATCTAACTTTTCAGCAGATTTGTAGGAAATCTAATAAAAATCTAATGTTTTTATTTATTCTTTACTACCCTGTACAACAAAAGGTGAGTGAATTAGCTACGGTCTGCTTAAAAAAGTGTGTGAATTGGCTACAATGCAGTTGTTTGGTTGTAGTCTTGGAAACAAATCAGTTGATGGGTTTTGTTTTGGATAAAAAAAAAAATTTGATAAATGTCAAAAAAGCTGGTGTAAACGGTATAGATTTTCATAAAGATTTTAATCAAAATATGCTAGATTTTGTGCTGATGTAAATGCCCTATTACTGAATTAGGGCATAAATCTAGTTTATTTATGATAACAATTATTTCAACTAATTTTACATAATATTTCCCTTGCTGGGTTAACTCACACATTTGTAAGCCGTGTTAACACAGTTAAACAGTTCAAAAATCTATGTCACTCGCTTAACAATATTGTTTTGATATTTTTTATTTCTCAAGTCGACATTTTGTTGACAATTAAAGTTGTTGTTTTTAGCTGCCGCAATTGCTGCATGTTGCAAGTGTTTGCCGGCAACACGCAATGCTGCTTTAAAACACCACTGATTTATAACAACAACATTTGTAAAACTTTTTAAATCACTGACTGACTGAACGACTGACGGTCTGACTAATCGCTTGCGTGGCTGACTTGTGCTTTAACTCCTCAAATATTTATTGCACTCAATCCAAAAGGAAAAAAAAATAAATAAATTTTAACTTTAATTTTATTGTTTGTGTGTGAAAATGAGACAGACGTGTTTTTAAAAATAAAGCGCTGGAATCTGCATGTGCGCTGCTCTTCTAATCTGTAAAGACTTGTTAGCAAAAAAAAAAATTAAAAAAAAATTAAAAAAAAATTCACTTCATTTTGTTCAGTATTTTTCTGTTTGTCTTCGTTTTATTATTTTAAATGAAACGTAACGTGCGACTGATATAATAAAAGTTTTTTTTTCTTGTCTGGTGTTTTTCTTTTACTTTGTACTTTTATAGAGAAGGGTATTTATTTATTTATGCATCTTCTAATGTGTTAATGGCACTAGTTTTTAGTTGTATTCCCAGTTGGCCAAATCGTCACAGACGACATTGTCTTCGACGATTAATGTACGACATGTCGCCTGTTCATTAGGTTTTCTAATCGAAAATTTAAATTAAATCGTTGTTCATGACTATTTGAGCGACAACTTTGTTTAGGACAATCTGAGCGGCAATATCCATCGTTTTGTCTTCAATAAAGCCGTGTTGACAAGAATCTGAGCGACAGTGTCATACGTTTTGTCTTCAATAAGACTTTGCTGAGGACAATCTGAGCGACAGTGTCATATAAGTTTTGTCTTCAATAAAGCAGTGTTGACGATAATCTGAGCGACATTGTCGCCCATCTCGTCTTGGGTGACCTCGGCGCCATTTGTATGAAAATTTCGTCGACGATTTGTATGGGGCTGTCTTCAATATGTCTTCTACGACTTACCATTGTCTTGTACCCGTCGTCGAAGATGTCTTAAAGACGTGGCCAACTGGGTTTTCTTATACATAAATACACATACGAGTATAATATACATATATACAATGTTGTCTGTTGTATCGTATCTGCTGGATGATGTTATGCCAAATGTCACTATAATTTTAACAGCTCTTTAAATACAACAGCATCATCTTTAAAAATGTGTGTCATATTTTTAGTATTTTCTTTTCTTTTCTTTTGCTTTGATTTGATTTGTTTGAGATTTTAAGTTTCATTTGGAGTGAATTTACAGTGAGACCTCAAATGACGGCATTTCTTTATTTGGGTGTATGTAACTTTTAGTGTAAGGGAACATCTACACTTTCAATACATATTTTTATTTGGATCGCGATCTATTTTAATGGATTGATGGATCACGAGCGTATGCTACATGTTCAATATTTATCGTGTTAGTATTTGCTGTGCGGATTGTTTATTATTATTTCACTTCTTATTAACGTATCGCGATCTAATATCATGCAAATGCTACACGTTCAATATTTATCACGCGATCCGTGATCCGCAATCTAGATTCAATAATTTAGGCCTTTCTGCGATGTGGATCGCGATCCATCAATACTGCATGCTACACGTTCAATAAATATCGCGATACTGGATCGCGTTCAATATATATATGCAAAAATTATTAAAAATGTGTGTCATATTTTTAGTATTTTCTTTTCTTTTGCTTTGATTTGATTTGTTTGAGATTTTAAGTTTCATTTGGGTGTATGTAACTTTTAGTGTAAGGGAACATCTACACTTTCAATATATATTTTGATATTTGGATCGCGATCTATTTTAATGGATTGATGGATCACGAGCGTATGCTACATGTTCAATATTTATCGTGTTAGTATTTACGTTATTTTTGTGCTGTGCGGATTGTTTATTATTATTTCACTTCTTATTAACGTATCGCGATCTAATATCATGCAAATGCTACACGTTCAATATTTATCACACGATCCGTGATCCGCAATTTGGATTCAATAATTTAGGCCTTTCTGCGATATGGATCGCGATCCATCAATACTACATGCTACACGTTCAATAAATATCGCGATACTGGATCGCGTTCAATATACATATATGTATATGCAAAAATTATTAAAAATGTGTGTCATATTTTTAGTATTTTCTTTTCTTTTCTTTTGCTTTGATTTGATTTGTTTGAGATTTTAAGTTTCATTTGGAGTGAATTTACAGTGAGACCTCAAATGACGGCATTTCTTTATTTCGGTGTATATAAACTTTCAGTGCAAGTGATATATGCAAAACTTATTCAAAAATCTTTCATTGAGGCCTGGTTATATTTTTAAGTTTTCTTGGTTTCTTAGTCAACAAAGTGTGTCTGTGTTAGTTTGCATGTTTCCCAGAATTCCTTTCTTAATTATGTTTATATGTTTGGCGAAGCAAATATGGAATATTTATTTTTCTTTTTATCTTAAATGCAAATATTGTACTGCGAAGTATATTTTTATGTTGGCCAGTTGTCAGTTGATAGTTTTATTAAAGGAATCGATGAAATGTGGCCAAGAGATCTTAGAATTTTACGAGGAACATTTTTTATTTAATATTTTACCCCTTTAAATCTCCTCAGTACGGGTTGTTAAGGTGACTTTTTTTGAAATCGCTCATATACATATGTGAATGAGGATATATGTATGTAAGTAAGGATGTAACGATATGCCTTATTTAAAATAAGCGTATTAATCACACTGAAAGAAATTTCGGCATAAATTCTATGAATTTCGACATTAATGTAATGAAAAATTCATTAAAATTCAACCAACGTCACGCTTCGTTGGATTAATGAAACCAGTTTCGTCAAAATTATTTTGTTGAAAACTTCATCAAATTTATTTAACAGTGTAATTAATACAGTGCTATAACTTCATCGATACAATAAAATAATTTCATGAAAAGAATGAAATAACTTAAATATAAAGGGGGTTAATTAGAAAATATTGTTGTCATTAATCCAATAAAATATTCTTACGAAACCAGAATACCAAGGAAGCAATTCCAATGCAATTCTTTCACAATATTCATGAAATTTTCATTGGATTTGTGAAATTATCATTAGATTTGTGAAAAAATTTTAATGAAATTGTTTCATTGGACTTATGAAGCAAAATTCTTTCGGTGCAGGAATAATTTCTTAATCGGGCTTAAGTTCAGTGTTTTTAACTCTTATTGAATGAAATATTTTTTATTAATAAATTTAATTTTCTAAAGGAGAGAAAATAAATTAAACTAGATTTCATTAGCTGGGAGAAATGCCGTCATTTTTCTGTGCAGCCATGCAAATCATTAGTACCCATGTCTATCTATTTGGGTAGAGATTGTGATTAACATCAGCTATTTAACATTAATTTTTAATGATAAAGAAATTATTCCTGAAAAAATAAGAATTTTTCATGAAATTTCACTTCAAATTTGATGCAAATCTGTAAAGCATTTTTGGTAACTTTTTTGATCCGATTTGCTTCTCCAGGCCTCCTATTGAAAAATAAAAATAAAAAGTCATGCAACTAATTTAACGAAGCAATTCATAATTTAAACTAAGTATACGAGTTATTTACTTTACTTTTTCAAAATATAAAAAAAAATAAAAAAAAATAGTTCTAGTGAACCTTTTCAATAGCAAAAAAAAAAAAAAAAAAATTAAAATTGATCCACAGATGACAAAGTTATTTGATAATCAATTTTTGGGGCGGGCACTTTGTTTCGCCACCCACAATTTCCACTAGTGCACCTTTTTCATATGCAAAAAAAATTTTGCAAATCCAGTTTACAAACCCCAAAGTAATGTGATAATCTATTTTTTTGCGGGTATATTTCGCCCCCTCCCCTTCCCGAAAACCATTAAAAAAAGCAGTGTACTTCTTCCATATGAAAAAATTATTTTGAAAATCGTTATTTTGACAATGTTATTTGATAATCAATTATTGGGGCGGGCAATTTGCGACACCCTTCGCCCCTTCCAATTTCCAAAACAAAATACTTTATAATTTATTGGACCTCTTCCATACGAAAAAATATTTCGGAATGACAAAATATTTGATAATCAATTTTTCAAACGGGCATTTTGCCGCCGAAAAAAAACAATTCTAGTGAACGTTTTACATATGCAAAAAAAATTTAATATGTGACAAAAGACAAATTTGTTTGATAATCAATTTTTGGAGTGGGCACTTTGCCTTCCCCACTCCACAATTTCAAAAATAAAACTTTGTGGACCTTTTCTATATGCAACAAAATTTTGCAAATTGATCCACAAACGACAAAGTAATTTGTTAATAAAATTATTAAGTGGGCACATTTCGCCCTTCCCCTCCCCCTCCCTCTCATTCAAAAAAAAAAATGAAAAATAAAAATTTTGTGGACCTTTTTCATATGGATAAATGTTATAGGATGACAAAAATATTTGATAATCAGTTTTTTTTTGCTTCCCCCCTCAAAATTTCCAAAAAGAAAAATTTAGTCGATATTTTTCCCATATGCAAAAAAGAATTATAGAATTGATCGAAAAACGACAAAGTAATTTGATAATAAATTTTTTTGGAGGGCTCAATCCCCCCCCCCCCCAATTCTAAACACAAAAACTTTTAAACCTCCTCCAAAAGCAATTTGAAAATTGGCTGACAAGTGACAAAGTTATTTGATAATCAATTATTTGGGCGGGCAATATACAGTACGCTCCCCTACGCCCTTCACAATTTCCCAAACAAAATTTAGTGGACCTTTTCATATCCAAAAAGTGTTTTAACAATTGGTCCACAAATGACGAAGTTGTGCTTGCTTGTATTATAAACTCTGTGGAAGAATTAACATAATTTAAATAAGTAGGCGTGGTTGAAAAAAGTAGCCTACAATTCATTCCAGAGTCCCAGTTAAATGTTGGGAAGATTATAGGAAGATCGCTTCGGAGTTCTAGTCTCCTATAAGGTACAAACAAACAAACAAGCAACTAAACAAACACACATATATATGTGACGTGCAAAATAGAAAGGGACCTAAGCAGCGATGCCAAATATTTATAACCCAAACGCGCTGTACCCCTTCTCAAAACGCGCTAGAACGCACTAATTTACAGCATTATCAACAATTTGTAGTCAAAACGCGCTATTTTCCTACGCGCTAAATTAAATTTTAATAAAAGTCGATGTATGTATTAGTAAATAATAATAATAAATAATTCGAAATTCTTAGTTTTTATTTTAATTTTATTTGTCAAACTTTGTAACAACTTATATAAATTGTCGCATAGTCTTGCGATTCAAATGCTTTTTGAAGTACAAAAAGAATAGATGCTTAGTAAGTTATATAAATTTTTTGGGTCACGAGTACGAGTACTTATTTTTTTACTGTGAAATTTCAAATTATTTCCCATTTACAATATTAAAATGCGTTTTTAATTCTAACCACAGTCAAGGGAATTTTATTTGCAACAGCTGAATCATTAACGAATTTAAACAAAAGGTTACATTTTTGATATTAGACAAATGTTAAATTTATACAAAAAAGTAAAAAGATTTTGAACTGAAATGATATTTTTGACTTTAATCAAATCGCGCTAATTTAGCGCTTTTATTATTAAACGCGCTAAGACGAAAAAAAAGCGCGTTTGGCATAGTTAAAACGCGCTAAAACTAGCGCGAAAGGCGCTAAATTGGCATCGCTGGACCTAAGGCTAAAAACCGGTTTTGTTCAGGAGAGCCATTTTAAAGATTTAAATACGTGTACCTTTGGTGTACCATCACTGAGCGTGTTGGTATTGGTCTCATTTGAAAGCGACACATCTCATGACGTCAGGAACGTGTTGGTCAACCTTTGAAAACGCGCGTAGGTCGTCCCTACCACTTGTTTTGTGTAGTTTGTTTTTAGTGTTTTCTACCTAGCGCGCTGTTTCCATGAGTTTTATATAAATTTTGCTCGCGGTTTTTCGAATCCAGGTTTATTTTGTGAAATTATTAATTGTGAATACTCATTTATAATTCTTTTAAATCGTGAATATCACTCTGTTAGTACGAAAATTTTTTCACATAACCTTAGAATCGTCGACTTCAATTTCATAAAACGCGCATATGTATCTCTGAGAGGGAACACTTTTGGGGCATGGGATCGGTCTCATTCGATGTTAAGATGTTGTCCACATAAAAAAAAGTGGAAATTGATTTTTTTACCCTTAGGGACCTAAGGGTAAAAAATATGTGCGCTGTCACATATGTATATATAATATAGATATAGATAGATGTGCTAGAGTATTCAAAAATATTTTTGTATTAATTGTCATTCTCTGATATGGATTTTGATTACTTTATAAACAACGATTTTTTTATACATACATATTTGGTAAAATTTTTCTTGTACTTATACTCTTCAATACATGTATGCAATCATACGAATACCCATAGCACATTTGTTTGATCGAACTTGCACTTATCGATATGCGCACTTATTTGTATTGATACCAGTGTTGCCGATGAAGAATTTTAAATTACACATCACTGTTTCCAATATTACACATCTGAAGAAAAATTACACATGATTTTTTTTATATATGTACTATATTCAACCAAAAAATAAAACAAACAAAAATAATAGTAATTCAAACTTGAACATTACATTTAGAGATATAGGTACATATGGAATTATAAAAATAATACTTTATGTGTGCATACATATGTAAGTATTTGGTATATACAACAATTTTATATCAATTAATTATATTTTTTCTATAAAATATATGTAAGTCATAATTTTGTAAAACACAACGCAGCAGTCAGAATTTTTGTGACAGAAAATAACAAATTTGAACATATTTTAAATAGTTGTTGGCTTGTACATACAGACATGGATGTAAGTTTAAAATTTAAACTTCATATAAAATGCTCTATTATTTTTGGGATTGAAAAGTATAAAATTTTTAACAAAGAAAATTATTCAAATAATTTCAAATTTGTTATTGTTTTTCGTTCCGTTGTGCAAAATTATGCCCATACTGTTTTAGAATGTTTAATTTTTACAAAATCAATTTTTTCAATTTGGCTTATTATACATATTCCACTTCTCCGAATTCCTTCTTTGGTAAAAAAAATTGCAGCAATTGTTTCTGAAGATAACTTATTTCTTAAATCTGTTGTACAATTTTTTAAATTACTAAATATTCTTTCTGCGGATGCATTTGAAAATGGTAATATTAATAGAAATTTAATAACTTTTGGTAAATTTGGAAACAAACTTTCACCTACAGAATTTTTTAATCTAACAACTTTTGGCCAGTATACTTATGGTTCTAAACTTACACTAAGTTCAAATTTTTCATGATCTAAAAATACATGCAGTCGCCATTCATTATCAAGTAATTGCAGATCAATATCAAAAGTATGAAATCTTTTTGAGAACAAAGATGCGGGGCAATTATGTAAAAAACTCCGCAGGAAATTTCTCCCTTTTCCAATTAGAATTTTTTGTTTTCCCTATCATTTGCTATTAGTTGGAATTGTTCCCTGGGAGAAATTTCCTGCGGAATTTTTTACATAATTGCCCTGAATGTCTTTAATTGAACGTTTTGAGCAAAAATTTTGGACGAACGATGTCGACAATTGTATATATTTCATCTAAAAAATCGAATTTTAATTTTATTTGATGAATAGCTTCTATATAAAACTCTATACAGTTTTGAAGTATAACTTTTTTCCGGTACTAATGCAGTTAGACAAAGATTCATATGCAGCTATTCCAATATATGTAGATTTCTTCTAAATTTAGAAATAAATGCTCTTTACGCATAGACTTTTTAATTTTAATTCAGATATTTTAATATAATTTGAATAATAAGTCTGCAATATATTTAAAACTTCATCTTTTATTTTATACAAAACAGGTTTTTCAGATTGAAAACGTGCGTTAAAAGAAACCAAAATACCTGAGGCATATGATAAAAATTCTAAATAGATTTTAGTTGCTGGATTATCTAATGCGTCTAGCATTGAATTAGTAATTTTTGAAGGATCTTCAAAAACCTCAAGCCTGAAAAACTTCTTAAAGGTTAATATTGTTCTAAAACACGAGTAACACATGAATGAATTTAGAGCCATCTGGTAATCGCTGGGGATAATATTTTATGCACATCAGTTTTGAAGTACTCTTGAAACTCTTGAAGCTTTTTTTTGCGAATATAAAATAAGACCCCAAGTTAATGGGCAATTTTAAACAAGATTTTGATGCTACCAAATGAATTAAATGGCAAGAGCATTTGATCAAGACAATATCTCTTTTTAAATTTTTTTAGTAATTTAGCTACCGAATTATTTTGTCAAAACATTACATTAGGAGTATCGGATGCAAAACCGACCAAATTTGTAAAGGGTATATATATCCTTTTCTTCAATAGAGATTTTCAAAATATTAAAAATGTCGGTTGCAGTAGAGGATATACATTCCTTAAAATCTAAAAAGGATATACAGATATATAAAGATATATATATATCTAAAAATAGTTGTTATGACAATTTGTTTTATGGAGCTAATATCTGTCGTTTCATCTATTATAATAGAAAACATCGTGTTTTTTAGATTGTCATATAAATCTTGAGCAAAACTTGGACCTAGAATATTTTTCATTAATGCAGTTTCCTTTGTCCTATTATCAATCTGCAATTGATAATTTTAATACACGTACAAGGTCAACTATTAGTATAAATGGCAAGTTGTTAGTATCTAATAGTCCAGCGAGTTTTAATTCAGCTCTTTTAATAGTCACTTTAGTGCAAACATTAGAAGTAGATCTTACGGCAGACGCAGCGGCTTTGTGAGAAGTTGTTTCCATGTGTCTCGAAAGGACTGGTTTATGGCAAATAAGTTTTTAATTGCATGATTTGCAAAATGATACATCTTTTCCTCTATCTGAAATTTTGATCAGCCATCCTTTGAACCCTGTTTTCTAAAGCCATTCAGTTTGGAATCTAAAGTGTTCGGAAAAATAATTGTCTTAATGTAGAATTAGTAAAATCGTATCGTGAAGTTGCGTGTCAGCTGCCAAAAGCCGTACCATATGCAATACATGTTACTAGTTATAAAATATGTGGTAGTAGCACTGCTGACGTAGAAATCTACAGAAAACAGATTTTTCTGTAGCGAAAGTCAAAAAAGCCGCATTCAATACCCGACAAAAAAAATGTGCTGTGCAAACTGGTACATTTTCTATAACTTGTATACAAAGCTGAACGATACGGCAAGCTGTAAAGTACAACGATACGATTTTACTAATTCTACCTCTAGTGTTGCAAACTGAAAGCAGATAATGATAATATCAGGGTTTGGAAAAATTTTAATTTTGGAAGTTTTTCATAAATATAATATAAAGCGAAACTACACATGAATTACACATAAAATCAATTACACATGCGCTACACATGCAAGTAAAAGTTACACATGATATGTGTAATTACACACAAATCGGCAACACTGATTGATACTCATAGGTATGCTTTCATACTTGTTGAGAGCTATATGCTCTAGTACTCATACTCATCAAAAAGAGAGGAAAAAAAGAAAGAAAAAAAGTTGTGTGTTTTAAACAAAAGTGATTCAGTGATTCATTGATTATTTTCAAGTTTAAAAAACAAACAAAGAAAAAAATAAAATATATTTTTCGGAAAACTAAATTATATACATGTGCTTAAAAAGAATAAATGGCGGATGACGGGAATGAAGTCGCCCAAAAGAGGCCGCGCGTCGTCTGTGACAATTCATCAGACGACGAAGCCACAGAATTAAAAATAGCAAAGAAAACAATAGAAGAACTAAGTGACAAACTTGAAGCCTCACTTAAGAGAATCGAAGAGTTGGAGCGTTTAATGGGTACCACTTCTAACGCCGTTGAAGTGAAGAAGCCGAAGCAGAGAAGGAAGGTGCGTGTGATTACAGAAGCTGAAAGCCGCCAGCGGAATAATGATGCTAGCATGGATCTAGACGATGCTGATGTGGAGATTACAAAGAATACTACTTCTGCCAGCGCAGTAAATAAGGAAGCTGCTATAACCGTGAGTGATGATGTGCCGTGTTGCAGTAAGAACGCCCGGAAAGACGATAAAACATCAACAATAAAGCCAGAAGAGGTAAAAGTACTGAAGAGTAAGAGTGTTCCTGTTATCACTACTTATAACATCAATATCAAGGATGTAAGTATAAAGCTTAATACAATTTTGGGTTACCGAGAATACAATATCAAGATTCTCGGTAAAAATGTGGTAAATATAGGGGTCTGCACATTGGAGGACTTTGAAAAATTAAAGGCTATGCTTGCGGAGGAGGGTGTAAGTTATTACACTCATACCCCAAAGGCATTAAGACCAATTTCTGTGGTCATTAAGGGTCTATCGGACTCTTTCGATAGTGGGGAGGTTATGGAGTACATGGAGAGCCTCCAGATTGATTGTAAAGTTGTAGGTCTCCACGGACTTGGAGGTGATAGGTGGCTCTTTCAGCTGGCAAGAGGGTCAGACATGAGAAAGTTTCGTAGTATACGGTATATTTTGCATTGCAGGGTAGAGATGGCGAAACATGTTCGCCGTGACGTTGTCCAGTGCTACAACTGTCAGCGTTTTGGGCACATTGCAAAAAATTGCAATATGCCTTTCAGATGTGTGAAGTGTGGAGGCTCACATGGGCCAGCCAAGTGTCCAGTTCCTCCAAAGGGGGAGAATGTTGCTGAGGTAGTTATGACGGATCCTGTTACGGGAGGCCGTGAAGAGAGTAGGCGCTCCGATCAGGTGTGTGAACTGTGGAAGTGACCAGCATGTTGCTAGTTCCAAAGAGTGCCCAAAACGGATACAGTTGGTGAACAGACTAGCTTCAAAGAGGGTAAGCAATACTCCTGTTGCAAGGACACCTCCGACCGTGTCAGGAACTGTCAGGGGGGTTTCATATGCTGCTGCAGCTAGGACTGCTTCTGTTAATAGAGTTATCCCGAATGCGGGGAATAGTGATGCACATAGGGTCTCGATGGGCACGGCAATGGGCCAATTTGACCTTCTTGATCGTGACTGTGAACGGTTCTTTGGGGGCGGTTTATTACAGTGTCTTAATAGGATCAGCGGCTTTGCTGAAAGGTATAGGCAACTAAGAAATGATGAGGAAAGATCGCGTGCTCTCCTTGGAATGCTTATTACATTAAAACATAATGGCTAATCAGTTTAAGTGCATTTTTATAAACACCAATTCGATTGTCTCCAGACATAAAAGACATTACTTAAACTTATTTGTGACAAGACATAGACCAGACATACTGCTGTTGGCTGAACATTGCCTTAACCAACGGCACAGATTTGATATTGAGGGGTATTGTGTATTTAGGCGTGATAGGGTCGGTAGACGTGGGGGAGGTACGGCTGTTCTCGTTCGAGAGGGCTTTAGCTGTGTAGAGGTGAACCTCGACTTGGGTCCTATTGAAAATACTGCAGTAAAGATACGGCGAGCAAACAATAACGATGTTATTGTGATCTCAATGTATTGTCAACCAAATTGCAGAGTTGAAACAGAACACTTCCATACACTTCAGGAGCTAGCTTTGAACTCAAGCGTAGTGATAGGTGCTGACCTCAACGCGAGACATCCATATTGGGGTGATCCATATACCAATGTGAGGGGCCGTAACCTTTATGACTTCTTACTGACAAATCCAGACCTGGACTCTCTACGGACAGAGGGACCTACTCATATTAACAGGGTCATGTCTTCCTACATTGACATATTTATAACGACAGTTGACATTGTTCCGGCAACAGGGGGACCTTTACGGACATTGGACTACGAGTCAGACCATAGAGCAGTGGAGTTCACTTTCCTTTCTACTGATTTTGTGCCTTGCGAGCGTCCAACTATGTTTGACTTTGACCGAATGAACATACGGAACTTTCGAAATAGACTATCGAGTAACCTCGATGGAATTCAACTACCAACTAACAGGAATGTGACTGATGTGGAAATTGATGGATGTATTGCATCTATGGAGGGTGCTTTCCAGAATGCTATGGAACATTCAATACCAAGGGTGGTAGCGCGACAAAGGGGGCTATTGAAACTCCCGGAGTTCATTCTCAATTTCATTCGACAGAAGCAGAGGACTAGGCGGACTTTGCACAGATGTGGTGATCCAGGAAGGTGTAACATTCTTAGGGCCGAAGTTAGAAACCTTGACAGAATAATTCAGGGCGCGATTGCTGACTTTGAGCGAGAGCATTGGACAGAGTATTTGAGCCATATACGAGTAGATAATAGGACTTTTAGGAAGGTTAAAGCGGCGGCGGGGTTAAATTCCCGACCAATTGTCCAAAATCTGAGGGACACTGGTGGAACGATTGTCTCTGACGAACCTGGGAAGGCAGATATCCTGGCAAGTTCGTTCTTTCAGGTGCAACAGGATCAACTTGATGACTTTGGGGGTACTGTGAGACAAATTGTCTCTAACCTAGATAGGACAATACCTCTGACAACATTTGGACGGACCTTTACGGCGGACGGGATGACTTTGACTGACGGAAGCTTTGGCAGACTTGGCTTTGTTCGTCCTGCGGCTATTGGTGAGGCTTTGAGAAGGAGACCTAACAAGAAATCTAGTGGTGTGGACCAAGTGCCAGATTTTGTACTAAAGAAAACAGATGTTGTGGCATGGAAGTTTATTACAATAATATTCAATCATTGTCTAAACATCGGTTATTTTCCAAGGGCATGGAGGACGGCACTGGTGGTCCCGATTCTGAAGCCGGGGACTGACTCGGATGTGGCTGGGAATTATAGGCCGATTTCTCTGCTGTCGTCATTTGGTAAGTTATTTGAGTACATTATTTTGGTGAAGATTAACGATGTTATTGAAACCAACAATGTGCTCAAGGATTTCCAATTTGGATTTCGGAGGGGTCTTTCTACATCCCATGCCCTGATGGCATTTACGGACCATGTGGCAAGGGGGCTTAACAGTAGATACCCGACGATAGCTGTAAGTATTGACTTTGCAAAGGCTTTCGATACTGTTTGGCATGATGGGCTTGTCTATAAACTTATGGAAATGGGATTTGGAACGACCATTAGTCGGATAGTTTCCAGTTTTCTTAGGGAACGCACATTTAGGGTTCGTGTTGGGAATACGGTTTCTGGCATGCGTTCAATCACTGCTGGTGTGCCACAGGGCTCTCTACTGGCTCCTATACTTTATAATGTTTTTGTTTCTGACATACCGCAACCTCCAATTGGGGATCTGCTTCTTATATATGCTGATGATATTTTGGTAGCATCTACGGGTCCCAGGGCCTCTACGACAAATGAACGACTGAACAACTATTTGACAGTACTTGTACAATATTTTACGACATGGAGACTTAATCTGAATCTGCAAAAGACGGTAGCCGTGATGTTTAAGGGTAGGCGCAGGTATCTCTACAATAATTGTAGAAAATATGTCCCAACTGTTAGGATGGGTAATGGAGTCATTAGGAATTCGGACCGAATGAAATACCTAGGGGTGATATTTCATGAGAATTTTGAGTATCATCGGCACATTGATGGTATACTCGAGCGTAGTAAGAGGATCTATTCTGCATATCAGGGGATATTGAGGCGGAATGGGGGCCTTGGCCGGAGAGTTCGCCTTCTCTTATATCGGCAGGTAATTCGACCCATTATCTCTTACGCCTTTCCAATCTGGTTTAGGATTTCATCATCCCAGATGGATAGGCTTAGGAAGTGGGAAAGAGCTGTCCTGGTGGCTTGCTTGGGGTTGAGACCCCAGTTAGGACATGACGGGATTTTGCGTAGGCCATCGTGTAGGTCTATTTACGATTCAATTGACTTCGAAAGAATAGATACTTATATGGTAGGGAACGCCATAAAGTTTCTTGTTAGTGCACGTGCCTCAGAAAACAGTTTGATTAGGCGATGTTTCGATAGGGAAGACAATCTGGTGGACCTGGAGGACACTAGATACTTTTTACCAGTAGATTTATTAGTCCTTGACGAGGCTGGTCTTCTTTTTCAGGGTGCAGACCTCCTATTTTACCACCGGAGGCTCAATACACTGGACATTAATAACACGGTGTATATTACCGCCCAATAATGTCTGGTATCTTTTGTATATATTTTTCTTTCTCTGTAAATACTTATTTATGTTTAGCTAGTAAGTTTTGTTTGTTTTGTGTATTTATGTGAATTCTGTTTTATGTTTTATTTTTGTTTTTATTTTTAAGTGTTTTGTGTTTAGTATGTAAGAGTTTCAATGGTCTCCCCTTTTACTCCCTTTTTTGGGGAATTTTTTTTAGAATGTTTCATGTATTTATGACGATGTAGCTATGCTACATATAATTAATTAAGAAAGAAAAAGCCTTTGGTAAATACGAATAGTATGTAAGGAAAATAATAAGAATTGTTAGTTTTTAAGAACTATTTAAAAATGTAAAAAGAATGGGAAATAAAGAATTGAAGAATTGAAGAATACTCATACTCATTTAAGTATCGAAAGTTATGAGTATTAAAAATTTTACCTTTTAGCTTTCTCTGGTGTAGAGTGGGTTTTTTTTATTCAATTCAATTTTACTAGGGTTAAAAATTTTCGCTATGCTCACTTATATTCATACCAAGAGGAAATACATCTAACAAATTTCACGACCGTGGAATTTTTATTATTTTAAAGCTGCTGTTATATAATAGCAGATTTTTATTAAATTTTGAAAATATATTTTCATGGTTTTAAGGCATATAAAGAAAACAACATATTTTCCTTTGTCCAACATCATTAGCATATAAAACATATTTATTTGCCAGCATACTCGTATCATCTAAACAAATTTTTAATACATATTTAATTTTCTATTTTTTTCACCACAATTTCTTTCCTTAATCTTTTTAATGACGCCAACTACATAAAAAAAATTCCACACTGGATTCTTATCAGTAATTGTCATCTGTAAAATTAATGAATAAATTATAAAATAAATTTAAAGAAATTAATTTAAACATACACAGTGCAGCACAAATATGCCTATAAATTTTTATATATTTATGGTTATGCACCCACAGATTTTGGAGACATCAAAAAAAAAATATAAAATAAAAAACACCAACCAGTCTGACTTGTTTGCCTCTTGAATGTCAATAATTTATTGATTCAGCAAATCAAATCAATCAGTTCCACACAATAAATGTTTTTTTCTTGCGTGTGTTTAGGGGAGCACGTTCGATGATACTGCATCTAGAGTTTGAAATAAAAACCACCAAAAAAAAAATACAAATTTTATTATAATTATTATTATTATTATTGTCGCCCTGTTTCCACAAGTCAGGCAAACGACTGGTTTAGAAATTTTTTATGAAAATCACTCAAATAAGTGAGTGCTTACCATATAAATTATATACTCAAGGCGATCGATCGTCTGGATTGTAGAAACAGAGGGTAGATTTAATTTTTTTTTTATTTTGTGTTAAACGAACGAACATTTGGAGACTGTGTTAAAGCTAATTAGTTGATTGTATTTTTATATCACTTACATACATACGAGTACAATAGGCTCTTTTTTAAAGATTTTTTTGATAAGATACGAATCTTGTAATAAATCTAAGCGTTATAAAATTTTATTGTGGGCAGATTACTAAGGCAGCGGAAGTAGAGAAATATTTATAAGATGCGGCTTGGAAATACTCGTATTAAATTAAGTAGGTGTAAGTATTTATCAATGACGTTATGGTATTTAATAGACAATATGAGTGGTTTTATATATTTCACTTGAGTAGCTCTTGAGAGTGCACATACTGCAGCGTGTAACGTGTGAATATTATTATTATTATTATTTTATTATGGTTAACAATTTAAAGTGGTTTTGTGTGCAAGAAAAATATTTACTCTTTTCTCTTTTTGGCGATTTTATTCGGTTTTTGGCGTTTTTTTCATGTTAGCGTTTTTTCCATATTGCCTTTTTTCGGGATTTTTTTTCATTTTGACAATTTTTTTTTTCATTTTGGCGATTTTTCCTGTTTTTGGCGATTTTCTGGTTTTTGACGATTTAGTTTAGTTTTAGAAATTTATTTTTTCCTATGGTGCTTTTTTCGTTTTGGCGATTTTTTTTCAGTTTAGGGCAATTTTTTTTTTGGTTTTGGCGATTTTATAAATTTGGGGATTTTTTAGTTTCGCCGGTTTTGAACATTTCAAGAGTTTGCCTCTTACGGTTGCCATGATACTGCAAGTTGTCAAAATTACACAGTTATTTACATTAACTGATAGAACACCCTTTAATTTAATTTTTTTTAATTTCAGTGTTAACTGTTGTAGTCTGTATAAAAATACATTAACTTTTTTCAAGTGTCTATATACATAGAATTGTATGTGTATTGCATGGGATTTTAAAGTTTTTTGTTGCTCGTTTTGGAACACCCTTTAATTTTTTATTCTCATGTATTTTCTGTAGCAGCCAAAGTTCTACATACTGTGTTCAAATTTCAGCTCCGTACCTCTTACAGTTATCGAGAAAATAGCCTGTGACGGACAGACGGACAGCGTAGCGAAAACAATAGGGTTCCTTTTCACCTTTGGTGTACGGAACCCTAATAGATTTTTTCGAAAATAAATTGATGAAATTTTATTTCTTCACAAAAGTATTTAAAGAAGTGGTTGGCTTTTTATTGAGAAATTGCTAGTGCGCGAATGTGGGAGAGTGAAATAGTTTTGCTCGTGAGCGTGCGTAGTGTGCGATGTCGACAGAAAATGTATGATCGACAACTTGTATTAAAATCAACAATAAAACAAGAAAATTTTTTCCTGTTTTCAATGTAAGTAATAGATTGAAGGTTTTTTTGTCGAAAGTGATCCATATTTTGGATCACGCGATCCATATTTGGACATCTTGGATCTCCTGAGCCATATTTTGAATCGCGTTCTCCATACTTTGAATCGTGTATGGGCACTGCTACACGTTCAATATATGTGACGCGTAAAATTGAAAGGGACGTAAGGGTAAAAACCGGTTTTGTTTTTTTACCCTTAGGTCCCTTTCTCTATGTGCTGTAACATATATATATATATATATATATATATATATATATTGTGACATTTGGATCGCGATCCATTTTAATGGATTGATGAATCACGAGCGTATGCTACAAGTTCAATACTTATCGCGTCAGTATTTAGGTTATTTTTGTGCTGTGCGGATTGTTTATTATTATTTCACTTCTTATTAACGTATCGCGATCTAATATCGTGACCTACACGTTCAATATTTATCACGTGATCCGCGATGCGCAATCTGGATTCCATAATTTAGGCCATTCTGCGATATGGATCGCGATCCATCAATACTGGATCGAGTTCAATATATGTGACAGCGACCTAAGAGTAAAAAAAATCAATTTTCACTTTTTTTTTTTTGATGTGGACAACATCTGAGCATCGAATGAGACCGATCCCATGACCCAAAAGTGTTCCCTCCCAGGGATATGCGCGTTTTATGAAATTGAAGTCGACGGTTCTAAGGCTATGTGAAAAAATTTTCGTACTAACAGAGTGATATTCACGATTTAAAAGAATTTAAAATGAGTATTTATTATAATTCACAATTAATAATTTCAGAAAATAAACCTGGATTCGAAAAAAGCGAGCAAAATTGATATCAAACACATGGAAACAGCGCGCTAGGTAGAAAACAGTAAAAACCAACTACACAAAACAAGAGGTAGGGACGACCTACGCGCGTTTTCAAGGTTGACCAACACGTTCCTGACGTCATGAGATGTGTCGCTTTCAAATGAGACCAATACCAACACGCTCAGTGATGGTACACCAAAGATACACGTATTTAAATCTTTAAAATGGCTCTCCTGAACAAAACCGGTTTTTACCCTTAGGTCCCTTTCTATTTTGCGCGTCACATATATTGAACGTATAGCAGTGCCCTACGACACGATCCATATATCTTGTATCGTGTAATCCATATCTTATATCACGTGATCCATATTTTGGTATTCGTGATCCATATTTTGGTATTCGTGATCCATATTTTGGATCGTGTATATCATATTTTTTCGCATGCTTCCTATCTTGTATCGGGTAATCCATGTCTTGTATCGCATTATTCATATTTTGAATCGCGTGATCCATGTTTTGGCACCCGTGATGCATACTTTGCATCGTGTAATAAATATTTTGGATCGCTATGCTAGGCCTTAAAAGTAATCGCCGAAAAATTTTTCATATTATTGAGTAATTTGCGACAAAAAATACAATTTTTCTGATAATTCGCATATGTTATCTTTTTCAAAACCTGTTCGAAAATCTGTGAAAATTAATCGTTAATATTGTGTACTTTCGATTATTTTCAATTACTTTGTTTAACATTGCCAATTGCAATTCCAAATCTGCTAATCACGGTCTAGCAATGACTTAAACAATATTTTTTTTAAATTTTAATTTCAAAATTTATCCCATTTATAGATCAAACATTTTTTTTTTTATATATTTATAATACGATTGGGCTGAATTTCTTTCTGTTTAATATATGATTAAAAAAAAAATAAATAACTAGTGTTGTTGACATTAATTGAAGTGTTTGCTACAAAATTTACACTCGTGGCTCAATAATAAATCTTCAAACCAGCATTTGGTTTGTAAATTGTCTGTCCACTGCTTAATGAAATTTTAATGGGATAAACTACAAGTTTGAAACTGAGGTTTTATTTTCATGTAACAAACATGAAAATAAAATTAAATGCTAGCCAACACAAATGAAATAATTGTATATATACAAATATACAGTGGAACTCGGCTATAACAAACACCACTTATAATGAATTATCGAGCATAACGAACAACTTCACTGATCTCAACTATTTTTCATTAAGATTTTACTATTAATATAATAGCGAACATCGGTTATATCACATTTTATTGTATAAATAAAACGAACAATTTATTCAACAACAAAAGTTTGGCACAATTGTTTCATACAAATTTGTGCGCTTAAAACGAATTCCGGCTATAACTAAATTTAACTTGTGAATAACTACTTTTTTTAACTCCTGTAAATAAAACTACATAGAAATTCATACAATTATAAGTAGGGGAAAAATGGCAGGTAATTATTTGTAGTTTTTTAAAACAGCTGTTTCATCTTAGAAATAAATAAGTACTTTTGTTAATATTTCAGTGCTTTCTGAAATTTAGTAAAAGTGCCTACATTTTAAAAAGATTTGTATATTTTTAGGAAATACATTTTTTATGTTTTGTTTCTTTTTTTTAATTGTAGAAAAAATTACTTCGTGTGTAAAAAACAAAATAGCCATGTCTTTCAGAGCTGGTGGTTATAACCGAACTGCACTGTACATACACACAATACATTGTAAGTGAGTTTTTTAAATAATGCGGGCTCTTAAGTTTCTGCTGAAAAATCACACAATTGTCAAGTAATGGAACTAATGTTATTTAATGTATTCTACAGCAAACAGGCTTGGAAAATGGATAATTTGTAAAAATTTTTTTTTTACTATTTCCTCTGAATGTTTTGCAAATAGCCATTAAGTTGCAATTTGGGAAACGCAAGTTACTTTAAAATCACGAAACATATCGCTCATTTATTCAAACAATGTCAAAACTAAAAAAAATAATTTGCCAGAAAAGAAGTTTGAAGTTTTCAGTTAACTTACAACTTATGCCAGTCCTACACTCTACACAAGTTCACTGCACAAGTTTGGCAGTCTGGTACAGTGCATTTGTGTAGTGTATGGGTGTGTTGGTGCTATTTACGCAGTGAACCGAGTAAATATCAATACAATTTTGATATTTGCTCAAGTTCGAAAACTGTACAGTGAACTTGTGCAGTGTATGTTGCAAACGCTCAGTTGTGTCGTGATTTTTTAAGAGTTCAAAACAAGAAATGAGGGCAGAAAAAATATACTGTACATAGTTCTTAGAATTATACAAAAAATTACCTGCACTATGGCGCATTAAAATAAAAACTCCACAGTTTAGTTGTATAGTGTGTGTCACAAGCTTAGTTTACGCAGTGCCAGACTTGAGCACTGAACTTGTGTAGTGTATGGCCGGCATTAATGAAAAAAGAAAATTTAATTTTTTTCTCAAGAGTAAGCAAGATATTTGAATGAAATTTTTAAAACAATAAAAAGAACGACATGAGGATTAATACTGCATTACTTACTTAAAAATTACATTTTTTGAGTTATGATGTTCTTTGAGTAAATGAGCGTTATGTTTTTGTCACGTTACTTTCATTTCCATCACTAAGCAGAGTTTATTGTCCGAGTATTTTTTGAGAAAATAATGTTGCATAAATTAAAAAAAAATACACGGCTAGAAAATGTGTAAAAAAAAATATTCAATGATACCGCATTTTCCTTCTCTGGCTTGCAGTAAGAAAAAGTGTTCAGGCGATAAAGATAGAGAGTGATTAAAATACAAAGAGGAGAGTATTTAATTGGCAATAAACTTGAACTTTATATGAAATGAGATGTGTTATCTTGCGCTGTTAAATCTTGCATTAAATACAGTATGTCTTCATTGATTATTTCTTCTCCGTTCCTCCCCTATTCATTCATTCTAAATGCTTATATTAATTTTGAAGATTCTTTTTTTTTCTTCTCACTCAATAAAATATTGTAGTATGGAGCGGTCTGCGTAATAGGACACTTGTAATTTATTTTCATTATCTGAAAAAAAACTTTAAATATTCTTCCAAAATATTTGACATTGTCAATATTCCTATTTGGTTGGCTCTCGGTTTACAAGATTTTGAAATATTTTGTGTCTGCCAAAATAAAATGCTTAAAATGTTTGTTTAAACATTTTTTTTTTGGCTATTTTTACACAAGAATTTAGAGTCTATTTGTTTGTTGGCTTGTTTGTTCGTTTTGTGTCAAGTGAGTATCTTTTAATTGATTTGAACAGTTTGCTGAGTTAAATAAACTGTCTGACATTTTAAATCAGCAAAAGAATTAAAAAGAGTTTTTCGTATATTAAGTTACGTTCTAAATATTTATTGTAGAAAATTTTTAAAAACTTGGGGAGTTTTAGGAATTTTTTGTAACATATTTTGGATGAAGGACTAAAAATAATTTTTAGCTTAGCCCATATTTTCAAGCACACGAGTTTGCAATCGTTTGATTGGAGGTACATAAAATTTACCTGCATTAATGTTGTGTGGGCATGGCACTTCCCACTTTTTGATAGTCAAAATCTTACTACTATGTCTCTGTTTAATCATCGGTGTGACCATTTTAGTATTTTTTTTTTGGACTAAATGTGTACCTTTTTTTTTGTGTTGATTTAAACACAAATTTTGGATTAAGCATTTTCAAATTATTTATTTAGCATTTTTAAGAATTTTGTAAATAAAAATATTTTAAAAAAGCTTAATTTTATGTCACATTTTAACACTCTCACTATAAATAATCCTGATTAAAATGGCCTGTTTCACAATATCGAAAGAAAACTGTCGACTGAAAATTTGTATTGAAAACATCAATAAAATATGAAAATTTGGTTTTGTTTTCAATATAAATTGCAAGTCGAAAGCTTTCTTTCGTTATTGTGAAACAGGCCATAAATATTCACAGTATACGTCTACAATAAAATACATTTAGAGAAAAAACTGGAAATCACGAAAAGTATCAGCTGAAGTGCAAAACCACGTAACTACCCTGCAGAAAATTTGGTGACAATTGATCCAAACGTACTTGTCCTATAGCTGGAGAAAATGTGGGTGTTATCAAAAGTACGGAGTAGTGTATGGTGAAAAAAGACATATCGTTTAAATGTGGTCAAATATAGGGCCTATCAAATAGTGTTAATATAATGTTAATTGCTCCCTTCAATGTGACTCTGGAACCAGTCCCGTAACTTTACTTAAATATTAACCTAAGCTTAACTGGTATTTATACTTTTGAAATATGAGTGGCCCTGTGGACATTTACATTTATAAATAATTTATATTATTATGCATCGAATAGGTCCCTATGGGACAGTGACAAGTCGCATGGTGCATACGAAGTATCAATTAACCCCATCCTAGGCCATCCCCATGTAAAAGTGACTGGTCGCCTTCATAGGAAGTGTTAGAACTCGGACTGGTCCCTATTACTTGGGGACCGGTCACGTGATTAGACTTGTGTCAGTTCCATTTCCTGCAGGGTACACACTTTTTAAAATTTTATAGGAGATACAAATAAATTCACTAAAGTAGGACTTTGACTCGCACACGAAGGGTTCCGTACGGACACTACATATACAAAACTAGACGAACGTTAGCCTATATAATGGCAGCTCTTAACTGATGTAGACATTTTTAAAAAAGAACGCACGGTATCATGGGACAACGGGTAGAAACAGAGTCCCTTACGTTTTACTTACCTTATAAATTGCCCCTTACTCACTAGTGGGCTTATTTTCAATAAAATATATAGTGTTCGTGTCCTTCCAGACTCAGATCTATCCATGTTTTGAATTTCATCAAAATCGGTTGGATAGTTTCAAAGAGGCAGCAATTGCCCCCTACCCCTCCTCGTACTCCTATTTGTGAAGAAGTGTAAAACCATGTGCTTTCCTAGACTCAAATCTATATATTCAAAGAGGAAGAAACTTCCCTTTTCCTTCCTTCGTTCGTGGTCCTATTTTAGAAAAAATCTACAGCTTATTTCTTCATTTAGACTCAGATCTGTCTACGTTTGGAGTTTCATCAAAATCGGATAGATAGTTTCAAAGAGAAACACATTTCCCCCTACCTATCCTAGTGATCCTATTTTTGAAAAAATCTATAGCCTATTTCTTCTGTTAGACTCAGATCTATCTATGTTCCGAATTTCATCAAAATCGGATAGATAGTTTCAAAGAGGAAGAAATTTCCCCTGACCTCCCCACGTGATCCTATTTTGAAAAAAAATCTACAGCCTATGTCTTCTCTTGGATTCAGAACTATCTACGTTTGAATATCATCAAAATTGGTTGAATAGTTTCTAAGAGGTAGAAATTTTCCCCTTCCTCCCCTCGTGGTCCTACTTTTTAAAAAATATATATACCGTGGTTTAGCCCTTAACAAACCAAAAAATTATTTTCGCATTTATAATACTAGTTAGCAGAGACAAACTGCCCCGAACCACTTATCCAAGTCACGAAGCTTTCAGCACGAACACAAACTATATTAGTGATTCCCAAAAAATAGGCTAAAATCTCCAAAATCCCAGGAGTTCCGTGGCACTTCCCCGGAAAACTACGGCCTCACTGGAAATCAAAAACATCCGCAGTGGCAGCACCATTATGCTTATAGTTGTTACCAGTATTTGTAACCAGTATATTTGAATTTAAAAAAAAAATTTGTTTTACATGCATGGCGGGCCATAAGGAACTTACGTTCCAAAAACATTTTTGTTTTGGCGTTTTTTTTTAATTTAAGTGCTTTCTTAGATTTTTTCAGACTTTGACGATTTTTTTAGTTTTAGCGATTTTCTTTATTTTTCCGCTTTTTTTTGTTTTGGTGATTTTTTTCTGTTTTTGGCAATTTTTTCGGTTGTTTTTGAGTTTAAGTGATTTTTTTAGTTATGGCGTTTTATTGCGTTTTGGCGATTTTTATCGGTTTCTAGTGTATTTTTTAGTTTTTTGCCAACCTTTTATTGTTTGGTGATTTTTTTTTTTGCATTTAAGCGATTGATTTTATTTTTGGTGATATTTTTTATTTACGCTTACGACTACTGAGACTTCATATTAAGATTTTAGACTTAAAATTGGCAACACTAGAGTTAAGCGAAATCATATCAGCCCATTGTGCATAATCATCTCATGCTTGTCGTTAAGAAAGCAAACTAAAGTCCCTTCACCTCATTATGCTGATACAAAGCTATTCACATTGTTCTCATACACATTTCAAGCTTCATTTTAAATATTTTTTTATAAGTTCATTTTATTAAAGGGGTGAAGATGTAAAAGAAGGTAAACTTTCGCTCGTTCTTCTTAAATGATCTTTTCAATGTGTCAACTTTTGTATTAAATATTTGAATTTATTCAAGTACATTTTTATTTTTATTTGTTTTATATCCCACTGTCAGATTTATGAATGAGAATTTACGAGTATGGAAAAAAGTGAACATGTGTGTATAAAAATAAAAATATTATTACGAGAAAATGTTGGAAGAAAATGCATATGTATGATATTTAGTGTAGAGATTTAAATAAATTTATTAAATTAAGAAAAAAAAACTAATGAAAAAGGGAAATGATTATAAATTAAGCTTGAAGATTTCTTTCGAAAGACACCGCTATGCTTTTCGTCTACGAGTATTTTAATTATTTTTTTTTATTAAATACTTAAATCTTTTGGAAAATATTTAATATTTTTTATTTTAAATAATCTTTTAGGCTTGTGTACTAAGTCAAATTTATGATTTTGAAATTATGTAAAAAAAATTGTAAGAAATTTATTTGTATTTGACATATTTTCATAATCTTATTTTAAATGATATTTATTTGTTGATGTCTAAACATGTGTATATAAATTTCATTGGTGCTTCTTTACCAAATCGTTAGTAGACTTCAACTATAAATTTGAACAGTCGCTCGTACTACTCATGATTTGGTAAAGCACCAATGAAATGCATATAGATATGCGAGTATATGCTTAGCCACTAACAAATAAAGTTCATATAATTATAAAAAACGAATAAATTTCATTTAATTATAAAAAAATTTATTAAAATAGAAAGGAGATTTTTTAATTTGAGAAAAATATGTGGCAGTTTTGGGAAATTTTTTTTTTTCAGATTTTTCTCAATATTAAGCAATAATTTAGTTTTAATACTTCCACTAAAAATTCTGACAGCAACTTTAAAGAAATTTTAAAATCCCAAGGAGGTCAAAGCTTACATACTCTTTTGTAAGTTTCACTTTTTAATATTTGAAATTATATGATTCGATTTTTAATGGCAATGGAACATTAGCTGCGTTGCCAAAATGCCAAAATGTTATTACGTTTGGCAACTGGCAACTAACAGCTGTTAATTTCAGTTCTCCAAGAGTAATAATGTTAACAAACACAAATTTTTAGTTGCTGCTTATTTTTCAAAGCAGAAAGGTAATAAAATTAAAATTAAATAAAGTAAACTATTCCTCCTTTAGGAAGGCGTAAGTATGATTTGCAACTAAATAAGGAATTGTTACTTAAAATTTATTTTAATCAACAACTTTTTAAGGATTTCAATTCTTCCTAAAGTATAGTCTGATAAATTAAATATTTTGTACTTACTTCTGTTTATCGAAAAATAATTTCACTGAACTAATCATTTTAATGATCAAACCTATTCTATTGTTCCTATTATTTGTTTTATTTTAGGAAAACATTTACGAACTTTCAGGTAAAATAACACAACTGGAAACAAAATAATTAACATCGAAATTTCGAAATTCTCTCTCAATTTTTATTTTTCTAGACATGTATTGAAAATAGGAGAACTTTATTGTCGCAAAAATTTAACTCCCTGGGAATTATTTTCCGGAGAATATTTAGAATTGGACTGGATAAGTAACTTGTTAAGCAGTTTTACGCAATAATTTTATTTTTAGCATTTATATATCTTTTATTTTTAGTTGGCAATGTGTCATATTGCCATATCTAATATGAATTTAATTTCAGTTGGTTGCCATCCATAATCTAGCCACCAAACTCATTCATATGAATAGGTTAGGTTTATACATATACTACGTTTATACCCAACAAAAAATGCTCGAAATTTTGTAATGAGTAGTACTCTTTTAATGGCTTACAAAGTAATGACTGATACTTATTTATGTAATTATTTTATGTGCGTAATAATGACTGCCCTGTAATGAATAAAATAAGAACTTATTTATATCATTACGTGAAAGTAGTTATTGTAGTGCTTTCCAGTTAATAAGGAAATATGTCTAGAGAAAAATTTATTGATCGTGAAAATTATTTTAATTAGAAGAACTAGCAAATTAATTTAGAACAAGTTTAGGCAAAAATTAATCGATAAAATTTTGCATATTTGTAAGCAAAAAATAACCCATTAAATTTTGAGTACTTTTAGGCAATCAGTAATATATTAACTTTTGCATGTTTGTAGGCAAAAAGTATAGGGTACCGCATACTTTTTGAACTTCTCAAACAAAAATAATGGGTTATTCAGTCAAATTGTAAGTACTTACGACTGAGGAGTACATACACTTTTTTGCATTCTAGTAGGCAAAGTTTTTTGCTGGGTACGTACGACTTATTTGCCTATAAATATGTTTGTTTCAAATGTATAATTTTTTCGCAAAATCGGCAAATAAATTTTTTATTTGAAAATAGTTAACTCACGAAAACGTTTCCTTGAGCAGAGATTAATTAAAGATAACTTTAATAGAGATCAGAATATTCTAATGGCAATTTATTCACCCACATCTAAGGCAACTTTAATGTGCATATATGTGTATACTAAAACTTTTGGCAGCCTTTACCAATGTTGATACCGATACCTAAAACTGAACAAATATAAAAAACTCTAGAGTAAGGACCTTCCTAAAATATAAAATATGCCTAAGTACTTTAGTTACTTTTTTTACCAAGAAAAAGTTTCAATTTTCCAACTCTGTAACCATATTTTTGCTTTTTCTGATCTTAATATTATTAATTTATGTCCTTCTGAAATATAAAATATGTTTAATTAACAAAGCAAAAAGTATAGTTTTGTTTAGTTACTTGTATATATCATAAAAAATTTAAGCTTTCCAGCTCTGGAGATGTGTTTTGTTATTTCCTAATTTTATATACAACACAATTTTTTTCTAAAACATAAAAAAATATAAAAAAATATATAAAAAATATATAAAAATTATATAATAAAAGTTATATAAAAATATATGAAATACAGTCGAACTTCCATAACTCGAACTTATCTAACTCGAATTTTCTCTAACTCGAACTAATTTGATTGGCAGTAGCGTTAAAAGAACAAATCACATACAATTCTGTAACTCGAGTTCTCCGTAAGTCGAAGTTTTTCTTGGGATAATGGTGATTCGGGTTGTGGAAGTTCGCCTGTATATATAAAATATATATATAAAAAATATATATGTATATATATATATAAAATATATAAAAATATATAATTTATAAAGGAAAAGAAAAATAATAATAATTTGACCTAGTTAGAAAGCAAAAATAAGTTTTTAGTTAGAATAGAATAGGGCTAATGATCTGGTCCAAAGACCGGCACTGCGGCACCATAGATCTGTGAATTCAATTAAATCAATCTCTTTATGACTCTCATGAAAGCCAGTACAGATATTAGAGAATCCCTCCTAATATAATCTGAACACAGAAGCTCAGAATGAAAAACTCGCCTTCTACTCTCACATAATACGATACACTCACAAAGAATGTGTGCCGTCGTCTTGTCATCTCCCAAGCATAAACGACACAAGGGTGAACGAACTTGGTTACTTTTCCACAGAGTAAAGTTTAATCCAAAGTGACCAGAATGAAAACCAGTAACAAGGCGTAAATTATTCCTGTTGAGGTTCAGGATGCCATTATATGTAAATGGCTGCATCAAAGCTTTGGCCTGCCTTAAACCAGAAGAAGACAGCGACATTTTCTTAGCGGTCGAAGTGTCATATAATTTGATCAGAGATGTTACAGTTGACCAACTTACGCCACAAAACGCCCACAGCCATTATAAAGGAACAGCGGAGGCCCAGTTCATCCGCTTCCTCATTCCCTGGATGACCGCTGTGGCTAGGTATCCAATAAATGGATAGTTACATTTATATACCATAAAAGAAATTTAAATTTTCCATCTCTGGAGATGTGTTTTGTTATTTTCTAATTTTATATACAAAACAATTTTTTTTCTAAAGCACAAAAAAATAAATAAAAAAAATATATAAAATATATATATGTATATATAAAATATATATGTATATATATAAAAAATGTATATGTAAAAATATTTAATTTATAAAGAAAAAGAAAAAAATAATAATTTGAATTAGTTACTTCTGTATACCAAAATGTGTAAACTCTCCAACCCTGCAATCAGCCTTTTACAATTTTTTGTAATATTAATTTATTTCTTTTAAAAGTACAAAATTTGTTTAATCTATAGAAAAAAAGAAAAATTTAGTTTCAGTAGGTTTCTTTTATGTACCAAAAAAAAAATTAAAAAATCCAACCCTGGAAGGGTGTCTTTGATTTTTTTTAAATTTAATACCAAGTTTAATCTTGCGGAAATATAAAAGAGGTTTAATTAAATAACAAAAATTTGTTGTAGCTAGTTACTTTTATATGGCAAAAATAAAGTTTAAACTTTCCAGCTCTGAAACCGTATTTTTTATTTTGCTGATTTTCAATACAAATTTATTTCGGATCGTATCTGATGCACCAGTCTAAGTTTCTAGCTCTTCTGGAAGCTTCGCAACACCGCTTTCACATACAGACATACGGACCGATGGTCGATGGACATCTCTTCGTCGACTTCCCATTTTATAAGGACCCAGAACATATCGCTCATTTACTCAAAGAACGTTATAACTAAAAAAAATGGATTTTTTGAGTTAATGGTGCAGACAGAGTTAATCCTCATATCGTTCTTCATATTGTGTAAAAATTTCATACCAATATCTTGTTTACTCATTTCTTGGGAGAAAAATAAAAGTTTCTTTTTCCATTAATTTAAAACGCATTTTCTGGCATACAGGTTTTTTTTCAGTTATGACGTTCTTTGAGTAAATGAGCGATATATACATACTTTATTGCTCGCATATGAAATATTGTGGAGATTGCACACGGAATGACAAACCATTTTTGGTGAAGGGTACAATTAATATTTTATTTGAATTGATTAAAGCAATGAAAAAAATTTAATTGAATGAATTAAATTTTTTTTAATTGAAAATATAATTGAGTGACTAATTATATTATCATCTAATTCATATTTTGCCACTGCATTTTCCAGATACTCAAGGCTATTGCAGCCTTCTGAACCTTCTGAGCACTCTGAGCATTCTGACTTAAACATTTAGATCACTAACGTGTTAAACGATTTTCTCTCACAAGTACCTTACAATTTTCATAGTTATTCCCATTGTGCACTGCTACTGCCTGCCTGTTGCAACTTTAAGGCAATTAAATATTATAAAAGACAATGGGATCATAAGGCATTAATTCCCTTGGAAGATAATGCAATAAAAAATATATCATAATAATAAACGTGCGTCTTTAAGTCTGCCAACAGGCAAATTATTTTCTGTTGTTGTTTATTTTTTTTTTTTTTTGCTTTCTTCACATTTGAAGAGCTTGTCTAGAGGGAGCAAAAGAAAAACAAAAGAAACAAAGAACAACGAAATTAGAAAATTGCAAGGCAAACATGAAAATTATGGCAAAATTATGAATATAAAAATAAATATTTGGTGCAGTTGCGCTTGTTCGGTCGGTCGCCGGTGGCGGGTCATTGATAAACGTAATTTTTTCTATGATGCATAAGTTTTGCTGCCACTGTGCACTCCTGCTTGGCTACCGAATGTGACACATTTAATGGGCGCTTAGCCCGTGTGTACAAATAGTGAAACGGACGGAACAGCTATTATTTATAATGGGTTTTTCATTTAATTTCGTGAGATTTAGTTTGTTCGTTTCTTTAAAAACTATTTGCTGCAATTGTTGTTGCAGGGAAAATTGCTTCAACACCAGATAGAGAGAGTGAGAGCAATGTTTGTTAATAAAAAAAAATTAAATAAAATAAATAAATAAAAAGGGGATATTTTTATTTCCTACAGTGTAACTGCCTGGGTGTATGTACGAGTATGTATGTATGTTGCATTATTTTGCTGGTGCCGCTGTAGATGCTGTTTTAGATTTTCAAAATATCATCATCCAAACGAAGAACAACAGCAACATTATGGGCAAAAAAAAAAAAAGTGAGATTATTTATTTAATTTTTTTTCTCATTTTTGGTTTTTGTCCGCCACCGTCATTTGTGTGAATATTTCATAGAGATTCAGTTGAAAATTTGCTCGCGGTCAGAACATTTGTAAAACGCCGCCTTATTGACAAACAGCCTGGCGAAACGCGCTCTAGACGACGCTAAGAAAAGAAAAGCAAAATAAGTCAATGAAAAAACACTAGACATTTTTCGATTTTATGTCCGGAATTAATGAATTTGAACCACAACAACAAGTCATCCATTCAATGGCCAAAAACGAAATCTGTTGCAACTTTTTTTTTTTTTTTGGCACAAGTTTTACCGCGAGCTGTAGCTTAGAAAATGTTTAAAATAATTTGAAATACAATCTATTTGTATGTGTTTTTATTTCAAGGCATTAAGATATATATATATATATGTATTTTGATGAAAACTAAAACTTAAACTAAAAGGAAAAGGGAAAAATGTAGTGAAAATAGAAAAAAAAATATGTTCCAGGCGCCGTGTCTAGCAATCGCTTTTAATATATGAAACGTGCCTTTATGCGAAAATCTCCAAAAATAAATCTATTTTAAGGAGAAGTTGTTGAAGTTTTATAAATCTTTGAAGCAAAAAGCGTGATAATGTTTATACGAGTAGCAACACACAGACAAGTTGCTAACAAAAAGTATATGTATAAAAAAAATTAAATTAAATCAAAAGTAAAGTGTGAAATAAAATAAAAAAAAAGCTAAAAATATACATAAATCTTTTTTTTTTCAGCTGCTATCTATAAAAAAATCTTGAAGATACAAATGTATCTTTTTTAAAAAGCAACCTAGAGAGAATTAAAAAAAATATTTATATGTATGCTTAAAAAAAATAAAAATATATACAGGCATTAAGTTTTTATTTTTAATAAACTATAAAAAAAGCAAAATATCTTTTCTTATAAAGTGAAATGAGCCTTTTGTTTTATTAACTTAATAAAGGTGAATATAATTGAATGAAATCATTGCATCAAATGCAATTGAAAGTTATTTAATTTTTGCTATTAAAAAAATAAGATGTTTAAAGAAATAAAAAATATCAATGAATAAAATATGCATTAAACTAAAAAAAATCTTAAAGTCAAAAAGTGTCTGAAGTCTCAAAATAAACTTATAATGAATGTAAAAATATCAAAAAAATTTTCAAAAAACCATATGCCTTAAAATATTTATTATATAAATAAGTGGAAAATCTTTGAGATACAAAATTATCTTTTGTTATAAGATTTTTTTTTATCAAATTAATTAAATTAAATATAATGAAGCTTTCATGCATCATGCCTTCGTAATTCGCATAATAAAATAAATCTTGAACTTTTTTAAGATAAAAAAATATCTTAACCGGGAAACATAATAACTAATAATACTCTATTGATAAAGACTATCTTCATTAAAATATAAATAAAAAGAAATTACAAAATTCTGTAAATACAGAAGTATATTTTCCTACATTTAGTATGAGATAAAGCCTTCTACAACAAACTAAAGTCAAATTAAAAAGTTATAACAAGGTTAAAAAAAAAAACAGTAATAGAAAAGTACTTTTCATAAAAAAATCCTTTAATAAAACATTCCTTTTGTTAAAAGTACATTTTATAAGAGCACCATTTATAAAAAGTAGATCTTATAAAAAGTACCTCTCACAAAAAGTACATTTTATAGAAAATACCTCCCACAAAAAGTACATATTATAAGGAGTATCTTTTATAAAAAGTACCTTCGAAAAAAGTACTTTTATAAAAAATACTTTTATAAAAGCTGAGGTAAAAAGTATACATTATAAAAAGTACTTTTTATAAAAAGTACAATTTATAAAATGTATCTTTTATAAAAAGTACCTTTTATAAAAAATATATTTTATAAGAAGTACATTTCATAAAAAGTACCTTTTATAAAAAATATATTTTATAAATACTACCATTCATAAAAAGTACCTCTTACAAAAAAACATATTTTATAAAAATTGCATTTAATAAAAAATTACTTTTTATAAAAAGTGCCTCCTATAAAAAGTACCTATTATAAAAAATATATTTTTTAAAAACTACCTTTTATAAAAAATACCTTTTATAAAAAGTACGTCGTATAAAAAACATATTTTATAAAAATTGCATTTAATAAAAAAAGGACTTTTTATAAAAAGTATCTTTTATAAAAAGTGCCTCTTATAATCAGTACCTTTTTAAGAAAAGTACCTTTTATAAAAAATATATTTTATAAAAACTACCTTTATAAAAAGTACGTCTTGCAAAAAGTACGTCTTGCAAAAAGTACGTCTTGTAAAAAGTACGTCTTGTAAAAAGTACGTCTTGTAAAAAGTAAGTCTTGTAAAAGTACCTCTATAAAAAACACATTTTATAAAAATTACATTTAATAAAAAAAGGGCTTTTTATAAAAAGTACCTTTTATAAAAACTACCTCTTTCAAAAAGTACCTTTTATAAAGAGTACATTTTATAAAAAATATATTTTATAAAAACTACCTTTTATAAAAAGTGCGTCTTGTAAAAAGTACCTATTATAAAAACACATTTTATAAAAATTACATTTAATAAAAAAATGACTTTTTATAAAAAGTACCTTTCGTAAAAACTACCTTTTTCAAAAAGTACCTTTTATAAACCTTACATAAAAAAGTACCTTTTCTAAAAAAGTACCTTTTATAAAAAGTACCTTATATAAAAAAGTACCTTTTCTAAAAAATTACCTTTTCTAGAAAAGTAACTTTTATAAAAAATTACTTTTTATAAAAAATACCTTTTATAAAAAAGTACCTTTTATAAAAAGTAGGTTTTATAAAAAAGTGGGTTTTATAAAAGAGTATCTTTTATAAGAAAGTCCCTTTTATAAAAAAAGTTCCTTTTATCAAAAAATGTATTTTTTAAGAAACTGCCTTTTCTAAAAAAGTATCTTTTATAAGTACCTTTTCTTATAAAGTACCTTGTTTTAAGGTTTTTTTATAAAGTACCTTTTTTAAAAAGTACCTTTTATAAAAAAGTAGCTTTTATAAGAAAGTTCCTCTTATAAAAAAGTACCTTTTATAAAAACTACCTTTTTCAAAAAGTACTTATTATAAGGATTATCTTCTATAAACATTTCACTTAATAAAAATTGCCTTTTTTAAAGAAGTGCCTTTTCTAAAAAAGTACCTTTTACAAAAAGTAGATTTCATAAGAATTAGCTTGTATAAAAGGTACATTTTATAAAAATAAACTTTCATAAAAATTGCCCTTTAAGGAAAGTACTCGTACCTTTTTATAAGAAGAACCTTTTATAGAAATTACCTTTTAAAAAAATATATTTTATAAAGAAAACTTTAAACCTTCAACATTTTTGAAGTAATAATTTAAAAAAAATTATTATGATGAATGGTTATTAAATAAAAAAATATAAATAATCAAAAATAATATTCAAAATTTACATACAGCAAGCACAGTGGGCGTGCTATATGTTTAAAAAAAATCTTAATATGTTTTAATCATAACACATCATAAATCATTATAAAAATAAAAATTTTTTAAAGAACAAACATCTCCCATATCTACATAAATTAAAGTTTTTTTTTCTGTAAATACAGATGGCTGAGAGAGAAATGAGAACAATATTTCCAATAAATTAAAAAAAAACTGAAAATGCTTTATATGTACATAGATAAATATATAATCTGATGTCAAAAGTAAATCAATTTTAAATTCATACGCAAAATACTTAAATATTTTATCCCAAGTTATGATCACAATGATTAGATAAAAACAAATTAAAACGCCTGAAATTAATATAAAAAGTATCAATTACAAATCATAAATTCTCAAGAATCTAAGAAAAATTCAGATTAACAAAAAATAAACATAAATATCAATTGGACAATAAATTTTGTGTCCCCACAAACATATTTATGTCTCACCTACCACAAACACAAAATTAAAAAAAAATCCTTGAAATATAAAATGCCATTTCAAACAATCTCTAAATAATAAATAAATAGAGCAATAAACTGAGAAATCGTTTTACAAATAAAAATTTAAACTATTTGTTTTTTTATTACCTTAAGAAAATTCTAATGGATTGAAACACATAGATACATACTAGAGTTCGACCGATTAATCGGCTTCGGCTTCGGCCTTTGGCCAAAAATTGGTAATCGGCCAACATTCGGCCTATGGCAAAAATCGGCCGATTAGCCGAAGCCGAAGCCGAATATTTTTCATTCCAAGCTTGAAAAATAACATTATTTTTGGTCGTTGCTCGCCGACAGTTTCTATTGTGTTTAACGTTTTGAAAGGGTTGCTTTGAAATACAACCCTGTTGCTTTCTATTTTCTTTTACTTTCTTGTGAGTGATCATATGAAAAAGCAATCTAGAAATTGCAAAATAGTTTTATTTTTCTTGTTATGTATCCAATAGATATTACAGCTATTTCAGTGATCTCAAAAAAGGAAACTTTTTTCTTAATTCATATAAAACAAGTATCATTTTTAAAATTTAAAACATTCGGCTTCGGCTTCGGTTTTGGCCGAAGTTTAGGATTTTAGCCGAAGTTCGGCTTCGGCTTCGGCCAAAAAAAACGCCTTCGGTCGATCTCTAATACATACGTACATACAGCTGTATTCTAATAAACGCTTTTACATACAGATTTATATTTGAATATATAGAAATCCGAACATCTGGTGTTAAGAAGCCCAACTATAAATTGTTTATCGAAAGAAAACACCCGCAACTATTCAATATACTAGAAATATTTACTATATATAAAAAATCACATGAAAAAATTTATGTGTTACAGCTAAAATATCTGGCAGAATGAAACTATACATATAATTTTTATTGCAAATTTTATATAAACAAATTATTTTGATTATAAACAAAATAATATTAAGTGAATTTCTAAGGAAAATGGGAAGTAAGAGTTTGGAAACCTCAAACGATATTATATAAATCATGTAGAAATATATACATATACATACATACATTTATATATATTTTTATATGTATGTATATCCTAAAATTTATAAAAAAAAGCAAAAAATACAAGAAAACAAAATAAATACAGTGTGTCAAGATGAACTTTGCACATTGAAAATATTTAAACATTTTCAAATTTATTAATAAAAAATTCAATTTGGTTTTGTTAAATGTTATAATTACACTGTACAACAAAATAACATTTTTTGGCTGTCCTTTAGATAAAATTACGCGGACTATATGGATTTCGATGCGTTAAATTCAAATCTGCTGTCAGTTTTTCTCTATCACGTAGAGATTTTTTTATGGGCGTGGCTAATTTTGGCCCATAAATTAGTCGGCCATACTAATATATTTTACTATAACTCGAAAACCGCTATTTCGATTTTAATAGATAATAAACTAAAAGATGCGCCACAAAATTTTGTTAAAAAATATTTATAATCATGTTTTACCTATTTTTTATGGTTTCGAAGTTATTCAGAATTTAAAAAAGAAAAAAGTTTTTTTATGCAAAAATCGCGTAATTTTTTTAAATGAAAATTACAATAAAAAAAAATCAGAAACTCACAAGTTTCATATTTTTTACATTTTTCTTAAAACCACATATCCTAGGAATAAAACAAGCTATAAAACGTGAAAATCCACCAATAAATCTTGATTTTATTCACAATTTAAAGCAGGTACCTAAAAATGGAAAAATGTGTGCAATGCATTAAATGCAGTCACATTTACATCTGGCAGTGATGGGAAAGTTGGTACGATCGTACTTTTTTTGATACTATTTGAGATGAAAAAGTACCGTAGTACTCCCCTAAGACATTTGATACTCTCACGGGCAACTTAGAAATGCAGTCAGAAGACTCGCGCATGCATATATTTTGCCAAGAATTCAATTGTTTTTTCGACAAATAGAACGAAGCTTTATTAGTAAAGATCTTTTAGAAAAGTGTAACCACAATTAAATATTAACGAAAACCATATTTCATTCAATGATATTTTATGTGGCACAGAAGTTGATCTATTGAAACAACTGTTTTAAATCAGTTTAAGGAAAATTTTAAAAAGTTTATATTAAGTTCTAAGGGCAAAAGTGGACTTTGACAATAAAATGTTAGTTTGGTTTAGTAAGTTTCCCCCTGAAAGTATTTTATCTGTTAAACCAATATCATTATACCACTTTTAATTAAAATGTCCCAGGGGAAAAAAAAAGAAAAGAAAAATAATTTGAAATACTAACAACCATTAGATGAATACATGTTTCCTGATATATCGAGAATAGCTTACCTAATTTTATCCATGCCTCACTCCTCTGTAAATGTCGAAAGGATTTTCTCTTACCAAAATTTCATGAAAACGAAATATAAATCAACAGCCATCGTATTCTGTAACTCGCTAAAGCTAAATCTCTATCGCTAAGAATCCATAAAATCAATTTGTCAATTTTCGGCTACGAATGCAATTTTCAAACGGGTATTGATAAATCAGGTAATGGCTTAAAAATTTAATTCGCCGAAATTTTATTGCTTTATGTCATCACCAAAAATTTAAAATTTTCTATTTGTTCAGCATTTTAGCGGTCGAATTTAGCTTTAGCTTTAGCGAGCTATGGAATACGGGGGCAAGCTTTATGTTCCAACAGTATTAAGTCTAATCCAGGCTACACCTATTTGTATATTTGTACCTATGTGTTCCTTTTTTTGTAAATGAATTTCTTATAATTTTTTGTTAATAAAATTTAAATAAGAAATATTATAATTTGTGGTACTCTCGGGATCAAAAACGTACTAAAAAAATTTGTTTTTGATACCGAAATGCAAATCTCATTTCCCATCACTGACATTTGGTAATGCTATTGAAAGGGCATTGCGGGCAGGTAACAGAACATTAAATTGTGAATAAAATCAAGATCAATTGCTGGATTTTCACGTTTTATAGCTTGTTTTATTCCTAGGATATGTGGTTTTAAGAAAAATGTAAAAAATATGAAATTTTTGAGTTTATGATTTTTTTATTGCAATTTTCATGTAAAAAAATTACGCGATTTTTGCATAAAAAAAACTTTTTTCTCTTTTAAATTCTGAATAACTCCGAAACCATAAAAGATAGGTAAAAAATGATTATAAATTTTTTTTAACAAAATTTTGTGGCGCGTCTTTTGGTTTATTATCTATTAAAATCGAAATAGCGGTTTTCGAGTTATAGTAAAATATATTAGTATGGCCGACTAATTTAGGGGCCAAAATTAGCCACGCCCATAAAAAAAATCTCTACGTGATAGAGAAAAACTGACAGCAGATTTGAATTTAACGCATCGAAATCCATTTAGTCCGCATACTTTTATCTAAAGGCTATTTTGGCTGTTGTACAGTGTTATTAAGGCAGAAAAAAATTCAAATTCTGTTAAAATTACATAAAATCAAATCCTGCTCCAACAACTCATTTCCACAGGAATTCCAACTCGAGCACTCGAAATTCACTTGTTTTTGATTTTTAGAAAAATACACGAGGTTGTATGTTTTGAACAGCTGTTAAACGCAAAGTAAATGACGACACTTGGCAGTAGTCTATTAACAGGTGTTGGGAACACAGTTGCATTTCATATAACTACGAGGGATGTTAGAAAAGTCACGGATTTATTGATCCGCCCTCGTATAAAGATAAGCTTAAAATACTAGAAGGATTCCAAAAACTATATAACCTTATGTTCTTCAAGGGTGGCGTTCGCTGAAGTAGTTAGCACGTTGACTACAAAAGCAAAGGTCCTGGGTTGAAACCCGGCCTCTGCCAGTCATTAAAAATAGCAACACCACGCATTTTTCTGGTGTGCATTACGAGGGCGGTTCGGAAACTTCTTAGCCTATCGATGAAAGAGAATAGTTAGTTTTTCAAAAATATTTTTATTTTTCAATATAATCTCCTGAAACTTCAATACACTTAGTCCAACACTTTTCTAGCAATTCTATCCCTTGATTAAAATAGTTTTCCTCAAGGTCTTCAAAATAGTTGTTTACAACTGTAATTGCATCTTCATTTGCCAGCAAGGAATTTTTTTAGATTTGGGAACAGGTAAAAGTCACTGGGAGCCAAATCAGGAGAATAAGGTGGGTGGTCAAGCAACTCGTACTTTAATTCGTTGATTTTAGCCATTGTTAAAACACTCTTGTGCGCTGGTGCGTTGTCTTGATGAAAAATAATTTTTTTGTGTTGTAAGCCAGGACGTTTTTCTCGAATTTGTACATTTAATTGATCCAAAAGGTTGCTATAGTACTCTGAATTTATTGTTTTACCCTTTTGCAGATAGTCAATCAATAAAATACCTTTGAAGTCCCAAAAAACCGTTGCCATAACCTTACCAGCCGATTGAATTGTTTTTGCCTTCTTTGGGGCACTTCCTCCAGCTTCAGTCCATTGTTTGGATTGTTCTCTTGTCTCTGGAGTATAGTGGTGGATCCATGTCTCATCAACAGTTATGAAACGACGCTTAAAATCCATTTTATTTCGCTTAAAACGATCCAAACAAGCTTGAGAAATGTTCATTATTATGCGTTTTTGGTCGAATGTTAACAAATGCGGCACCCATCTTGCAGAAAGCTTTTTCATCTGTAGTTCTTCATGCAAAATTAAATGGACTCGATCATTTGAGATGCCCATGATATTAGCTATTTCACGCACTTTTATTCGTCGATCATTTAATACCATATCATGCACTTTGGCTACAATTTCTGTTGTTGTTGCTGTTTTTGGACGTCCACTACGTGGTTCATCTTCAATGCTTGTACGACCACGTTTAAATTCAGCAACCCAATTTTTTACTGTTGCATATGAAGGAGCACTTTCACCTAACACATTCACCATATCATTATGAATTTCTTGTCCCGATAAACCTTTTTTATGTAAATATTTAATGACACCACTCATTTCTAATTTTTTCATTGTTAAAAAATCGCGGATGCGTCTTTTGTGAACACCTGTTTCTATATGAAGGAGTTGCCAGATCGAAACAAAATTTAACATGTGTTCATAGCAGAGATGGAAGTTTCCAAAACACTTAACTTTTTTCTGTTTATACCGCGCTTTTTGTGCTAGGCTAAGAAGTTTCCGAACCGCCCTCGTACAACACGACCTTTTATAGAATATGTCCTTTTTTTCACCATACACTACTCCTTACTTTTGGTAACACTCCCATTTTCTCAAGTCATAGGACGGGTACGTTTGGATCAATTGTCACCAAATTTTTTTGCAGGGAACCTAAACTAACCTGACTATGTTCTTTAAAAAATAATGACTTTATAAATAAAAAATTTTGTGAATTTTTCTTACATATATTTCAACGTATAGCCATAGGCGACATCTTTAAGGACAATGTCGTACATGTACGTCAACAATCACAAAACCGACATTGTCAGGCATCACTTCAATAACTTTTATTTAAAAATTAAGTATAAATTAACGTGTATGTAGTCGAGTACTTAGCCTCGCTTTCGTGCACGCCTCTGTACTGCAGATATGGCTAAATGTGCAGTGTAGTGTAAAATTTTATACAAACATACCTTTTTTTTTGTCTATGAGTGTTTTAACTCTAAACCACAAAACAGACAAAAAGGAGACACATACAATGATGCCCAGCATAACATTAAAGGGGGAAAACTTAAATTTACAAATTTCATTCATAATACTGCATTCGAGTATGTAAATGCAAGCGCAAAGCAACCTTAAAAGAGTGTATTCGTCTGGTTGTAATTTGTAAGTAATAATTAAGAAACAAAATGTGTAACTGCGTTTTTTTTTTTTTTAAATTTATAAAATAAATCATTTTTTTCTAAAAGCTTTTAAAAATCATTCCTTTTGCAAGCTGTGTTCACCACTATGGGGAAATTATAGAGATATTTTTTATCTTAACTTTTATGTGGCAATTTATGTTAGAGTTTATTTTTGTTACATTATCCTTTCCCCTATTAGTTGAATCTGAAGAAGGTTGTAAAAATATTTGTTCGGGGTTTTTGTTTTTTTTTTTTTTTTGTAAGAACTGAAAAGAAAACGTTTTGTTCTATTTATAAAATAAAATTCAAGTATAAATAAAATATATTTTAAAGCAGAGGTAAATGGCATCAATAAAAACAGCTTAAGTAATATAGAAAAAATATATATACATACATATGTATGTATCTAAAAGATTAAGAGTCATAATTATGTTTAAGTGATTAAGTGCCACGGTAGTCTGAATTTATGGGAAAATGTTTTTTTTTTTTTTGCCTTTTACACATTTGCTGTTTCTGCTCTAAATGATTAATAAATTTCTTTTTAATGCGTTTGTACAATATCTACGAAAATTGTGCATTGACCAAGGAAAATTATGACTCAATGAGATAAAAATAATTTCTGTATAACAGGTCATTCTCTTGTAGACAAAAAAAAAAGTGAAAATAAATTTTTGGCAAATCGAAATATTTATTTTAATTATAATAATAAAAAAACAAAACCCCATAGACAGCCGCTGTATTTATTGATTTAAGTTCTGTGTCTAAATAAACTTTCTGGCACAAAATATGTTTGTGCACAATAAACAAATGAAATTAAATAAACAAATGAAATTAAAAAGTCTATGTGATACTAACGGCCTGTCCCACGATGCCACCAGAAATCGTTCGATCGAATACTTATATTGAAAACAACAAAAAATTTTCTAATGTTATTCTTGTTTGCAATACAAGTTGACGATCGAACGTTTGCTGGTGACATAGTGGGTCTTGCTCTTATAGCAGATACACTAAATTTTCGTATTTTAAAATACAATTCAAAATTTAGTTGAACCCTGAAATATACTTCTCTTTAAGAAATTCGACTGGCAAAAAAAAAACCAAATTTTTCACATTTATTTTTCTGTCACGCTCATGTTATGACAAGAAATATATCGCTGGTTTATTGCAACAGAGGCATAACTCAAAAAAGCTAATTTTTCTGAAAATAATAATATAAAAATATTTTCTTTTCTGAAATTTTTACACAAAATTATATGTGACATAGCAAAAACTTAATTTTTGAGATATGTATGTCTATGTTGCAATAACGCAGCCATATGCTTTGTCCGAACCAGAGAATGACTAAAAGTATCGTTTTAAGTACTCTTTGAGTATTGGCAGGCCCAACAACTATGAATGCGTACAGTTAAAAATAAAAAACACGTTCATTTACAAACACACGCATTAATTTTAAACCGAATAATTATAACTATAAAAAACCAATAACTATATTTATACACACACACATTTTAAATTACGCTGCACAAACAACTATAACTAAAATTTATAGACTATGAGAGCTAAAATCATATACATGAGCATAAAAATACTCTGACTATTAATCGGCTGCACAAGCGTATATACAGTGATATTTTATTTACACATCCCCATAAAGCATGTTTTCAAAGAGCCACCCACATATTCTATATTTCATTTTATGTACAAACCGACGAATGATAAATAAATATCCCGAGTATCATGCGTATATTGTTTTTGTCCGATTAAATATCCTTAGCCTGCATATAAGCATATTCAGACTATAAATATGAGAGAGAGAGAGTCAATGTGTTCGATATGCATGTGTCTTTTTGCCCGAATGCGCGAAGCAAAAAAGTGTATTGTGCTTATCAGCCTATGTATGTACATATGTACATTTGTATGTATGTGTGTTCCTTTGCGATACTGTATAAACCGAACTCGTGTACCGATTTTGATAATTCTTACATCAATCGATTTGTCTTAATCCTGGGAGTGTCACTAAAGATTAAAGACAATACTCAAAATTCAATATGGCGGCCAAAAGAAGATTTTTCATTTCGAATGACCATTTAGGATATTTAACGGCGCAAAGCTGGTCGCAGTCGGCTTGTTTGATTTAATTACTACTTCTTATTTTTAGTTATAGCTTCTTTAAGTCTTTCGCAGAAACGAAGATACTCTTGTATGTTGGAATCGGCTCTAGTCCTAGTTGCCTGAGAGAAAAAATGTGAGCGGAAGAATGATTTGCTCTGCAATTATGCTTATACGCAGTTGCTAAAATTAAAAATATTTACTTATGTGTATTTTTTTTTTTTTTTTTTGGAGTACTCATTATTATTATGTGGCGCGAACTGGAACAAAACTTTATTTATATTTAGAAATTTATGTGTTCAATAAAAATAAGCAATTATTTACTCGTAGTATCGTGAAAATAACTTAAAAAAAAAAACCAAACCAAAAATGATAATGAAAACCAAAAGTCGTAATAAATAAAAACAAAAATACAACTGTGAAGTTATAAAAAATCTACCGATAAAAAACCTTAACAAACACACCAAAAACAAAAAAAAAGAAAACATATAAAAAATTGCTGTGACAAAATATTTAAGTAAATATTAATAATGGCTCAAATCGACTATCAAGCTCACAATTTTACCTGTTATACCGTACCTGAGTGTTCGTCGCACGATGAACTTGAAATGCACGGCACTGGCTGCGGCAGCCAGTGTTCTTTGAACTCCATCGAATCAACTACCTCGTCAATAGACAATAATATATTGCGCAAACATCATCAACAAATCAAATACTATAAGAAGCTTTTTAATCCCTATTTTACGGCAACGACACAACAACAAAGAATATCATTACCTCTGCTAATGACACCGAACTCTTTAGCCTCATCACAGATGCAAGCCTATCAGCATTATCGCTACTCACCGCAGCCGTATCAGGAACAGCACGCTTTAGTGCAATCACCACAGTTCGGTTATTTTGTACCATTCGCTCCGAATTGCTATTTTAGCCCGCCAGTGCAGAGGAAACGATGCAGGTAGAGTTATCCGATGTCGTGTTAAGAAAGAGATAAATTAAATAAGTATCATAAAAATTTATTTTAAATACTTTGCTATTGATTTATTGTAAGCGATATTGGCACATTGTTGAGTTACTTTGAGATGTGAAAGTGATACATTTTTTTTAAACTGTTTAATATCTTTGCAATGCTTTTGCTTCTTTAAGACGAATTTTCTAAGGAAGTCTGTAGTCACTAACTTCTACATGTTTGGCAGCGACTTCGAACTTTAAACACGTTATTTTTGTAGGTTCGAATATTTGCATTTAAATAAAAAAGTCACCAGTGTATAGTTGTTATTATAAAGGGTGTTTTCATAGAGGTATAAAACTTTAAGTAGCCAGCACTTTTTTAACTGGCGGCCATTTTGTCAGCTGTCAAGTGATTTATGTTAAGTTTGTTTTGGCATTTGAACATGAATAGAATGCTTCCAAATTGTGCAAATTTATTTTGAAAATTATGGTTATGTTCTACAAGTAAATACGTATCACGCATTTTACGGACAACATAATCGTCCATCAGAGCAATTAATTCGATTAACTATGGAACGTTTTCGCACCACGTTTTATCTAGATGATAATACGTATACACAGAGACATCGTACAGTGCGTACTGAGGAAGTCATTGCTGCTGTAGAGCGTAGCGCAGAGGAAGAACCGAATCAGTCTATACACCATGGTGCACGGGAATTGGATATGCATCCATCCATTTTATGGACAACCATGATGTCAAGAAGCTGTGGTTTCAACGAAACGGCGCATACTGTAAAACAGCTCGTACCACAATTGATTTATTGAAAGAAACGTTTGGTAACCGCCTCCAAAATCGTGCAATTTAACTCCGTCAGACTATTTTCTGTAGGGATATGTGAAGTCGCTAGTCTACGCCGATAAGCCCGGAACGATTGACCACTTGGAGGACAGCATTCGCCGCAAATGTTACAAAAGGTCATCGAAAATTGGACTTCCATACTAGACTACGTCCGAGCCAGCCGTGGCGGTCATATGCCAGAAGTCATATCTAAATTATAATGCCAAAAGATTATGTTTCAAATAGAGTAAATTTAATGTCAATTTAAAAAAGTCATCTTTGCATTATTCCATTTAAAAGTTATATACCTCTATAAAAAAAACACCCTATGTATACAATTCTTATTGTATATTATATTCTTCTTAGAGCTTTTAAAACACATAATGTTAAGTTATTCACTGCTGGTATACCACGATGTTAGATAGCGTTACACTAGACTGTCACCAGTTCGTGTTACAATTTGTACTGTTGGTTTGTGTGCAAACGAAATGTTCAAACAAATGTTTGTTTGAAATAAAATTTAGTTTCAGTACATACTTTTTTCTGTTCCAGTGAGTTGTTTGCTGCAAAAAAAAAAGACTATATAGAGCATAAACAGACCACAACGTTTGTCGACTACTTGTCGGCATTTACATGTACACAACACGATCAATCAAAATAAACAACAACAAGAGCACAACAGTAAGTTGTGCCTACCCTGCAGGAAATGCGAATAGTGAAATTGTAGTGATTTACTAGTGACATTGTCAGTAGTGCTACTGACCAGGTGTACCCCAGTCAATGTAATCATATATTAACACTAGCTTGTCATTGAAAATTCACCACTAGACTGTTGCACTACTGACTAAGTAGCTCATTTGGGACCAAAGATTCACTAGTAAATTTTAGGTGTTCTAGTCAACAATATCGATATTTCCTCGTTGGATGTCAATAGTAAAATTGTAGTTCTTTACTAGTGACATTGTCAATAGTACTATTGACTAGATGTACCCCAGCGAATGTAATCTGCTTTTGACATATAACATAGGGTTATCCCTTAAAATCCATCAGTAGACCTTAGCATTATTCTTTTACGACCATATGGAGACAAGTACATTTTACTGACCTTCGTCTACAATTTTATAAGGGTTGGGGCAACAAACTTAAATACATACATACAATATTTACGTAAGTTTTTTTATGAAAAAGAAAAACAAACTATTGACGCGTTCATTGACAATGTCACCAGAAATACAGTAGAACTGTTGTCTCTAACGTATCTCTACTCGCGCATAAAAGAAAGTTGTCGACATTTCAACTAGTGCAATTGTCGCCAGAGAAATGAGTGTTGACATAGTGAGATATGGTTCTAGGCTGAGCAACAAACAAGATAAACACAAACACACTTAAATAAAAAAATTACCTCAGCCGAACTCTTTTAAATTTAAATTTTTACAAAACTGTTATCAGAAATTATTTATACAAAGGCCCTTATTATGAGTTGCACTCGAATTTCGATGTTCGCTGGCTATCGAACATCGAAAATCAAATGTTGAGCAACGAATTCTTTATCGCACAGAATTTAACTTTTGATGAAGTATTTTAATATGAAAACGATTAGGTTTTATGTTTAAGTAAAGTTGTTGCAGATTTTAAAAATCACTCTGCGTGGTATTGACAATAAGGATATTTTTTGCCAAATCCTCCTCATAATACCAAATGAAAATTCGTTTGATCAGTACTTTCGACTACAGTCGATGATCGAAAGCTGCTCATAATAAGGGCCAAAATATTTACTGATTCAATGGATTTGGTTACTGAAAGTCAAATTTTGTTGTTTGTGTCTAGCGTCTGCATTGGCTTACGTATTTGTGTGGTTGTATATTTCTTAATAAGCAGAAAGAAGCTGTAACATAATAATTTTTGTTATAGTGTTTACTCGTGAGCAATATCGCCTTGTACGTTTGGGTGCTTGTGCAGTATATTGGGCCTGTTCGGAAATGCATCTATGCGCTGCATCTGATGCGCCTGTGTGATTACTTTGCGCAGCTGATACAAAAGAACTGATGCAGATGCGCAGACAAAAAAGTTCATTTGATTACAATTTCTAACGCGAGAACATTAAAAGTGGAAAATTAATAATTAACATATTTTTTGGCTTGGATGAATGCAAAAATGAGTTGAAAGTATAATTAAAAATAATATTAAAAAAAATTATAAGAAACATAAATTAACAAAATAAAACAAATAAATAACAAATCAAATATTTACTCATCTATTGCATCTGCAATTTTTGTGATTAGTTTTTGATGTTACTTTGCGCATCATATACATCAGTGGTGCATTTTAGCAGCGCAGTGATGCATTTCCGAACAGGCCCATTCTTAGCTAATAGTATCTAAATTATTCAACTGATGCCAATCTTTTTATAAAAAACATTTGCATTAGGTCACTTCACGGTACATTTGAGTAACAATGCCCGTATAATAAGATTGTATTCCAATTTAATGGACGCAATTAACAGCCTGACCCGCGATGGCGACTGTAGACGTTCCTTCGATGACTTATATCGTTAATAGAAGCAAATATTCTGGTTTTCAATACTAGTTGTCAATTGAACGATCTCTGTCGACATCGCGGGGCCGGGCCCAAATTTTTACTTAATTTTTTTTTTTTTGAAATTAGAAATATTTTTATTTGTCTAAATTTTTTAAGTGCTAGCCCATATACTCGTAAAAGCAATAAAATTCTACAAGTTGAGTCTCAATTATTTAAAATAACAAATTTTAAGCTATTGCTAGAGTCTTTAAAATAATTTAATACTTTATCGGTTTTTTTTTTAATTAGATTCACTTCCTCTTTTCTTTTTAGGGATAAAGAAAACGATCGCAATCGTCGAGCTGTCAGCTATGCTGGTATCACCGACAACACAACAATGTCCACTCTGCCACGGGCGGCTCCCCGCAGAGTCAATCTCATGAAAGAGCCGCCGCCACCACCACCACCAAAACCCATTCAACTACAACAGAATGCAATACAAACCCCCGCGACAAACACCAACGCCTCCTCCCTCGCTATACCCAGCAAATATCCACAATCCGAATTTAATCTTATTACCAAATTAGAGTCTACGGCTACAACTCTGGCGGCTCCTTCACAATTTCAGGCTCACAATTTCTATGCGAATGCTTCCACAATTGCAGCAGCCAGTACCAACAATTATGCCTCGCTGCTGTGTCATGCCAATTCGACATCCAGTCCATTGGCTGGACGTAAACGAGAGAAGTTATTGCATCGTTTCAGCGATGCCGCCACACTGGGTCGCAAGCTGAAAAAGAAAAAGAATACAAATCGTACTTGTCGTTCCATGACCGAGGCTATTGAAATGTTGGCCGATCCCGTAATAGAAGATGAATTTTTTGTAAGTACTTTTTTAATCTATTAAATTATTTTAACTTTGATTTTTTTTCCCACGTGAACGCAGAATCAAGGGGAGTTTTACGAGCAAAACTTATCCATTAGATACAATCAAATTTTTTGTTTCATTTTAATTGTATAATATTTAGGTCTGTTAACAAAAAATTTAAGTTCTTATCTTCTATACTTTGAATATACATACATACATACATACGTATTGCATTTATGCTGATTGTTTTTTTTTGCCTTTTCAGCAGATTATTTCATTTTTTTTTTTTATTTATTCCATCAATTGTTCATTTTTGTCTTTCAATTGTCCATTAACAGTTGACAATTATTCTTTGGCGCGTTCATATCGCTAAAAAAATAGTTTTTGAAAAGAACGGAAAACGGATGTTGTAATTAATTAAATAAATTATTTGAGTGCAAAAAAAAATAATAAAAAAAAAATTGCTTTTTTACGGAAAACTTTAATTTGTAAAGTTGACAAAGTGAAAAAAAATGCAAACGAATTTTTCATAACAAAAGCAACTGCGTAAAGGTTTATAGAATAAATTAAATTATTAACAAAAATGCGGAAGAATAATTTTTTTTTTTGTAATTTAAACAATTGTTAACTACAATTTAAAAAAAATGTAACTGAAAGAATTAATAAATTTTTATAACAAAATTTACACTAGATTGACATGAAAGCTGTTACAAGCGTTTTTTTATATTTTTGCTATAGGAAGTATATAAGCTTAAATTTACATAAAACGCACATATTTGCCGTGACTAATTCTTTTCTTATACTTGAATATGATTTTTCGGAATATCAAATTTTCGATCGTTTGGTGCAGCAATAGGGGATTATGTCATTGGGCCTTATCGTGATTGGCGATTTTCGATTTCAAATTCCACTATATGTAGTTGTTAAAGGAAAGCAAACTACATTTATCATTAATCTAGTACAAAACGCCTGACTTACGCCCTAAAATCGCTAATCACAATAAGGGGTTTTATTTTCCAATCCATCCCTGAGATTGTTAGCTGTTCTGTAGACCAAAAGTGCTGGGAAAGCGATCCTATGTGGCTTCAAATTAACTGTTGTGATGCCTCATGTTTTACCAGGATACATAACTATGCAAAAAGTAATATTAAAATTTAAAGGGCGTGGACCAGCCCACTTTTTCATACACTAAATTGTGTCAGTACAAATAGCAAAGTTGTATGCCAAGATTTGTAAGCAGCGATTAGGTATAATCCGCCCACTTTCTAAACGCCAAATTGTGGCATTACAGTAGACCAATATTTTATAAAGTTCCATAGAAATCGGCTGGTTGCAACAGAATGAAATGGAATATGAAATAAGTCTTTTAGTTTCAATTAAATTTTTTTTATAATTTTAATAACCTTGAGTAGCTTCTTTTTATATAAAAACTAGCTGACCCACAGAATTTCTAGGGAGGAAAATTAAAACTAACGCTTTATAAGTGTGTGAAGTTGTGGTATATGAGTGATAGAGGCAGGTAGTGCTGTGAACGATGACGGAATATAAAAATAACTAAACACCCTCATATTCATAAAATTCAAAATGAATTTGAAATGTATTTTATTTCAAATTTTTCATACAAAATGTTCCTAAAATGGATTTCAAAATCATTTTTTTTTATGAAAATGGGGGTAAACATTTACCCCCGTATTTATAAAAAATGTTTTAGGTTTATTACAGGTTTATTTGACAAATTTCCCATAGAAATACGTCAAATAAGCGCTTAATAAACCTAAAATATTTTTTATGAATACGGCAGTTATTGTTTAAAATTTATTATAATTTATACATATATTAATTGTTTGCAAATGAACTCATATCAAATTTGAAGACTCTTGCCATTATAACTTTCGAGATATAAGATTTTTGTGTGGGGAGTGCCCATTCCCCCGATCCTATTCTACCAATATTTTGAATTACCTCACATCTCGCTCTCAAAAGAGTCCACACCAAATTTGAAGACTCTTGCTAGATATAGGATTATTGTTAATCACTTTGTGTGGGGGGTGCCCCTTCCCCTGGTCCTATTCTACCAATATTTTAAATTACTTCGCACCTCGCTTTCAAAAGAGTCCATATCAAATTAGAAGACTTGCTATTTTAGCTTTTAAGATTTAAGATTATTATTAATTACTTTGTAGAGGGGTTCCCCTTCCCACAGTTCTATTCTACTAATATTTTAAACTACTTCGTTCGCACCTCGCTCTCAAAAAAGTCCATAAATAATTTAAAGACTATTGCTATTTTAAAGATATAAAATTATTACATTGTATGCGGTGAGCCCTTCCCATGGTCCTATTTCACCAATATTTGGAATTACTTCGCACCTTCCTCTGAAAAGAGTCCATACCACATTAGAAGACTTTTAATGTTTATATCAAGATATAAGATTATTATTACTTACTTTGTTATGGGGGGGGTGCCCCTTCCTTTGGTCAAATTCTACCAATATTTTTAATTACTTCGCTCCTTGCTCTCAAAAGAGTCCATACCAAATTAGCAGACTCTTGCTATTAAAGCTTTTAAGATGTAAGATTATTATTAATTCCATTGTATAGGGGAGCCCTTCCCATGATCTTATTCTATCAATATTTTGAATTACTTCGCACCTTGCTCTCAAAAGAGTCCATACCAAATTTGAATATTCTGACTCCTATAGCTTTCAAGATATAAGTTATTTCGTTCACATAGGCGTGGCACAGCTCACTTAGGGGTAGGAAAGATACATTACGACCTATTCTCAGACCTACCGAATACGCATACAAAATTTAATAAAAATCGATCAAGCCGTTTCGGAGGAGTTCAATTATAAGCGCCGTGACTAGAGAATTATATATATATATATATATATATATAGATAAAGATATTACGGTATTCAATTAATCGGGTTTTTGTTTTAATCGGCTAATCGCTCGATTAATGAATAAATTTTTGGTTTAATCGCTTAATATTCGGTTAAAAACATTTTTCATAAATCTATTAATTTAAATAAATAAAAAGACATAAATTGTACATTATTTTAAGATTTTATTGATAAAAAAGATAACACAACAAAAATAATAATTTTCGAACTAAATCAGATGAGGGAATAAAATTCCGCGAGAAATTTTTCCCGTGGAACAATTTCAAATCATAGCAAGTAATAGAAAAAACAAATAATAATTGGAAAAGGGAGAAATTTCTAGTGGACTTTTATTCATGATTGCCCTGGTTATAGTTATGTGCATACAGTGCTCTCGCGATAAAGTGAACAACGCATTCCGTGAACACGGTTTAATGTGGAAAATTTTTTTACTTGACTCTTCTAAGAGATGAACAACGTTTGAAAGCTGCTGACGGCCTATACAAATAAATAAAGAAGTGAAAGAAAAGTTTCGTTTTCTTTGGAAAAAACAAGCATACATATTTGCCTGGTGCCGTGCGCTACGAAAAGTTGACATTCCTGTGGAAATGCCCATATGTATTTATAAAAAAAAGAACACAAGAACATAAACGAGATATTTTTTTAGATTGTTTAATAGATTTAAGAGATCTTTTAGAAATAGCATTTGGTTTCAATATATTAAAATACTACAAAAAAATATTAAATTTTGTTTAAACGGTCAATCGGTTAATCGATCGAAATTGACCGGTTTAACCGTTAATCGAAAATAAAAAATTTTTTAAGTAATCAAACAGTTGATCAAGTAGCAATTAATAGGTTAACCGATTGAATACTCTAATAGCTTTCAAAGATGTATGCAAATATATAATTTGAAATAAAAATTCAGGAGTTTTCTGTTACTCCAACAAATGCATCTACTTTTTGATGGCCCTTAAAAGCTTTTGCTGAATATAAATATTTTGCTATGTATGTAAGCTTAAAAAAAATGTATATGTTCACTTCAAAAGTGTACGTACGCCCATTAAGATGGTTGGGTTCCCATGATAAAAAACACTTGAACTAGCCAACGCTAGAATTAAAGATTCGTTGAAAGGGATTAAAAAAAAAAAATTAAAATTAATTAAAAATTTCTTACTGAGGAGCCACCAGTTGCCGTCCGATAGAAATATCTTAATGGCTTTTACAAGCTATATTTCTCTTTTTTTCAATAATTTTTTACTCCTACACACAAAAAAGTAATATGAATGATTTTGTAGTATTAATTAAAATATTTGTAATATCAATTAAAAAATTAATTAAATTTTCACCTATAAACAATTTGATAATATTAATTAAATTTTTGCACTCAAATTAATAAATACAATTAAAAATTTAATTGAATCAATTAATATTTTAATTGAAAATATTAATTGGTGCATACTTTTTTCTGTGTACGCGACGTTAAAATCTAGTTGTGACTTTCACAACCTCGAATACCGTCTAATTTTTAAATTAAAAGAATACCGCTCTAATCTTGTGAAATTTTTGCTTTAAAAGTATTTATTTTAATTCATAAATAAATGGCGCCCTATGCTCCAGTGGGAGTTAAAGGAACATATATATATATATAGTTATATAAATAAAAAATTACTGAGGTTTTAAAAATAAAGTGCTGTGACATAAATCGTGTCATAATCGCAAAAAAAACTTAAACGTCGTAATTTTCCTAGTTGATTTTTTTTTTTTTAATAAAATCGATTATTTCCGATCGTATAAATAATTTTCGTAAAAAAAAACGAGGTCCAAAAATGTTTCCTTTAAGCTTTCTTTTTCGGCGGTTATGGCTTGATATGGCAAAACCAGCGTTGCTATATTTCTTTTTTGCCTTTTCCAGGCTCTTATTCAGATATTCGATATTGCCACCATTTGTGCATCAGATCAAAACTCTCCCCGCCTTAAAGAAAATACCCAATGTTTTTTAGTGATTTAAAATATCTGTCACTAAAATTGTGGGCGTCAATTTGAAAAGACAAAAAACACTAATCAACAATTAAACAATTAAAAAAAAAATGCAAATAAAAAAAAACAAATCGGCGACAGCTCTACAACAAATAAAAAAAAATCGAATTTTTTTGCTTTCGAAATTAAATACTTTAAACTATTGGGGCCAATACATGTATTAATTTGTTATCTGACATTATTAAATAAGCATGTCAACAAAAATGGCTGGCGAAGAAATATCGAAAGAGAAAATTGCCATAAAAAAGATTAACTATGACAGATTAACTACACAAATTAAACCAAAACTCTGATATACAAAGCAAAGGCAAACTAAGAAAAGTATGTACACTCGTATTTAAATTACAACAACTGAATTAGATAGAATAAGAAAATGTTAATAAAATAGTTTTGTACGAAAACAACAACAACAACAATAAGCAAAATTTGCTAAAAGTGTGCCAATTTTGTTGTCACAAAAACGTATCAAAAATCAGGCATGGAAAAGTGAGACTTTGCAATTGTACTGAATTTTAATAATAATAATAATAACACAGCGGAACAGTGGTTTTGTTGTTTAAATAAAAATAGGTGATCCTTATGTATTTTTATCTGCTGATTTTAATGGCTTCATTATTTTTTTTGCTAGCAGCTGTAATTTAAAAGATATAGTGACATTTTACATTTGCATAATTTACACCACTTTTTGTATTATTGGCTTAATATTTCACGAAAGGCCTTCCAAACATTAAAATACTTTCTGAATTATTAATATACATAAAAGTTTCTTTCATTTGAGTAGAGCCACATTGATGAGTATATCAGGGACCTAATTCCTGCACTCGTGATCGAAATTGCATTTGAATAGAAATAAATTTCGATAGCAAGAAATTTTCCGTTGATGTCACTCGATACCAAGCGAATCGAGTTTTTGTTTCAGTGTAGGAAAAAGGCAAATAAATTCATTTCACAACACTGAATAAATTGTAAGCAAAAACATATGTTTCTATTAGAGGTGGAAAACTATCGATAGTGTCACTATCGAAAGTTTTTGATAGTTTGAAAAACTTTATCGATATATCGTTTCAAGACTATCGAAAGCTAGAAAAACCATCGATATATCGACGATACTATCGTGATAGTATCGAAGTTGTATGGTTCTCGTATAATCTACGTATTTATTTACACTAAAAATTCAAAACACAGTATTTTTAAACAAAACAAAACAAAATAAAATAGAATTTTATTTGTCTGTTCAATAAATAACAAAACTAAAATACTTTTATGATAAATAAGTGTGATGAGTGGAAGAAATTTACCGTCATCCAGTTATTTTTGTTTATGAAAACCAACATATTTTCTATTTTTTTGCCTTTAGTGGTGTACCATTTACTATCGATAGTGACTAAAAACTATCGATAGTTTTCAAGTATTCATCGATTGCAGAAATAAAAAATCGATAGTCACAAAATAAATTAACTATCGATACTATCGATAGTGCCATCGATAGTTTTCCACCCCTAGTTTCTATATATACATATATGTATATAACTATATGCAAAAAAAGGAACGAATATGAATCGTGGGTTGGTTAGTGGTTTACGGCACAGTATATTCAAAATACATTATGTTTGCAGCAAACCAATAACCAACCGACGAAATGTTATTTTCATTTTTGTTTAATTATTAAATTAATAATAATTAATTAGTGGCCAGAAGCAGTTTGTTATTGAACTCTCCCAGAGTTGATTGAATTTTTTATTTTCCCTGACAACTGTTGGGTAAAACATTATTTGCCAAATCAGTGTGTTTTGTTATATTTAAAGTCAACTAAAAATTCTTTACATTTGTATTTTTTTATACAAACATACATACATACATTTTTTCTATATAAAGGGTGTTTTTTTTAGAGGTATATAACTTAGAATTGAAATAAAGCACAAGAAAATCGTTTTAATGTCCATCAATTTGGCTTTATTGGAAGGATAATTTTATGCCATTAATGTTTAAATATGATTTCGGGCATGTGGCCGCCGCGGCTGGCTCGAATAAAGCCAATTCGGCTTTATTAAAGCCAATTCGGCTGGCTCGAATAAAGCAAATTTGCACGATTTTTTTAGAGGTATAGATAGAACTTCGAATTGAAATAAAACACAAGAAAATCGTTTTAATGTCCATCAATTTGGCTTTATTGGAAGGATAATTTTATGCCATTAATGTTTAAATATGATTTCAGGCATGTGGCCGCCGCGGCTGGCTCGAATAAAGCCAATTCGGCTTTTTTAAAGCCAATTCGGCTGGCTCGAATAAAGCAAATTTGCACGATTTGCAAGCGTTGTTCTTTTGTCAACCTGTTCATGATGAAATGGCAAACCAAACTAAATATTAATCACTTGACAGCTGACAAAATGGCCGCCAGTTAAAAAAGTGATGCCAACTTAAAGTTCTATACCTCAATAAAATACACCCTATATATACATGCTTATATAAATAAACAAGTAAAATATTGAACTTACATTATCTTTTCATTCGCTTTTTCTATGTTAAACGTTATTACGATTGCCTTTTTGCTTGCGAGTAAAAACACGAACTATTGCATTCGAATAGCTGCTCGTTATCGAAATTTCGATATTTGTTATTCAAAATCGAATGAGAAAATTAGAAAAGTTAAAAAAAACTCGCACGTTCGAGTGATAACTCGCTCGCAATCGAATTCAGGAATTAGGCCCCAGGATATCTTACTGTTATTTCAAAGATGTTAAAAATCGTGTATTTTTGTTTTAGTCCTCAAAACTTTTATTTATTTAAATATTTTTAAATAACTGATCCACAGAGAAAAGTATTCACCAATTACTGATTTCAATTAAGAATTTAATTGATTCAATTAAATTTTTTTTGTATGTACATATTAGTTAATTTGTGTGGAAAAACTTAATTGATAGATATTATCAAATTGTTTATATATGAAAATTTAATTAATTTTTTAATTGATATTACAAATATTGTAATTGATATTACAAAATTATTCATATTACTTTTTTGTGTCTTCTTATGTATTTCGCTCGCTGCTTATGAAATTAGCTTTACTATTTTAATAAAAATAAAAAAATAAAGACTCATGCTATTTTCTAGACCTTAGGAAACAGAAATGTCTGCTATTACCACAAAACTATTCTCGAGAGCGAGTAGGCAAACCACATTTTTTCGATGTTGACAACTTGAACCAAATTGGCTGTAAGGCATTCGCTATAGCTTTCCCAGCAATTTAAAAACAAAATATTAAGGCGTTTGTAAAACATTAATTTCTTCTACTAAAAAATTTAAATTGCAATACTGCTAAATATTACATACCTGGTATAGATTTTTCAGATTATAACATCAATGAAACAAATAATACGAGTATGTATTTTTTTGTAGACTTTTTCATAATGCGAGTCTCTTGTTTTACCTTGTCATCAACAATGAACCGTAAAGTAGGAAAATTGCAAAAAAAAATTGCACAAAGAAAATAATGGCAACAAAAATCTACTGGTCGTAACACAAAAAGTAAAATATACTATATATACCCGTAAACAGAAAAAAGAGAACTAGAAGAGTTGATATTAAGACAATGGCAAAAAAAAAAATAAAAAAGATAAATCCATGTGGGTGGCTTACACCAGCCGCAAGATGTTAATAAAAAGCAAGAATATTTAAAAATTTTTAAAATAATGAGTTAATACAAATTAAAGCTAATAAAAGAATGGCTTAGGATATTTTTAGCAACTTTGTTATACCCATTGACTTTTTTGTAGGAGCATTTCAAAATATCAAAAATGCAAATGATCCTATGAAATGAAAATGCCTCTGAAAAGAGCCATAACCTCACTGCATTTTTTTTACGAAAATCGATTACGTTTAAAAAAATAAACCTCAAAAAATATGTCGCTTAAGTTTTTTTTGGCGATATAATTTTATGTATGCACAGAAATATATGAAATATGATATGTAAAACTAAAATTTGTTTGTAAGCTGTGAAACGTTGAAGTGCATGTACCAAAAAACGATATAAATTCGCTTAAATCGTATAGAATATAAATAAATATATTTTGATAGCTCTCAGGTGTCACGCAGAACAAAATATTAATTGCATTACATCACATGGAAAAAAATATACAATTTTATATATAGGATTTCCTCACTGTAAACTATTTAAATCAAATTTATATACACGAAATTTGCCATTTAAGATTCATTTTAATTAAAAAATTATTTTGTATAGTTTCTTATAAACTAACAGCCTAATTTACAAAAACTATTAAGGCTTTATAAAAGCTTTTAAGGCAATTTTTGTATGAAAATTTGTTTTAAAAAGCCTTTATAAAGCCTTAATAAGTTTTATAAACAAGGCTGTAATAAGATAAATGACTTACAAATGCAACGTAAAAAACTATCACCAAGTTTAGTGAAAACAGCCCTATACTCCATCTAGGAGCAAGAGGAAATAATATATAAGTTTATTGAAAGTAATAGAAGTTATGACGAGTATTGATAATTTACCACGCTTTCTTTATTTCTGGTACATTTCTTCTTTAATAAATAGCAGTATTTTTCCACTTGTTAATTGATTACGAAAGTACAAATGATTTCAGTAGAATCTTGCTTAAATTTTTATCAAATTCTGAAGATCTTGAAAGAAAAAAAAAACAAGTTCTTGTGTTATAATATACCAAAGTTTTTGAGTGTAACAAAACAATGCAAAATTTCAAGCACAAATATCGCGTAATTGGATTAAGAAACAGCATGGAAAAATTTTTTGTTCATTTGGGTACAACAACAATGATAAGAAATTCCAAAAATCAATTGCATTTTAAATTTTAAACGAAAAACAACGATTTTACTTTAATTTTTGTAAAAAAAAATAATTAATAAATAAACTGCATTATAAAATAACACCACGTTTCCTATTGCAAACACAAACAACACAAAAATACACCACGGAAACAACAAAAATAATTATTTCAATATAAAAAGTGTAGCCTATTTTTAAGTGTTCTAAATATAATTGGAAATAACAAACAAACCACCATTAAGTGCAAACACACCACACTACAATAAGCTTTGTTCTTGTAAATGTAAGACATACAAAATGAAAATTTTAAAGTATACTTCGAGGCGCAGCAGTTTAAAGAAACGCAAATCAAATCTGGCAACTTCAGCACGCTCTAGTGTTATGCATCCCGTTAATCCTAAAGCCGCATTTTATCCCTTTTTAAAACAAAAACCAGCAGCTTTTATACGCAATGGCATTATTGGTAATGGTGAGGGACCCGGCTCGAAAGGTCTCTATCAGGTGGATGACCGTATCTATACCACAACGAAAATGTTTATACGTGATGGCTATATGTATCCTCGGCAAGCTGGTCAAACAATGGATCCACGATTCCCTTATGAGCTACATGAGTTTCCCGATGACACCGGAGCTACTGGCCTCCAGTTGGTAACCGCACCAAAGGTACACATATCTGGAGAATATTTAGCCAATAGCTCCTCTGATCATGCCACATCTGTGCACGCAGATTGCACCACTACTCATGCTGGTAGTGGTGGTTCTTTAACTCGTCGTGATGCTCGCAAGGCAGCTACTGAGATAAATTTAGCCAATCAAGTTTACTGGTTACAAAAGCAACGCATACGTTCGCGTAGCAATAGTTTAGGCCAGAGGGTGACAGCTGGTGATATGTCACCCTCCATTCCCTCACCCGCCGTAGAACGCAACTACATACGGAATGTTGATGATTTATTAATATCGTTAAAGCAGCAAGACCAGATTTATCCTACGCCTCTGAGTGAGACTGGCCAGTTAATGGCCTCGAACCGTCCTAAGAAAAAGGTGAGTGTAAAATTACGACTTTAGACAGATTTAAAAGAACTAGTTTTCTTTTTGGAATAATTTTTTTTAACAAATTCTTTCTGCCGTTAAAAAGGTTATTTTTTATAGAACAAAAATAAAATTTTAAATCTAGAAATTTCTCTTTTCTAATCAATCCTAAAGTTTTGACTCCTTTTTAAATAACTTTTGAATAGGTTTAATAATATAAAAGCTCATAAATTATAAAATTTAAAAACGTTAGTTTTGAAAATTTGCTTAATTTAAAGTTTTTATAGATAATATATTTCCAATTGAAAAATATTGTGGAATAATTCTGAAACCTTTTTATATGTATTGTGGAACAGACCTTTGAACTTCGAAAATATTTCACTTCTGTTTGTTATTTTTTTCACCAAATTTTTTTAAGTCTATCAAAAAAATTGTAAGAGGTGAAGAACAATTTTAACAAAAAATCTATTGACTTAAAATAAACAAAAGAAATGATAAAATTTTATGAAAATACTGCATCAAAATTTTTATGTTTAAATATGACGGGTTTAAAAAAATTTAATTATAATTAATGTTAAATATTAGTGTTTAAATTTTGTTTAAACAAGTTTTAAAACCTCTCACATTTAATTAGCAGATAACTTTTTAATAGTTCGTAATAATAATATTTTAATTAATTATATTTATTATAAGACACCAACTTCAGAGTATTTTCAAATTGCTTAAAAATTGTGTCTAAAGTAGGTGAGAAATCACAAATTATTTTTATTTCTATATATACATGTGAATATGTGTACACACATATCGTTACCTTAATATAGAAAGGCCCTAGCTAATTTTTTTTAATCGAGATTTTTGCATTTTTAGATACATCAGATTTTCTTCTATTGAAATATACAAAAAAAAACTCGAATTAAAAAAATTAAAGAGTTAGGGCCTTTCTATACTAAGATAATTGATATGTACATTTATCTGTAACATGAATCTACTTCAAAATTGTCTGGCATACAATTTCCTAAACACTTTTCTCTCTACTTCAACTGAAATGGACAAAATAAAATGGTCTTAGCCAGCAAAATTAAGATCACGTTCTAACCTTAGGAGACATTAATATTTTTTATCACATTGTGGTATTGGCCAGCAGTGTACAAAACAGAAGAAAGCTTTAGCGACAGCAAAAGAAAAGTGTCAAAGCTAAAAGCACATACATATACTTCAGTATACTTGTACTAAACGACAGCATTCGATGAATAATAATATGGAAGAAATGCAACTTCAAAAAATGAATGAAAAAAAAAAATTAATATTTCTCACACAACAAGGGTACTTACAGTTTGATACGAGTAGTTTTAATTTACGAAAATATTTTAATTCGAGGAATAGAAACAAGTATTTTAAAAAAATGTTTTTATGAAAAATGCTAAACTAAATTAAATAGGAGAAACAAAATTTTTAAAACTAACAAATTCTTAATCAATATATATTTGTTAAAAGAAATTCAATGCAAGTGTTTTAAAATTGTATTGTAAAGGGTGTTTTTTTAGAGTGTCACAACTTTGATTTGGCATCACTGCTTTATTTGAGCACCCATTTAACAGCTGATATATAGTTGCATTTTTATTTAGTTTGCTTTGAAATTATGAATCGACTTACACCAGAGCAACGCGTGCAAGTTGTTGAAATTTTTAATCAAAATAATTGTGCTATTCATCAAACTCATCGTGCCATTCTTCCATTTTCCGATGAAGCCCATTTCTGGTGGAATGAGTACGTAAATAAGCAGAATTGTCGCATTTGGAGTGAAGAGAAGCCACAAGGTCTTGTCGAAACACCATTACAGCCACAGAAAATTACTGTTTGGTGCGCTTTATGGGCTGGCGGAGTCATTGCCCATATGTCTTCAAAAACGATGATGGTCAGAACGTTACTGTCAATGCTACACAGAGAAAACAGTGCCTACTAAAACCTCATAAAATAGAACAATATTAATAAGAAATCTCTATGGTTTTTTTTTAAATAAGGAAATCTTATTAATTTCATAGAGAAACCCTTTTTGAAAAAATCAAGAATAAATCTTGTAGTTTTAATGAGGTTATCTTATTGATTTTTTCAATAAAAAAAACAAAAAATACGTCTTTATTCTCTGGTGTATTTTCATTTAAATTCTATACCATATACATATGTATGTATGTATGTAGTGTATTGTAGATGTTTTTTATTTATACATACATACATACACATTATATTATATTCTTAACTAACTTACTCACCAAGTATTGAACCAGCAAACTTCTACCTGATAGACAAACACTCTAACCAATATACTAACAAGCAGCCATTGAAATTATTGTGCAAACATTCTTATACAAAAATGAAAAAGATCATGAAAAAAATTTTCTGTGTGTCTATTTATAGAAACGAAATAACAAGACACCTCATAAAATCAAGAAGATTTCCTTATTAGATGCTTTACACATAATCATGTAGGAACCTACTAAAATCAAGAAGAAAACCTTATTGAAAAAGTCAATAAGATAGCCTAATAAAATCAAGAAGAAAACCTTTTTAAAAAAATTAATAAGGCAACCTAATAAAATCAATAAGAAATCCCTATAGTTTACAATTTATAAGAAAACTAAATAGAATCAAGAAGTTTTTCTCTATAGATTGTTTTTTTGGTGCCAAAAATAACGGAAATTGAGTAAAAAAAAGTTGTGAATAATAAGATTTCTTCTTGATTTTATGTGGTTTTCTTCTTGATAAAATTAATAAGATTTATCACATAAAAACAATAAGGAATCTCTATGAAAAAATCTTCGCTTCTTTCTGCTGGGATACCCTTTAGCTCAAAAACGTTTCATAGAGAAAACCTTCTTGATTCTATGAGGCAGTTTTTTCTTTGTGAAAACGGTATAGGAAGATGATTCGAAATTTTTTCGTACCTTAATTACGTGGCATTAATCTTGCTGATATGTGGTTCCAACTGGATGGAGCAACATGCCACACAGCGGGCGCTTTGATTCTTTGATTTAATCAAAGAAAGTTTTGATAAAAAAATAATTTCACTTAATGGCCCAATTAATTGGCCACCAGGATCGTGTGATTTAAACCCATTGCATTATTTTCTTTGGGGTTATGTTAAGTCACTTGTCTACATCGATAAACCACGAACAATTGAACACCTGGAAATCAACGTTCGAAGAGTTATTGCCAAAATACGAAAAGTTGTTGAAAGTTGGTGTTCCAGATTGCGCCTTCTACGCTCCAGCCGTGGCGACCACATGGCAGAAATCATATTTAAATATTAATTTCATAAAATGTTATTTCCAATAAAGCCCGTTTCATTGATATTAAAAATATATTTGCTTGTTTTATTATGATTTAAACTTGTGTCACTCTATAAAAACACCCTTTACTTATAAATTTCCTTAGAAGTTGCAAAAAAATTAAAAAAAATAAATATACAATTTGATTAATTTGTTAAATTTTTTAATATATTTTTATCTCAAAATTTAGTACTTACGCGACTTCGAGTTAAATCTAGCTGCTTTGTAGGGAATCTACATAAAATCTAATATTTTTATTTTATTTTCATCACCCTGTACATAATATTTATATAAAAGATGATTGAATTAGCTACGGTCTGCTTGAAAAGGTGTGTGAATTGGCAATTGTTTGGTTGTAGTATGGGAAATTTTTCAGTTAATGGGTTTTGTTTTGGATAAATTATAAATGTCAACAAAAAAACTTGGTGTAAACGGTATAGATTTTCATAAAGATTTTAATTAAAATTTCCTAGATTTTGTGCAGGTGTAAATGCCCTATAAGAATTTTTTCAATAGATTTTCATGAAAAATTTTCAGTAAATTCATATGCAGTTTTTATCAAAAATTTTTACTGGAAAATTTCGAATAATTACATACTTTTAAAATAAATATTCTCTATTCAAATATTTTAACTGTGAAATCCCCTTATTATTTTTACAATGCGGCAAAGTACAGAGTAAATTTTTTTAACACTTTTTTGTACACTCCTTTAAAAAGATCTTAAACGAGACAAAACCGCATAAACTTTTTTTTAATACGATTTAAACACGTGACTTGTTTTAAAATATGATAAGCCACCAAACAAGATACATACAATAAAACAAATGAATTGGAAAAGATTTTAAAGCAAAACAAACAAACACTTTCTTTTGTAAAAGCCACAGAAAGGTAGTGATTTTTTATTTATTCTTTCTTTTCTTATTTGCCACCTTTAAAAATGTATTTTAAAATCATTAGAATGGGCGGCGTACTTACACGCTTGTCTTGTGTGACATGATAAATGAAATTATGCCAAACGGTAGTTCCAAGTTAAATAAGTACAGTAAACTCACCATAATAACAACTAGCTTTTAATTTGAAGACTATTTTATATGTAGGAACCATTTAGGTTTTCAATAAAAATTAATAATTAATTATGTATGTATATGATTTGCTAAAATGAGTTTTATCCTCTAGGGTAAGAATATTTTTTTATTACTTTAAAAAAAATTAGTTTTTAGAAATATTAGAAATATGAATACTATTAGGAACATGATTTTGTTTTCTGTTTTTATCTATAGCCTGGTACTCTGTTCAAAATTTCACGCGATATGTTGACATATTCCATACAAAAAAAGTTTACGTGAAATTTTCATGAAATAATGTTGCAAAACTTGTACTCTGTTCAACTCGTGAAAAATGTATGAAATGTATCTGGCAACATTTTTCTGCCACCTGTGAAATAATGTGACTGGCATTTATTTCGTGCAAAATATTGACAGCTGATGTTTTTGTTAACGAAAATCGATCAGTGTTGCCTGCTTAACCAATAATTACGAAAATTTTTTCCGAAAAAGTAAAATGGGCATCACTTGTTACGTGTCAAATTTTTCACGCGAAATAATCAATGTTGCTGAAAATTTTTCACAACTTCGAACAGAGTACCAGGCTTATCCTGGCTGGCATTCAAATATTTTGAGATGAAAATATAACCATTTTGTAGTAGTTCACATTATGGAGAGTTCACTGTATATGAAGAAATATCTGAAAGTTTGTACTAAATGTACTTTTTAGAATACTAGTAACATAATGATTAATGTTGTAAATTGAAATTTAAGAAAGCTTATTTGTGTTTCCTTTTAGTTTTACACTTCTGCATCAATTTGAGCATTTACAAATTTCTACGTACAAAATATGCCATATTGTTAACTTCAATGCTGTGGAATTTTGTACACTGTGCGGGCGAACCAATCAGAAAATAAATTGTTGTAAACATGCCAGCAAACGTATGTATATGGACATTTCCACAAAAAGTCCCCACTTATTTTTCAAAAAAGAGCTGATGTTTATTGGTTTAGAACGTAATTAGCTTTACATTTAATAAAAGATAGCATCAATTCGAACAGCATGGCTCTAAATTGCAAGCTTAGTTGCTTGGCGACGTAAAGTGACTGTGGAAATGCCCATATACAATTAAGCATACACGCTGCACAGTGAGATAGATTCTAAGGAATTTTCCCCTTATGCATAACTCTGTCATTTGTGAACCGATTTGCAAAATTCTTTTTCTGTTTGAAAGGTTTTGTCTGCAGTTGGGTTCAATGAAATTCTTTTCTGAAATCGGAGAGGACAAATTTTCTCCTCTAATGCATAATTCTCTCATTTGTGAACCGATTTGCAATTTATTTTTTTATTTAAATGGTTTGTGTGCAATTGGGTTGCATGATTTTTTTTCTGAAATCGAAGGGGAAAGTTTCTCCCCTTATGCATAACTCTGTCATTTGCAAAGCAATTTGCAAAAAAAAATTTTTGGAAGGGTTTGTCTGCAGTTGGGTCCTATAATATCTTTTCGAAATCAAATGAGAATATCTGACATTTGTCAACCGATTTTCAAAAATTTTTTATCTTAAAGGTGGAAATATTTTCTTTCCCCTTCCCACACACATAACTTTTATTATGTGTAAACCGATTTTAAAATAATTGTTTGTTTTTTTCAAAAATCGGTGAGGAATTTGGCTGCAATCCAGCCCTTCTCTCCCCTCTACCATTTAAAAGCATATGTGAGCATTGCAAAATATTTTTTATTTGAAGGGGTTTGCTGCAGTTTGGAGCTATAATTTTTTGGAAAATCTCTGGAGCATTTTGCAATATGTTCTATAAAATTTTTACATTAAAGTCGGGTTTTTTTGCAGAATTATTTAAATTTAGTGTCTGGCAGATATTAATCTAGTTAAGAGCTTATGGATTTGATTTAAAAAAAAAACACATGAAATTTAGAGAAATGTATGAAATCTTTATGTGCGTCGGTAGAACGATATACATATGTATTTAAATCAATGTTTAAAGATGATTTCATAAAAATATTGACCGCGGATACCTCTGAAATAAGTAGTTCATACGCTGGGTCCAATTTTGGCATATTCTCTCCAACATATCGCCCGGTATATCACGAATAAATTCTTCAATATTATCCTCCAGTGTGTCAACCGTTGCAGGCTTATCCCTATACACAGGAACCTTAACATAGCCCCACAAAGAAAAATGTATAAAGGCGTTAAATCGCATGATCTAGACAGCCAATTGACAGGCCCCAAACATGAAATAAACTGTTCACCGAACTCTACTCCCAATGGGGCAATTGTTTCGCCTGATGTGTGGCATGTATAACCGTCTTGCTGAAACCACATATCAGCTAAGTAACAGAGGCCAAATTGCTATGAACGGCGCCGAATCGATAATGCACGTTCATCAACAACACTAGCGGATACAGCTGCGATATTTTCCTCTGCCCGCACTCTACGTATGCGTGTTGGTGGTTTTATGTTCAATAATGTAATTTTGGTGTGAAATTTAGTCACAAATAGTTCGAATAGCGGGGAACAATTCCAACTAATAGCAAGTGATAGGGAAAACAAAAAATTCTAATTGGAAAAGGGAGAAATTTCTCGCGGAATTTTATTCATGATTGCCCTGATAATAAAATTTTATAATCTTCCAGCGCTGTTCATTTGTAAGTCGACTCATGGTTAAAAATTATAGACCAAACTGAACATGTTTAAAAGTAACATAATATACGAGATCAGCTAAAAACAGTGTTGCCAAAAAGAAAGTTGCTAAAAAATCACCCTCTTAGAAACTGTGGTCGTACCCTACATACATATCTAAGAGTCTAATCTATTTCTGACTGAAAAAGCTAGGCTTAAGTCCTAAATTTTCTAAAACCCACTTTGTTGTTTTTATAAAGATGATTTAATTTTCATTATTAGGCTTTTTTTTTGACAAAAAATAATGTGCAAAATTACAAAAAAAAGAAAATCAAAAGTTCAACTTTAACCTTAAATTTCTCTGAACCACTGTGTGACATTGTTTTAGTAAATGAGCGCTAGGTGGACCGCGGAATTGCATGAAAATAAGAAATTTCTTGCTTAGCAGCCTTTTAAGGAATTCAGTTTAATTTTAAAATTTTTCATATTATTTTTATTTTAACATTTTTTTATAAAACTGCATGATTAGTTTTTTGAAATTGAGTCGTTAAAAAAATAGGAGTTTTAGCATGAAAATCCCATTGTGCAAAGCTACACTGAGCCAAAGTTAATCTTATGATTTTGTTAGTTGTTAAGAAACTTTAAAAGCTTTCGTCGGCCTTGTGACTTTAGCTGAAAATTAGGATTTTTAAATTTAAAATCATTATTTCTGATTGCCCTTGTAAACATAAATTTTTTTATTTTAGCAAACTTCGAAACAAGTAACTTTTTTTTAGCTGATAAGAAAATCTCTATAAGGGAAAGTTACTAACATTACTCGTAATATCAAAAGGCAAGTTTTTATTATTTGCCTTTTTGTAATTGTCATGTATATAATTTGGCCTTAAATTCCTCTGTCATGCCTGTTGCTGTGAACTTTAAAAATCATTTCCGGTTCCCTTATTTCACTGCCATTACCCAGAACAATAAAAAACTGGTTTAAAATACAAATCAAGAATGATTGCTAAAAAAATGCAGGTAAATTAAGCAAAAACCTTTTGCCATTTTTTTTGTGGCCATTAAAGGCACAAAAAGTAGATTTTTCTTTTGTTTGTTAAATATAAAGTTTTAGTTGAAAACTTTTTTTGAATGAAGTTGAGTCATGCATGTTTATAATTAATGAGAAAATAATTTCATATAATGAATTAGTAGTGAAGTCTTTAATAAGGATTAAAATAAATGAGGGAATGCATTTTAAATTTCTTAAAACATGTTCCCGAGAAATTTTCTAGAGTCAAACATTATTTGCTTGCCACAATAATGCTTGGGAACATGTTAGTCCCGGTTCACACGTTTCAACTTTTGTTGCTCGACTCGTAATTCAGCTGTAAGAAAAAAAGAGATATTTGTATATCCGTCTCTGTCTTACTTACAGCTGAATTACGAGTTGAGCAACAAAAGTTGAAACGTGTGAACCGGGACTTAGATTAGATAGATTTCATGGCCCTGTGACCACCATGATTATAATCAATCTATTTAACAGCATTCCTGCATCATACAGTGGAATCTCTCTTGAGCGGACACTGAAGGCACTATTGAAATGTGTCCGTACAAGGGGACTGTGCGGTCAAGAGGAAACTAAATATTTAAATGGAGCGCTGCCGGGACCTGTCAAAAGTGTACGTCTATAGGAAGTGTCCGTTAAGGGAGCTTCCACTGTATCTCTCTATGGCAATTTGCTTCTCTATCATGAAAGCTTTCCGTTTAGTTTTCCTTGTATTATTCATCCACATATGTAAATACTCGTATATTTGTAACCATTTGCCATCAAACATCAATATTTTGTTATGATCTCATTCATTCATCATTATAAACACATTTGCTAATCCATCGAAAAGTATTCAGAAATTCCTTATTGATTTGAAATTCCATACTAAGAAGATAAAATAACATAATCGCATATTGTAAATGCGAACAATATAAAATAAATAATCGTATAAAAAAGAAAATCAAAATGAAAGGAATAAAATAACTTTCGTGACGTTGTGCTGGTTCTGTATGTGAAACACCATTGGAATATCAGTCAACTTGGAATTATAAAAGAAAAATATTTTGTAGACGTAGGTACATACATGAAGTTTTTTTTTCTACTGAAAGGTTCTTTGTTTTGTGTAGTTGCGAAGAATATAAACTCCTGGTCTTGCATACGAAATAAGCCAAAACAAAAGTTGGGAAAGGTAAAGAAAATACATTCAGACATATTTGCATACCTTTACACATACATACCTACATATCGTTACCTTAATATATCTGTGGCAATAAGGAAAAAGTGCTTAAGTCATATTTGACAGTTTTGCAGTAGAGCACTTTTAAACGTTCAAGTCGATTTTCAGAAATTTATTTCTTTTACATCTAAATTGGAAAATTTTCTGTTAATCTTTATATTTTTATACAAACATCGTTCTATACACTGTAAATAATTCATTTAAGTTGAAATATACCAAAGTATAAGCTAAATTAAGCTATTATTCCAAATGAGATTAGAAGTCTTAAAAAGATAAGCCGCTATTAATTTTGCTATAACTTCTTGAAAAATCGGACAAATTAATTCAGATTTTGACCAAGGATACTTTCAAATATGCAGATTACGGATCTACCATTAACTCAAAATTAGCTTATATCGACTTAAGCACTTTTTCCTTTTCGCCACAGATATAAAGGCCCTAATTCATTATTTTTTTGAATTCGAGTTTTTGACATATTTCGTACATTACAGCGAAGTACCTATACAAAATACTCGATTTCCAAAAAAATAATGAGTTTAAGGCCTTCCTATATTAAGGAAACGATATGTACATACATATGTATACATACATGCATATCTCTGCATGCTTAAAATAATGATTTAGTATGATTTATTTGAAAATAATGCTTATAGTCTGTGGGGCAATTATTAAAGTGAGTCAACAATAGATCGAGCTGATCAAACAAATGAATAATTTTTTAATTAAGAAAACGATTGTTTTGCATATTTGTGAACAATGTAAGAAACAATTCCTGGTCTGGAATACGGAATAAAGCAAGGAGTTCGAAATTGTATACATAAAGTATAATCAAAGGTGGGATAGTACGAAGAGATATTTACATTTAAAAGAATTATTTCATCTGCATTTATATATTCATATACATATATGTATGTATATATCACCTTCGATCCTATAACGAGCATAGCGCCCCTTTCGCATTTATAGAAACAGAGAAATAGCTATAAAGTTTTGTAAATTTTGAAATACATATTCAGAGATTTTATAAGAGGAAAGAAAAATTTTGTTTTCTCTTAATACTGTTAGGTTAGGTTAGGTTAGGTTAGCAGGCTGCTAGTAAGGAAGGGTGAAATTTAGAGTCCAGCTCACTTGGGTCCAATACAATGATCCCTTTGTGCTACCTGTTAATTGAAGAGAAGATAGTGAGAGAGGGTGATAGGGAAGCAGGGATAGTGTTAGAGAAGACAGGTAGTGAAGGAAGAGATAGAGGAAAGCTTCATTCTTTTACAACTCTGTACTTTGCACATTTTTTGATAATGCAGTGTTGCAGCGCCATCTGGTGTCAAATGAGGCGTATTACATTTTGAAGTTGTGCTTAGTAGCCATTTTATTGCGATATTTTACTTCGCCGATGATTCTGCTACATAACGAAGGAAGGCGTTCTGATGTTACATTAGGATTAGTATCTGATGAAGTCGGTATAGTTTTTAGTGACCAGTGCCTAAAGCTTAAATTAGACGTAACATAGCCATAACGCCATAGCCATAACCAAACCAAAATTCAATTGATTTCTATGGTGAGAGTGAGAGAGACCTTCCATAACTCTCACCATAGAAACCAATTGCATTTTGGTTTGGTTATGGCTATGGCGTTATGGCTATGTCACGTCTAATTTAAGCTTTATGCCTGCATCACTAGAACTTTTCCCACAACAACTGATACAAAGGACACTAATGCACATCAGAAAAATGCGTGGTGTTGTTATTTTTAATGACTGTCGGAGACCGGGCTCGAACCCAGGACCTTCGGTTTGTGTAGTCAACGTGCTAACTACTTCAGCCTACGCCACCCTCTATGATACTGTTAGAACTCTTGCAAATAACTCTCATGCAGCTTTATTAATGGATTAGGGCAGATGATTTTCAAAAATAAAATGGGGAAAATAGTCGTAACTGTCGAATGAAATTTATGGCCCTTCGATCAAGCTTGTAGTTAGTGGACCTTATTACGACTTCAGCCTGGTCCTGCGAGTTGTCAGGTGGCCTTTTGAGATCGAAAGAAATAAGAGCAGTAGTCAAAGTTGTCAGAGACTTTTAAAATAAAATGACCATTCGCAGGTAACAAAATCATATTTTGAACAATAAATTCATAAAAGTTTTAATATTTTTATTGCAAAAACTTTAAATTAATACCTAAATTTATATAATTTCCGTTAGTCCCCGTTTGCACTGTGCAAGTATTATTGCTAATGCCAGTCATACACTACACAAGTCTGACACTGTACAGTGCGTTTTAAGATTTGCTAAAGTTCAAAATTTAAATAGAAGGTTTATAAGATGTTAAAAAATTTTAACACACCATCTTCACGAGCCAACATTGCCATACAAAATACTCGTTTTAAACTCATAAAGTATACTTTGATTTGACTATTACTATGCGCCAAAGTCTTTATTTAATTTGAAAATTTCGCTTAGTTGTTTATTGTTAAGCAATTATGTTCCTGCTGCACGAAAATTAATAAGCAACATACATTGAGAGATTAAATTCTCTTACAGCACTGCAAAATAATACGCCGAAAACTAACTTACATACATACATATGTACATACATACATGCATTTAAATTTTTGTAGTTTTGCAGCTTTAAGGAGAAATAATAATAAGTTAAAATCAACAAATAATACTGGGTTAAATACAAAAAAAATAGGTATTTCTGTTAAATGTTGTTGCTGTTGTTGGTGAGGGGTGTATGTTGCTAAGCCTTCATTTAAGCTGTGTTTTGTTGTTACAAAAGTTGTTTGTCAACATTTTTTAGCTCTTGCCACTTATTCTTGTTTTTGTTTGTTTTTGAGGTGTGCATGTAATATGTATGTGTGAAGTGTACACATGTGTGCGTGTAGGTTGTGGAGGCTAAAAATGCTGAATACGTTTGGGTTTCTAAATGATGCATGTATGTATGTATGTACTTATGTACATACTTATTTACGGGTATGAATATACTATATACATACATATGTATGTACACGTGAACGTGTGTACATACATTTGTAGATATGTGTATGGTTGTATGGTAGGCTTAAGGTATGCCCAGTGTTGTCACTATTTTTTTAATCAACTTAAATCAACTTCGCTCGGAAATATTTTGAAATTAAAAATTTTGAAAAATATAGGTATTATTTTTTTTAAATTACATACAGTATGTCAAGAAAATGTTTTGACATAGTTAAAATCGTTATAAATTTTGATTTTTATCATAAATATTTTTATTTTTCTTTGCATTATGAAATTTTTGGTTATGGATTTCATTTTATTTACATTTAAGTGAACAAATAGTAGTAAGTTATACGCAAAATTAAAAAGTGAGAGCATAAAAATTACATGAAAGCCAAAAAAACTCAAAAATTTCTCTGTCAAGAAAATGTTTTTACATCCTTGTATTATATAGTAAGAAAATAGGAAAGATTTTAAGTTGTACAAAAATAATTTTTTTTTTGGCCCCATTGGTATTAAATCGGCTTGTAAGACGAATTCTCATGGAAAAAAATTTTCTTTTCCAAATATTCCGCCGAAATTTCTCATATTCCCCTCGTATTACTGTTTTAAACTCCATTTAGTTCTTGAAATACCCCTTGGAAATACTATTTTTCAAATAAACCCATAAATTTTGAATAGGGTATAGATCTGGACCTTGAGATGGAGTATCCACAACCTTACCGCAATTGAAAGGACACCATGTTCTTACCCAAAGTGCCTCATGTACATTAATAAAAATTTAAAACTTCGCACTCACACAGTTTCCCATGAGACAAAGGCAATTCCTCAAAGGAATCGACTGTACTTCAATAAATGGTCGCAAGTCCCCGCTTTCTAGAGTGTAGCCCAAACAGCAACAATTGTCTTTTGTGATAACGCATACTTACAAGCTTGATGGCTTCTACGATAATGTGATTTTCGGCGACGAAACCAAACTTCTGCTTTATTAGAATGATGGATCTAACAAAGTATGGAGGAAAAAAAATATTTAAAAATATTGGAAAGTGAAACCGTAAACCCATCTGTAAGACTTAAAAAAGGTTGGTTGATGGATTGGAGGTATATATACATACATATGTACATATGTATATATATGGTGTAAAACGTGGGATAAATTTGCTTTATTTAGAGCACCATGAATGCGGGGCAGTGCCTTAATATATTGAAGCATTTTTTTGGATGACAGCTCGAGTAAATTTGGGTTTATTGCTGGAAAACATGCAAGTTTCCAGTTGTTATCAATCTAATGACACCAAACACAAGGCACTTTCGGTAAGAACATGGTGTCTTTTTAATTGCGGCAAAGTTGTGGACACTCCATCTCAAGGTCCAGATCTATGCCCTATTCAAAATTTATGGATTTATTTGAAAAATAGTATTTCTAAAGGGTATTTCAAGAACTAAATGGATTTTAAAACAGTAATACGAGGGGAATATGAGAAATTTCGGCGGAATATTTGGAAAAGAAAATGTTTTTCCATGAGAAGTCGTCTTACAAGCCCATTTAATACCAATGGAGCCAAAAAAAAAATTATTTTTGTACACCTTAAAATCTTTCATATTTTCTTACTATATAATACAAGGATGTAAAAACATTTTCTTGACAGAGAAATTTTTGAGTTTTTTTAGCTTTCATGTAATTTTTATGCTCTCACTTTTTAATTTTGCGTATAACTTACTACTATTTGTTCACTTAAATGTAAATAAAATGAAATCCATAACCAAAAATTTCATAATGCAAAGAAAAATAAAAATATTTATAATAAAAATCAAAATTTATAACGATTTTAACTATGTCAAAACATTTTCTTGACATACTGTATATGGAAAAAAATTTAATGAATTTTTAACTTATGAAAAAAATTAATTCTTAGAGGAATTCCAAACACAATCTGTAATAAAATTAATTAAATCACACTAAAAATAAAGTTACTTTTTTGCTTTTAAGGTCAAAAAGTTGTGAGGTAACACTATTACAGTTACAACCAAAAGTAACTCTAAATATAAATTTCATGATTGTGTACAATTTCTAATTTTTTTTTTTGTGAATTTCTGCTTCCCTACTGAACTTGTTCCGCTACACTCGTCTGTATTGTCGATATCAAGAATATTACACAGAAAAAAATTTTGATATTTGACCACGAAAATCACCGATTACATAAAAATTGAATGAATTTTCTGTAATAACGATTTTTGCATATTTGATAAATAAAATTAAAAATATATTTTTTTCAGTCAATAAAAAAATTTGAAGAATCGAATCGCCTGTTTCGCGATATCGAAAGATAACTTTCGACTTACAATTTATATTGAAATCAAAAACAAATTTTCATATTTTATTATTGTTTTCAATATAAATTTTCAGTCTAACACTTTATATTGAAAACAAAAACCAATTTTCATATTTTATTGTTGTTTTCAGTATAAATTTTCAGTCTAAAGTTTTCTTTCGATATTGTAAAACAGGCCATCAAAGAAAAAAGTTGTTGAGTAAAATTACATATATTTTTAGTGAAAATCGTTATTGTGTGTGTGGATGAATGCCACATACATGATTGTATAAAATCAAAAATTGCTTGCAGTTTTTTTATATGCAACAATCCAGGTTTTTGAAAATTTGTTTGGAATATTTTTTTCTGTGTACCAAGTTTTAACACCCAAATAAGCACGCTCGTCCTTCAGCAATGTTGTACATACATACATATGTATTAAGGGCATGTCCCACGATGTCGCCAGAAAACGTTCGATCGACAACTTGTATTGAAATCAACAATAAAGTAATAAAATTTGTCTTTGCTTTCATTATAAGTAATCGATCGAACTTTCCTGTAGACATCGTGGGGCCGATCGTAAAATTCGAAATTTAACAATTTCTCAAAATTTTCCTAAACACTTTAAAATGTAAAATGAGTTTGAAATGTATTTTATTTCAAATTTTTCACACAAAATTTTCTTAAAATGGATATCAAATTAATATTATTTTTTTATGAATATGGGGGTTTTGCTACAGTGTATTGACATAAGGCGAAGTAAATTTAATGAGTTCGCTAACAAAACAAATACCTATCTGATCTAGGCAAAATTTAATAAATTCTTGGCTGGATAAAAAATGTGTAGAATTTAAAATCATCAATCAGTCTGGCAAGACTGCTGCGTGATTTCGTTCAGTTTTCAAATTTGCTTGCAAGAATACACACACATACATATGCACCCACACACACATTCATATACATACATACATACATAAACATGTATGCACACAAGACACTGTTTGTTATGATAAGTACGTTTTGCTTACCTGACACTGTCGCCAAAGGTAGAGTGGAGAGCGTGTAGACTTTATGTGCATGTTGTAGAAGAAAAAAACCTTTTTATTTTATGTTGTTGAGTTTACTTGAGTGTGATTTTTCTGTTGTAGCATGATTTTTTTTTCGTTAGTGTTGCTCATAATACAAGTACATACATATGTATTCTTTTCTTCTGACAGTGCCTTCGCCGTTGGTAGTGTAGTGTAGTTTCTGTCTTTTGGTCTGTCTGCTTTATGGTTTGGTAACTGGCTAAATGAAAGAAAAAAAATCGACTCTAACTCAAAATAATCTCTAATAGGTAGTATGTGCGCGTCCATTTTAAAAGCATAAGAGATTTCGTGGCGAGTGGACAAGATTTACGGACTAATTGTAAATGTTAATAAAAGTTTACCTGAAAAACAACAACAGCAGTAGCAGCAACAGAAACTACAACCACTATTTTAATATGTTTTAGAGACCACTGGAGTCTGTACTTTTATTTGAATACAATTGAAAGGCTCTACTGCACTTAGTAATCATGCCAATAGCATTAAAATTGAGAGTGTGTTTATATGTGTTTTTTTTTTTTTTTTTGAATAGATGAAGCTCGCGTGTGCCAACTGCAACTTTAAGAATAATAATGATAAATTATAAAACAAAATATGTAGTTCAAAATTAATATACGTATAATGGCAGGAAAATGTAAATTCATCATGTCTAACAGTCATTAAATCAAAATTGTAATTCTTATTTAAAAAAAAAAATTGAGTTATAAATTCCACCTAAACAACTTTAAAGCAATAATTGTGATAAATTTTAATTTATACAAGATTAACTAATTAAAATAAATCAAAAACCAAACAAGTGCCGTATAGATTTACCTTAAACAGCAAACAAAAAACAACTTTATCCTTAAAATTAAATACAATTTTCCACACCTACAATGAATTATTAACAAAAAAGAAAAAGAATGTCTACCTTTTGTGTAACTTGTATAATTTTTGATGCAAATAAAAACCCAGTAAAAACTTGAAAAAAAAATATACATATTTATACCTGTTTTAAAATCTTCTGAAAACCTGTTGATCATATCGTTTAACTCGATCTCTCCTCCTCACCTTAAAATAAACAACTTGGTGTTGCTATTGTTTTTGTTAGTGTGCGTGAGTGTGTGTGTGTGTGTATGTGGGTATAGGAAAAACGGGTCCTTGCCTTATAACATAAAAGTGTATATGCCAATGTATGTGGCTGTGTGTGTGTTTTAAATACTTTACATTTTGTTTTCATTACTGGTTGCATCATGTCCAATTATTTTTGTAACATTATTTATGGATAATCTCTGCTCTCACACTCGATATCTCTGCATCAACATAAAGGATTAATTTGATTACTTTTCCGCTGTCATAAAATGGATATAGTTGGTCCACCCTCAGGAAATCAGATTGCTTTGCCAAATAATCATTATCGTCATGACTCACAGCAGGTAAATTTTGTTACCGCATAGAAAACAAATTTATTATAAAATCCTATCAATTTACATTATTATTATTTTTTTAAATAAACTAATGTTAAAGCACAAACTTTTTTACTGCAGAAGCTAATAATATTTCCCCTCACATCCGGTTGGCGTATTTCGACTTCCACTATGACGATTTTGTAATAGATTAAATAACACCGCAACATTTTTACTTTAATCTAGGATCAATGTGTCGTAGGCGAAGTCGAAACGCCAACCATGACAAGACCCATTAATAATGTTAGAGTATGTGGCCTTTTGACTTACTTATGTTAATAAAATCGTAAAAATTGTTATGTTAAGGGAATGGTCAGCGTTGCCAACCTATTTTTTAAAAAGATCACACATAAAAACTTTCTGAAATGTAACTAGCGATCCCCACTAGCCATGAACATGGAATGAGCATCATGTCCGATATCGCAAATTGCTAAAGCAGACCGCTTATATCCATGTTTCGTCCAAGGCTCTGACATGGATGCTCGAACATATGTCTGAGCAAATATGTTCGCCGTTGCAATAGGAAGAAAAGAGACAGAGCAAAATTTGGTAACTATTGCATCTCTATTGCGCTACCGCAAAATACTTTGATATGCCTGAACGTGGATATCGCATGTATTCACCACAACAAAGAACACAGAGAAAAAACTGCCTCATAGAATCAATAAGATTTTCTCTATGAAACGTTTTTAGGCTAAGAGGTATCCCAGCAGAAAGAAGCGAAGATTTTTTCATAGAGATTCCTTATTGTTTTTATGTGGTAAATCTTATTACATAATTTTATCAAGAAGAAAACCACATAAAATCAAGAAGAAATCTTATTATTCTCAACTTTTTTTACTCAATTTCAGTTATTTTTGGCACCAATAAAACAATCCATAGAGAAAAACTTCTAGATTCTATTAGGGTTTCTTATAAATTGTAAACTATAGAGATTTCTTATTGATTTTATTAGGTTGCCTTGATTTTAGTAGGTTCCTACATGATTATGTGTAAAGCATCTTATTGATTTTTTTAATAAGGAAATCTTCTTGATTTTATGAGGTGTCTTGTTATTTCATATCTATAAATAGACATAGAGACAATTTTTTGTGATCTTTTTCATTTTTGTATAAGAATGTTTGCACAATAATTTCAATGGTTATTCAGGCTGCTTGTTAGCATATTGGTTAGAGTGTTTGTCTATCAGGTAGAAGTTTGCTGGTTCAATACTTGGTGAGTAAGTTAGTTAAGAATATAACATAATGTGTAGGTATGTATATATGTATGTATAAATAAATAACATCTACAATATACTACATACATACATACATATGTATATGGTATAGAATTTAAATCAAAATACATAAGTACAGAGAATAAAGACGCAATTTTTTTTTATTTTGTATTGAAAAAATCAATAAGATAACCTCATGAAAACTACAGGATTTCTTCTTGATTTTTTCAAAAAGGATTTCTCTATGAAATTAATAAGATTTCCTTATTGAAAAAAACCCATAGAGATTTCTTATTAATGTTGTACTATTTTATGAGGTATTTAGTAGGCACAGTTTTCTCTGTGAAGTTTATGAATTTTTCACAGTTGCTCTGCCGGCGTCATGTTCATGTCATGCTCAAGTCTATGGCTCGTTAAGATGTAGGGTAGGGCAATTGCATATATTACATACATATGTACATTAGGGGTATAACCAATTTTTTTTGCATAGTACCATGAGGTCAACAATTTTCTAGTAACCACGAAAAACATAATCGTTCATAGTTTTTCTCAAAAAAGTTCACGCAGCAATTGGATGGGAAACTTTTCTTGAAAGACATTTTAGAACACTTAAAGCACGTACTTAATTGAGCTAACAAAAATATTATTTTACATAATCTAAAATTATTTCGAGGCCTTCTTAATGCAATGTTGAATATTCATAATTTTATACGGTGTTTTTTATTTATTTTTTGTTTTAAATAAACATATTATTACTTTTTCTTAACCAAAAAGAAAATTAAAAAATTTCAAAACTCCATCGCGGTTGGTGTGGAACTTTTTTTATCTTATATGTTCTTTTGTCTATCTATAATGAGTTAGGGCCTTTCCATATTAAGGTACCGATAAATACAGAAAGTTTGCTTTCATATAAAAGGGAAGCTTACTTTTAAATAATTTAATAAATTTCCCCTTAACCGAAAGTAATAATGTGAATCTCAATAGAAATATTTAAATTATTAAATTAAAAATTTTTATTGCTGCTAAAAAATATGAATGAAAAAAAATAGTTTCGATTGCTTAAAACTATAGAATGCTTGCCACAGTCGTAAGGAAGCTATCAAATTTTATTGAAATTTTTTTTAATAAAACTTGCGCTTCTATCAACTGAAAACATTTTTTCTTTTAAGGTAACGTATACATACGTATGTATGTATGTATGTATGTACATGGAAAATAAAATTATATTTTAGATTCTATTAAGAGAAAGTATTTATAAGTGGCATTGAAAGGTTGGGCAGATATGTTATTCATAGTAACAAATTTGCTTTAAAACACACTTTTATAAAAATTCAGCCTTATGTATTAATACCCCTTATTGCGAATGGCGTCGTCGACGTCACAGTAAAAAATTGCCACCTGTATACTCTTTGTCGACAACAATTGACTACTATTAATATGCTCCATTAATTTACAAAACCTTAGAGATTAGTAAGAGATTGTCAGTAAGAACCAATTATTGCTGATAAAGAGTAGACAAGTGACAATATTTACTGTCGTCTTCATGTGACGTCGACGACGCCATTCACAATAAGAGATAATATCAGAATAAACTATAAATATTGGAATTTATTATAAAGCTATATAAGTTATAATCTAAGAAGAGGAAATTGGCAGTGCAATGCCATCTTTCATCATCTTTTGATATCCCATTTGCCAACTCATGAAAATTAAATAACTTTTGTTCTCCCCAGTAAAGCGTTACACTGTGCCATTGATTATAATGGTTAGAGGCTGATTGCCATACTATTGCTATTTATTTTAATTTCTCTTTCAAAACGACATTTCAAAAGATGTCGCAAAACTTTTTAACATTACAAAAGTCTATTTTATTATTGCTGGTTAGTTGGTGTGTAAATGATTTATAAATAAAAAAATAATAGTACAAACTTTTAGGTATTTATACCTGCAAATATGATCCGTGCCCGACTAGACAATTATGAACGTTTTTGTAAAACAGTAAACTACAATAGTATGCAACCGCGCCTATTAAATGCTGAAAATAATAACTCCAATCTTTTCTGATTTGGCGATAAACAAATTACAAACTCAACTATTATTTTAATATAGTTGTACAATATTTAAAAAGTTGTTTTATTGATTTTCCAAACCAGATAAAATTCATCTAGTCTTAATAATTACCGTCTATTTATTTAAGCCTCGGCCATTGGCCTTTTTCTTGTTACAACTCTAGTTAATTTCAACTCTATGAAGTTTATTTAAATGAAATTTTTATTTTTTCCTTAAAAACAAAAAGTTTCACTTTCTTATGGTATTTGTCTATATGTATGTATATATTTATTTAGTTAATAATTGAAATATTTCCAGTGATGGACATTTTTGGTAAAAGTTGACAACAAGTTTTGTTTTCTCGTCTGGCATGAACGAGCAACCACAGAAATATGTATGACCAAATATGCTGACTGCATATGCCTGATATATGGAGCTGATGCATATAAATGCATTATTTCTTTATTGGAAATATTGCAATTATTGCATTAAACAATTAGTATTTGTTACTTTCTATTTTTTATTTATTTTAAGTGCTATAGTGGTATAAAATAAGTGCTAATAAAACAGTAATGAGTATTAATATAGCACAGTAAAAAACAAAGAAAGAGTTGAATAAACATTTTATCTGTTAAAGGTTCTTTTTATATATAAATAGGTGAAAGGTGTGTGAAAGGTTCTTTTTATATATAAATAGAATATTAAAAATATGTATACGCGTCAAATGTTACTTATTTAAAATTATAGATAAATGAAATGAATAAATACAGCCTGGAATGATTTCTGCATTATGAAGTTTCAGTTAAAGTTCGAGCTTTGCTTTATTTAAAGCAGCTACGTCCAAGCCACATGCACAATGTGCAAACTTTTACAAAAGAGCTTTTTTGCTTTCACACCGACGAGAGCACAACAGCCAATCAGGTCTAGATCAAAATTAAAAACAAATTTAAGAGCTTTCAAAGCTGTTTACCTCAAATGCAAATATCAGAGTATGTGTGTTTGACTTGATAATTATATATGTCATTAGCTTCTCTGAGCTTTAATTTATAATTAAATAAGGTTTAATTTTTTCAGGGCGTAATTAAGTAATTAAAGTTCTTATTTCATTACGATGAAAGTACGGCATCACTACACAATTTCTAAATTTTATAAAAAGCTTTCCTAACAACAGCTGTTTAACCTAAATAAGAAAGTTGTGATATCAACGTGATGAAAATTAAAATTACATAAAAACATTTTGTAATATAAATGATTGCATTTTTCTATTTATTTATCCCATGCAAAGATTTTTTTCGTAAAAAAATTTTAATTAGACTAAACAAAGTCATAAGAAGATATTTCATTTGGCTGCTTTTCAATGAATAGAAAGAAATCGTATATTTAATCTTAATACATAATCTTAATACATATGTATGCAGATTTCTTAATAGTACTATTAAGAAATCTGCAAATAGACGTCTATTATTTGAAAAATATAATCTAATAGCAGCATCCAAAAATAAATAATTTGAGCTTGAAGTGTATGTTAAAACAAAATTTCCATAAAAATTTTGACAAAAGATCACTTGAAGTTCAAATTAATTCTTTTTTTTGCTACAGCCATAAATCTATAATTTTTATAACAACATTTGCTATTTTTCTTTCCCCAACTGTTATTTTTCTAGATGATATTTTATTTAGGAAAATCAACTTGGGCTTGTGTATTTTAAAGTTTATGGTCATTTTTAGTTAATATTTCTTCATTACAGCTGATTAAATATGCATGTCATGGATATTTTACGATGACAATATTGGGTGTAATGACAATGATGATGATAATGATCATCATCATCACTTTTAACGAAACGTTTACGTTTATTATCAAGTTTAACATACTATTTTTATTTACTTATGCTATTTACCTGTTTTCTAGCCAATTTATTGAAATTTTTTATTAGTTTTGTTGCGTGCTTATTTTAAAATTTCTCTATTTAATTGTTGGTACTTTGGGCATTTAGTACTTTTACATCTGACCACAACAATTGCAGTTATTTTAGTAAAATAATTTCTTTTTACAATATAAATATCAAGAGATATTATGTATATGTATGCAGGCATATTTAAAGACAAAATTTATGGGAGAAAGTGTCAGTAAACATCAATTGTGTTGGAATGTAATACAAGTAATAAAAATTAAAAATATACATATTTTTAGATTTAATGAAATAAAAATGTTTCATTCAATAAGAATTGAAATTACTGAGCTTAGGACTGATTAAGAAATTATTTCTGATTAAAGTTAAAAATATATTCAATGTTAAGCAGAATTATGGAAACTAATGGACATGCGATCTGTTGGCAAAATCTAGAACCACCTTTTTTTTGTAACAAACACAAACTGCGAAGTTACTTTGTTTTGTCTGCAGAAACACCCAGAGTCTGCGGCAGGAATCGAACCTGCAACGCTCCGCATACCAGACGAGTACAATGCCTACTAGCCCAGAGGGCACTTATCTGTCGTCTGGCGTAAATAAATATGGCTGATGTCAACAGTGGCCAATTGTAGTCACAAATAATTTGGTTATTTTGACTTGGTAGCCCAGACAATTTGCGTTTCTCATTTTGGAAAAATATAACCCAATCATAAAAAGCACCATACAGTAATTTTCTTTTAAAAAAAAAATCCCGTGAAAAATATTATTCATTACTAGCTTACCCGGCAAACGTTGTTTAGCCACATAAATTATTCCTAGGGAATTACTAGGGTGGAAAATTATAACCAACTCATTGTAAGTGTATGAGGATGTCGAATATGAGTGATAGAGATAGGGAGTGCGTGAACGATGACGGAATATAAAAATAACAAAGCACCAAACATTTATTATTAAAAATTTATTATAATTTATACTTATATTAATTGTTTTAAGATTAACTCATACCAAATCTTAAGACTCTTGCTGTTATAGCTTTCAAGATATACGATTTTTGTATGGGGGTGTCTCTTCCCCTGATCATATTCTACCAATATTTTGTATTACCTCACACCTCGCTCTCAAAAGATTTCATACCAAATTTGAAAACTGTTGTTATTATAGCTTTCAAGCTATAATTACTTTGTATCGGGGGTGCACTTTCGCCCCGTCCTACTCTACCAATATTTTGTATTACTTCGCACCTCGCTCTCAGAAGATTCCATACCAAATTTAAAATAAACTTGCTAGTATAGCTTTCAAGAAATAAGATTGTTATTAATTACTTTGTATGGGGGGTGCGCCTACCCTAGGTCCTATTCTCCTAATACATATCTTGAATTACTTCGCACCTTGCTCTCAAAAGGGCCCATACCAAATTTGAAGACTCGCACTCTTAAAGCTTTCAAGATATAAAATATTTCGTTCATATGGGCGTGGCACATCCTACTTAGGGTATGAAAAATACTCTAAGACCTATTCTCAAACCTACCGAATACACATAAAAAAATTTCATAAAAATCGTTCCGGCCGCTTCGGAGGAGTTCAATTACAAACACCGTGACCCGAGAAAGTTATATGTATAGATAAGAGAATCAAGATTCACGATTGGTTATATATTGCATTTATTTTACTTTAGTGTACTTCCATTTGATGAAAAAAATGTCGTCTATTTTTAACATATAATTTTCCCAAAAATGCTAATTTTAGTCAAAAACTCCTACCATAAGTTGATTATTTTTTTTTACATATTTTTGTTTCTATTCAATGAAATATTTATATCTTATATCTTAATTTATTACTCCTAACTAACTAGAATTCTTTCTTTCTCTTTCCAGGTAAGTGTTTGCTTTCAATATTAAAGAAAATTTTCAAACAAGTTTCAACGTAAGTTGTAAATATTAATCAATAATTGTTTAAATTGCCAAATCCTTATAAAAATTTCAGCCTGACATTTGTGTTGAGCATATTTCTGGCTTAAAACGTGAGAAAAGTGCATAAACTATTTGTGAATGTGAAAAAGACAGCACTTTGGTCACACCAGTTACAGCTGCATACCAGATACTTCTGGTCAGCGATGTCAACTTGGTACTTTTGGTGCTATTTTTAGTGCTTTTTGAAGACTCAAAACCCCAAATTTTGAGCGTTAGTTCCAAACTAAGAAAAAGTACTAAAAAGTGCTTTTAAGAAATTTGTGTATTTCTTAAAGTTACTTTAATAAAAACTGATATATTTCATTAAAGATGATACCATTGCCGAAATAGAGAATGTCTTAGAAAATATTAAACAATATTAAACTTCACTCGTTTGAATCTTCACTTTTTTTCACGTTAGTGTTTTTTACGGTTTTTAGATCTCAAAATTGTGCTTTTTAGTGCTTTTTTAAAATGTTGTTGTGCTTTTAGAGCCAAAAAAGTTGGCATCAGTGCTTCTGGTATCTTAAACAAAAAAAAATTTAAGATTCATCTCAATATTTTATATTTTATAAAGCGTTCATTCGTTCCCAGAAAAGGTATATGAAAGAAAATTCATCCCTCTTTAGTATAATGATAATTTTATCCATACCGAACAAACAACCGTCAGTGACCAAAGTTAAGAATTAACTCCAATATGTGTCCACTGAAAGGTCTTTGACCGTCCTAGCATCTATCCCTTGTTACCGCTAACACCTCTTTTTGTAATATTCTTTATTAAAAAAATATATTTTTTTTCTATACAAACAAGAAATGTGTGTGTACATATTGAAAAAGAGTTAAGCAGAACAAAAAGTAACACAAACTCCAAACAACAAAAAGGAACCTTTAACGCAAAATACTAAGAGGCATGTACAGATATGATACAAGGAAAATAAACTGGTTTCTGGCCAAATACAAATGCAATACATACATATGTCTGTCTGTCTGTATGTACATATGTATATGTATGCATGTATGTATATGACAGCAGGAAAATTTTTAAAATTATAAAAGAGTTAAGTAAGGGTTTCCAGTACCTCATCGCCCAATTTTTTACTTTTCTTCGCCAAGTTTATTTTAATAATTGAACTTCGCTACACTTGATGCTCGTAATAAAACAGATCCTTTTGTTGCATATACTCGTATTACGGGGGGTTGAATATTACCTGTCCCCTTTCGAATATTGTTAAGGTAAACTGAGGTCATGAAGTGAAACCTTTACATTTTAGGCATCAGTTGTGTTCCGCATTTTTAAGTAAAATTTTACGAAAAAATTCGCCATAAAATTCCACTATATGTGTCTGAACACAATGCAGCCCTACACCACTTTTAATTAGCGTAAAAAAGCGAGTTAAAATGTTCTAGAGAAATGTCCGTCATAAAATTATTTCTAGGTTCAAAACATTAAATTCATACCAGAGTTGATTTCGATTTATGCTAAAAATTCCCATAGATCCGAATTTTAGGGAAAAAAATGTAATCCCAAAAAAAAATTTCAAAAATGGATACGTTTGTTTGAAATAAAATTTAGTTTCAGTAAAAATTTTTAGTCTCGGTTCAGACTTGCAATATCTGTTGCAGCAATTCTTTAAAATGTGGGAGAGTGTTGAAATAGAAATGCATATGAAAAATTTGTTTTTATTCCTGTCTCGCTCTTTTTCATACAAAAATCATCTGTTTTATTTGACGAAACAAGAAAAACTCCAATTCATATAACTAATATAATGTAACATTATAACAAGATTGCTTGTGCCGCCCATACATTACACAAGTTCACTGCACAAGTTTGAACCAAATTGAACCATTTAATATTTGATTAAGATAATTTGGTGTTTAAATTGGAAAATGAGTTTTTTCTGTGTTAAATAGATTTAGATACTTGGTATAGAACGTTATGCCGAGTATTTTTGTGTATTATATTAAACCGCTGCAACTCGGTTTAAAGGTTGTTTGGTTGGCTTTGTTTACGGGCCAGCTTGATACCCGCAATTAATCAAGTAGAATCGTGATATTCCGTTTTGAGTACCACTGTACTCGCCGGACTACTAACCTATGAAAAGAGGTCTAGATCCAATTATTGATTCAGTGATCACTCCTACTAAATCCACGTCTTTACACGAGGTCCCCTGTACCAATCTGTGATACCTCTGATAGATCGCCTAGTATGTGTTTTGCGCGCAGTGTATAATACCGATCACTCGCAGACTGGGTTAGAAATTGTCTCTTCTCTGTTCTGTTCTGGACAGCTGCTACATAATATCTTAAAAGGAATCCTTCGCCTACTAGCATTTCTGCTGATCACACAATGGGCCGTCAAGGCTACCAACCGAGAGATGCTTATGTGATTCCTTTTATGCAAGTGTGTAAAAGTTTAATTTGAAATAAATAATAATGAAATTTTTGTGTAAAATCTTTTCATACGAGGGCGGATCAATAAGTCCGTGACTTTTCCAACTTCCCTCGCAGTTAAATGAAATGCAGCACTGTTCCCATCAAGTACCACCTTTGCGTTTAACAGCTGTGAATTTCGGGTGCTCATTAAACATTATTTTTTTCCGAAAAAAAAACCGTCAATCAAACCAAGGAAAAGCTCAATAAATACTATGGGGACTCTGCACCATCGATTTAAATGGTAAAAAAGTGGTTTACTGACTTTGGTTGTGGTCGCACAAGTACAAATGAAGCTGAACGTTCTGGACGGTCAATTGAGGTTTGGAAAAATCCACAATATGGTTTGGCCGATCGAAGAGTAAAAGTGCGTGAGATTGTTGATGCCATAGGCATTTCATATGACAGTGTAGTTTCGATTTTAAATGATCAGCTGGGTTTAAGAAAGTTGTCTGCAAGATGGGTGCCGCGTCTGCTCTCAATTGACCATAATGCACGAGTGCACACGTGTGCAGTCTCAATGGCAAAACTCTATGAATTTGGCTACGTATTGGTACCCCATCCGCCATATTCTGCGGATTTAGCCCCTAGTGACTATTTCCTATTTCCAAACCCAAAGAAATGGCTCGATGGAAAGAGATTTAGCACCAACGATGAAATTATTGACCAAACAAATGCCCATTTTAAGGACCTCGAAAAATCCTATTTTTTGGAAGGGATATAAAAACTGGAGAAATGTTGAATAATAAATTTTTGTCTTGCAAAAAAAAAACTGTCTTTCATTCAAAAAGTCACTTACTTATTGATCCGCCCTCGTACATCATCTCCCAATTTCAGAGCACTTTTTGACCTTTTTCGAAAAGAATAAAAAGGAGCCATACGAAGAATAGTTAGAGGGTTAAAATGTTCTAAAAAAAATTTACTCGAAACATAAAATTGATGAACTTTTCTTGTACCTATAATTTGCTTTTTCCCAAAAACTTCCCCAATATAAAAATTGCACCTTCCCCGATTTGGGCATAAATTAATTAAAGGCGAAACACTGAATAAAGTAAAAACGCAGGATGCACAATGATGCTTGACGAACAATATTAATAATAAAAAAGTTGCCCTTCACAATCAATAAAATCATACGTATTCGTACATACATACATATGTATGTATGTATGTACATAAATACAGGGTGTTTTTTTTAGAGGTATAGAACTTCGAATTGAAATAAAACACAAGAAAATCGTTTTAATGTCCATCAATTTGGCTTTATTGGAAGGATAATTTTATGCCATTAATGTTTAAATATGATTTCGGGCATGTGGCCGCCGCGGCTGGCTCGAATAAAGCCAATTCTACAGGTCCAATTTTCAACCACTTTTTCGAGCATATGGGGCCGTATGTTGGCAATAACCCCACGAATGTTGGCTTCCAAGTCCCCTAACGTTTCTGGTTTGTTGGCGTAGACGAGCGACTTCACATATCCCCAAAGAAAATAATCCAATGGTGTCAAATCACACGATCTTGGTGGCCAATTGACAGGTCCATTCCGCGAAATTATGCGCTCATCGAATGTTTCCTTCAATAAATCGATTGTGACGTGCGCTGTGTGGCATGTAGCGCCGTCTTGTTGGAACCACAACTCATCCACATTCAAAATCTTCAAAATTTTCCATAAAGTTGATGGACAAAGCTCCAATTGCTGTGCACGGTGGCGAATCGATTCATTCGGGTCCTCTTCAACACTTTGCTCTACAGCGGCAATTGTTTCTTCGGTGCGCACTGTTCGACGTCTCTGCGGATGCGTATTATCACATAGAGTAAACGTAGTGCGAAAACGATCCATGGTTAACCGAATTAATTGCTCTGATGGACGATTATGTCGACCATAAAATGGACGGAGCTTGCGGTAAACTTCGCGAACTGAACCATTATTTTCGAAATAAATTTGCACGATTTGCAAGCGTTGTTCTTTTGTCAACCTGTTCATGATGAAATGGCAAACCAAACTAAATATTAATCACTTGACAGCTGACGAAATGGCCGCCAGTTAAAAAAGTGATGCCAACTTAAAGTTCTATACCTCAATAAAAAACACCCATTATTAATACACATATTGCATATACCCCAGCTAGCATCTTGTATCATAATCCAATCGTTTCCGAATCAGCTTGACGGGAAAAATAACCGTATATGAGCTGATTTTTCGATACTCCCGTTGTGAGAAAATGGTACCCTACAGATGAATCATACCAGGGAATCATTTATGATACGATTTGATGATTAATTTTTGAGTAATATTCTGGTAGTATTAAATCACTAAATCACCTTTTTGCGGTTTCTTTGCATTTTGTTCCTCTATTTTCAAGAAATCAAAATTTGATCATACAGATGATTCATAAGTGAATCCTTTTTCAATCACCCAAGTGATAAATCAGTCTTTAATCATCAAACGTGATCTGAGGAGAATCGTATAAGAGATATCTGCAGAAAATTATCACCCAAATGATAGCTGGGACATAAATACATATGTACATACACATACATACATATGTAAGTACATTACTCATTCTCTGTACTTTTAATCGAATATTCTCGCATTCGAAATCAATAATAAGGGGCATAATAATCATGATTTTTTAATCAGGAAATGATAATTACGAGTATAATAAATCAGGTTTACACCAGTGTTCCCAGTTTAGGGGAATTGTCCTCAAATTGGGGATTTTTTTTGTTGGGGATGTAAATTTTTTATACTTGTGTATATTAAACTATGTGTACTTTTTTCTTTACAAGTTTTATAAGTACAAATTACATATATATGAATGTAAATATATTCGTAGCTATCGATATAAATGAATTTTATTGAATAAATATATTATTTTTGTCATTATTTTTCAAATAAAATTAAAACAATTTAATCTTTTTCACAAAAGAAAAAATTTGAATCAAAAAAACTCAATTTGGGGATTTTTGGGGATGAGAAATCAAAAGTTGGGGATAAGCTCTAGAAAAAAACTGGCAGCACTGGCTTACACGTAGCAAATTCTATACTGATGCACACACACACACAATTGCTAGCATACTGGTAGACATGTTTTAAAGGGCTCTTTACATTTGAGTGAAAATCAATGTCATATTGATTGCACTCAAGTTGTTACATGAAATATCACTCAATAATTGTGGTGCTTGCTGGTGGCTGAAGCTGAAGCTGAAACTGGAGCTGGTTTTTATTGTGGCCCCCCATTTATAAAAAGAAAGAAAAAGTTTGTTTTTTTTTAAATTTTGTTTTTGTACCAGAGAATGTCACAAGATACATTGAATTATTCTTTTTGTACAAATTGCTAAACTGGTTTGGAATTATTTTATAATATTGTTTTTTATACCCTTTACCAACAAAAATGGTAAAAGGGTATATATAGGTTTGTCATTCCGTTTGTAATTTCTATAATATCAATAAGCGACCCATAAAATATATATATTCTGGATCCTTATGCATAGGGAAGACGAATAAGCGATGTCCGTCTGTCCGTCTGTCCGTCTGTCCGTCTGTCCGTCTGTCCGTCTGTCCGTCTGTCCGTCTGTCCGTCTGTCTGTACGTGAAATCGGTTTTCCGAAGCTCCCAGAAGAGCTAGAGACTTCGTTCTTGGACTGGTGTGTCAGAAATTTTCCAAAATAGATTGGTATTGAAATTCAGCATAATCGAGCAGACCATTGCAGAGCTGGAAAACTTAAACTTTATTTTGCCATATAAAAGTAACTACCGAAAACAAATTTTTATTTTTTTTTAATAAAAAAACTTATTTTACACTTCAGTACGACTAAAATTGGAATTTTAAATTGAAAAAATATAAAAAATTTAAAAAGACGTTTCCAGGGTTGGAAAACTTTAACTTTTTGTGTCATGTAAAATTAACTATGTCTAAAACTATATTAGTATTTTCTCGAGAACCGTAAGAGCTAGAGACCTGAAATTTGGACACAGTGTGTAACCCTTTGGCCGCTACAACAACAAATGCGTGAGAGCTGGAAATTAAAGGGTGTTGCAAAACGAGCAACGAAAAATGTTAAAATCCCATGTAATATACATACAATTGTATGTATGTATGTATATACACTTGAAATTTGTAAGGTTAGTGTATTTTTATACAGACTTCAAAAATTAACACTAAAATTTCCAAAAATTTAAATTAAAGGGTGTTCCGTCAGTTAATGCACTTTTGATATGCAATTTTGACAACTTGCTGTATCTTGGAAACCGTAAGAGCAAAACTCTTGAAATTTTCAAAAACGGTAAAACTAAAAAAACAAAAAATTATAAAATCGCCAAACCGAAAAAAATCGCAAAAAACAAAAAAAAAATCGCTAAAACGAAAAAAAGCACCAAATTACAAAAAAAATTTCTAAGACTAAAATAAATCGCGAATAACCGGAAAAATTGCTAAAATAAAAAAAAATCGCTAAAATGAAAGAAAATCGCCAAAATGAAAAAAAACCCCAAAATGAAAAAAAAATCGCCAAAACGAAAAAAATGGCCAAAACGAAAAAAACCCCAAAAAAAGAAAAAAAAATTTTAAATGAAAAAAAGTCGCCAAGATGAAAAAAATCGCCAAAATGAAAAAAACCCAAAAACAGGAAAAAATCGTCAAAATAAAAAAAAAAATCGCCAAAATTAAAAAAATCTCCAAAATGAAAAAAAGCCCCATAAACAGAAAAAAATCGCCAAAATTAAAAAAAACCCCAAAACAGTAAAAAAAAATCGCTAAAATGAAAGAAAATCGCCAAAATGAAAAAAACCCCAAAATGAAAAAAAATCGCCAAAACGAAAAAAATGGCCAAAACGAAAAAAAACCCCAAAAAAAGAAAAAAATTTTAAATTAAAAAAAGTCGCCAAGATGAAAAAAATCGCCAAAATGAAAAAAACCCAAAAACAGGAAAAAATCGCCAAAATAAAAAAAAATCGCCAAAACAGTAAAAAAAATCGCTAAAATGAAAGAAAATCGCAAAAATGAAAAAAACCCCAAAATGAAAAAAAAATCGCCAAAACGAAAAATATGGCCAAAACGAAAAAAAACCCCAAAAAATAGGAAAAAATCGTTAAAATGAAAAAAGTCGCCAAGATGAAAAAAATCGCCAAAATGAAAAAAAACCCAAAAACAGGAAAAAATCGCCAAAATAAAAAAAAAATTCGCCAAAATTAAAAAAATCTCCAAAATGAAAAAAGCCCCAAAAACAGAAAAAAAATCGCCAAAATTAAAAAAAAACCCAAAACAGTAAAAAAATCGCCAAAATGAAAAAAATCTCCAAAATGAAAAAAAAACCCAAAAAACAGAAAAAAATCGCCAAAATGAAAAAAAAACGCCAAAATGAAAAAAAATCGCCAAAATGAAAAAAACGCCAAAATAAAAAAATCGAAATATTAAAAAAATCGCCAAAAGGAAAAAAATCTCCAAAATGAAAATAAACCCCCAAAAAGAGAAAAAAAATCGCCAAAATAAAAAAAATTGCCAAAATGAAAAAAAAAATCGCCAAAACAAAAAAAACCCCAAATAACGGAAAAAAATCGCCAAAATGAAAAAAAATCGCTAATATGAAAAAAATCTCCAAAATAAAAAAAGCCCCATAAACAGAAAAAAAATCTCCAAAATGAAAAAAAAATCGCCAAAATGAAAAAAAATCCCAAAATAGGAAAAAATCGCCAAAATGGAAAAAGAATTGCCAAAAAAATCGCCAAAATGAAAAAAAAGTCGCCAAAATTAAAATAAACCCCCAAAAAACAGAAAAAAAATCGCCAAAATGAAAAAAAAAACAGAAAAAAATTGCCAAAATGAGAAAAAAGCGACAAAACTGAAAAAATCGTTTAAACTGAAAAAAACTGCGCGAGTCAAAGTCGCACTTTACTGAATTTTTTAATATTAAAGGAATTAAATTAAACTAAGTTTTTTCTTATTTCGTTTTTGCTTCGTTTACTTTACATATTTTATGTATTTTTTAAAAAACTAGATCGGTATCAATAATCAGAAAAATCCAAAATTATGACTCCAGGGTTGGTTGGAAAACTCACGCTTTTGTGTTATGTAAAATTAAATAGGTCTAAATTTTTTTCTTTTTCTTTATAAATTGAATATATTTTATGCTTCTGAAAGAAAAGTTTGGCGTATGAAATTTGAAAAATTAAAATTACAGCTCCAAAGATGGAAACTTTAAAAAAATTATAAATTTTTTCACAAAACAAATATGTATGTATGTGTCTGCATACTATATATATGTACGTACGTTGGTAAAGGGTATATAAGATTCGGCACAGACGAATATAGCACTCTTACTTGTTTATTATTATCTTTGTAATTTGCTTCTTTTGCTATTTTTTGCCTGAAACTCAATTTATAATCTTGTATTGGCGGCTTGCCAAGTTTTAAAAGTGACTTTGCAAAAAAATAAAATATGTTTTATGTATGTACATATGTATGTATGTATGTATTTATAAACAAAAGGGGAGTTTCGTATTGCAAAATTTGCTGAATTTTTAAAATCTTAAAAACTTGTTATAAATTCAAGTAAAACAAAAAAAATTCGTGTGAGCTTTTTATAAAAAAAAAATTTTTAAGAAGAATAAACAAAAATAACAAAGGTATTGAAGATTAATTCTTGCAGAGCAGACCTTCAAAGATATCATCGACGACTTTAATGTTTTCTTCCGGAAATTAATAAATTAGAGATGATAAAAATTTTGCACTACTTCCGAACCGCAAAATCAATATTTTCATAATTTCTTGGGAATGTCTTTTTTATTTCACTTAAAGTTAATATGTATATGGCGAAAGCTATTACTAAAATTTGAATGATATCCAGAAAAAAATTTATTGGAACAAATGCAATCTAATTACTATTTTTTTAGGAGTTGTTACAATTTAAGTTCAACATTTCGCTCATTTACTTCAAAGGTGTTGCAATTCAAAAAAAAAAACAGTTTTGCAGAAAAAGCGTTTTAAGTTTTCAATTTGCATACAACTCAATGAAGACATGAAAAAAAAAATGTCTCAATTAAAATATTCTTCTCTTAGGAGGTGAGGGTACAAGCAATTTATATAAAATTTGTACACCAGATAAAATACGAAATGCCGCATTATTCTGCATTATTAACTCAAAAAACTAATTTGTTGAGTTATGACACTATTAAAGTAAATGAGCGTTTTGTTAACGTACTAATAATACCAAAACTGTGGCAATAAGAAAAAGTGCTTAAGTCATATTTTACTGTTTTGAAGGAGAGCAGTTTTAAGCTTTCAAGTCGATTGTCAGAAATTTTCTCCTTTTGCAGTTAAATTGGGAAATTCGCTTTCAGCTTTTATTTTATTTACAAAAATATCGTTCTACAAACTGTAAATAATACATTCAATTTGAAAAAGGGCATAGTATAAGCTTACTTTATCTTTTATTCCAAATGAGATTACAAGTCGAAAAAAGATAAGCATCAATTCATTGGGCTATAACTTCCTGAAAAATCGCACAAAATAATTGAAATTTTTCTCAGACGTACTTTTGAATATCAAGATTAGAGTGACATTAACTCAAAATTAGCAAGCACTTTTTCCATTTTGCCACAGAAATTATTATTTTATTTATTCAGTAAAAGCGATTAGCTTGTCTGCTGAACACACCGAGCGTCTATGTCGAGAATCGAACCCACGACCTCTGGACTGGGAGGCTAGCGTCGCTACAACTCAGCCACAGGGGGCTCCCTTACATATAAAATATTAAATAAGTATTAAAAATACATTGAAATTGATTATTGAGGGGTTAGCTGCATCCTATCCGCATTTCACTGTTGCAGATCATCAGAGAACCTTCACCCAAACATTTCTTTGAACAACTAGATAAAAACTTCCATTTAAACAAATGAGAATCTAGTTCATCATGGATTCATCAAAATATTGTCCTGCATATAATGGTTACGAACATGTGGTTTCTTCCGACAATTTTGTTAAAATAAACTTTTAAATTAAACAATTTTTGTAAGTACAGCGCTGTGATTTTTTCCGATAAAGTCTTTGTCGTGGATTTTTTCTTATATATATTAACCTCCAATAAACTATTTACCGAGATTTAAATGTCATTAATCATTTACCATTGCGAAACTACAATACGTTAAACTGACTAACATAAGATAATGTTAAACATGAAAAATCATAATTTATATGAAAAATCGTAATCTTTATTAATGTGTGTCTTTAAATTCCACAAGATTGTTGTTTTTTATTCGCTTTATAGTATTTTAATCTTAAGGTGTAAATTATAGATGAATCAAGGTTACATTGTTTGGTTGAAGTATTAATAAACACTGTGCTACAAAGCAAAACAGAAGACTACTTGTTTTATGTAGTGCAGTACGTGTGTAATTTGACCAAAATTACCACCAATCTTCTTTTTTTGCTTATATGTATATAATCTCTTGGCTGTAGCTAACATAATATATTTTTATAGTTTCGTTATAAAGCTTTTTAATGGATATTATCTCAGTTGTAAGACTTAGCATTTCTAATCTATTTAGCGATTACTGTTAAATAATTAACAGTGCTCTGTTAGGTACAAAACAAGCTATGTAAGACATTATGGTTGGTGTCTCTGCTAGCTGAGTAGTAATTTATTTTCATACACACATGAGAAAACTTTATTTACATATTCATACATAGCGAGCCTTTGCTGCAATAGAGTCATAACTGAACAAAACTTGTTTTGCAGGCAACGAGTTTGATGTTTTGAATTTACTAGCAAAATAAAATTAAAAAATAACATTTTTTTACATTTATATTTTTATTTTTATATATATGTACAACTTTTAAACAAGAACGACGATTAATTCCGCATTATTGACTCAAAAATCAAATGTTTTGAGTCAGTACTCGATATATAAATACATACATATAGTTATAGAAATTCAAAAAAGCCGTAAGTTACATTTAAAATATTTTACAGGAGCTTCTTAAAACATAAGAGGGTCTTAACGCATTTAATTCTCAGCAGTCTTTAGACTTTCGTTAATAATTGCGATTCTTTTGGCCATACACGAATAAAAAGGTTGTGGATAGATGGATTTACATTAGTTACAGCATAATCAATCACAAAGACGTTTGAAATCTCTTTGTAAGTTACGTTTTTATTTTTAAGTTATATACGACATACTTATATGATTGCTTGGAAGTTAACTGACAAGTACAGAAAACTTTTTATTTCCAAATACGTTTTAAATAACATTTTTAAGATTTTAAAGAAAATCAACTTTTTTATAAATGCCTTCTTATGGATGCCAGATAATGACAAAAGCATCGTTGTAAGTACTCTTCGAGTATTGGTCGTTCAACAACTATAAATGCGTACAGCTAAAAATAAAACATACATATGCTCATATGTAAACATAGGCATTAATATTAAACCGAATACGTATAACTAAAAAAATCCAAAAGTATGTTACATTACATTTTTTTTAAATTACACAGCACAAACAATTCTAACTAAAATTTATACACTGTGTGAGCTACAATTATGCGCATGAGTATAAAAATACTCTGAGTATTATTCGGCTACACATGCCTATATACAGCAGGGCTGTCAGATATGGCGATTTCTCGCCAAACGTGGCGATTTTTCAACTTGTTTGGCGTCTAAATTTTTGGTTTGGCGACATGGCGATTTTTCTGGCGATAAATAAATTTGTTGACGATTTTTGTGGCTATTTTTTAACAAAATTTAAACTCAAAATTTTTGTAATTCATCAAAATTAGTTTGTTGAAGGAGTAGTTTAGAAAAATAAATCCCACCAGAACTCATTTGCAAGAAATAAAATCGGCTGGATTTTGATGATTTTTCTTATATGGATTATATAAATTAATTGAATTTGAATTTGGATGAGAAAAACTTGTAAAAAATAATTTTTGGCGAATTTATTTCTACTATTGGCGATTTTCTGCTAAATTTCTATACGATTATTTTGTAAAAATTTATATTAAAAAAATTTTTATATAAAATCAAATTTATTATCAAATATTTAATAAGAAAAACTACATATAATTGATTTTGGCGACAAAATTTTTGTATACGTTAGCGAATGATGAATAAATATAACGAGTAGCAGGCGTATATTTTTTTGTTCGATTAAATATTCACAGCCTGAGTATAAGCATACTCAGACTATAATTATGAGAGAGAGAGGGAGAGTGAATGCGCTTAATACGCTTATGCCTTTTTATTTATAAAGTCTAGTAATGGACTTAACTAATTTAAAAAAAATTTAGTTAGGTCGTTTAGTTAAAATAGCGCAGAATAATGAGAAATAATTGAAAAAATATTTAATTGGTCGCCTCCTTCGAAGTCGGAAGGAGGTGACCATTTTTAGAAAAAAAAAACTTAAAAATCTGCTATGGAATTGTGACCAGAGGAAACTAACGGGTCCGCCAGATAACTTTTTCTTTCAAAATGCTATGCAAAACATCGAGTGTATCTTCGGCTGTGTGGCACGTAGCGCCGTCCTGTTGAAATGTTGCCAATATCCTCCTCTTCAATTTTTGTGAACAAAAATTCGTTCAACATGGCCCGATAACGATCGCCATTGACTGTAACGGGCACTCCTTGCTCATTTTCGAAAAATGGCTCAATTATGCCTCTTGACCAAAATCCGCACCAAACAGTGACTCGTTTTGGGTGCGTCGGCTTTTCAACGTATGCGTGCGGGTTTTCTGTGCCCCAAATGCGACAATTTTGCTTGTTTACATACCCGCCAAGATCAAAATGAGCTTCATCTGAAAAGATGATTTTTTTGGCAAAATCGGCATCTTCTGTAAGCAATATTTCCCAGCGTTGTTCAAGCGTATACACAACCATATTCGTCCAGCAGAAGGATAAAACTAATTATCTGTCAAATCACACATGAGCTAAGTGTTACCATTCACGAAATAAGCACTAGTTGAAAAAAAAAACTTTAGTTGGCGGACCCTTTATATTAAAACAACTTCCAATATCTCTTAACCCATGTGAGGTATCTTAAAAATAAATTGTATTTTTACATTTCAATTGCTTTACAAAAATAAAATCCATACTTGTGGAAGCTACTATAGCTTAAAAGTTCTTAACCCGAGATAGTCGTATATAAATATAATATTTTTTTTTGCAATACCCATTGTGCATGATTTTTTTTTTTAAATAAGAAAAAAAGATTTAAATAAATTTAAACCCTCATAGACGTCATATAAGCAGCCTTTTAATTCAACAGTTTCATAATATATGTGATGCACTGTATAATAAGCATTTTACTAATTCCTTTGTTAAATGTTACTGCTTTGGGACAAATACAAATGATAGTTGAATGCCAAGTAATATGTGATATAATCATTGAAATAAATACTCTTACATACATACATATACATATTTTGTCTAGCTTTGGCTGGGCATTAGTTTTTTATTGTTAGTTTTAAGATTTTAATACTTAATGTTGGTTTATGTAATATGAAAGATACAATAACATAAGTTCATTAAAAAAAACCGAATATCGACAAATGTCCGATATTGTATCAAAAATTACCACAATAGAACTCGAACAGTTGTAATAATTTTCCAGTCTTTTGTTCTCTAGAAAAGCCTTGTGTGAGCTAATGTTTTAAGTCGTTTGTCTATAAAGGTGTCTGTCTATTGTCGTCTCTTGTTACCCAAAATTCTAGATATTTTAACATAGAGATTTTAAAACATTATTATGCAAATCAAATTATTTTTATAACATTTTCTGCTGGCTTAATAAAAGGCTGTCCGTATTGGTCTTTACTAAATTCTTTTAATACGCTTTTTTAATAAAACATATAAATGATTTTTTTTTATATTTTTATTTTTAACCCCTGCTCTAATGAATATTTATGAATGAGTCAGTCTTTTGAAATTGAAATTTATGTGGCTCAAAGTCTCGGCAAAGGAAATCTAAAATGCTTTTTTTATCGCCTGGTTAATCAACCTGTTTTACGTTAAATTATAAAATTTATCTGTTTTTAGAAGAAAATATTTGAGCAACATAAGAAGACAAATATCAAGACTTGGATTGGAATTTTATGTGTGTTACATACATACTAGAGATCGACCGAAGGCGTTTTTTTCGGCCGAAGCCGAAGCCGAACTTCGGCTAAAATCCTAAACTTCGGCCAAAACCGAAGCCGATGCCGAATGTTTTAAATTTTAAAAATGATACTTACGTTTTATATGAATTAAGAAAAAAGTTTGCTTTTTTGATATCACTGAAATAGCTGTAAAATCAATTGGATACATAACAAAAAAAATAAAACTATTTTGCAATTTCTAGATTGCTTTTTCATATGATCACTCACAAGAACGTTCAAGTAAAAGAAAATAGAAAGCAACAGGGTTGTATTTCAAAGCAGCCCTTTCAAAACGTTAAACACAATAGAAACTGTCGGCGAGCAACGACCAAACATAATTTTATTTTCAAGCTTGGAATGAAAAATATTCGGCTTCGGCTAATCGGCCGATTTTTGCCATAGGCCGAATGTTGGCCGATTACTAATTTTTGGCCGAAGGCCGAAGCCGAAGCCGATTAATCGGTCGAACTCTAATACATACATACATACAGTCATACCTACATATGTATGTACGTTTGTATTAAGTCTGTGTTTAGCTATTGCGCCATCAAGTGGTTGCAACCTGTACGTGTTTCAAATACGTTACAAATATTTTCTTGTATTATATAGATTGAGCAAAAATATTTCTTAATAAAAACAAAATAAAAATAAAATAAATGAAAATAAATAAGCAAATATTTGTATGAAAAATGTAACCGGTTAACAGCAACTCAGCGGAAAAAATGCACATTTAACTATTGGCTGCTGCTGCTGTCAAAAGTTTTTGTTTTTGGGTAGAAGAATGCGTTTTATAATAATGTGGTTGTAATTAGTTTACACTGAGTGAGAAAAGTTATTAAACATTTGTATTTAAGCTATTAAAACTTGCTTTGATGAAAAAAATTGGTTATAAGCAGGGAAACCACAAATATGCTCTAAAAAAAGTGTTTTATGCGCATTCAATATGCACTAAAAACTTGTAAATATGCGCTTAAAAGTCAAAAAATATGCTCTTAAAAATAGATTAATTGGTTTATTTGTAAATGAAAATATATTTTTTAATCAAAAATTCAACAACATTTGCATATAAAATAAGAAAAAAATAAATAACCAAAAAACGGAAACATAATTAACAAAGAATAACTGGGTTTGAAGTGCAGGTTAAAACAAAATTACTATAAAAATTTTTACTAAAACAAATTAATTTTTATGGGATGCATAAGAATTTAACTTTAATTTCAAAAATTTACTATCTGGAAAATCTTGATGTCACACCAGCATCTGATTACTCTTTATGGCGTGCTGCTAGAAAGCTTAAAACACCCGTTGAGTTTAAACCACCTCTGCGCACATCTACCGGAGGTTGGGCAAGAAGCGATACTGAAAAAGGTAACATATTTGCTGCCCATTTAAAATACGTATTTACCCCAAACACATGTACTGGTGTAATTGATTTGCCAAATGTAGTCGCTCTACCCCCTCAACAAATAAAGTTTAAGACGCGTGATGTGCAAAAACTAATTTCTGAACTCAACCCAAAGAAAGCTCCGGGTTTTGATGGAATTAGTAACCAGATGCTAATAAAGTTGCCTCGTATTGCAATTAGAATACTGTTATTTATTTTTAACGCCATTTTACGACTGCAGTATTATCCAAATAGCTGGAAGCTTGCCAAAGTTAAAATGATTCCAAAGCCGGGCAAAGACCTTACCAAGGCTGAGTCATACAGGCCAATAAGTCTCCTATCAACAATGTCAAAGCTTTTCGAAAAACTACTCATGACAAAATTGTCCCCAATTCTAGTTAATAGTGGGTGCATACCGGACCATCAATTTGGTTTTAGAAGTCAGCATAGCACCATTGAACAAACTCATAGATTGGTCCAATTTATAAGAAGAACATTTGAAGAAAAGAAGTATTGTTCTGCGCTGTTTATCGACGTTTCTCAGGCATTTGATAAAGTGTGGCATGAAGGCCTAATTTTAAAATTAAAAACATACCTGCCAATAAACGTTGTAAGTCTTTTGAAAAGTTACATTACTGCCCGGAAGTTCACTGTTGTGGAAGGAGACTTTATGAGCTTGCCTGAAACTATCTCATCCGGTGTGCCACAGGGGAGTATACTGGGGCCAGTTTTGTATTTGATTTATACTTGTGATATGCCTCTGAGCAGCAATATCCACACTTCCACATTTGCTGATGATACAGCCTGCCTTAGTATGCATGAAAATCCGTACGAGGCATCCCGATATCTTCGAAAACACATTACCCAGCTGGAACTATGGTTAAACTTATGGAGAATTAAGGTAAACGAACAAAAGTGTGTTCAAGTAACATATACATTACGAAGAGATACGTGTTTACCCATTCGGATTAACAATCAAGTTGTCCCTCAACATACTCATGTGAAATATCTTGGTATACACCTTGATCGACGGCTTACTTGGAAACACCACATTGACTCTAAGTTAACCCAAATGAAATTAAAATTAACTCAGGTACATTGGCTGATTGGTAGAAATTCAACCCTCAGTCTAGATTGCAAACTTTTGATATACAAGTCTATTTTGAAACCCATATGGTGCTACGGAATTCAACTATGGGGCACTGCTTCAGCTTCCAATGTCGAGAGAATCCAACGAAGGCAAAATATAATTTTGCGATTAATAACATCGGTTCCATGGTATATAAAAAACTCAAATATACATCGTGACTTAAATATGCCACTAGTGACTGAAGAAATTGCAAAAAACGCTGGCAAATATTTAACAAAACTCGAGTCACATCCTAATCCGCTTGCTCGTAATATTTTGAACTTTACTGGACACATCCGCCTAAAAAAGACGGATACAAGGGCTCTTATACTCAACACTCCAGATGGGACTAACTGAAAATAATTTTGATTTTTTATTTATTTTTTCTTCCTTTTGTTTATCACTACTTAAATATGTATTATTTATAACTATCTCTAAATTTATGTCCGACAGTGGTCGGGCCTAATAATTATTTTTTAGATTTAAGATTTGAATACTTATTGTTAGTTCATATAGGAAGATACAATAAATAAATATCATGTATTATAAAAAAAAAAATTTAAAAGATCACGATATCAGAATTAAGGCTTTGGAACTGTATTTTGGATAAATAAGACAAGATTTTAATTTATAATTTTTATTGTAATAAATAACAAAATATTGACCTAGAATTTCAAATAAAAATCTTTTCTGTCCCGTCTTAATGAACTTTCATACATTTACAATGTTCCTTCAAGGTCTTTTCAGGGCAGAGTAAATCACACACAGCTAAATCACACATAGCTAAATTTGTATTGCAACTAACGTCCGTAACGTAACGTGCGTTATATATAAAAAAAATTATACACTACATGGAACATTGGAACAGAGATTTAGATGGCGAAAATTAAAAATAATTTGTAAGCATATTAACCCAGATAGCACAGGAAAAAAATTTTATTTAAAACTTAAATTTTTATTTCAAAAATGAAATTGTAATGCGTTGCTAAAAAAAAAATATGCCCTAAAAGCGTAAATTATGCTCTAAAATTTCGAAAATATGCTAAAAATATGCGTGTAAAACTGATATATGCATAAACATGCTTTAAAGGGTAAAATATGCAAAAATATGCACTAACAAATCGATGCCAAAATTCATTAAAAGTTCTGAAACGGATAAATATCTTGTCCCCGTATTAATACGTGATATAAGAAAAAACATGCAATTGCATATTTGCGGTTTCCCTGTTTATAAGTCTACAATTATGTGACTGGAAATAATATAAAGCATGATGTGCACATGAAGTGGCACATTATGTGCCTATCAGAGAATGTCAATGAGTACTAAAAAAAATAGACATATGTAAGTAACTTGTCTTAATTTTAGTAACTGCGTATAATCATAATGGTAGCGCAAACAACTCGTATGCTCACATATTTTCTCTTAAGCAACTAGGACTATAGCCGATTGCAACATACAAGAGCATCTCTATTTCGTTTATGCAAAAAAGTAAAATACGCTACAATAAAAATGAAAAGTCATATGCGTATCAAATGCATTGACTCTCTCTCCCTCACTCATACTTATAGTCTGAGTATGGTTATACTCAGGCTGTGGATATTTCGCCGGAGAAAAAAATACGCTGATATTCCGGATATTTATTCATTATTCGTCACCATATATGTACATACATTTGTGTATATAAAATGCAATGGAAGAAATGTGTGTGTGTGGCTGTAATAAATAAAATAGCCCTGTATATACTCATGTGTAGCCGGTTAATAGTTAGAGTATTTTTATACTCATGCGTGTGATTGTAGCTCACACAGTGTATAAATTTTTGTTGTAGTTGTCTGTGTACATATAAGCATAGTTGTTGGATGTTTATAGTTACACGTATTCGGTTTAAAAGTAATGCGTGTGTTAGTATTTTTTATTTTAGCTGTACTCATTCATAGTTGTTGGAAGGCCAAACTGTACTTTAAATGCTACTTTTGTCATTCTCTGGTGCCTATTTCATTCTGATAATAATTATGTTATATATATGTGACGCGCAAAATAGAAAGGCACCTAAGGGTAAAAAGCGGTTTTGTTCAGGAGAGCCATTTTAAAGATTTAAATACGTGTATCTTTGATGTACCATCACTGAGCATGTTGGTATTGGTCTCATTTGAAAGCGACACATCTCATGACGTCAGGAACGTGTTGGTCAACCTTGAAAACGTGCGTAGGTCGTCCCTACCTCTTGTTTTGTGTAGTTGGTTTTTACTGTTTTCTACCTAGCGCGCTGTTTCCATGAGTTTGATATCAATTTTGCTCGCGTTTTTTTCGAATCCAGGTTTATTTTCTGAAATTATTAATTGTGAATTATAATAAATACTCATTTATAATTCTTTTAAATCGTGAATATCACTCTCTTAGTACGAAAATTTTTTCACATAACCTTAGAATCGTCGACTTCAATTTCATAAAACGCGCTTATCTCTGGGAGGGAACACTTTTGGGTCGTTGATTTTTTTTACTAACTTCTCGAAAAACCTTTTTTCAATATTCAAGAAGGATCTACTCCGAATCTTCTAGAAGAGTTACATTTCAATCGGCTAAAAATTTCGTTTTTCAAACTTGAGAAGAATATTTTTTCAATTTTCTTTTAGTCTTCCAGATGACTCTTGAGCTTTCGAAGAGTATTCTTTCAATCTTCTTTCATTCAAGCAAAATATATTTATTTAAACTTTCCACATGAATCTTCCCAGCAAAAAATTTTCGAAATTTTGTAATGGGTAGTACTCTTTTAATGGCTTACAAAGTAACGAGTGGTACTTATTTATCTAATTATTTTATTTGCATAATAATGACTGTGATGTAATTAATAAAATAAGAACTTATTTATATCACTACGTGAAAGTACTTATTGTAGTACTTTCCAGTTAATAAGGAAATATGTATATCTAGAGAAATTTGTTACAAAATTTTATTCATTTAAAATAAAAAATTAGAAAATATAGCAAATTAATTTTGAATAAGTTTAAGCAAAAATTAATCTATATTATTTTGCATATTTGTACGCAAAAAATAACCCATTAAATTTTGAGTACTTTTAGGCAATCAGTAATCTATTAACTTTTGTATGTTTGTAGGCAAAAAGTATAGGGTACCGCATACTTTTTGAACTTCTCAAACAAAAATAATGGGTTATTCAGTCAAATTGTAAGTACTTACGACTGAGGAGTACATACACTTTTTTGCATTCTAGTAGGCAAAGTTTTTTGCTAGGTTCTTTCTGTTATTCAAAAGAGCCGCCATTATATCTACCAGAAACCATAATTTTCCAATCTTTCAAAATAAGCTTTCTATGAGCGTCCTAAAGAGTTTTTTGTAATCTGTCCTTCAAAGAGCTTTCTTCTAATCTTGCACAAGTGTCTTCTTTCCATCTTGCGGAAGAATTCTTTTTTAATCTTCCGGAAGAGTCTGGCTTTTAGTATCTCCTGAGGTTTTTAAATAGCTGTGGGTAAAAAGCTTTAATTTTCAACCCACGTCAGCATATTCGTATTTAAAGCGCCTGTTTTTGCTGCGACGCAATAATTACAAGGTGCCTTGATATACTCAGTAACATGATTCCACTAAGCACATCGGTTCCAGAAAAACTTGAATATATTATAGTTTTTTCCTAGTTAGCTTTTAAATTACAACATTTATTAACTCTTAAACTTTTCACACAAAATATCTTTGCAAAGAATATTGCTCTGAAAATTCTTTTATTCAAACTGACCCGTCGTCTACTCATATTTAAATATTTGATCTAATGTACATTCTTCCTACTATTCACACTCATTGAAACTTGTCAGCATAAAGACATCAAAGTATTTCAAATAGCTGGCAAAAAATAGAAATAAAAATAAGATATCTATTATTTGACAAACAATGGCTGTGATTTGTTAAGAAAAAATTCTTCTCGTCACTTGTACAAGCCAAGTGCGCTTCAGGCTTTTGTTGTTCAATATCTGTTGCATATTTGCACATTTAGATACATCATAAATTTAAATAAATTCTAACACCATGGGTGTTGCTTCCCAAGCGAATATGTAGAATGTACAAGAGTGCTTGAATATTTAAAGAAATATGCACTTCAAAAAGGGTCAATTAAATTATATATTCCTTTAAATATTTATAAGCATGTAGGCCACACATGTTTTAAGAAGAACAATTTTAAGTGCTTGCAAGCAAATTTATATTTATTGTAAGAAAAGAATCTTCAAGTGAAAAAAACGAACCGCAATTAATTGCAGCACAAGCTTAAATAAAGTTCAAAAGCTTGTAAATAGGCAGAAATTCTGATTTTAAACTACAAATAATTGTATATGTCAGTTTTCGTTATAAGTGAAATTTTTCCTCTTTTTTAAACATAGTTATTTTCGTGTATTAACTGAAAAGGCAGCCCTGCTCCTGTCACCACAAATGTCACTTGACTCCTGTCGAAACTTAGGCAAACTGCGTTATTTAATTTGTGTTTGACAGCTATTGATATCAGACTACCGCTGGATTTAAGAAGAAAATGGAAAAAAGTTAACTGCGTGTAACACTAGGAACACAACTGGGACGAACGGCGAATTTCGTCCACGTCGACGAATTCGTCGATAAGCATTCGCTGCGTAAATTCGTCGTGTGAAGCACAATAACGACGAATCTACACGCAAAGAAAAAATATTGTTGAGGTAACCATAATCAAACAGCAACATACTATGATTGAATTATATGATTGCAGTCAAATCATATTATTGTCAATGAAAAAGCAAAGTTTAAATAATATTATTTTCTGAGTTAATAATAATATTATCTACAAAAACAATTAACTTTGTTATACCTAATTTTATTATTGCAAATAAGACAACACTATTGTTAGATGTGACTAAAATATAATTGAGACTTACCATACCATGTTCTAATATTATAATAATATTTATTTAATAATAATAATAATATTTTGTTTTTTAATCATATATTTATTGGCAAATCTTTTGTTTAAAACAGCTGTGCGGTAAATCCGAAATAAAAATAAATTAATATTGTTGAAAGAAAATGTATGTATGTATAAATAGAAATGTATACTTACATATATGTGTATACACGAAATACAGACATATCTGTATAAATAGCTATACATACATACATATTATTTTTATTTATCTACCCTTTTGTTTATACTTTTTTTTATTTATTTAACACCACGGGTGCACTACCGATAACTTACAAACGAAACACTGAACTGACAGAAGGTGTTTCTGAAAAAGATTTTTGTAAAAACTTAACATAGTATGGTTTTGGATAACATTATATTGTTATTTACATCATATTATTTTTACACAATAATACAAATTATATTGTAGTCATAAATTTTGAACAAAACTATATTGTTAAATTCTAACCATATCGCACTTTCTATGAATATAATAATGTAATTAAACAAACATTACTGTGTTTATCGTAACGAAATTAATGTTTAAAATAACAATAACTAGTTTTCAACGACCACACATTTGTTTCAGAGAACATAATATTGTTTTCTCAACCATTTTACAACCATATCTTTTCTTTGCGTGTACTCAGCGAATTCTGCTCTTGTAATTGATAAAGTTGTTTATTGTGCTTTTTTCGTAGTTCGTCGCAGCCGTGTTCGCCACGCACGACGAATTTTGTTCGACGGCGGTGTTGTGTCCATTTTCATGTGCACAAATGTGTTTCATTTCTGATGGCGAAAGTTCGCAACGTCCTTCATCCCAGTTGTGTTCCTAGTATAACTGCGTATAATACTAATTGTAGCACAAAAAATGTGTACATATTTTCTCTCAAGCAACTATGACTATAGCCGATTCCAACATACAAAACCATCTCTACTTCGTTTATACGGAAAACTAAAGTCCGCTACAGCTAAAAATAAAAAAGTCATAACCGTGGACGAAAAATGGATCCACCACAACATACCAAAAGATAGAGACCAAAAAGTAGTCAAAACAGTGGTATTTTTCGGTGTAAATTGGCCCCAAAAAAGGCCAATGTGGGGTTCTCACCCAATAAAATCATGTCAATAGTTTTTTATGATGTACGCGGTATAATTCACATTCTAGTCAATGAAAAGGGTAAAACAACCAATGGAGAATATTAAGGCAGCTTATTGCGTCGATTAAATGAAGACTTGAAAAAACAAAAACGAGCCAATTTGTGGAAGATAATGTACCTTTCCCCCGGGGACAATGGAAGGGTGCAAACATGTGCATAAAAATAAATGTTGTAGAATCGTTCAATAGATCCTTAAATAAAATTATATTGATCGAGTCGAATTTTGTGTATTGAACATTGTGTTGATAAACTAGTCAAGTAAGTCCTCGTCCAGACTTGCAATTTTTGTTGCAGCAATTCTTGAGTTTATTGGTGAGAGGGGTGAGTTTCATGTGCTCGGCAATTATCTTTTGCTTTGAAATTCGCAGTTGTTAATTTAAAGTTTGTAGGTGTATTTGATGTTTTATTTTATTTTATTTGTTCAGTTGTATGAAAAACACCAAATGTAACAAAAAGTCTGGGCGAGGACTAACTAGTTGCTACATGGCAGAGATTGGTTCTAAATGTAACATTTTATAAGGAAGTTACTTGCCACTTTGTCATGGTGTTCGGATTGAGAGAAGTCAGTTGAACTTTTTTTGTTTGTGTTCTCTTTTATAAAAATCTAGTTGATTTCTTCAAACAAACTTTTGTGGTCAATATTACCGACCTCTTTTGGTTCAGTGTATGTTCTTCTAATGACTCAATGGAAAGCATTTAAATCTATTTAACATACACAATTTTTACGTTGGAGGAAACATAGAAATTATGCTTTAAAAAATATTCTTAAAAACTGTTGTTATTCCTGACATCAATAACTTCCCAGCAAAAAATTTTCGAAATTTTGTAATGGGTAGTACTCTTTTAATGGCTTACAAAGTAATGACTGATACTTATTTATGTAATTATTTTATGTGCGTAATAATGACTGCCCTGTAATGAATAAAATAAGAACTTATTTATATCATTACGTGAAAGTACTTATTGTAGTGCTTTCCAGTTAATAAGGAAAAATATCTAGAGAAAAATTTATTGATCGTTAAAATTATTTTAATTAGAAAAACTAGCAAATTAATTTAGAATAAGTTTAAGCAAAAATTAATCTATAAAATTTTGCATATTTGTAAGCAAAAAATAACCCATTAAATTTTGAGTACTCTTAGGCAATCAGTAATATATTAACTTTTGCATGTTTGTAAGCAAAAAGTATAGGGTACAGCATACTTTTTGAACTTCTCAAACAAAAATAATGGGTTATTCAGTCAAATTGTAAGTACTTACGACTGAGGAGTACATACACTTTTTTGCATTCTAGTAGGCAAATTTTTTTGCTGGGTTATTTGTCGTTTAAAAAATAATTATATTATTTGGTTTGCAAGAACCAAATTTTTAAAGGAAAATATTCTGGAAAAAATATTTGAATCCATAAAAACCAATTCATGGACAAAAGTTTATTTATAATTCCTAGACAACAAAAGTCAGAAAGAACTAGAACATCTTATACACTATAAAATAAAGTATTAATAAAATAAAACAAAAAAAATCCAACAACTCAAGTGTTTCAAAAAAACACTTTATAAATTTATGACTCTCCATTAAGTGCTTAATTAAATTACTTGGCCTTTTGTGCTGCCTCACATTCTGTGTTCTTGTCCATGATCTTAAAATTCAACAACAAATAACCAAAAGTAATGTTAAGATTTTTATCACAATAAAAAAAATAGCTAAAAGTGGATTTAAATTTTTAGTTTATTTATTTTTGCCAACCAAAAATTTACACAAAATATGAAATATAATATTGAAATTTGTTTTTGTTACATTTTGCATGAAAAATCTTAAATCACTTCGAAGTGAAGGAAACAAAATTGCTTGCAAAGCGAAATATTATTTTTTTTTTTTTTTTGATAAACCCCTTCCTTTTACAAATATTTTGCATTTGCATAAATTCATTCATGTTTGTCTGGACTGATATTCTTGTTCATTTTATAACCCTCGTATTGCTTTCACACCCTTTTCCCTTATTCACAATCTGTCTGCAGCTCACAGCTCATTCTTATAAATAAATATGTAAATATAAATATTATTCTGTCTATGTAACTTCAAAAGCCTTGGCTCTATTTTCTATGTAGCGAAATTTTTCGAACCAAGTGACAGTTATCGAAAGTGACTTTTGAATGTAAATGTTATGTTAGACGTTTTTTTTTTAAATTTTGCGGCAGAAATAATTTTAAAGGAAGTAATAGCATGTGATTTAAAAATATGTTTAGCAGTTTAGTTTGTTTATTATAGGGGTAAAACTGGAAGTTTTGCCATGGATTTTGTATTTTTTATGAAATTTTAAGTTTATAAAAAATGTTAGTCAATAAATGAGTTCTTAAACTGCACCAGAATTAATTCATTTGCAATTGAAATTTGTTCATTCTTCGCCTCTGTCATATTCATTTGCCGCCCAGCTAGAAATTCTTTCTACCCATTTGAGTTTCTGATGAATTTTTCGAACATTCATAATTTAATATATGTAGGAATATTCATATATAGCTGTGGTTAACTATGCAGAAGCGCTTGTAGATTTCATGAGCTGGAACAGTGTTGCCTGAACTAGGAGAAAATCCCTATATTGTGGGTATTTTTGTCACTAAAATAGGGGAGGGAAAAAACGGACAAATGTTTTACTTGAGCCAAAATTTAGGTATTTTTCTCCCGTTTCACTTATAATTAAAAAAACGTATTTTCATATTTGTGTCATTCGAAAACCCGTAACAAATTTGTCTAACAATTTATTTAAAAGCGCTTCAGAACATACAAACTAGATTTTCCTTAACTTGGGGCCACACGTTAAATTTTCGCCTTTCAATTCCTTTTGGTTTTCAATACACTTAAAATTTTTAAATGGACAACTATATTGCTTTTTTTTTTATTAATTTTACCTATGCATTTATCTGGCAATTTTATGTTCAAGTTGAACAGCTGATTACAGCAGCAGATTGAGTGAAGCTACGATTTTGAGTTATTTCTTCGTCGGAGACATTTATTAAATAAAATTGTCAATTTTTGGTTTTCACTTTTGAGCAAAAAAAATCCTATTCTTTTCACTTGTTAACAGTCTTTTGAAAGCAAAACGAAATAAGGAAATCAAGCAATTTTCCAAATTGTTTTCTTCTAAATTCGGATGCTAGAGCACATAAAATTAATTTGTATTTGCTATATTTCAACTTAAACAGGCGTAGCATGTGTTTTAACATCCAAACTTACAAGAAAACATGTGACAACGATGTGGAAGCCAGAACTTAGACGATAGATTCAAAACAAATTTTGGATAAGAGTAATAAAAATTAAAGCATATTCCTGTAGTAGTTTTAGTTTTAGTTTTTTTTTATTATTTTAATAAATTTAAATTATTAAAATTCGTAAGGATTTTCGTAGGGAAACTTTGTAATGTGTAGGGAAAAAATATTTGTATTTATGTATTCAAAAAAACCATACTGGTAACACTGTCCTGGAATTTACTTTGCTTCCTAAACCAGGGTTGTCAGATATGGCGATTTCTAACCAAAAGTGGCGATATTTTAACATGTTTGGCGTTTAAATTTTTGATTTGGCTACAGGACGATTTTTCTGGCGATAATTAAATTTGATGGCGATTTTTATGACAAAATTGTACTTGAAAATATTTGCAATTCAGGAAAATGTGTTTGTAGAAGGAGTAGTTTCAAAAATTAATCCTATCAACACTCTCTGCAAGAAATTAAAACTATTTTGATTCTGTTGATGTATCTTATATTAATTATAGTAATTAATGGGTTTTAAATTTGGTTGTGAAAACTTTACAAGAAATATTTTTTGGCGATTTTATTTCTACTTTCATGATTTTCTGCTAAATTTTTATACGTTTATCTTATAAAAATTTATATTAACAAGAATGTTATACAAAATATAATTTATTATGAGATATATATAGTAAGAAAAACTACATAAAAATTATTTTGGGGACTTTTAACGATTTTTAAGATATATTTGGCGTAATAGATCGGAAAAGATCTGACAACCCTGTCCTAGACTGCCGATTATATCATAAAGCGATAGCAGAGTTGTCCAGTTGGCGGATTATTTAAATGACATTGCTCAGGGGCTGATTATGTCGGCCACTTGCATCTTTGCCGCCTTCAACGCCGCCCACTTACATCTTTGCCCCCTTCAACTCATATGGCCTAGGATTGCAAAAATTTTTAATATTTTTAACTGGACACAGCAAATTAGTTTTCTTTGGTCACGGTTCACACAGGGCAATTTTAGTTGAGCAATTTTTTATTTCATGGGTGAGAGAGAGAAAACATGATGGCTCGTTTCATCTCTCTCTCTCTCTCTGCCTCTCTCTTTCTCTTCCAGAAGCTCAAAAGTTGTTTAACTAATATTGCAGTGTGTGAACACAGTAATAGTAACAATTTAATAATAAAAAAACGTGAAGATAATTAAAAAAATAAATTATATTAAAAGTGTATACTTGTGAAAACAAGGGTATGTTGACACGTACATTTTGCAAAATAGTCTTATCAAAAAGATCAGAGTGGATAAACTGAGCATGTCGTAAATTGGCCTAATGCCAAAGGACTGAACAACTATTTTTAGGTTCAATTGGTTGATCGTTTGTTGGGTGGCTGTATTACAATGGACCAAGAGTTCTGAGTGAGTTGAAGGTTCTGACCGCTAACCTTGCCTGGCCTAAGTTAGCTATTTAATATTGATACAAAATTCCCCTTTTCAACATTTTATTCCCGCGTAGTTCAGGTTTTTTTTTTTTTTTTTGTATGGCAACTCAGTACACACCAATTCCAATAGCATGAGCGCAGCAACTATTAAATATAAACATTATCGTAATTACAATAATATGCAGCGATTACTTTTAATTGTATTCTTTTATAATTTGATGGTGTATATTGTTAACGAAAACGTTTACTTTTTGTTTACGTAATATAAAACTTTATTTAAAAAATATATATAGTGTAATAAAATTAAAATAAACACTCCATTATTACTCGTATAACAAAGAAACAAAGAAACGAAAAATTAAAATCATAACAATTTGCTTAAACTGCATTTTTTTCTAATGAACCTAGACTCCATTAGATACAATATCTGAAGTAAAGCGGCCCCCACACACACACGCAAACTGTGTATGAAAACAAGCTGATACGAGTAATTGGAAAATCGTGCGTAAATTTTCAAATCAAAAAAGACATACATACGCGCCAGAATTTTTCTAACTATAATCAAGTCGTTGCAATGGGGAGAAACTATTTTAAGTAAATTTGTATTTATATACATACATACATAAATATTGTGTGCCTACCTATTTGTATCTTAAAAAAAATATATATGTATCTATTAAAGGTTACGCCTTAACAGCAAGGCAATCTAAAGATACGTTTACAACAATTACACAATTAAACGAAAAATTGTCTATTTAAGCAAAAGAATAAAAAAAAGATATATTTTATTTACTTAAAAAAAAAAATAGTAAAATTATATATATAAATGCATGTACATATGTATGCATTTATTATTATACGAGTATTTAGAAATTTGAGCTGCCATTAAGTGTGTCAGGATGAGGGGAATCCACTTAAAACTTCTTAGAATTCAAACAATTGCTGTGAGGAAAGCACGTACTTCGCATACAAAATATATTGTTTAAAGTGGAACAGGCGTTTCAAACGAATAAAATCCTTTTTTTAAGTTGGAATTCCCCTTATTAGATTTTTAGCTGTTTAAACAGTTTTTTTATTTTTTAAAATTGCCATCAAACAAGCATTCAAATTTATTTTTATTCATTCTATTTAAATTATTTTTGGCAAGATTTTAGTAGACATCCAATTGCTTGTGTCAATATTTTATATGTACTTCTGAATATCACTTGAAAGGGGGAAATGTTCATATGTACATTTAAATATACACACTTGCATCCTTTAGTAAAGGACACACATTTTGCTGTGTCAGCCTTCAATAGGAATACGTGTTGCAAGCAATTCTAGCGTGTCAATTGCTTGTTTGGGACAACATATTAAACTCGTGTAATATCTACCAATTCCTAGCTACCAATTCCTAGCAAAAATAAAAATTAACTAAGATTGGATGTTGTACAATTTCATTAAATTTTTTTACATTTCCTTAAAGCAATATTAAATTAAAATTATTAAAAAAAAAATAGATATAAATTATTTTTCGCCTTGTCCGGCTGTATTTTTTATATTCTCCTTAAAATTTTGTACATAAAGGACAATCACATTTTGTCTGTTTCTGTAACTTTTTGAACGTTTAAACAATAGAAACACGCGTATATGCAACAGAAATGTCAATAATTTCCCATAAAATAGCATACATGACTGGTTTTCTACCCCACAAGCTTCTTCATAATATTCCCCTACAAAATGAAAAATTCGGTGAAGTGCGACTTTGAGTCACACACCAAGGGTTCCGTACGTACACTACATACATATGTAGTTCTATACAAACTTTAGCCTATATAAACTAATATCTTACCTGTACCTGGATTCAGTAAGTTTTATTACGATAATCGTATCGCTGTAATAAATATAACAAAAATTTATCTACTTTGCTATTCAGTAACATATTTTAACGATATTCGCTGTCGGTTGAAGAAAAAAAATTAAATCACAAGATCAAATGCATTGAGTTTTTCTTTATTATTCTTTGTGCTTTTCGCTTAGTTTTACATTTTCTATACAGAGATACCACATAATATTCAATTAAATGGTGAGTAAGATAAAGCTGAAGACTATCGTAGAAAGGAAATTACGGAATTACATTATCGTTACCGCACGCGTATACATATTACGATATTCGCTTCGCAAAAAGTTACAGTTTCCAGTACCTGTGGTGCGATTCAGTAACTTTTAACGATCGGAAGATCGTAATTTTAGATAGTACGCAGCTGATATTTTCTGTTGATTTTTTTCGCTAAAATTAACAGTACATACATTATTGTCGCTTAACTAACGATACAGCTGGCACTAACCTACAGCGAATATCGTTATTTTTTACCGAATAGCAAATTCGATACATTTTCCTTATAATTATTTTAACGATGCGATTATCGTTTAAAAAAAGTTAGTGAATCGCACCACTGAGGGTCGATTCAGTAACTTTTAACGAGCCGACAATCGTAATTTTTGTCTATACATTTTGTCGCTTGCAATAACGATTGTGTGATGCTGTAACTTCTTTTTTAACGATAGTACGCAGCTGATATTTTCTGTTGATTATTGTCGCTAAAATTAACAGCACATAAATTATTGCCGCTTAAATAACGACACAGCTGACATTAAACTACAGCGAATATCGTTAATTTTTACTGAATAGCAAAATTGATAAATGTTCGCTATAATTATTTTAACGATGCGATTATCGTTAAAAAAAAGTTAATGAATCGCACTACTAATGTAGACATTTTTTATAAATCGTTTTAGGCGATTTTTTTTCGGTTTTTGGCGATTTTTTTAGTTGTGGCGATTCTTTTGTAGTTTTAGCGATTTTTTTGTAGTTTTAACCATTTTTTTAGTTCTTGCCGTTTTTCGTTTTGGTAATTTTTTTCGGTTGTTTTTAGTTTTAGAGTTTTATTTTAGCTAGCGGTTTTTTATTTTTGGCGCTTTTTTCGTTTTGACGATTTTTTTCAGTTTTTGGCGATTTTTTCCCGGTTGTTTTAGCGGTTTTTTAGTTTGGCGGGTATTTACTAACCACACTTAATTGTATTTGAAAACAAACTATTCGAACTTTTTTTATTTTACTGTATTCGAACTTATTCTATTGGTTCGAACTAGAGACTTTTTTTAACAAACACAACACAGCCCGTGAAGCGATTAACTTGTCTGCGGAAAACATCCAGGATCTATGGTGGGAATCGAACCCACGACCTCTGGACGGAGAAGCTAGCAGCGCTACCAGTAAGCCACAGGGGCTTATGGGGCCTTGTTTCACAATAACGAAAGAAAATTTTCGACTTAAAATTTATATTGAAAACAAAAACAAATTTTCTTATTTTATTGTTGTTTTCAATATAAGTTTTCAGTTGAAAGTTTTCTTTCGTTATTGTGAAACAGGCCATTATAATTACAGAATGAAGTGAATCACTGTGTGCATTTGCTCTACTTTCAATCTAATGCAGCTCTAATACAACAAACAATTAGTTCATGTAAAGCTAAAATTAAATAAAATTTTGATTAACATTTTCTATTTTTTTTTTTTCAATACAATCCCAGCAAAAAATTTCAAAACAGGTAATCGGGTTTGGAATTAAGCATTTTTGGTGGAAGCTGTTCCTTACTGGATTACCAACTTAATGATTTTAACAAGGCGTTAGACTAAAATAATCGATTCTTGAGAAGTACTTACTTTTTTTATTTGGCAACTTGTTCACGTAATCTATTTAATCTAAAACAAATTATTCTCCTCATTTAGCAACTTGTACATAATTTTTTTAAATTTTAGGTAATGTGATTTGTAAGCGAGTTATGAAATTTGGTAATCACAAAAGTAAGTCATTATATGGCAAGTAGTTCTGATGGTAATGTGTAATTTTTTGCTGGGATACTATTGTAAACTCTGCCTGCCTCTTCAAATGTGTTTGTAAAATTAAATTAAAAGTGTGAATTTTAAGTTTTAATTGAAAACAAAAGTACAATAACAAAAATATAAAATAAAGTTCTCTAAACAAACAGAAGGCACGCTTTCTGAACACGAATTTTGCCATACGCGATTTATAATTGCGAGCAGGCAGTTGTAGTTTCAGTTGCCAACCAAGAGTGTACACAAAGCTTTGCTGTCAGTTTGTTTGGAAAAACCATTTAACAAAATCAAATACATAGTAAAATTTTTTATGCTAAAACCCTCAAAGGGCTGAGAAGTGTTTCTTCACAAACTAGAATTTAAATTAAATATATTTAAAAAGCATCATCTAAGAATATATTTCAGAAGTTTAAAGTTCGTATATTAAATTTACAAACTGATATTAAGATATTAATCTTTTGCTTGCACAGTAGAGTCCGGTTAAAACACACAAACGATTATTTGGATTTCTCGGTTGGGCAAATTTCTGACCGTTCACATTAGTGTTGTAAAAGTACCCAAATACTCAATACCGAGTGTTTTTCCCGGTACTCGATACACACAAGTAACTACTCAATACTTTCAGGATTGCATTTTATAGTATTGAAGCGGAAGTCTTCTTTTAAAATAAATCAAATTTATACAACTCTGTGCGCGAATTTAAGCTTGATAAAAATGTATCTCTGAACCTCCTGGAATTAGTGTAACAAATTCAAATTAAGAAAGCAATAGTTCTGTTTGGAATTATTTTGATACGAAAATGGCTACGGAAACAAAAATTTCAAAATGCATCATTGAACTAAAAAAAATTCACTCATAAACATATTGGACAGGAAAAGTGACCTTTTACGAGTGATGGAAGGCACGTGAGACCAGCAAGGCAGGTTCTTACAGATATAAAAAATTTCTTAAATTCTGAATTATTCATGCTTTTCAGAAATAGATTCATGGGCAATAATAAAGGAGGAGCATTACTTTTTTCTGTGTCTGGGTTGCCTCATTTACTGGAAAAGCCCTTTAGAAATGCATTATAGCTTAACAGAGCTCTGTTAAGACACTAATAAAGCTCTCTTAAAGCACAAGGTTCGTGTCAAGGCTTATAAATCTATATAAGCACAAACTTGAAATTATGCCGATTCCGACATTAGTTCATCCATTGTTCAATAGGGCACTATTACGAATATTATATATTATATGTATGTACTACGAATATTTTTTTTAGTGTGTCTATATAAGGAAGACTCCGTAGGGCATGTATTATGTATTACGAATATATTTTTTTTTTTGGTTTAGTATATATACATATAAGAAAGACTTGGATGGGAAAGACAATGAATCGATATAAATGGACCGTCAAGTGATTCTGGAACAAGTTCCGTAACTATACTTAGATATTAACCTAAGGTGTTTTTACTTTGAAAATACATATGAGTGCCTCTGTGATCGAGTGGGTAGTGTGCAAGCCTGTCATGCACGCGGTTGTCAGTTCGAGTCCCAAAAAATATCTGCTCAAAAATAAATTATAATTGAATTTATAACAATAAAAACAGAAATTATAAGTTTTCATTGTTTTTCATTTCTTGTGTCAGTTCCATTTCCTGCAGGGGTGCCAGACTTGTGCAGTGAACTTGTGTAGTGTATGGCCGGCATAACAGAAGTTATTTTCCTCTGAAGTACTACAAAAGACTCGAATATGATCATTAATATTATAATATGCTGACTATGACGTTTGTGCATACATACATAAGTATATGATAATGCTTATGTTCTTACAATTTAAGACCTACATACATACATACATATGTTCGTATAGATATAGTATGTAGTTCACAAAACATACTTATCCTATACAAAAAAAAACCTTAGAGTCGTTAAATTTCAATTAATATTCTAGCCACCATTATGATCGTCGTGTACACTCCCTTGCTACTATTATCGCCCTTTTAACCGACTGCCTGGCTGGCTGGCTCTAGCTATCCATTGCACAGATAAGATTTTTTCCCCCCAGATAATCTTTACACGCACAAAAACATAATGCAATAAAAATTAAAGGTTTTCAAATTCCTTTCTCAACGCTGTACTGATTTATTGAAATTTCAGGTACTAGTAAAAAAGATTTTTTCCAAGTTCTTTAAACTCTAATCGAAAAGATAAAAATGATTTCGAATGTTTTAAACTTGTTGTTTTTCTTTGTTTTGTGTTTCCATGCGTAAAAGAACAAGAAAAAAAAAGAGCAAATGATCAACTCACTTACCCTTGGAAATCTAAAGATAAAGTGACTAAAGTGGAAAAGTCCAGGTAGTAGAGAGATATGCCACAAAGATGAATGTGTGTTGCATGTATCTATGTAAATATTTATATGTATATGTGCGTATCGAAATAGTGAGCATGCTGCAACATGTTGTAGTTTCTTAGAAATCATGCAAAGCCATGATTTTGAAATGGTGAAATTCGTGATGAAATTCATGACGTCTGATAAATGCATGGGATGTGTGTGAATCACTTATTATACCCATTGATATTTATGTGTCTAGATAGTATAAATAAAATGGGATTAGGGATTTGGTTTTTTTTTTGTCAGTTGGGACCCAAATTAATATTTAGAGATTGAAATGAGTACCTACATTAATTTTTACATACATACATATGTACATGCATACATACATACACACATATGTACATATGTGTGTATCTTCTATTATTTGCTTAATAAGACCCTCTTCAAAATTCAAATATATTTTCATATACTACATACATATGTACATACTAAGTATGTACTATGTACACGCTATATGTACGTACGTACATATGTATATAATATGCATATATACATACACATATTACGCTGTTGTCAGAATGGGGCCTGAGACTGGGTCTTTATGTCAACACTAAAATTCTAGTAGCAGTTACATTCAGTGTTGCCAGTTTAGGGTATTTGTCCCCAAATTTGAGATTTTTTCGCGATTAGGGAGATTTGTTGGGGATGATATTAAAATTTTAGGGAATTTTTCGTGTATTTTTTTATAACTGATGGTCAAACAAGAATGGTTTTTGGACTTAGAAATATGGGTCTGGTAAGTCTAAAAATATGTGTTACTACTCATAGTGAATGGTTTCTAATAAAGAAGAAGTATGAAAGCAGATTAACCAATAATGAACACTACCAAAACAAAAATACGTAACAAAATGTAATATGGCTTATTCGAAGCCATATTACATTTCTCAGAATAAATTAACACACACTTTAAAAATAATTCAATTTGTTGTGACAAATTTAATCCTTCTGCTGAAATGCTAAAGCTTTTTAATACAAGCACTATGTACAACAAAATTTGAGGCTGACGAATCAGAAGATTTCGAATCTGAAGTTTTTGAAATGGTAAACTTTGGGTAAACATTTTTTTATTATACTTGTGTATATTAAACTATGTGTAGTTTTTTCTTTACAAGTTTTATAAGTATAAATTAAATTAATATGAATGTAAATATAGTTATCGATATAAATGCATTTTATTGAATAAATATGTTATTTTTGTCATTATTTTTTAAATAAAATTAAAAAAAAAATATTTTTTTTCACAAAAGAAAAAATTTGAATTAAAAGAACTCAATTAGGGGATTTTTGGAGATGACAAATCAAAAATTTGGGGATAAACTCTAGAAAAAAAACTGGCAACACTGTTTACATTGTCTACAATTTCTCTTCTATTTTTTCAGTATAAAAGAAAGAGAGGAAACAGATGTGTTGTATTTCTGGTGGATTTTGCAACAACTTATCAATATATGTACATAAGTTTGTATGTATGTACGTAAGGAATACCACGTAGACCCGTGGTCGGCAAATTAAGGGCGCCGCGCATTTTAATATACTCTTCTATTACGTATGTGTACGCACGCATTGTTGAGAACAAGTTGTGCGCATGGGCTACTCTTAAGAATCAGCGTTGCCAGAGAAAAAAATTTTTCCCAGCAATAAGAAAATATGTGTGATGAGAATTGACGGAAGTTTTTATTTTCAGAAAATTATTTTGGCAAACCAGAAGGTTTGGTTTGTCAACGTTTCTTGTCACGCATGAAAAAACGTGACATGCAAAATAATTTTCAAGCTTATATTTAAATTATTTTAAGAAAATTTTCTACAACACCATATTTTTATTCACCAGGACATTGATGTAGGAACAACGAAAGATGCCCTTCTTTATAAACAAAACTTGAGTGTTTCTTCTGATCATACAAATTAGGGAAATAAGACGAAATTTCACTGGCAACATCGGCTTGTGGTGAGAGTGTAACTCATACAATCGTAAAACGTAATGGTATAGGTTGCCGACCACGGGCTTAAATCTTGAAATCTTTTTAATTATTCTCTAAAACATAGATCGATAAATTCGTTCACGCTTCCTTGAAATAAGCGAACTTTTGCCTAATATCTTCAATATACCTACATATGGGCATTTCCACAGGAATGTCAACTTTTGGTAGCGTGCGACACCAACCAAATATGCTTGTTTTTTTTTCAAAGAAAACGAAACTTTTTTTACTTCTTTACATATTTGTGTAGGTCGTCCGTCAGCAGCTCTACGTTAGGTAAAATTGTAAGAAAAATCGAGTCGCGTTGTTCAGAAATACATACAAGGTTAATTGCTTGCTGTTGCACGTGACAAAAACTGTTATTTCTCGGAGAAATGCCCATATGTACAAATGCATGTACAGTGGAGGCTCGAAAAAGTTAAGTCATAGAAAAGTTAAGTATATGGAAAAGTTAAGCAGCTTTTATTCACCATTGGTGACTCCAAAAAGTTAAGTAATTCTCAACTTTTCTGAGACAATTTTTTATATATAGTTTTTTTCTTTTTCTAAGATGATCTCAACTTTTGTATGTAAATCCTCAATACATATTTATATATATAGTGAGTCATATACGCCTGTATACATGCAAAAATAAAACCGTTACCGTTATATATTTTTTTTTGTGAATTTTATATGCATAATGTAGTTGCTCTCATCAGTTGGTTGTAAAAGAAATTAGTCGTAGAATTTGTTTTGTTCTGATTGCAACAATGTTAGCAGCAGGGAAGCAAAAAAGGTTGTCAGTCGGCGAAAAATTCAAGATTTTAAAAAAATTAAATGAAGGCGTTCTTGCGAATCGATTGGCTAAGAATTTTCACGTATCTGAATCAGCAAACAGTAATAAATATGTATGTATACAAGTATATATGTACATATAATTCTAATTGACAATTCAAAAATAAATAAACAATGTAAAAATACATATATAACCTCTTGAATTTTTCATACTACGGAAAAGTTAAGATTTCGGAAAAGTTCATCACACCCAAAACAAACTACTTAACTTTTTTGAGCCTCCACTGTAGTATGTACATTAAAAAAAATTAAATTAAATATCACTTTGTCTGCTCTTTAAAGTTACCCTCCTTTTCTGTAAGAGAAAACATGCCCGCATGTTTTTACATATTTTATTTACTATCTCTTATGAAATAACTATTTATTTATTTATGTATTTTGTAGATACAATTTTAAATATAGAATTAACAACCACATTTAAATGTTACAAAAATCATAAAAGAACATAGAAAATGATTTCCCTTCCCTAGTAAAATACATAAGTATGTATAGATATAATATTAATATAGAACCCATTGCTTAGAAATACATAGTAAAAAAAGAAGACCCTTGTTCAAATTAAAAAAGTTAGAGTTACATATTTAATGTCTTTTAGAAACCTCATCATCAACAAATCCATTGTGTGTACTCATGCATTCATTAGTTGATCATACTAGATCTGAGCTGCCCAAAGTAGCACCAGAGTGCCGAACATCAACCGGCTTTTTATACAAATGAATACATACGCGAATACATTTCTGTCATATTTCTCTCGCTGGCCAGCTCTGTACTGTATTCTTTTGTTTTTTTTAGTAATTTTCATATGACTTGTGGATATTTATCTTATGGATACTTTCTTCCGTGTATGCATTTGGTTTGTTTACATTCTGCGGTACTCGTTTTGTGTTGTTTGTCTACCGAAATACAAAAAAGGGAAACAAAAACGAAAAGTATCTGTGAGTTAGCTTCTATTGTAATTTCTGTTTTGCTTTTAAAATTCGTTAGTGAGAGTCTTGTTGAAAAAGTATCTGTGTGTCCGTGTCTGCTTATGTGTGTGTTTCTGTGTATAAGTGAGTGTGTGTGCGTATTTGTTTACGTTCAGCGATGCCAACTTGGTGCTTTTGGCAATATTTTTAGTGCTTTTTGAAGACTCAAAACAGCAAATTTTGAGCCTTAGTGTCAAACTAAGAAAAAGCACTAATGCCAGCCATACACTACACAAGTTCAGTGCTCAAGTGTGGCACTGCGTAAAGTAAGCTTGTGAGACACACTATACAAGTAAACTGTGCAGTTTTATTTTAATGCGGTATAGTGCAGGTGATTTTTTGTATAATTCTAGGAACTCTGCCCAGAATATTTTTTCTGCATTCACTTCTTGTTTTGAACTCTTAAAAATTCATTAAAAATTCACGACACAAGTGAGCGTTTGCAACATACACTACACAAGTTCGCTGTACAATTTTCAGATTTGAGCAAATATCAAAATTATTTTGATATTTACTCAGTTCACTGCTTAAATAGCACAACAACTGGCAGACTTGTGCAGTGAACTTGTGTAGTGTATGGCCGACATAAGTAGTGCTTTTAAAAAATTTGTGTATACTAAAACTACCTTAATAAAAACTTGATGCATTTATTTTTTCAGTGTAAGCCAAACCTTTTCCGTCTAATATATTTCATCAGCTTAGAAAATATTAAGCATTATTAAACTTCACTCGCTTGGATCTTCACTTGTTTTTCACTTTAGTGCAGGATTTAAAACCATGAAAAAAATGGGTTCAGGGGGGTTACTCTCTATTGCGATGCGAAAGCAATTACGATGCGAAAGCTAAATGCGTTGATATGCAAATTTGGTACTCTCTATTACTTTCGCAAAACCTTTCGCAAAATTGTTTGAAAAAGTGGCAACACGGACATTGCAAAAGAAAATATTGCAAAGGTTGGCAGTACTGAAATGTCAAAATATGTATAAAAAAAACGACATTTAAAATCAAAATTTAAGAAAAAGTGAAGTGTAACAGCTTTCAATTGAAAATAAAGTGATGGATTCTGTAGCGTTATGGTTTTATGAAGAAAACGTCCATGTATAACGAGTTGCAAGAAGAGTCTTAAAGGTTCAATTAGCCATAGAAAACAACCTTATCGCCATAACTGTCACCATAGAAACCAATTAAATTTTGGTTTGGTTATGGCTATGGCATTATGGGTATGTCACTTCTAATTTAAGCTTAAGAGATAGTTCCGGTATACTTTCCTTAAATGACCGCAGATAAGAAAAAATCTGTAGCGGAATATGTTATTAAATACATATTGCTTTATTTTAACTTTGTACAAAATTTGCGTTTCTGTATGTTCTAAACACTGTTCAACACTAGCTAAAAGTTTATAAAACTAGCCGCTGCCTTAAAATTACTTGGCCAAGCTGGATACCAACATCAAATTGGCCAGGACCATACCTTAGGAATATAGCAGCAGTCAATGTCCCGTCGCTTAAAAGAGCTCTACGTAGCGATTGAGAAAATACAAAACTGAGAGGGACCACCATCTGTGCTGGAAATGCTTAACTTATTTTTACGCATTTTCACTTGGTGTGATTTCTTAAATCAAATACGAATACATGCATAGAAACATAGTGTAATATTATAAGTACTATTAGTGTCACATTTCATTATAAACAACCAGCTATAACCCTTACAGGAGGTCCATTAGAATTTAGGTCGCTGACAATTTTGTCCACAAATTCTTTGCGGCTTATTTGCCATTTGCTCACATGCAATCCACTAAAATTTCAAACTGCCGTTGTTTTGTTTGTAATTTTTTGGCTTTTTCCCTAAAAACTACGATTTAAATATAAATATTTTGGTTTTATAAAAGGTTTATTAATCAAATTTCCATAGAAAATTTGTTTAATAAACCTCTTATAAAACAAAAATATTTTTTTATGAATAAAAGACAGTCAATATATAAATATTTTTTTCAACGTACATGTTTTTCGCACTTTGCGTTTGGTATTTAGCTAACGCAAGATATTTGCGCTTATCGAGCGATTTTGACAGGCGCTTCCGCATTGAAGAGTACCGTGATACCAGACTTGCGAAACCGAAAATAAAAGATGCGAAATGTAAATGCGCAAACGCATTAGAGAGTACCAATCGTTCGATTTCGTACCATTTTTCTTTCGCATCGTAATAGAGAGTAACCCCCCAGGTTCGGGTTAATCAAAATAAAAAATTCAGGTTATGGTTCGGTTCAGGGTTCGAGTTCAAAGTCAAAAAAAAACTAACTGTGTTTTATTAGTAAAAGCTGTATTAGCTTATACGCTGTTTTTCTATCAAAGTTAGACTTCACAGATACATACATATGTACATGTAAGGGACACCTGGTGTTCAATCCGCCTTGGTCGTTATTTTATTTTGATTTTGTTTTTAATTTTTTTTTTGTATGCAAGAAATTTAATGGATCTTATTATTTTTCTATTAAATATTTCTCTATTTTTGAACCCGAACCTTGCGGAATTTTTTGGTTCAACGGGTTCGGGTTCAAAGTCTTTATAAACCCGTTTGGTTTCAGGTTCGGGTTCGATTTCAGTCCCTGTTTTAGTGCTTTTACGCCTTTTGCTTTTTTTTTAATTTTGATGTGCTTTAAAAGCCAAAGAAGTTGGCATCACTGTTTACGTTGTGTTCTTTTTGTTTCTACTTAACTCTCCCTATTATTGTGGGTTCAAATGACTACACAAGCCATACAACAAATTAGTAAGCGAACGTGTTTCAAAACGTTAACAAATTCAAATTTAAATAAGCGGTTGTGTGTTTGTAAAATGAACGAACGAGACTAGTGCTGAAGTAACGCATCATTGCTGAAATTTTCTTGAAAAAAAAAACAAGCAGCAATTGAAAAATAAAAATAAAATAAGAAATACTTATAATGATTTGAACAAAATAAAAATACCAAAGAAAAATAATAAATAAATGTAAAGTTAAGATCTATTAGTTACGCCAGCCATTTACGATTACACTAAATATAAAATTGTGAAGAAGAAAAAGTGATTTAACAGTTTTTTCTGCTTTACTTCGCTTCTTAAGAAAAAAGTAACCACTGAAATATAAAAATGCATTTGTAAATTTTCTTCATTAAAAAGAAAAAAAAATTAATCAACAAAGATTAACTTCTTTCCAGGAAAATAAATCTAAAGATTTACTCAAAGCTGATAATTAAAAATTAAAAACATTTTCTTGTTTTTGTTTTTCTTAATCTTTAGCCTCTTTTCAATTATAATTCAATGAATGATTTTGAATTCCTTATTCGAAATATCGCATATGCCACAGCTGATACATGTGTAATTAGCAACACTGACTTTAATGGAAAAAAGCACTAATAAAAAACGCTATAATGCAATCGTTCACTTTCGCCGCCGGCAAATGGAAAGTAAATAGATTAAATTTTAAAATATTTAATTAAAAACGATGACTAGAAATTTTAAACAGCTTGGGTGAAATTAAGTTAAACTTCATTCTAAATTCATGGAGAGAAAAAGGGAAATTAATGAATCATAAAGCAAACATATCACATTCATAAATAGTATGTGTGTATATTATTACTTTCGACGTTTATCACGAAATCTATCCAAAATATTATCATCTTGAGACACAACTTCAGTCTTCTTTCAGCTGTTTAAATTTAGCTTTTGCTTTACATTACGTTACTTGGGAACGCGAAGTAAATGCGCTATTTAGTAGCGAACAAAATTTCAAAAGATGTCAATCAAAACTCTTGGAAAATTCGTCCAATATTGAAAGCCATACTTCACTCCCAGTTCGACTAGAATAATAAAATTTTAAATATTTAAAAAAAAATTCAAAATACCTCTAAGTATTCGTCCTATATTGACAGCATACGTCCTATTTGGTCAGCAGTGTCCAGTTAATACCCCCACTAGAAGTTTGCAGTTGCTATGATAAAAGGAATTTAGTCAACTTGGGATTATAGGCGCTCCAAATTTTCTCCGCTTCTTTCCTCATCTTAGAGTCTATGATCCCTTTCAGGTGTTGAATTGGTTTTCGGACATATACCGTTTCCTCAGCCCGTAATATAATTCCCTTTTTGGCCAGTGTATCGGTCATTTCATTTCCCATGTGTCCCCGGACCCAGATTATATATACTTGTCTACCAGCGCATAACATATTTAGATCCTTCCTACACATGAGCACAACCGAGGAGTAGTTGCAGTCAGTGTAAATTGCTTTAATAGTTGAATGTCTATATAAATATATATATAAATATTTACAGGCGCTTTCATTGTAAGGGGGTGAAAGCTAACTCTGCTGCCATTTTAGCTGCATAGATTTCCGCCAGTAATAATAATATAATAATAATACTATACTAATAATTAGGGATGTAACGAATGTTCGCATTCGCTTTCGCATTCGCAAATAATTCGCTTACTTTTGCTATTTGCATTCGCTTTTGCATTCGCTTAAATGTATGCGAATATTTAAAGCGAATACTAAAGACAAAAATATTGGAAATATTTTCCAGTTTTTGAAAAAGAAAAGGCAGTGTTTGAATTGCGCGAAAATATTTTCTACTTAAGACTAGTCTGTTAAAACTTTTGAAAAATGGTAAGCAAATCATTACTTTGTTCAAAAAATTTTAAATGCAAAAATATTAACTAATCCTTCTTTGTTGCAATTTTTTTGCGAAACAAGTCCCACTCATATTATTTCGCATGAAAACTTAAAATGTTGAAGATATATTTCATATGTTTTTCCCAAAATGAACAGAGTACTTCTTCTAGAAAAAAATTTCATGAACAATTTTACAGGAAATGTTGAACTTAGTACAAGGTCTTAGGGCGAAAGTACGAATGGGTTGATTGCCTGAGATTTTGTAAATTTATTTTAATATGATTTCATATATCTTTCAGTTTAACAATTTTTATTTCTAATAAATCAATAAATATTTGCTGAATACAAAACTCAAGTAGATCTATGTATACAACACAACTTCATGTTCTTAGATAAATTTATTTTCATGTGCTTTTTTTAACGTATTGTAATATTTGCATTCGCTTTCGCATTCGCTTTCGCAAAAATTAAAATGTATTATTCGTTTTCGCATTCGCATTCGCTAAACTGGTATTCGTTACATCCCTACTAATAATATACTTTGCGGCAAACCAGTAACCACCCGACAAAATGTCAAATTTGAATTGTGTAGGTATAAGCCTAAAAACATGCTTTTATTTGGGTTATCCTCAAACACCTAACGAATATACAGTTTTATATGGTGTTTGACATTTCCTATAAGAAACATACACTATGACGATGCTACCTTGCTTTGAAAAGTAAGATGGTAATTTATACCAACAAAGTACATGTGTTTATAGTAATGAGGGTACCTGATTGATGTGCATTGGTCTAGTGCAAGCTATCAGCTGACAAGACATTGCCAGATATCTGACAATAGCGTGAATACATTTCGTTGCCATTGTAAAATTATTATGTGTGAATTACAATGGCATCAGTGTGAACATAACCAGGGAAATCAGAAATATGCTCTAAAAAAAAGCGGTTTATGCGCATTCAATATGCACTAAAAACTTGAAAATATGTGCTAAAAAGTAAAAAATATGCTCTTAAAAATAAAATAAACTAGTTTTTTTGTAAATGAGAATATATTTTTAATTAAAAAATTCAACAAAATGTGCATATAAAATTAGACAAAAATAAAATAAACAAAAAAAAAATTAACAAAGAAAGGGTATGTTCGTAAATGCATCACTGCGCTGCAAATGGAAATTTAAATGATCTAAACTGATTCACTGAAGTAGATAACGCGCAAATAAATGTCAAATATAGTGTGCAAACATGATTACCAGCGAACTTGTATTACATTTTAAATAAAAGTTTGCACGTATGATGCAGAGCAGTGATGCATTTATGATCACATCCTGTCTTATTCTCTGCCGTACTAAAAGAAATAATTTAGGTTTGAAGTGCACGTTAAAACAAAATTGCCATACAAATTTTGACTAAAGCAAATAATACAGATTAATTTTTTTTTTTGATACTCTCGTAAAAATTTAACTTCAAGTTCAAAAAAAAAAAGATCACGATATCAAAATTAAAACGTTGGAACTGTATTTTCTATAAATAAGACAAGATTTTTATTTATAATTTAGATCAAGGTGTATTTAAACAGGTGGCAGCGTTACTTCAGCTGATAATTTTTTGCTCTATGTGCTTTGTAGCTAACGAATGTCAAAAACTTCGTTTTGTTTTGGTTTTGGTACAATTATTTTTGTGCTTTTGACATTCTTCGGTTCTTTACACAGCTATGGTTGCCGTATTTTTGTATAACAAATCCTTACGCAGTCACCTGTATAATTACACCATGATTTAGATTTGGAAATAAAAATCGGTGCCTGTCATATCTAAATAAACTTGTATATCTTGACAATGTTTCTTCAATGACTACTCGGGGCAGAGTCCGTCGCAAATAGCAAACCGATTTTTATTGAAACTAATGTCGGTAATAACTGCGTAATATAAAAGAAAAATGTATACACATATACATGGAACATTGGAAAATGAGATTTAGATGGCGAAAAATTAAATGTAGATCAACACATAAGCTTGAAAGCATATTAAAATAAATAAAAAAATTCTATAAACTATCAAAATATGCCCAAAAAGCGTAAAGTATGCTCTAAAAATTGGAAAATGTGCTAAAAATATGCGTGTAAGACTGATATATGCAAAAATATGCTTTAAATTGTAAAATATGCAAAAATATGCTTTAAAGGGCAAAATATGCAAAAATATAAATTAACAAATCGATGCCAAAATTCATAAAAAGTTCTGAAACGGATAAATATATTAATCCTGCATTAATACATCACACAAGAAAAAAACGTGCAACTGCATATTTGCGGTTTCCCTGCTAATAATAATTTATTGTCATACAATAGCCCAGAGTAAATTGTAAGATTTTCTAAAAAAAAATGTCATACAACCGAGTGATTTGGGAATCTACCTTGTGGTGGAAATTCTTTATTGTCAGCATATTGCCAGATCTGACAATATTATAAAATCTGACAATCGTCTGTACATAGCTTTAAGCTTAAATTAGACGTGCCATAGCCATAAGCTAACCAAAATTCAATTGGTTTCTATGGTAATGAATGTGGCATTATGGCAGTGATGCCAACTCTTGGGTCATCAAAAGCACTGTGGGCTATAAAAAAGGGTAAAAATAAAAAAAGTTCGGATAGCAGAGTACTAAGTTAAATATTCTATGTTATTTATGTTTTTCGAACTAAATATTCTCTGTTATTTATGATTTATATAAATAACGAATTAAGCGCATCTTTTGCTGGTCTAAGCCACCTTCTGAACGCTCGATAGCTCTTTCAAGCTTTTTCTTTATTTTTGTTTTTCCATCTTAAAGAAAACCATAATAAGTTAATAAGATTTAACAAAAAATTAATGCAAAACTTACTCTTAACAATATTTCTTAAATAAAGAAAATTTTCTTAAAAGGAATTAAGAAAAATTGATTGAGACAAGTCGAAGCGTTTGCATCTTGTTTAAGTTGCAAAAATTTTGATTATTGAAAAAGTACTAAAAAGCACTGCGAGAGATTGTAAAAAGCACTACAAATACCCGCCGTTTCTGAAACGGGTATTTAGTAAAGTTTCGGGTACTTAGAAAAAAGCACAAAAAATACCCGAAAAGCACCAAAATGGCAACGTTGCGTTATGGCGAGTCACCTATAATCAAATACAGTGTTGTCCATTAGTTTACTTCCAACATTTGTTTTGTATGGTTATGGCTATGGCATGTCTAATTTAATCTTTAGTTATGTATGTACATATTTATATATTTTCACTTTTTATGATACGAGTTTTACTGCTTCATTCATAAAAAATTAGTTTTTTTTTATAAAAAGGGCTTATAAGACAAATTTTGTATGGAAAATTATTTTCTAAAACTCTTATAAATCAAAAGTATTTTTTATGCACAAGGTTTTTATTCTTTTTTTTCTCACTAGAGAACATTTTCTTTCCTAACACTGTTATAAATTTAGTACGTGCATATCTACATTTTGTAAAAATAATAAGAAGAAAAAGAATATGATTTATTTTTTATAGAAAAATCATTAAGCGTAACCATGCTTCTCTATGTATTTCCCGCTTCTTCCATTTTTTTTTTTTTCATGAAAAGTGTGCGCCCCGATTTTACTTTAATGCCCGCCTTTTATGATGCATTACATTTCACTTTTATGTAAAATCATCACAGTTTGTTAAACAATACTTACGAGTAGGTTAATATCAGCGTCAGCCTGTATGCCTATTAGTTTTGTCGGTTTTCCATCTCATCCATCTGCAAGCCACTGTGTTTGTTCGCTCATCTGACTATTTTTAGCTTTTCATTTACCATGCTGCAAAAAAAAAAAGTGCAACAAAGACGGAAACTTAAGAATTAAACCATTTAATGGTCATTGCTTTCTTTTTTTTAGGTTTATACGAAGATAACTTTTTGTTTATATTTGAAAGATAAAGCTATCAACAACTTTTTAATATTTGTTTGTGAAGAAGTCACGTTCTAAAAAAGTTAAGTAAGATATTTAATAAAATTTTACCAGAAATACTATAACATAAAAACGTTTTGTGTTTGAAAGCATAAACATTAGCTGCTTTAAAAAAAAAATTCCTTATAAACTACTTAAGCAAAGAAAAAACTTTATTTATAGATTTTTTTGAGCTTTTTTATATATTTCAATGGTGCTAAGCACTTCAATCATTTTACGAGTAGTTTCTTATTTATTGGCATCAATATTTGTTTTATACATGTATTTTGTTCTAAAATCCTAATTTCATCATCATTAACACCAAAAAATTCTTTCTTTATGCGTTTGCATTAATGCGTCAATCTGTAGGCCTTGTGTTTGTAAATTTTTTTCTTGTTTTTAGAAAAAAACTTTACGTTGAAAAATGTGTGAACTGCTAAATATAAAAAGTTCTTCTCTCAAGTGCTAATTGTGTTAATTAAAAATTATTTTTAGCTTATTTGTTCTCTTTGTAATGAAGTGTATAGTGGGATCTCATGATAACTCATTTAAGAGGGGCGCACAATAAGATTGATTGTTGTAAAAGTCACACAGTCAAGACAGCATCCATCCACCCTTTTGCTGGAGTATAAAAACATATACTGTGGAAATGTATTAACAGGAAATTGAAAAAAAAAATACTAGGCATCCAGCTGTATATTGCTTTAAAGTCTATGATTGAATTACTTAATTGTATACATACATACTTCAATTTGCTCTGGGACAAACTTTCAATTCAAGTCATTAAACTATATACAATAGTCAATGAGGCTTAAATGGCGCCTTTGTTGCCATTTACGTAGCAGAGCTAAATTTTTTTTTATAAAATCAAATGTACTCGTACTTAAGGCTCAGTTACTCGACTGTAATGTAAAGTAACAGCAACAGTAGGAAACAGCTGATCGATATTATTATGTGACAAGTAATGTAAATGGTTATAGAGATGTAATGTAACGTAACCTACTTCTCATATAAAAATATCGATCAGCTGTTTCCTACATTACTTTTACATTACATCACCGTCGGGTAACTGAGCCTTTACTCTTCATGCTTTAAATTTCAATGTGAGTTTCAAATAAGTTTAATTCCGTTGGACGTAAAAGCTCTATTGGTAAATTTCATTTTAAGTTGCAATGAACTTAAGAACAACATGAATTTACAGTAAAAGCTATATATTTTACAAAAAAGCTTTGTGCTTTCACACCGACGAGAGCACAACAGCCAATCAGATTGTGGCGAAAACAATGCTTTCTGCCCATGAATCAAAGAATACCAGATTACGCATTCAGCTTTTGAAAAAATTCTTTTTCTGCGCATGTACATCACATAAACACGTGAACAAAAAATGGTGAACAAAATTAGAAAATAGTATACTGACACAGCAACGACACAAACATTGGCGATCACAATTTTAGGGAAAGGGAACACATTTCAAGTGAACTTTTATTCGCAATAAGGGTGAATCACACAAACACATGTATTTGGTATAGTGTAATTGTGTTTACATTTCAATTTTTACGTCATTTTGACGTCACACCAGCACACTCAAGTTAACAAAAATGCGTAATCTTGTATTCATGCTTTCTGCCCACTTTGCAAAGAAATTAGAAGAAATTGTAAGAGCTTTCAAAGCAATTTACCTCATATGCAAATATCAGAGTGGCTGTTTTACAAAAGAAAGTCATAACTATTGCATATTTGCAACTTTTTCTAAAAACATAAACAAATTTTAATTTATTATTATATGATTTATTGTTTTTATGATTTAATCGAGAATTTCTCTTAATATGTGAATAAGTATTTGTTTTCTACCCCCTAAAAAACGTGATCTTTTGTCTATTATATAAATGCATTTTTATTTCAATTACTTTTAGAAGCGTAAGAAAACAAATAAAAAAAACCGGTATTGAAATGATTATTATTATTATTTAAAAAAATATCAAACAAACGTAACTTGCAAATGATTTATATAAAGAAATATTTTCAATAGCAATTCATGACATCATTAAATAACCAATTAAAATTATTTATGTACAAATAATTGTAGTTAAATATTAAAACAAAAGTTTACTTAATTAACCTTTGGTAAAAAAAAATTAAAATTACGAAACAAAAAATATAGAAATACTCGTAAATAAATTTGAGAAAAAAAAAATTAATTCTGTACAAGTGATAAACCTAAAGCGAAGTACCTAAATTAATTAAAAAAAATATCAGGGCAATCATGAATAAAATTCCGCGTGAAATTTCTCACTTTTCCAATTAGAATTTTTTGTTTTCCCTATTATTTGCTCTTAATTGGAATTGTTCCTTGGAAAAATGTTCACGTGGAATTTTATTCATGATTGCCCTGTATATGTATTTATTTTGTGAAAAAAGTTAATAAATAAATTTTTTTTGTATATCTAAAAGCAGCTTTTATTTTTTTTTGCTAAGGAAAAAAGATAAAAATAAAAAACAAACCATTAAGTCGCTTCTGAAATACGTAAATAACCAACCAAAAACAGAAAATTCTGTTTTGAATTTTATATAAAACATGAAATTTCCAGATTATATACCAAATAATATATTGGTAAGTTATTGTTGTATATTTATATTTTTAAGGGTGATGAAAATAAAATGTGGCAACGCTTTTCAAATTTATAAAATTATATTTTGGCCTTTTTTTTATACCGAATCCATTTTATAGCAAGGGCCTAAATGTTCAAGTAAACGTGGCATAACCATACAAAACAGCTGTTCGAACCAAACTTATGGGCAACGCTGTATTCGATTATAAATAGGTAACTCGCCAAAACGCTATAACCATAACTATAGAAACCAATTTAATTTTAGTTTTTCGCCGTAACCATAAACAGCTTTTTGCGTGTTAAACATACTTGTTGCACTCCTGAAACTTGAAATTAAATAAATGAAAACATAAACAGCTGTTTGTGGTTATGTCAGCACTAGGGATGCCAATAGGGATCGATTTTTGGAAATCCCGGGATTTTCGAGATTTCGGGATAGAATTTTTTTTCGTAAAATAAACTATTTTTTTAAATAAATATTACTTTAATAACAATTTAATGCATTTTAGAAGGTTTATGTTCATAACTTATCATTCCACAATTGTCTTTAAAGTGAACAATTTTCTAATACGAGTATGAAAATAAAAATCAAAAGAATTTTTCTCATCTATTTTTAAGTTGATTAATCACATTTGATGTTAGAGAATTTATAGTGAAAACAATAACTTAATATATTGTTAATTATATTGTTAAAAAGAATTAAGACTTGGTAAAGTAAACTTTTCGTGTCTAAAAGGGGTATTTGTTTAATTTTTAAGCATTATAAAGATTCCCCCCTTTTTTACATTCACTGAGAAGTGACAGCTGGAAAAATGTTGACGTGAGCATATAATGGGAATAAAAATTCCACTTGCTATTCACAATAGCTGAATTAAGACTTTGCAAAGTAAACTTTGCGTGCCTAAAAGGGGTATAACATTATTCTGGAAGCTTTATGTACAAAACGGGCGATGCAGGCGCTAAGTGCCATTCAGTTTAGTCAAATCGAGTCTTGCGTCAAGAACAGCAAAGGTAACATCGTGGTATTCCAGCAATGATTTATTTAACATTGTGTGTTTTAAAAGCTGTTGATATCTATTGATATATAAGAATTCTACACAGGGACTTTTTATTTAACATTAAATCATCCAACCTACAAAAGCAAAAGCAAAGGAAGTACTTGAGAAGTACTTACTTTTTTTATTTGGCAACTTGTTCATGTAATCTATTTAATCTAAAAAATTATTCTCCTCATTTAGCAATTGGTACATAATTTTTTTAAATTTTAGGGAATGTGATTTGTAAGCGAGTAATGAAATTTGGTAATCAGAAAAGTAAGTCATTATATGGCAAGTAGTTCTGATGATAATGTGTAATTTTTTGCTGGGATATAAGCGATTATTAAAAAAAGTTTGAACCGAATGATATTTTTGAAATATAAAATTTAAAAAGACGACAAAATCAATAAGTCAATACTTTTATATGGGTGGTATTTGCCTGATTGTTAAGTCGAAATCTACTACCAAACATTGTACAACTCGGCTGGACATATTCCACAGTTCAAATGTACATTTAATCATTTGTACTTTTTAATCACTCCAATCTCTATTAGAAAATCCTTTAGGTCATGCATTTTTTTTTTAATTTACCACTTCGAACTTTTTACTATCGGATTTCACAAAAATATTTTTATAATTACAAAATAAACAAACACCATAATGATTTCTAAATTATTTTACAAAATCAAACTATTTTGATAAAAAAAAATTTTATTTTTAGTAACAATTATAAAATATTTTATACTTCATAGATAAATGTTAAAATATTTAACAGACCATAAACACTCTGCACCTGCTAGTTTATATACATCCATACATACATAGGCTTAAAACTAAAGGTTCGTTAATAAAATCTAGATAAATAAAAAATTAAAAAAAAAACCAACCCACATTCAAAACATAAAATTAACTTACATTGTAATATAAATATTTTTTGGGGCTTGTGTTTGAAAATCAAATTGAAAATTTAAACAAAAAAAACTGCAATTTATGTATTTAACACGTCTGTAGATTTGCATTTACAATTTTATATGTTTGATTGGGTAATAACTTACCTGCTGTTTAAAGACATTGCATCTTTTCTTCTCTAGTATTGTGTACATATTTATTAGTTTTGAAATGAAAATGTTGAAAAGTGTATTGAAACGCCCACTTCTGCTCATTGAGGCTTAAACATTTCGACAAAAATAAATACAAAAATAAAAAAGATGTATTCCACAATAGTTTATTGTTTGGCCTTTTATGGTTGACTATTTTCTCATGGCAGCTGATTTTATGTTTTAATTTTTTTTTTTTGGTTTCAACCACTTGTCACAGACAGATGGAGCCACTAAAATAAATTAACCAAAAATTTTTTTTTAAATTTGTTTAACAATCAATATTAGGAGTTGAAAAAAAACTCATAAACAGAAGTTTTTTTATAAATTTTCTATCTTGAATGTTAATAGATACAAAATATCAACTAATTATGCATTTTATAAATAGTTGATACGTATTTTTATACTTGAGTATGAACAGGAAAAGGTGAGTCGTACGACACAACTCCCACATTGATAAACTCGATTAAGTGGAGAGATAACCCTTTATGTTTGTGTTAATTATAATTTTAAACATTTGAACTAATAACTTTAGGCCCACGTTAGATTTCTTTTATTTTACATAACGTATAAAACGAAAGTCTCTGGAAATATAATAATAAAAATAAATAAAACCTGTTAATAACTAAATTATTATAAAATCCTAAAATAAATAAATACAATTTGCTTAAAGCTATAAAGTAGCTAAAATGTTAAAATTTCACCAATATTTCAAATAATATTGAAATTTTTAAAAAGTATTTTAAATATGTTAAAAAGTACGATAATTGAAAGCAACTTTCAAATGCTTCTAAAATCATTGAAAATCGGTACTAAAAAATAAGAAGAAAGATAACCCCGTGTTTCCTTAAGCCAATCAGTCGACTCGTCTGGAAAATTTGTGAGAGAATTACACAAAAATATGAATGCTTTTCATATAAATTTTCTTCTCAAGTGGGCCGTCTGGTTTGTGAAAAATAAATTAATAAAAAAATTAGTTTACTTAGAAACCACTAAATCTTTAACCACCAGTTTATAGAAGACAATTAAAAATTCTCGTCTGCCTGTTTCGTCTGTTTTTGCTTTCACTATAAATAGACAGACAAGAATTTTTACTTGTGTTCTATAAACTGGCAGTAAAAGTTTGTAAAAGTTTTGAATCTAGGCGAAAAAATTTTGAAATACAAAAAACATGTAAAATTAGAAGTAACTGTGACAATATTCGGACGAAAAATTCGGACAATACTGATTCGCACATGTAGAATTACAAGTAACTGTGACAATATTCGGACAAAAAATCGATAAAATAAAAAAGAATCAATTCAGATTCGGACAATACTGATTCGGAAAATACAGATTCGGACTAATCTGGACAATATAAAAACATGTAGAATTAAAAGTAACTGTGACAATATTCGTACAAAAAATCGATAAAATAAAAAACAATCAATACTTATTCGAACTGATTCGGACAATATTAGGAAAAATTTTTTCTAATACAAAAAACATGTAGAATTGCAAGTAACTGTGACAATATTCGAACAATATTCGGAAAAAATAAAAAAGAATCAATAATGATTCGGACAATGTTCGGAAAAAATTTTAAATACAAAAAATATGTAAAATTACAAGTAACTGTGACAATATTCGGAAAATATTCAGACAAAAAATCGATAAAATAAAAAAGAATCAATACTGATTCGGACAATATTCGGAAAAAATTGAAATTCAAAAAAACATGTAAGTTACAAGCAACTGTGACAATATTCGGACAAAAAAATCTATCAAATAAAAAAATCAATACTTATTAGGACAATACTGATTCGGACAATATTCGGACAAAAAATGCGGATAATATTCGGGCAAAAAGTCGATAAAATAAAAAAGAATCAATACTGATTCTTTATTTATTTATTTATCAATCAATCAATCAATACTGATTCTTTGGAACAAAATTACTTTTATTATTTTAATATGCAAACACTAAGATCTATTCAAAATTGTTGATTGAGGTCTAAGTTCATATACTGAGAAACTTACCTGCAAGCGCAAAATCTCTTAAAATTTTCAGACCACTAAATAAAAAAATATATCCGTAAAAAATCAGCAAAAGTACAAAACGATTTGGATTGTGTACAAAACGATATAAACGAACAAAAATAAACAAATCTGCAAAAAAAAACTTAAAAAGTAATCATTTGAAATACTAAAATAAAATTAATAAAAGGGCCAAAATATTCATTATCTTTTTAAAGAAAATAAGTACTCTTTTAAATATATAAACAATTTTACCTGTGTAGCCATATATTTGCACTAATATTGTGCAATAATTGATATTGTACAATAAAATTGCCCTTATGTATAGGTATATATTTATATTATATTAGTAGGTGGCACAATATATTAATAAAAACAAATGTCTTCCAATATATATTGCGCAAAAATTAATATTTTGTAATGTTTTGACGATATTGTGCAATAATAATTTCAAATCACTCATGACATACATTATCGGCCTGGCCCACTTTCTATCGCTTACTTACACTGAAGACGAAAATAAATTGGCTTATTCTATTGTTGTTTTCAATACAACTTGTCGATAGAAATATTCTTGTGGACATCGTGGGCCAGGCCGTATCTCTATAATTTTTAAATTTTTCAATTTCAAGTTGTTCAATTTGTTTGAGTTTTTGTGTATGTATGTACATACATATGTATCACGAAAAATTATAATTTTACAATTTCTTAAACGTACTCATGTGTGGTGTAGTTTTTGTTTACTTTAGTTTTTTTTTTTTTTTTTGAAAGTTGATTTGCTTGAGACTGTTCTTGGCTATGTTTGAAGAAAATCGGTCCAGGTGTTTAGAAGATATCACATCTTTTCTAGATATACATATTCAGTTTAATCTGTGTGTCTTTAACGCCGTAGCTCGCAAACCGCTAGAGCAATTTTAATTTGAAAGGGGACTTGATGTAATATCTTCTAGTCTATACTTGGAGAAAATCGGTTTGGAAGTTGTCATAAATTTTCTTGTTGATGAATTGATAATATTATTTCTGTGGTATGTTTGAACAAACATCGGTTAACTAGTAAATTTTTGCTATTCTGTTACTTCAATAATATTAGTGGAACATAGGATTCTTAAACTTATGCTACAGCCTCAACTGCGTCTTAGGGTTTTTAAATTTTTTAATTTTTATTATTATTATACATATATTTTAAGAAAAATTGTTCCAAATATTGGTGGCTATTCGGGAAAACGCGTCGAAGAAGTGAAACTTTACGTTAAAGCAAAAACAAAGTTTCAAAAATTGTTTTTGTTTCCCATACAATTCTAAAATGAAATAAACGTGAGAATTTCAACGCGTTGCTCTCTTTTTTACAAACGGTAAATTTTGTATGATAAACAAAAACAAATTTTTAACATTTATGAAGTTTTGTTTTTGTTCTACATGTAAATTTCACCAAGTCGACGCGTATTCCAGAATAGCCACCATTTTTTTTAATATTGTGCAACTTATTGAGCAGTGTAAAGCCAAGTGACAAAAATACTAGCAATAAAGTACTCAATAATATTGTGTAGTTTATCAGTGCCTTTAAAGAAAAAGCAATAGGAATATTCCATATAAAATATAAACTATTTCAACTGTTCAATCATATGAGGAAGATATGTAAAATACTTTTTATAAGACATTTTTTTTACACAGGGCAACAATTATTTTTCCAAAATAGAAATTCAAATGCGTCGTTTTAGAATTAAATCATGAATGAATTATTAAAAAAAAATCATAAACCTTACACTAACTTCCTCTTCCATTGATAATAAAAGTACGAGTGAGCACATAGTTGTGTAAAAAATACTTCCTGTTGGAAAAATATACATAAATAAATCCTTAGCTTTCCATATGTATCCATATGTACTTACGTACATACATACATAACTATATACATATTTATGTAAATGATAGTAATGACTGTTGACAATCAAAAGCACTGAAATTTAAATGCACTTCCGGGGCTTTCTTCAATCAATTTAAATATTCATTTGATGTAATAAATGGATAAATTCATAATTTTAGTGAACTCCAATATTATTTATAATATCTCTCATATACATTAATTGCAATAATTTTAATATTTTTCAGGGTGATCGTACAACATGGGAATATCATACAGTGTCGGTAACTCGTGTACCGGGCTATGGTTTTGGTATTGCCGTTTCCGGTGGTCGTGATAATCCTCATTTCGCTAATGGCGATCCTTCCATAGCTGTTTCGGATGTTCTAAAAGGTGGCCCAGCCGAAGATCGTTTGCAGTGAGTATTGCTTAGTTGAAAATATTTCCATTTTCTATATTTGCTACAAAAAGAAAAACAAAACACATGTTTCAGGCAAACATAAAGTGATACAGTTTATGAGACCGAATTAATGAATATTTATTTAAAAATTCTTTGATATACAATGTAGGTGCATATGTACGTGTGTTTTATAAACACAAGTGTTTTATAAAAAAAAAGTAATTAGTACAAGCAATGTATTCATAGAGGGTATTTATGTGCTTATTTTTTTCTATGATAAAAACACTTTTTGTGGATTTTCCTGAATAGTATAAACGGGGCATGGAAGTGTTCAGTGTTCTCTAAACTGTACAGGAAACCGCTTTGGAATTTGTTTTTGTGCATTTTTCCTTTATCTGGTTTTTCTGGTTTTCTTTTCAAATATTTGTTTAAGGTAGTCGTGTTTAGGATTTTTTTTTGTATTTCGACATATTTCATGTTTTATGATTATTATTCTTTCGGTCTTTTGAAGATAAAATTTTTGTTTGATTTTCAAAAACATTTCACTTATTTATTTCTTTTTATAAAATTTTCTTGTATTTCTTATATAATAAAAACAACAACGAAACTAGTTATTTAAAGTTGAGTAGATTGCCAGGGTGATTGGAACTCTTTTGTAAATATAAAATAACTAAAAATAAAAGACTAATCTATTTAAGTATTTTTAGGCGGGTAAATGTTGTCACACTTCGTTCTTTTAATAAACAACTTGAAAATTTATACTTTCACGAAAAACAGGCCTTCATAAAATTTATCTCTAATCAAGCCCTAAAACCAAAAAACAAAATATTTTTATTGTGTAATTTATAATTATAGTTAAGGAACACAAAATAATAATAAAATATAACTTGAACCACTCCTATCGAAATTTTTGTGGACAATGTGGCTTTTGATATCAATGTGGTGAATGACATAATGAATGAAACGCACTAAAGCGCACAATATAGGGTGATGTTGGCTGAAGGTAGTTAGCACGTTGACTATAAAACTGAAGGTACTGATTTCGAGCCCGGTTCTGGCAGTCACCACGCATTTTGCTGATGTGAATTAGTGTCCCCTTGTAGCAGTTGTTGTAGGAAAGTTCAAGTGATAAAGGCATAGGCGCGTAGTCATAGTCAAAACAAAGTACACTTTAAGAAATTAAAACCGGTATTTTGTATGGTCACTGAACTACACCGGATTCAGCGGATATTAATCCTAATGTAACAGGAAGGCGCTCTCTCCTTCGTCGGTATTGTGTAGCAGAATCATAGGCGAAGTAAAATGACCAATAAAATGGCTACTAAACATAACTTTAAAAATTTAATACGCCTCATTGACGCCAGGGGCGCTGCAACACTGTATTATAGAAACGTGCAGAAACAGCAGAGTTGTAAAAGAATGAAGCTTTCCTCTATCTTTCTCTCTCTGTTCACCATCTGTCTTCTGTATCACTAACACCTTCTTTAGGACTTTTTTTTTCAAAAAAATAAAAAAGATTGTTTCAATATCCTTACTAATACTTTAAATGTGAAAGTGAGTTAGTTTGTTTGTTTGCTGCGCTGATTTTAAAAATTTAAAAATTCTTTCAGCACACTAAGAGAAAAAATATTCATTCAGCTAATAAAATAGCATCATTAATAATTTTTCATTGTATGAATAAAATTGTTTATTGGCTTATTGAAAGTTTCCATTATATGCCTGAAGTTCTTCATTAATACAATGAAATCTTACGTTAGCTCGTTATTAATGACAAAATTCATTGATCAAATAAAAATTTTTCTTTCAGTGCATACGGAAGCTATGTTATATATAGGATATTTTTATCCGGTTCGGTACGAATTTTTTCCGAAAAACACATTTTTGGGCTGGCTAGGATAATTTTCGTTTCGGGTTTCGTTTCGTTATCGCTCAGCGGAGTAGTTTGTGGGAGAGAGAGAGAGAGAGAGACGAGGGGAACAGAAACGTTTCTTTTCCCTTCGTCTCTCTCTCTCCTAACAAAACTAATCAGCTTAGCAATAAGACTTGCATAGTGCAAACTAGGACTTAACATGTTTTATGTATTTTGAAATTTCTTACAAGTGAGCAGAGCCGCAGTTAAAGCTAAATAATAATAAAAATAAAATTGTTTAAATGCTTACTTCGAAAATGTTTTAGTATTCATACAAGCTTATTCTAAATTTCACACAATTTGAGATCGCCAAATTTATTGCAACAAAACTCTTTAGAAAAGCAACAAGAACACGACTTTTAGCTAAAAATAATAAAATTAAAATAATTTCTATCAAATGTTTTCAAAAACATCAGGTATAATATGATCGTGATTCGCATAAAGCAAGTCAAGAGCTCAAAAACTTTTTCACTTAACAAATATGTATTTAAATTTCGCCCATTTATTTAGTCCAGCTTTACATTTTTGCTAATAATGGTTCAATAATAAGAACCCGCCTTCTTTATGGCTCGCTTTGCTTTTCAATGCTTTGAATAGCAAAAATCAATGTATATGATTACCAGGGACAAGGACTTCATGCATTTCAAAAAGGTGTTTTCGGCACCTAAAATATGACATCAAAAACTTATAATATGCACTTAAAACAATAAAATATGCACATATTTTGAAAAATTTTATTCTAAAGCAAAGCTTTCAATTTACATACAACTAAATAAAGATATAAAAATATTTTTTTTTTTCATAAGGTGCGTGAACAAGCCTTTTACATAAAATTAAATATGATATAACGATTGTTTCACTATTTTGGGCTTTAATAGCAGGCAATTTTCTCTTGAAATCATCAAAATTACAATTTCCATTACAATTCTGCACCAATTCAAGCGAACAAATTGTCAAAAAAATAGTTTTGCATTAATAATTTGTCAACAATATTTTTTGAAATTTGCATTTTTGAGCAAATATCACACAAAATCATGTGTGTGAGACAAAAATATGCATTTATGACCAAATTATGCAAAAATATGCATTTTCAGCAAAATATGCAAAAATATGCTCTAACAAATCGATGCCATTTTTGCGCAAATTCATTGTTTCGTAAAGATATTTCGTTCTAGCTATTATCAGGGTTAAGGGAAAAAACATGCATTTGCATGAGACCCCAGTCCCTGATGATTACCAAGAAGTCGATAAGAACAAAATACGTGAAACAAAGACACGTGTAACTAATACTGGTAACGAATAATGCTAACGAAAATATGAAACGAAAATACATGGTGTGTATATGTTACATCAATTCTTGTAAACAATATCATACTGTTTGGCATGACAGAACAGGAAAAATCATAACGTAACACAACACACATAAATAAAAATATAATTCCTTAGCTAAGTAAAATATAAGGAACTTCGTTCCTATCCGTTGCTCCACGACACCGCTCACTCTATCCGTTTCTGGTTTAAAAAAAAACTGGATAGTATGTCACTTATACATTCTATATAATTGTTATCACTTATTTGTGCGATCGTGTTCACTGTGCATTGCTGGCAGGGGTTAATGGATTCTTTGAAAGCTACTCGTATCTACTTAAGTGTAAACACCCTGCAGAAAATTCAATGACAATTGAACCAAGCGTACTCATCCTATGACTTGAGAAAATGGAAGTGTTAACAAAAGTAGGGAGTAGGGTATGGTGAAAAGAAGACATATCGTGTACATATGGTTACATATTCACCTTTTTCTTGAATTGGGAATTGTAGTAAACGGCACTGAACATGTTTGATGTGGCTGAATCCAGGACCTATCAAATAGTATAAATATATATTTTTTTCGTTGGATTTTCTCTACATTGGAAGCTGAAGCAGTGCACCATAGCTAATGTGGCCAGATGTGTCAAAAAGCGGGATTTTGAAGAATATATCCCCAAAAGCGGGATTTAGAAATAAATATGAAAAAGCGGTATGTACTTAAGCTACACAGTTTTCACAGTTTCTAACATGAGAAAATGTTAATTTTGAAGAACTCCTGAAAACTCGAACTTCAAGAAATTCTGAATATGCACGTTTTTAGAGGACCACTTGGACATGAATCAATGACCAATATTATTCGCCAACATTGACTCAGAAAATGCCAAGTTAAAAACTTGGAAATCGGCCCTGTTCTGTAAACCGAATCCGAGTAAATTTCTCGTTTTCAAAAAATTAATAATGGTCCTGCAGACGTGTTTAAAATCATACACAAAATAATTTTCTTTCCAATATGATATTTGGGAATCTATGTATATAATAAAAAAATTTTAAAAAATCTAATAAAATATTTCTATTGTCGGAATTAGTTTTCTAAAAGCGTGCGGTTTCAAATCGATCGGTTTACAGAGCAGGGTCGAATATCTAGTTCAAATTGAGAAATAGGTTCATGGGCAATAATAAAAGAGGAGGAGGAGCACCTTTTCAATAAATTTGCATTACTTTTTCCGTCTCGGTTGCCTCATTTATTGCAAAAGTCTTTTCGAAATGAATTATATCTTAACAGAGCTCTGTTGGGACACTAATACAGCTCTGTTTAAGCTCAAAGTTTGTGTCAAGGATTATAAATCTATACAAGCACAAACTTGAATTGTAAGCCGTCGATGAAGGTGTATACCAAGGTATTTTTTCACTTGTGAATGTTGAGGAACTACTCTCTCTCTCTCTCTCTCGCTCTATCTCTCTTCATAGGGTAAATGTTACCTGAACAAACTTTTGTTCGTTCACTTCCATAACTTCATCCATAGTTCAATAAGATACTATTACGAATATTATATATTATCGGGCCTGTTCTGCAAATCATGACATGCCAAATCACGGTGATTTCTAAAAATTAATAAAAGCTAAATCATTGCTTTTGTAAATTTTACGTTTTGTAGCTTTGGAAGTTGGAAGAAAATATACTATTACCCAGTAAAAAAAGACACTCCAAAAAAGTCATGAAAATGTAGAGTTTGCGATCTGGAAGTAGTGCAAATTTCGATCCGATGTAATGATTTTTACATAGGGTTGTCATTGCAAGAAGTTCTCTTTTTCGCTGCCTGGTCACCGAATTGGAAGCGATTTTAAGAAAAATGTCCTTTTTTGTGTTCTATGATAATATTTTCATCTAGGAAAAATTGCTAATAGTTACCTATTTTAACAATTAGTTTCTTTTTATAGGAATTTAAACGCGAAACAGTGTTTTCATTTAAATTTAAGTAAATAACTATTAAATTTTAGACCAAAAATAGTTCATAAGTTTCTTAAAAAAAAACGATTTTTTAAAAATTCTGGTGAGTAATTTCTAAAACTAGAGAGGAATTACAAGGTTTTGTATGACTAGAATAAACTTTTACTTGGTTTTCTGCTAAATATCGGCAAATTAAAAATATCGATTTTTTGGAAGCAATGAAAATGTACTTCCTTTAGAATGACTTCCAATTTTTTTTACTGGGTATAAATGAAAAAAACTTAAAACGCAATAAAATCTCATTACCAAGGCAGCTATTAATAGTTTACTTTTGAAATCACGTGATTTGAAATCACCGTGATTTTCAGAACAGCGGGGTATATGTACTACGAATATTTTTTTTGGTTGAGTATGTCTATATAAGAAACACTCCGCTGGGGCATGAATTATGTATTACTAATATTTTTTTTTTTTGGGTGAGTATATATATGTATATAAGAAAGACTTCGCTGGGACATCTGTTCACTGTGAAGGTTAAACAATGAATCAATATAAATAGACTGCCAAGTCACTCTGGAACAAGTCTCGTAACTATGCTTAGATATTAACCTGGGGCCTAATCGTCGCTTTCGATAACGTACTGATTCGATCTCGTTTTTCAGTTTGAGATTATGGCATTCGCTATCGAGCAATGTAAAAATATGGTTCGATATGGAATGCCATAATCTCAAACTGAAAAAACGTGATCGAATCAGCTCGTTATCGAAAGCGACGATTAGACCCCTGAGCTTAACTGGTACATATGATCGGGTGCCCCTCTGATTGGGTAGGTAGTGTGCAAGCCTGCCATGCCGTAGGTTGATAGTTTGACTATAAATTTTTTTTTACTGAAAAATAAAAATAATAAAAAAAGTTCAAGATTGCGCTGTTACAGTTACATAAATGTCGGAATGACATTTATATATAATTTATATTCTACACGGAATAAGTCCCTATAAGATAGTTCAGTGATGAGTCACAAGGTTCCATCCCCATGGAAAAGTGACTGCTCCACTTCAGAGGAAGTGTTAGAACTCGAACTGGTCCCTATCATTTGGGGATCGGTCACGTGGCTAGTCTTGTGTCAGTTCCATTTCCTGCAGGGCAATTACATTTTCTTCAAGTCAAGTTATTTAGTTACTTCCGCCTTTATATTGTTTTCAGAAATGATTCATCATTCATTCAATAAAAAGGAGTCACTAGTATGGCAGGTAGAATTGACACTTCTAATGTTTTCTTACATGAAAAAAATATGTGTCTATCTGTAGTGTTTATAATAATAAATATGTCACAAAGAAAGCTAAAGTGGATAAAATGCATTTAAAATTTAAAATAAATATATGCACACATACACATTTAGAAAAATAAACATAAAAAGATATAACTTAAAAAGTATTTTTAACACTACTTAAGGAAAGATACATAATAGGAAAAGAAGACAGAAGAAGTTTATTTTGTGTTTTAAGAAAATCTTAAGCATTACAAATTGTTAGCAATAAATTTGTTTTCCTTTTCCTATTAAAGTTTTTAGTAATTTCAGGCGTTTTGTTGTTCTTTTACTAGTTAGAACATAATTACAACTTAATTTCTTTCTATTGATATTGATTTAATATCGTATTACACGTTTCTGAAAAGTTTTAATCGGTTTAAAGCTATTTTCTGGTTTTCTGTTCCAATTCAATTTTTTTCTTTGTGCTTTTTTTGTATAAAATGGAAATTATTTTGATAGCTTTGTGCTAGTGTAAAAGCCTGATTTAAAATATTTTATAAATACGTTAACGAATAATTGCAGGCAAATACAATTGTGGTCAAAAAAGTAGGTGTGTATGTTGTGAATTATATTTACATATTTATTATGCCAGCTATAATATTATATTTGAGTATAATAGAGCGTTTATTGAACTAATAGTTTGTGAAGTAAATGGTAAAAGTATTTATATTTAGAGACTAGGATGCAAAGGGTTTATTACATACAAAATGGTTAAATTTCAGCCACTTTTGCCAAAAAATCTTCGAACAAGAAATAGATAAATAACCGTGTTATTATTTAAAGTTTAAAAAAAAGTCTAGAAATGGAAAAAAGGAACTTAATTTTTGAACTAATATTTTTCTGCCAAAAAAACGTTTAATATCCATTGATGAAGGGTCCGTTTCTCAAAACTACAAATTACAAATCTAAAAATAAAATACACTCAAAACAAGAATAAAATTTGTAAAAATGTTGTTGTTTTGTGTGTATTTTTCTTGTAGATTTGTAATTTGTAGCTTTGAGAAACGGGTCCCAGATAGATATTAAAATTATTTCCACGATTATAGGAAGGAAGACACAGCAGGAAAGGCAACATTATGGTATGGGGTGGAATATTGCACCCCATATCTTAATTTCTATTTATTATGACACTATGGACTTGGTATTTGCAACATAAGGTTAGGTCCAGCTCACTTGGGTCTTATACGATGATCCCTTTGTACTACCTGTAAGCAGGCTGACCGATGACATTTTTGAAACAGTGGCACCAAATAGGAGATTTATCATATAGAAGTAGAGAAAGGGAGGATGAAGATGAAAGGGTTAGCTATAGATGAATAGTTAGTAGAGAGGAGAAGAGAGTGGGTCAGAAAAGAGACGTGCGTGTGAACACACGCCACAAAAGCGGTTTAACCGGCTTACCAGCTCCTAATATAAAAACTCAGATTTGTGGGTCCTATTTCCGATAACTCGGATAGGCTACTGAAGGATAATTGCCAAGGAAGCGCAGACGGAGATCCTCTAGAGTGGAGTAGAAGCAGAGGCGATGCGATATGATTTCCTCCTCTTATTCATTGTTACAACTGTAGGAATAATCATTCTACGCGAGAAGCATACGCTTAGCATGGGTTCCGAAAGTGCAGTGCCCGATCAGTATGGCCAAGAAATTTCTCAAATGCTTCCTATTTAAATTCATAAAGTTTTTCGTTCTATGGGGGTTCAGGCGAGGCCAAAGGGTTCTCGAGGCCAAAGGGTTCTCGAGGGCAAAGGAGTCTCCGGCAGGATGAGAATGGGAGCCCACAGAGATTGTCGATATTGACTGCTCTGATGGTTCCCTCTTTGCCAGGTCATCCGCAACTATGTTGCCGGAATCAGTCCCGTGTCCACGCACCCAATTTAATGTGATTGATGAGTGCGCGCAAGCTTATCTAGGGCTTTGCGACATTCTTGGACAAGAAAAGATGTGAAGCACACACCTGTGAGGAACTTAAAAGCAGATTGGATTCAGTTATAATATGAATTTCTCTGTTTGATATCCGATAAAATCTTAGACAGTGTGTTGTTATTTTAATGGCAGATATCTCTGCCTGTAATATGTTACATTCGTCCGGGAGTCTGAAGGACATTTCAATTCCGAATTCTAGTAGATATACGCCCCCTTCAACTCTTCACCCCGTCTTGAGCCGTCTTTAAATAAAATACGAAATTGAAGTAGGGTTTGCGAGTACAGTAGTCAATAAGATCAGCGAAGTTGTTTAACGTATAGTTGTATCACTAAGTTTTACGAAATTTTATGTAGATTTGGAAGAAATCTATTGACAATGTAGATTTTGTTTGGTGTGGGAAATCTACTAGATTTTGCTCAAGTGCAAACGCACTATTAGGAAAAAGCAAATCGTCGTATACTACATTTACATTGACTCGAAATCTAGTAAACTTGATTTCACATTTTTATTGCAATTTAAATCGTTTACACTATGCTTTTTGACATTTAACAAGATTTTGTATCCAAGATACAATCCTTTGTCTAAAATTTTGCCTTGAACTGTAAGCCAAAAAGTGCTTGACTTAGCTCATTCACACACCTTCAATAGAAAATGTTGTAGAGCGTAGCTAATTCACTCACCTTCTATATAAATATGTTGTGCAGGGTAATAAAATAAAATAAAATAAAAGTATTACGGCCTGGCTCACGATGACGACAAGAAATTTTCGTTCGCTTATTTATATTGAAAACAAAAACAAATTTTCTTATTTTGTTTTTGTTTTCAATATAAATAAGCGAACGAAAATTTCTTGTCGACATCGTGAGCCAGGCAGTTAGATTAGGTTTACTTTTTCTACTGTGATATTTTTTAATTTTTAATTTAATTCAATTATTCTTACATTTATTTAAATAATTTGTGTTTGTAGTTTTTTAATGATTTGACAATATTTTGAAAAATTTTAATGTAGAAAGTGATTAAAAACTATATATTAATAAAAATTATCCCTGAAGAAGCTGGAAAATACCAGCGAAACGTTGGATAAAATAATGTGATAATAGTTTTTATTTACATTAAAATACAATAAAGACCTTGAAAGCCCACTATTACATTACTCTGTAATATAAAGAAGAAATAAGGAAAATAAGGTCGTTTAAAGTATAATAATTACAAGTATTAGATTTTGAGTAGATTCCGTAAAAATCTACTTAAAAAGTAGATTTCGTTTTGTATGCGGACGACAGCAGAATTTGCCATTCTTTCTCATTCAGCAATAGACCTAGCCTTCCGGAAGTTGAGGCTATGCGACAAACAATGAATGAGACATTAAACTACGATTTAGAAAAAATTTCTGAATGGGGTCATGCGAATAGGGTCGATTTTAACGCCAGTAAGACCCAATGCTGTACGGTTACTCACAGACGCACGACTGTTAATGCTGTTGCCTCTGTAACTATGGGTGGTGTAAATATTAAGGAATCGGAAGCGTTTGATGTTCTTGGCATGAAAATTCAGTGTGATGTTCGTTAGACTGAACACATTTTTCAGGATTTTGGGGTTGCTCGACCACGTACAGGAGAGGGCGAAAAAGCCCATTGGTGACAGTAGGGTATCCAACTATATTTACTCATTGGAACATCGACGCAATGTGGGGTGCATTTCCTTGTTCTATCGCTACTACAATGGAATGTGTTCTAATGAAATTAGGCAACTTGTTCCTGAAACCCGTACATTTTTACGCACAACACGAGCTTCATTCAGGGCACATCCTTTTGTGGTCGATTGGCCAATAAATCGCACTACGCATTTTTTTTTTTTTTTTTTTAAATAGAAGTAACACTCAGGCAATTAATGCCTACTACTATTACTAGGTGTTACCTTCTTTAGGAAAGGGATAGTGATAGAGAAGACAGGTGGTGAAGGGAGAGATAGAGGAAAGCTTCATTCTTTTACAACTCTGCTTTTTTTTGCACGTTTTTTGATAATGCAGTGTTGCTGCGCCATCTGGTGTCAAATGAGGCGTATTAAATTTTTGAAGCTGTGTTTTGTAGCCATTTTATTGATTATTTTACTTCGCCGATGATTTCGCTACACAACGAAGGAGGGCGCTCCGGTATTACATTAGGACTAGTATCTGCTGAAGTCGGTATAGTTCAGTGACCAGTGACTATGCTTACATCACTTGAACTTTCCTACAACAACTGATACAAAGGGACACTAATGCACATCAGAAAAATGCGTGGTGTTGTTATTCAATGACTGTTGGACACAGGGATTGAACGCAGGTCCTTCGGTTTTGTAGTCAACGTGCTAACTACTTCAGCCAACGCCACATTACAGAGAAAATTCCTTTTTTAGCCGTACTATTCGTATGTGGAATAATCTACCTGCGGAAGTGTTTCCTGTCACTTTCAACGTGGGAAATTTTAAATCGAATGTCCACAGACACTACTCCCTCTATCCTCCTCTCCTAAACCTATTTTCCTAGTTGTAGCACAATGCATTGCATGAGTAGGGGTTATCCCCTGAGTGCTGGTCCTACCTAAAAAAAAAAAAAAAAAAAAACAACTACATACATATATTTAGCTCGAAATCTCGTAAGTACATTTACATTTCGAGACAATGCAAATGTCCTATTATATTTATATGAGCATAATCTTATGCAAATGAATAATTGAAATAAACAATAAAAATAATCGCACCTATTTTCTTGACCACAAGTGTAGTTCTTGACGAGGTATGTACATATATAGAAAAAAAGAATGTAAAAGCCAAGTTTAAATAACTCACAACAACAAAAGGGAAAGAAAGCAAATGTGGGTAAATCATGTAAAATATACTTACACATTGTGCATAAACATATGCGTACGCAGTACATACATACATACATACATACATATGTATGTATGTACGATTGGTAGTAGATACACTAATGTGTAACTGATCTCATTACACTGCATAATTAACAATATCTACAAGAGCATGACGAGTATCTTCTTCATTTGCTTGGGCTTGTTTCGCTTTTGTTAAGTCGAACGCACATTTTATCATGTTAAAAGAATTCGAAAGTACTGACTAAAACAAAAAAAAATAAAGAAAAACAAATGTAATAAACGTGTTTCTTTTTAATTGCGCTTGTGGTCGTCTACATGTGGTTGTAAGTGTGGCAGAATGTATAAAAGAGTATTTTTTTTTTTGTAACTATAATTTTAAAATTAGTTTAAAGTGTTGATAAAATTTACTTTGTTTTCGGTGCGTTCTTTAAATTTAAAAGTGCACAGTGGGCCAGACAGTAAAATAAATGACGTGTGTTACCTTAAAAATATAAAATTAAACGAACACTAGAGAAATAGTAAATTAAAATAGGGTAATTTAGGGGGGAAAATTAGAAAGAATTCTAAAGACAATTCTATAAATCAGTAGACGTTGCTCTATTCTTACAAGCAATTTTTTTTATTTTGTAAAAACAGAAAAACTTTACCAACAATTCCTATAAGTTTTAATAATTACCCAGCGGTAAATTCGAAACGGAATCAAATGCTTTCGTATTGTAATGTTAAGAACATGCAAATTGGAATGCATTTTCTTTCATTTCGAAATACAGAGTAGACCCCCAGAAGTAGAGGTGGAAAACTATCGATAGTATCACTATCGAAAGTTTTCGATAGTTTGAAAAACTTTATCGATATATCGATTCAATACTATCGTGATGGTTTTCGTATAATGTACATATTTATTTACACTAAAAATTCGAAACAAAATATATTTACACAAAACAGAACTAAATTAAATAGAATTTTATTTGTCAGTTCGATAAGTAACAAAAATAATATAATTGTATGAAAAATAAGTGAGATCAGCGGATGAAATTTTCTCGTCATTCAGTTATTTTTGCTTATGAAAAGCAATATATTTAAATTGTTTGGTTTTTTAGTGGTGTATCATTTACTATCGATAGTGACTAAAAAATATCGATTGTTTTTAAGTATTAATCGATGGCAGAATTAGAACATCGATAGTCACAAAAAACATTAACTATCAATAGTATCGATAGTGCCATCGATAGTTTTCCACCCCTACCCAGAAGACCGTCTTAGTGCCGGCATTTAGTAAGGATTTTTTTTAATTCAATTACTATTCTTATCCGACTGCTAAATAATGCCTCATAAAAGGTTTTGACTCTTTCGCATAAAAGATAAAATACACATTCCACACTCCCTTCTATGAGAAGGGAGAAAAGAAGGAGTAACAGGTTTTGTTTTGTTTTTTTACCAAAGCTAAAGCAAAATCCATTAATTTGAAGGAATTTCCCGCAATGACAACGCGTGTAAAAAATATATGAGTATGGAATGGATCGAACAGCCCTTGTAAATCCAAAATAAGAAGTATAGAGGCCTTCTAGAAGGCATCTTTACTACTTCTTGTTCCCGCTGGGTAAGGAAAAGTAAAAATTATAAGTAAAAGTTTAAATTTTAAATTCTTAAAGCTGAATTCAGAACAGAACTGAAACTAAGAACTAATCCTGCCTTTAAGCTTCAATTAGACGTGCCATAGCCATAATGCCATAATCATAACCAAACCAAAATTCAAAATTCACCTATAATCAAACACAGTGTTGCCGATTAGTTTGGTTCGAACGGCTGTTTTCTATGGTTATGGTTATGGTTATGGCACGTCGTATTGCACCTTTAGAGCAGCTATGTCCAAGCCATATCCACAATGTGGAAACTTTTACAAAAGAGCTTTGTGCTTTCACACCGACGAAAGTACAACATCCACAACAACAAAGAAACAAGAACAAATTTAAGAGCTTTCAAGGCTGTTCACCTCAAATGCAAATATCAGTGTATGTGTCGTAGCTTCTGTAGAGAGTTTTAAAGCTTATACAAAATATATTTTGCGGCGCTATAAAATAAGGCCCAAATAAAAAACGAAATAAGCCCCAAAGGAAAAAAAACCCAAAAAAAATTACATAAGGCCCCAGAGAAAATTCATAAAAAAAAACACCCAATAAATATTAAATAAAGCCAAATTAAAAAAGCCCAATAAAATAATAACCAACCAAATTCAAGATGAAATAAAGCCCAAAATGAATGAAATAAAGCCCATTTAAAAATTTCTCCGTTTTTGGGGCTTATTTCACTTAATTAATTATTTGGGCCTTATTTCATAGCGCCATCTTTTGCGTGATTCATTACATTTTTTGAATTCAGAAGCTCTGTCGTATGGATTTCGTTCAAAATTAATAACTATATTTTTTATGGGCTTGTGGGCGTTATTTTATCGTATTTTTAAATGTTAGAAATATCATTTCAATGTAGTCAATTCATTTTGAGTGATTCATTTATGTTATCAAATAAGAAAAAAAATGAAAAGTGAAACTGAAAAAAGTAAATTAATTAATATGTCTTAAGCCACAAATATAATTTCGATATGTTAATGATTCATTCAAGTATGTAAGTGCATCTTTATTTAACAAAGGTTGACATTAAATTAAACCAGGTATAGGAATTGGATGTGCGAATAATCGCCTAATGACCCAATGTTCACAGTGTTTGGGTCTATTGACATAATCGAAATTTTTGATGATTGTTCATTGTGAACGATCAGCCAATTTGCGGAAATGTCAAAAAGACCAAAAAAGAAATTTGGGCGATTGTGCACTAACCTTTTTCTTATAAAACGTTGCATACTTTGTTGCGAAAACAGCTAAAGAAAGGAAAATCCACAAAAGCACTTAAATTTCCATTAAAATTTAAGTTTCCCATATATAACAAAGAAAGACCCAAAAAATGGAAAAACCGCCCCAAAGAAATGGTGAAGAAGCGTCCAATTAACGAAATGTTGTTCATTATGTTCCAATTACTCAGATATATTATGAATAATCGCTCAAAAGCACTATGGGCTAAAATTTACTCTACAAACACTCATCCAAATAATAAAAACTTAACAGAAACTGAATGGAAAAAGCCTTAAACCCGCCGAAGGCCTACTGTGCAGAAACTCTGTAGTAGAAGAAAATCCTTACCATACAAATCTTGACATTTTGTAAAAATGAGGTAAATGAACAATCGTCCAGAAAAATATTTTTGGTCTTGTAACATTTTTGAAGTTTAGGTGATAAAATAAATATATGTATATTTATTAAAAATACTAAAAATGTCATAACATCCAAAACCAATGAACAACCCAGTAAAAAAAGACACTCCAAAAAAGTGATGAAAATGTAGAGTTTGCGATCTGGAAGTAGTGCAAATTTCGATCCGATCTAATGATTTTTACATGGGGTTGTCATTGCAAGAAGTTCTCTTTTTCGCCGCCTGGTCACCGAATTGGAAGCGATTTTAAGAAAAATGTACTTTTTTGTGTTCTATGATAATATTTTCATCTAGGAAAAATGGCTAATAGTTACCTTTTTTAACAATTAGTTTCTTTTTATAGGAATTTAAACGCGAAACAGTAATTTAATGTAAATTTAAGCAAATAACTTTAAAATTTTAGACCAAAATTAGTTCATAAGTTTCTTCAAAAAAATCGATTTTTTAAAAATTCTGGTGAGTAATTTCTAAAACTAGAGAGGAATTACAAGGTTTTGTATGACTAAAATAAACTTCTACTTGGTTTTCTGCTAACTATTGGCAAATTAAAAATATCGATTTTTTGGAAGCAATGAAAATGTACTTCCTTTAGAATGACTTCCAATTTTTTTTACTGGGAATCATTCAGAAAATTTTTTTTTTTGGCATTTTTTCATTTCATCGTTTTTGGTGAAAATTCTTGAGCGATGCATCATAGCAGATTTGGGTAATAGGACATAATAAATAATGGCTGAAATATATGGGCGATCATTAAATTTTCAATTTGGGCGATTGTTCACATAATTTTGAGCGATTCGGTCTTTTTTAGGGCCTTTGTTCACTACGAAAAAAAACTTGGACGATTCAATATTTCAGTGCTTTGGGCGATTTTTCTTGGGTTATTAATAGTTTAGCGATAAGCAAATTTTAATTTAAATGTTTGAAAATTAAATTGAAATTAATTAAATATACATATATGTACATATTTATCATTAATGGCCATAATTATATATTAGTCAAACTCTTAGCTATAAGCCTTAGTTACGGAAATACGAATAATTTATTTTGTGGTGTTAGTTATCACAAACTTAAAATATTTGTACAAATTACTCTAACAAATAGAATATTCTCAGATATTGTCTGAATACAACTATTTGAAAAACATATACAATTCAATCGTCGAATTAGTCGATTAGACAACTCATACGACTTTAATGTTCTGTTGTAAATTTAACAATTATATTTCTATCTTGATTACCATTAATTTTGCGATTAGTTCCACTGTGCATTTTTTTAATTCTACAGAATATACACACACATGTGTAAAATTTTTTTTAATTTACTACAACCTGTAGCTTGTAAGTGCTGCGACCTTGTAATTGAGAATAATTAGTTTACATACATTCACTATTTTTCGTAAAACTATAAAATATCTTTACTTACTTTAAATAGAGCAATGCCTTCACATGTCTTTGGTAACATAATTTCTTAAATATTTTTTCAACGCCAAAGTACGAGGATGGTTCCAAAACTGAACTTTGCCTTTGACTCGCACAAGAAGGCTTCTTCCGTACGGGCACTTTAGCCTATATAATCGAAGATCTTATTTTTGGCGATTTTTTTTTTAGTTTTGGCGCTTTTTCTTAGTTTTGGCGCTTTTATCGGTTCTTGGCGTTTTTTTTTTATTTTCGGCGATTTTTCCTTTTTTTTGCGATTTAGCTTAGTTTAGTTTTAGTTTTAGTGATTTTTATCTAGTTTTGGCGTTTTATTATTTTTGCCGATTTTTTCAGTTTTTGGCGCTTTTTTCGCTCAGGTGATTTTTTCGGTTTTTGGAAATTTCTCGTTGTGGCCGTTTTTTATTTGTTGTAGCGGCCAAAATTTTATATACAGACATCGTAGCGAACGAAGCTACGGAACGAAGTATGGAAGCATAAAAAATTACTTTGGTGAAAAGTGCCAAACTTATAAAAAAGAAAGTATTTTAAGCTTCAAAGCACCATGTTGTTTAGATTTTGTTTTTAAGCCATCAAAAAGAAATGATCTCAGAGAATTTGTAAACATAGAATTCATGAAATTCAATACTTTCATTGGAAAGGTATTAGTCCAACCAATATTAAATCCGACCAGATATGCTACTCTGGGAAAGTCTACTATATCGTCTACAACTATAAAATATTTAGTAGCAGAGTTTAAACGGGATAGTAGGAGCTGCTAAGACGAACACCATATTGGTCGACCAATTGAGCTGTTCACGCTAGACATGGTAATAAAACCCACAGGTCGATCTGAAGTGATGGGTATTTCAAGTGCTATACATTGCATATTGGCCGAAAACTTGAAAATGAGAAGGGTCTCACCCTTCGCAAGATAGATGCCGCGTTTGCCCATAATAGAATAAAAATAACGTTGTGAAAATTGTGAAGGTTTCATCACAATAAAGCCGAGTTTTTGCGTGGGTTCCTGACCGTGAATGAGACACGTAAGATAACAGTTAAAGAAGTGGAGTGGAATGAAAGAATAAGTGTAAAGAAGACGAGTAGAGTTCCATCTGAAAGCAAGGTCATGGTTAATAAAAATTTAAAAAAAAAAGAAAAGAAAGCATTGCTTTATCACGACAACGCAATAGCTTACGAATTGCTTCCTCACACACTTTAAGCGGCAAATTTAGCTTCTTCGGACTATTTTCTATTTCCAAACCTGAAAAAATTGCACGCTGGTAACAGATTTGCCAACAATGAAGAATTGAAGTTTACGGTTAGTGGCTATTTTAAAAAGCTAGACAGTTCTTACTTTAAACAGGGTATCGAAGCTTTGGCATATCGCTGGAGAAAAGTGTATGTATCGAGCTAAAAGAAAATTGTGTTAAGAAATAAAGAAATTTTTCCCAAATTTATTGTGTTTTCTTTGTTAGATCGGCTAGTTTTGGGAATGCCCTCGTACCTTTACCGACTTATATTACTTTTGATATCGATATTGGTAGTGTATATTTACGTTCGTCGTATTAGTTAAAGTTGCATATCATCAGCTAAAATCCAAAAAGGCCGTAAGTACACTTTTTACATTTTTACAGAAGAAGCAAAAAACCCTATAAATTGAAGACTATTTAGGTGCCAAATTGAATAATGAATAAAATCGGTGTTATTGAACATATGTATGTATGTATGTGAGTAAAATTTTAAGGAATGATGTATTTTGGCTAATCACATCATAATCAGTCAAAAAGTTTTTTTTAATTTTTTTGGTTGTTACGGCCTTTTGGATTTTAGGCGACGATATATGCATCGAATGGCCTTTCAAAGATATTTTCACAACAAAATAGTATTGCAAAAAGTATGTTATATACATATGTATTTAATTGTGCTTACATTTCTTTCCCCCCATTTCTTCTTTGCAGAGTTAACGATCGCATAATCTCCGTCAACGGTGTATCTCTGGAGAATGTTGAATACGCCACTGCTGTTCAGGTTTTACGTGACAGTGGTAATACAGTGACATTGGTAGTTAAAAGACGCGTACCTCTAAATCCGATCAGCAACAACAATCAACATCAACATTCGCACAGCATGAGCAATGTTGGCCTGAATTCTTTACCAAATACAAACGGTGCTGCCATGGTGGTTAATCCAACCAATGTGAACACAATGAGTCAACCAAATTCGTTAAATTCCTCGTTGATCCAACCGAATGGTCAACCAGGACAACCCATAAAAATTACTTTGACAAAGAATAGCAAGAAGGATGATTACGGTATCGTTTTGGGTTGTCGTTTATTTATAAAGGAAATTTCGACCAAAGCCCGTGATCAATTAGCCGCTAATGGTTACAGTTTGCAGGAAGGAGATGTTATAACACGCATACATAATACCAATTGTGCGGATACTATGAGTTTGAAGGAAGCTAAAAAGATCATAGACGGTTGTAAGGAGCGTTTGAATTTGGTGGTCTTGAGAGACATAACGAATCAACCTGCACCAATTAATAATCAATTAAATAATTCCAATACTCAGCCACAGAATATGTATGCCACACATCAACCCCAATTATCAAATTGTAGTAACAATTTGGATGATCCGTATTTAAGTGGCGGTGCCACATACTCGTCTCAAAATTTGTATGTACAACCGCCTACTCGATCATCGAATAATGGTCCCCCAAATGGCTTAAATGATGAAAAGAGTAATTTGACTCCACGGGGCAGATCTAGAGGACCTATCATGGAGGGTATGTCTTTGCAACAGTTGGATAGACCGGCAACACCACCAAATGGGGCGACACCACGTTCACGCATAGATGAACCACCTCGACCACCACCACCTCGTGGCCCCAATAATGTTGAAGACTTTTATAGCTCTCGCCGCCAACTTTATGAAGATGATCCTCTCACCAGATCGCGACAATCGGCCGAACCCAGGTTTATATCATTCCAAAAAGAAGGTAGTGTGGGCATACGTTTGACTGGTGGCAACGAAGCTGGCATCTTTGTAACTGCTGTGCAACCGGGCTCTCCAGCCTCACTGCAAGGTCTTACACCAGGTGACAAGATCTTGAAGGTCAATGATATGGACATGCACGGTGTTACCCGAGAAGAAGCTGTCCTGTTTTTACTCTCCTTACAAGATCGTATCGATTTAATTGTCCAATATTGTAAGGAGGAATATGATGAAGTGGTGAATAATCAACGTGGTGACTCGTTCCATATTAAGACACATTTCCATTGCGATAATCCTTCTAAAGGTGAAATGGCTTTTAAAGCTGGTGATGTTTTTCGTGTTATCGATACTTTACATAATGGTGTGGTGGGCTCGTGGCAGGTATTGAAAATTGGCCGTGGCCATCAGGAGATGCAAAGGGGTGTTATACCGAACAAGGCCAGAGCGGAAGAGTTGGCGACGGCACAATTTAATGCAACCAAAAAAGAAATGAACGCCAATGAATCGAGAGGAAACTTTTTCAGAAGAAGAAGGTAAGTAAATTAGGCGAAATAATAAATAAATGTTCATTTATTGCATTATTTTTTTTTAATTACAGGTCTACCCACCGGCGTTCCAAAAGCTTATCGCGTGAAAATTGGGATGACGTGGTATTCTCCGATAGCATTTCTAAATTCCCGGCCTATGAACGTGTTGTCCTCCGACATCCAGGCTTTGTGCGTCCTGTTGTTATATTTGGTCCTGTCTCGGACTTGGCTCGTGAAAAATTAGCCAAGGACTATCCTGACAAATTCTCAACCCCCTTGCAGGATGACGATAAAACAACAAATTCTAAATGCCGCATTGTCCGCCTATCCAACATACGTGATCTCATGGATCGTGGCAAGCATGCACTCTTAGACATAACACCCAATGCAGTGGATCGCTTGAATTATGCTCAATTCTATCCAATAGTGTTGTTCTGTAAAACAGACAGCAAGCATGTTATAAAGCATCTGAGACAGGGTATGCCCAAGGCAGCACATAAAAGCTCTAAAAAGCTACTGGAACAATGTCAAAAATTGGATCGTGTATGGTCTCATATCTTTAGCACACAGATTGTGCTAAACGACGAGGAGAGCTGGTATCGCAAATTGCGTGATGCCATTGATTTGCAACAAAGTGGCGCTGTGTGGATGTCAGAAACTAAGGTAAGTTAAAGTTTTTGGTGGAATGTAAAAAAGTTAAGGTAGAGGAATTTAATTTTTTTTAATTTATTTTTTAGTTTTATCTTTTCTTTTTTGGTGGAGGGTTTCTTAATGCATAAATAAGTCTAGATTTTGATATTAAACAGCATATATACTTACATACATATTTTGGCATGTTATAAAATTGGTGTTAAAAAAGCAAAGTGTGATTGAAAGTAGTTGTGTAACAAAAATATTAAAAAATTAATTGCATTAATAATGAGGTTAAGGATACATACACTCAGCTACACGAAATTAGAAAAGGTTTTTAGCAAAATTTACACGAACGTTTTCATTTTAACAAAACAATAAACATATGACTTCCTCTTAATTGTTACAAAATTATAGTTCTAATTCACTTGTTATTCAGTTCTCTAGTTTTTATTATTATTTTAGTTCTGTTATAGTGTAATTTGTATTTACTTTCATTCTATTCTTCTGTTTTAGTTTAGTTCTTGAAAGGGTCTGAAGATTTTGTGCAAATTTGACCTCGAAATACCCCATATCTGGCAATGCCATTCTTTTTTAAACACCTTAACGTATTAGTTATGAAATTCACAATGAGTAATATTGTGCCATCTTAAAATGTTCATTGTGAGCAGGCAACGATATAAAACACAGTTAGGGAATTCACAATGAGTATATTAAAATTTTAATGTGGCAATATTGTGGCATCTTAACTTTTTCATTGTGAGCAATGATATAAATAACCATACTGTGTATATCAAAGTCAGGCAAACACACATACATACATCTTTATATTATATATATTAAATAACTTCAGAATATAAGTAACAAAGAACAAAAAAATAAAATAAAGGTTTTATTTAAGAAGCGTACAAATACTGTATGATTAATTTTATAAATAATGATAGTCCATCTTTTGAGTGCGAGATTAGATTTCAGTATAAATTATATACGCTGGAAATGAATTTACATCTTTGTATTGTAATATTGAATGACAAGATAGGGCAACGTTATCCTTGTAAATATCACAATGTGGCCAACACAACTGTTTTGTTAAGAAGAAGAAGAAGAAGAACGAGTTGCGCTATTAAATTTGTGTTGGTAGCACAAAGTAAAACATATCGCACACTAAATCATAAAGAGTCACAACTCAAAAGATTTCAGATGCTGAGTAGTTGCAAACAACTGTTGATACTGTACAAATGACGCAAGTATGTGGCATAAAAACAAGCATAACGATATTTTTTATTCTTCAAGAAGACTGTATTGTAAAAGACATTGTTGAGGTCGTTATAGATTTCTTCAACTAACTGGTTTATAAAAAAGCAAAAGGATTTTTATAATTTTGAGTTGTGACTCTTTATGATTAAGTGTGCGATATGTACGTGCATCGGGCATTGTGAAATATTAGGATGAACCCAAGATACAAGAGTGGTTGAAATTATCTCATCCCTCCTCTTGCACCTTTAAGGTAAAATTGTTGTCTTTAAAGTAGTGCGAGTAACATTTCAGCTCTCTAACCGTACACGGGCCTTTTTAGTCCGTTCCACAGAAATAGGAAAAAACACATTCTCTTAAACGGGAATATAGCGGGTTGATATGTTTAAAAAATTAAAACTCCACTACAAGTCTATAAATACACCAATTTCAAAATTCAACTTAAATACCTGAAATAAGTTGAGACTCAAAACAAGTTCAAGGGTTAATTTCATACTTATTCACAATAGGTTTAATAGTTACAGCGTTAGTTACAGGTTAGCTTTACAGCATTAGGATCGTCCATGCCTATACATACATGTGTATTTATAACCTTATTATATTAGCAATAGTTTCACTTTGTTGTTCAGTGTAATTACAAATAAGGCAAATCCAAAAATCACTTAAATACGAATGGCGTCGTCGACGTCACATCAAGACGACATTAAATATTCTCACTTGTCTATTCTTTGTCGACAACAAGTAACTACTATTAACATGCTCCGTTAATTTACAAAGAATAAGAGATTAGCAAGAGATTGTACGAAAGAGCCAATTGTTGTCGATAAAGAGTAGACAAGTGACAATATTTACTGTTGTCTTGATGTCGTCGACGACGCCATTCACAATAAGGGAGAATATGATCCCTGATCTCGAACTCACAACAATTGTCTCATATAGGATAAAATAATGCTAGGCATAGCAAAAGCCCTTGAGTAAATAATCTTTTTCTTTATAACAATTTTGTAATTAACATTATTATTTATTTATTTTTTTTTTCAAAATCTTTTTCTTCTTTTATATTTAAATAATAAAAAAAACAAACAATGACATCGTTTTAATAACCAACCAACACACAGTTAACAGATTCCCCAACCGAAATGTTATTCCCACCCTATATAACACAGCCATGCCAGTTGTCCTGTTGTCGACCCATGTCGTCATCAGTGCCACGTTATGTCACTGCTAGCTATAACAATAATATTAGTAATTTACATCATAATGCTTTAAAGCGTCGCAATTCGTTTGCTTTAATGAACAACGATGACAATGACGTTGACAATTGCAATGATTTGTTACCCCCAAGACCGCCAGAAATATTGGGGGTGAACAGTAATGAATTGCCTAAACGTTTAACATCATACGAAATGATACCCATAATCAAACCAGCCTCCTCTATGCCAAATGGTTTACCGAATACACAGCGCCTATCGAATGATGCGACCTCTAATGAGGATCGCGAACTTACGGATGCCACAGAGTCTCTTTATAGAGGCTCGCAGCCAAATATAATGATGGCCGGTGTTAGAAATAATTCTCGGAGTACCAATAAAAGTGATAATATTTCCAATTTAACTGCTAGTACCACTTTGGCCTCCTCTACCTTATCCAATCTAACATCAAAATCGGCTACTGCTGGAAGTGCTGGCGGAGGTGGAGGCGGAGGCGGTGGTAGTAGTAGCATGGGTTCGGGGGGAGGCTCAGGTTTGAGTTCATATGGTAATAATAACGGCAGTGGTCCGTTGAGTTCTTCGCGTTTCAGCAGCAGGGCAACATCTGTAGAGCCTCGTACCACTGCCTATTATTATCATGAATTGGCACAAAAATCAGCTGTATTTGATTCAAATTTAAATCTTTTGAATGATGATAAAAACGACAACACTATACCAACAACAATCGCTGATAATGTTCACATGAGACAACAAAACCAACAACAACCATTACCACGTCAGCAGTTGTGCAGCAACAGTGGCGCTCATAAATTATCCTCATTTAATAGTAGCTTAGATAATGTTTTAGAAGCTACACGCAAAAATTTGGATGATTTAATTTTGGGCAATTCATTACTATACAATTCGCATTCGTCAAATGACTTGTTAAACAGCAATAATAATGGCAATAGCAGTAGTGCCGGCACTTTAGTTGAGGAAAATCTTAATTTAAGCTACGGCCACAATATCAAACAAAATCATTCAAATAATAATCCCGTACCGGCTGCTAGAAATATTTTAAGTTCGAATAGTGGCTATTTAAAACGTAGCAGTCAAAATTTACATCACACCTCCAGTAATACGAATATTTTCAATAGCAATAATGGTAACAACAATCATATCAACCATAATCAGAGTCATCACAATGAAAAATATATTGCATGAACATTTGTGTAAATGAATGAAATAAATTTCTGCTATTGAAAAAAAAAGAAAAAGTTAAAATCAGTTTCTGTGTTACAAAAATTGCCAAAGATTTTTTTTAGGTAACATTTAGTACGTCGTTATAAAAATTTTTAGAATATTTTTAAAGATTTGCTTTGTTTTTATTAACACTACCTTTAAAGATAATAAAAACTATTAAACTAATCTTAAACTAATTTAAACAAACTATCAGTCATGTCATCCACTATGGATGATTTATAATTCGCTTCAAAATTTCAATATATTCTGATAATTGATATGTAAATGAATAAATTTTAACCGACTTCAAAAAACTAGGACTATGATCAAATAGCATAAATGATTAAACAGAATACCGGCATTAACACATTTTTCATACAAATTGGCACAGAAAGAAGTCGTGAGATAGAATCTATTTTATTTTGAGAGCGTTTTTTCTTATGCTCATTCTCTCAAAAATGTTACCATACTTTCAAGCAGCGTGGCCGTTTGGCCAACTAAAGTGGCAAATTGCCACTTTTTCGACTGCCTTGCCACTTTTTGTCCCCCTTTTTTTAGGGTGAGTTATAAAAAAATACATTAAAAATAAAAAGTTTTGTGCAGTTATCTCGTTTTTTTTTTAATTTTTCCCCTTTCTTTTGATAAGTTCCCTATTTGGTGCCACTTTTTGAAAAATGTCATCGGTCACCCTGCTTTCAATACATTTCATACATTTTGTAAACAAAACTACACAGGAAAATAAGCACAAAAGAAAATAAAACAAAAATTAAATGTTCAAATGCCCTCTAATTTTTATTTAATTTTCTTTTGAGCTTATTTTTCTTTGTATTTTGTTAACAAAATGTATGAAATTTATTGAAAGTATGGTAGCATTGTTGAAAGAGTGTGAGAGCGTGAGAAAAAATGATGTCAAAGTAAAATAGATTCTATCTCTCGGCTGCTTTCTGGGGATGATTTTTTGTGTCAATTTGTACGGAAAATGTGTTTTTGCTGCAATTCTGTTTGATCATTTTGTCAAATTATTTGTATATTTTTTTAACTCTTTTAAGCTTGTTACTTCAAATGTAACCCTTTTTAAACCTATTTTTTTTAGTGTGAGAGGATCTCGCTGATTTTTGGTTGAACACATCTTATAATCTCGTAATGACACAATGTTTCATTTATAAAAATGGGTGGGACCATGCCCGTTAAGTTCTAAATATTGTTATATACATATATGCTTCAACCCAAGCGATCCCTATGAAAATTTGCATGCACCTGAAGCTCAGATAATGACACAATATTGTCCTTTATAAAGTGGGCCCATGAATATCATATATATTTTGCTTAAGAAATTTCTGCAACATTCTCCACATATATTGGGTTCTAGTAATACTACAATCTTGCAATAAAACCACCATTAAAATTCACCCCAATACTTCATGTAACTTTACCCAAACGATTCCTACAAAACCTTGCACACACACCTTGGGCTCCCGCAACGATATGATAATGTTTTTCAAAAACTATATAGGTATAACACAATTTTGAGATTATAAAAGTGGGTTGGTTACGCCCACTAAAATTTAGAACTATACATTATGTTTTTCTATACATCCGATTTCTATAAAAAAAAATTCTGCACCTCTGATACGAAAAATCTGCCATGTAATCCTTGAAATATTGTCAATGTTGCCAGATTTGGTTTTCGGGCATTTCATAAATAAGCACTAAAAAATTTTAATTTAAAAATTTGTATCGTGAGTTCAAAAATAAGTAAAAATATAACTTTTAGTTAAATACCAGAAACACTATGATTTTAACTTTGGAACTTCCTTCATTTACTGTAATATAAAAAAAGTTTTCTCCTGCATGTCGCTGTTCAATATTTTTAGGCAATGCATAACCACCCCTAATTTAATTGTTTTTCCATATCAGTAAAACATCAATATTTGTGTACATAACTAAATTAATCTTATAGTGCATGTTTTTATCCATATGTGTAGTTATTCCATTCGAATGTAATTGTATATTTAAAAAATCCTCATTAAAATATAAAGCTTCACTTTATTAATCCTTTAAACACTAACGAACGTATTCTAAAAAAAATTAATTTGTATTTCAAGTGTACGAAAATTTTGTTCTAACATACATTTCAAACTCAAATTATTTGCTTAATTCACAAAACCTGTTGTATCTTTGTATGGATTGTATTATCGTATTAAATACAATAGTGTAAAATTTGTTGTTGGCAATATTCATATAAAAATTAAATACACTATTACACTTTTATTTGATATGTTTTTAAAATGTTATATTTAGAGAAAGACTCTCTGAGAGAATTCGTATGAAGCTCGTTCTTCTTTTGTCATTAAAAATACAAAATAAATTAATATCCCTTTTCCATACGGAAAGTTTACTTTGCAAAGTCTTAATTCAGCTGTGTGAAAGACAGAGTTAGTAGTACAGTATCTTTCTGTCTTTCTCCCAGCTGAATGAAGACTTTGCATAGTAAACTTTGCGTGTGGAAAAGGGGTGTAATACACTAAACCAGCTACGTCCAATCTATATTCACAATGTGCAAACTTTTATGAAGAGCTTTTTGTGCTTTCACACCAACGAGAGTGCAACATCCACAACAACAACACAGCAGACACCAATGCTTGATCTTACTTTGCAAAGAAACAAGAACAAATTTAAGAGCTTTCAAAGCTGTTTACCTCAAATACAAATATCAGTGTATGTGTGTTTCGACGTAGCTGCACTAAACACATTTTTACTTTTTCACAATTAAAAACCAACACGTGTATTTGATAGAAGATACAACGATACAAATTGTTATGAATTAAGCAATTGTTTTAGAATACGACAGCAAAAAATTTTATTGAACCAAAAAAAAAATTTAAGAAGAAAATTATAATGTTGCTAACTTAATGTTTTTTGTTTCATATTTTTTCTTTTTATTTATAAAAAAAATTTGTTAAAACACTCCAAAAACAACAACCAAAAAAAACATGATCATCAATCAATATCCACATCATCATGGTCATTTCCTTGCTTTATAAAAAAAATAATAATAACAATAAAAATCATGATCCTTTAAATTTAAAATCAACCACTCACTAACTAACTTTCCCTTATGTATTTGTCCAATTAAAAATCAACAACAACAAAATCAAAATGTATCCGTCCTTTTCTGATATACAATAAATGATTGAACCCATTTATATCATAAACCAACTTAAAAAAATTAAATAATGCTTGGCAATCAAACGTATGAATTGTTTTATTTTCATTTATTGTTTTACGTTACGTTCTTATATTTACGTTATTTGTTTTACGTTATTTGCTTTCACTCTTATTCTCCCCTCTTGTTTGTTCAACTTCGTTACGTTTGTTGCTATTTTTTCGAAATTTGCAAAAACAAATCACTTGAATTTTTATTAATGCCCTTTCCGAAAAACCACAAAAATGTTCCTTATCCTTCAATACCTTTCCCGGTTTCCTTAAATCCTTTGAATAACTTAACTATGACACACACAAAAAAAATATAAACGTTTATAAAGCCTGTTGAGTCCTTATCCGATGACTTCCTATTCCCAATGACCTCCAATCGTTTATCGTATGCATCAAGTCCAGAGTCCGATTTGGAATTAAGTCCTGGTCCATCGACATCATTGTCTCTTGGCAATTTACCACAGTTGGTTAAGTCGAGCTCAGATCCATCAATTGCCACTAATCAGGATAACTTGGATAGGGATAGAGACATAATTGGTGAAGGATTACCACCTCCATATACGGTAAGAGGCAAAACCAACAACAACAACAACAATATTAATAATACAAAAACTAATCATTTTCACACCGCTCATGTAACATAAAAACATCGTGTTTGTATTGCGCATGTTTTGAAAACTTAACCAAACAAAATTTAACTAAATTTTCAAGGTTTTAGTAATCTCTCCAATCTGCATACTAACAATATTTAACCATTTTATCAATATATTTAGATCCCCTATGATCATGCCGCACAACCACCGCCAAATCGTCGTCAAACTATGGATACTTCGAAATATGGTGGCGGCTTTTCTTCAAACTCTAACCTTTTGCACTCAGATACATCTACACCTTCCACTCGGCCACAATCATTATATGGCATAAATGCTCCTGATTTACCACCACGAATTGACCGCCAGTCCAAACCAGGAGACTTGCCAGTTCCTACCAACAACGCAACTAACAACATCACCAACGCGCCTGCACGTTCCAACAGTTCAGGCGGTACTATGGGACGTTCCGCACAAGAAAGACTTTTTGGCAAGCCAATTGTCAGTGATGAGGTGCAGGCGGAATACATTTCGAGAAATGCTGCCAACACCAATTCCACCGATACCATGGAACGTCATCATGCCTCCCTGGAAAGGCAGGCTCGCATGAACGCTGCTGCACAATCGAAAGTACCCGGTGCTACAGCTCAGCAAAATGGTTCCAGTTATGATAGTGTTTCAAGCTATGATTCGTATAATGCATCACAGCTCACTATGCAAAATTTGGGACGCTTAGGTCCTAATGCTCCCGATGATCTCAAATCAGTGCCAAATGCCAAGTAAGATCAAATTGTTGATAAATTTTGTGAGATTTTGTTTATGCAGGGGTTTTTGTTTCAGTGCTGGTAGACCTTTGCCACCTGTTGTTGTGGGTTCACATCAGACCGATTATGCGCGTACTACCCATGATCACCGTCAATATGCCGGTGCTAATGACCTTAACAGACAAAGTAGTCCAGCCAGGCCTCCATATCATGATATAAACACAGCTAGAAATATTGGTAAGTGCAATTTTTTTATCCCCCAAGTCGAATGCCTTACAAAAAATAAATAAATTCAGTAAAATGCGACTTTGACTCGCATATGAAGGGCTCCGTACGGAAACTTCATACTTGCATATAATACTATACGAACTTTAGCCTATAATGCCGGTCTTTTTTTCGGTTTTTGACGATTATTTTAATTTTGGTGTTTTTTCTTATTTTTGGCACTTATTTCGTTTTTGGGGCTTTTTCGGCTTTTGGCGCTTTTTATAGCTATGCTATTTATGTCACGACACAGGAGCTAGGACGTGATTTTCGTAACAAAAATAATCAGCACTATTACAGTTATAAATGTATTTTTGTTTTGATTTCTTTGTATTTAGGGGCCCGTTTCTCAAAACTACAAATTACAAATCTACAAGTAAAATATACACAAAACAACAACACTTTTACAAAATTTTATTGTTGTTTTGTGTGTATTTTATTTGTAGATTTGTAATTTGTAGTTTTGAGAAACGGGCCCTAGAGTACGAAAATAAACGAAACAAATTGTTTGATTTTGTTTCGTTGCATTCTTTGAAGTGAGTGAAACAAAAACAATGAGAAGGATTGCTCAATTTGTTTTTATATTATTTTTGCACATGAGCACAAACCAGAGAACACAGCCGCCGCTGGTCAAAAACAATACATATATTTACTCGTACGCCGCTAGAAAAGAAAATAATGAGATATAAATGAAAACTTTTGAAATATTTGCAGCGAATTTAACACCATCATATAATATAATTTTATTGCATTGTTATTTAACACAATAAGTTTGTTTTTTATAAAGCTAAGCAGCATAGCTATATTTTTATTCTTGGCGATTTTTTCGGTTTTTGGCGATTTAGTTAGTTTTAATTTTTTTTTTTTAGTTTTGGCGCTTTTTTTATTTTGGCGATTTTGTCGTTGTGGTGGTTTTTTATTTGGGATTTTTTTAGTTTTAGCGATTTTGTAAATTTCAGGAGTTTGCGTCTTATGGTTTCGAAGATACAGCAAGTTGTCAAAATTACATTAGCTGATAGAATACCCTTTAATTTTGATTTTTTGTTTTTAATTTCAGTGTTAATTGGTGTAGTCTGTATAAGAATACACTAACTTTGAAAATTGCAAGTTTTTATATACCTATATAATCGTAGGTACGAGTATATTACATTAGGATTTAAATATTTTTCATTGCTCGCTTGAAAACACCATTTAATTTTTAACTATCAGATGATGCAGTTTTACATATTCTTTGAAAACTTCAGTTCCGTAGCTCTTACGGCTCTCGAGAAAACAGCCTCTGGCGGACAGACATGGCAGCAAAAATAATAGGGTTCCTGTTCACCTTTGGCGTGATTGGGGGTGGGGCAGACCAAGACGTTGACACACTAGTACGACAAGGAACTTTAATAATGTTCAGATATTAAAATGTAGAAAGACACCACACCTTTTATTTCAATCCTTTTCACTTTTTATATTAACTAGTCTGAGTAATACATTTGCCCGCATAAAAACTTTTTGCGTTACCCCGATTTTAGGTACGAGAGACTTACAATATGTTTGCACTGAAAGAAGCTTAACTTCGCGGTATTTCCTTAAAAAATAATCTCATATCTTACTTGATTTTTTGAATAATAGAATGGATAAAAAATATTTTTTTTATAAATTTTAGATCCTCGCAATGGTACACCACAACGTCCCTCTAACTTGGGTCTTGAAGGCAGTCCACGTAAAGTTGAAACCAAAACTGATTATGGAAAATACAGGTTTGTATTCCGTCTAACGCCTCCTTTACTAATTATTTTTAAAATTATGTAGACATGTACTTTTTATTTAAAAATTTAAGAAAACTACTTGTATATACTACTACTGAAATTTACAACTATTTTTATTTGTTTTTTTTTTACTTTTTTATAAAAACAAAAATAATTGAAAAAAAAACTAACTGCATGCCCAAAAATATAATAAATCGCAACTGAAACGTAACTATGACAAATAAAATCAAAACAATTCATTGTGACACGTTTAAACCTTCATTCCGTCTCATATGTAACGCTATTTCTTGTATGTATTGTGTAATATTAAAAAAAAAAACAAAAAAGATATCATTTCCATATACATCCCCTACATTTGCATTGTCCCCCAAAGCAGCTACAATTAAAAATGCCGCCGCAGCAACGGAAACAGCTTATTCCACAACGTGCCATAACAAGTTGTACTGCTGTGACGTCATGTATGCCCAATAGAACTTGGCGTTCTTGTAGAACTACTAATGGTTTTCTAGTGGCCTATCCAGCACATATGTGTTCTGTGTCACGACCCATTGTGCAAAATATTTCCATTTACGATACTTTAGTTTAAAATGCTCTACTTTTGCTTTAAAAATATAGAAAATTTGTTTGAAATACTTATTTGTTTTATAAGACATTTTAACTCTAAAATAATCTTTCTTATGTACTTAAAACTTCTAAAACTTCTCTCTGAGTTTTTCTTTTTTTATTTAAAAAATGAATTTTTTGTTGAAAATATAAGATTTGTTATTGAAATTTATCTATTTACATTGTACATATGTTTATTATTTGTTTTTATGTACCTTTTTATCACCTTTAAACCACCTGCCTGTTTGTTATTTAATAAACCTATCTATCCTGGTTTTTATCCTTGTGTGTTTGTGTGTGTCTCTGTGTTTTGAAACGTTCCATATCATCGCCATGCTTTTATCAATTTTATATGTTATGTCACAACAGTCGTAATAATTCCGCCTCACAAGCTGATTATAATAAAATTCCGAAGCAACCGGGACCACCACATGGCATGGTTGTGCCACCACCAAATATAAATGGCAATTCCACGCCAAATGGTTCGGGAGGGCCATTTAAACCTGTACCACCGCCAAAGCCGAAAAATTATAGACCACCAATGCAAAATGTTGGCAGCGGCAATGCAGCAAACCAGTGGGCAGAAAATGGGGTAAGCAATAAAAATACTATATGAATTTTTTTCCCAGCTTGACCAAAATTTCCCAGAATTAACAAAACAGTTTGTAATTTTCATAACGCGATTCAATTTGAACCATTGTGCATTAAAATTTTTAATTGTTATTTTCTTTTTGCACTTTATTAGTAATATAAATTTATTGAATTTCCTAAAGGCTCAGTTAGCCGAGTGTAATGGAGCGTAACTGCAACGGTGGGAAACAGCTGATCGATATTGTTATGTGAAAAACAATTGAAATTGTTGTAGAGTTGTCAACTTGTCCTAGTTTACACTATGCAAGTCTTGTTGTTAAGCTGATTAGTTTGATGGAGAGAGAGAGAGAGAGAGACGAGGAGAACAGAAACGTTTCTTTTCTCCTTGTCTCTCTCTCTCTCTCTCTCTCTCTCTCTCTCTCTCTCTCTCGTAACAAACTAATCAGCATAGCAATAAGACTTGCTTAGTGTATACTAGGACTTACATTGAAAACAAAAACAATTTTTAAATTTTTGTTTTTGTTTTGTTTTGTTTGTTGACCCTTAAGGTATTAATTAATTCAGGGTTTATAGCATAACGCACCTGACAATTTTTTGCTCTGAGTACATTTATGCCACAGATTGTCTACTAACAAATGTATTTACCAAAGGTAAATCAATAATTGTATACACAATATAATCATTTCTCATATTCTATTTCATTAAAAAATTTACGTTAAATAGCTGATGTTAATAAAAATCTCTACGCAGGTAGATAGACATGGGTGCTGATGAAGTGCGTAGCTACACAGCAAAATATCGGCATTTCCCCCAGCTAATAAGGTCTTGTTTAATTTTTCTGCTCTTCTTTAGAAATTGACGTTAATTAATAAAAATATTTCATTTAATAAGAATTGAAAATGCTGAACTGAGCCCGATTAGTCCCCGTCCATACAGTGAAACATTTGCTGCAAAAATGTTGAGTTTGTTGACGAGGGGGGAAAGAGGAATGCCAAAGGGTACTTTGTTTTATGTACACGAAATTCTTGTTGACTACGTCATTCTCGCCTCACTCTAATGAGAAATATATGAGAAAATGTATTAAGCTGCAAAACAAAAACTTCACAGTGTGTACACGAATGCGGTTTCAAAAGAGAAATCAAAAATTTTTCGCAGCAAATGTTTCACTGTGTGGACGAGGACTTAAGAAATTATTTCTGATTAAAAATTCATATTGTTATTGCATTATTGCATTTGTAGTCATCCTGCTACCGCCTGGTTAATGCACAATGGCGTTAGTTAGTAAAAATATTTCTTATTGAAAACTAAAATTATGTACATTATAAACCAAACAATAATATATGCTAGCGGAAGCAGTTTTTCACACACTATAAAAGTTCGTTGGTAAATTAATCTCAGAAAATTTAATAGCTAGAGAGTGACAATGTAATTTAATTACATTCATGTCTGTGTAAATTTTGGACGAACGAGCATCGAATGTAACTCATAATGAAAGCCAAAAAAAGTTTCATGGTGTAAACTCAGTATTAGTTTTATATTTATATGTATATCCGACCACGTTTCTTTATGTTATTGGTTTATATTATATATTTTATTATAATTAAGGAACCTGGTTCTCCTCGTTCACCTAATGGTTTCTATTACCCCCCTGCACCTCAGCATCATCATTACTCACAACAAACTCCTGGATCTCCACACACTAGTGCAAACATACAGCCTACATACGGCACTAATAACAATTATGGTCCTTCAAATGCGCCCGGATATCCAACAGCTAACAACGGCTATAATAGCAATGCCACTTCGCATCATTACAATGGAGGCAGTGGCACAGGCCCTTATATAGCACCTCATCGTGGCATGCCGCCACCCATAGGTATGTATGCCGAATTTATTAATTATATTAGTTTGTGCAGACTTGATATGAAACAATGAATGACTAGGCAATCTTCCTCCACATACACCAGAACGTCATGGTTTAGATTTGGCCGGCAGTCGCGAACAACGCGGTTCAGCATTTGAATTATATCGAAAACCACAAATTGGTACAGCTGGGCACCATCATAATATGAGGTGAGTTTTATTAATTTACATATCTAAGTATATATTTTTAGTTAAAATTTAAAGTTTGTAACTTAAACTGAAAATGTTTGCCCCCTTCTTTCCCTATTTTTCTGCAATCCCTGATTTTACATACTTTTATTAAAATTTCTCTATAGTTTCTTTTATCTTAAATAAATTTTTGTGTTAACGAAAAATGTTTTTATTTTTGTTTATTAATCGACTAAAGTCTAAAGTTTTCGCAACAGTTAAACATTTACAAATACATACATTTTGTAAGAAATATATAAAGAAATGAAACATCATATAAATCATGCGGTTTTAAGGTCATTTTTCATGTTAAAAAATTTTAATTCAAATTTAACTATTAAAATCATTTGATTATAGAAACATGTTTTTTAGAACAATTTTAATTTTAAAAAATAATGAAAAAATTCAACCACCTCGATTCCAAAGGAAAATTATAGTTTATGTACACTAAATGGCAAAAAAAATTTGTTTTTTACTATTTTGCAATAACCAATTCATAACCAAACACCCATTACAAAATTATTTTTTTTTTCTAATCACTTTGATAATTTAAACGAAAATAAAACATTTTTCGGGTTAACTTAAAAAAAATAAAGAACAATTAATTAATAAAAAAATAACATAACCTCAATATTAAGATTTTTTTTAACTTTTAAAGGCAATTAAATAAGTAATTTTTTTAATAACTAATTTACCATAAAAAAATAATAAAAATAAAATTCCTAAGGTTTTGGTTAAAAAGAAAATAATGATAATCCTTTTAATTACAACAACAACAAAAAATAACCAATTTAAACTAACCTAACCTTACTTTCCGTAAGACATCCACCTTAGTTACTATTTATTTTTTAATGGCTTTACTTCTTTATAAAATAAATACCATACATTTGTTCTAGCATTTTTACATTCATTATACATTTATCCTATTAAATTCTTTATATACATACATATATATTTATGGTATGGTAATCTAAATTAAAAACAAAAACTTTTCTATTTCAATTGGTATTTGCAAAATAAAGAACAAAATTTTTTTTGTTTTTTTTTTAAGGCGCGAGACAAAAGATAAATATGTTTTAAAATTTTTCAAATTTTTTTTACAACAGCAAGTATTTTGGAGGAATTTTGAACTTCATTTCTTAATTCTCTTGGTTTATGCAACAACAGCAGTTGTTTGTGTTTTGAATATGTCAAAGTATATGTCATTTTCACCAACTTTTGTAATATGTGTGAGCAAGGTGAAATTGTTTCGAGTTTTCTGGCCTTTATCAAGTCTTACCTCCCTAGTATATTATTTTGTTATGTAAAGAATATTTCTAAATTTTGACCAATTTTTAAATTGAAGTTTTAATTTTTTTTTAATTATGCCAGTCAGTAAGAGCAATTTTTGGAGTTTTCAACATTTTTAAAATCTAACTTGTTTTAAATATTTATGTCAGTTTTTTTATGATTTTAACAATCTTCCACGAGTATTTACAATTCTTCAGTCCCGGCATTGTTTTACTACTATTTTACTGGTTTGTAACAATTTGGAATTTTGCATATTTTTTACAATGTTGCAAAACTTTTCCAGATTTTCATTATTTCATGTTTGTTTTAAAACAATTTAGTTTTTTAAATTTGAATGCCTTATTTATAAAAATTATTAAAGCTATGGTCACACTTGGCTAACATTTGCCCAAAACATGAAAACATTTTTGATTCAAGCATGTTGTTCTTAAGTTACACAGTTTCACCTATAACTAATAGACAGCGTCATGGAGTCCAATATTATTGGAAACCGTTTAACTTATATATGCAATTGTCTGAATTTATAGGTTTTTCATTAGTATTTAGTGGGTACGGTTTTTTAGGCAAATGTTTGGCAAGTGTGACCGTACCCTAAGGCTTGATATGAAAAATTTTGCATGAAAATCTGTATAAACTCTTTATAAAGCCTTCATAATTTTTATAAATAAGTCGAGAACAATTTTGTACTACTGACAATCTATTTATGTACATCCCCTAAGGTCTAGAAAATATCATAAACCTGCCAACAGGAGTCAATTGTTTTTGACAACGGTTACATAAACCCCAGTTTTGTAATTGTTTTTGTTTTTACAAATTTTCATAACCTCCATCGTGCCAGGATTGTATTTTCTCGAAACTCGCTTAACTATGTAGGATAGTGAATACCAACTATTATTGTGCATAACTTTTTCTTATTCTCTCATTCTCTCACACACATTCATAATTTAACACGACCAGCTGTTTCCTTGTGTAATCAGTGCTGCCAGAATGATGATTTTATCATATTTTTGGACCAAAATATGATTTCAAGATTTTTTTTCTCGAATGATGATTTTTAGTTTTGAAAATTATAAGTTTTACTTTCAATACACATGTATGAGTATGTACAATTTTCTTTGTTGTTCTACAATGTTTATCAATAGCTATATACATATAAAGAAAACAGTTTTGTCCCAGCGAAAAAAAAAGAATTAGAAACCTGACCTTACATTCAAAAATAAAAAGAAAAAATCATCTTAGAGAAGTGAGAAAAATCGGTCCAGAATATACTCAAATCTTGGACAAATCTATACCAAATCGTTTAAAAGAAGTCATTCGTCGCCAAGGAAAAGCAATTTGCCCATATTTGCACAACTGTATGTACTTAGTTTATATGATATTATTATATTAGCAGTGTCGAATATTTTTTATGTTATGTAAATATGTCAAATGTTGCATTTTTTATTTGAAAAAAAAAAAATTTGAACTATTGATGATTTTTTTCTTCAAAATATAATTTTTTTTTCGACAAATGATGATTTTCTTCGCAAAGCTTCTGGCAGCCCTGTATATGTATGTAATGAGTAAATTGATTCTGTCTTTGCTTACTAGAGGTCTCCACTAGCCATGAACTTGGTATGGACATCATGTCGAATATCGCAAATGGCTAATGTAGACCCCTCCTGCCCAACTTTCGTCCATGCTCTGACATGGATGCCTTAATATACATACATATGTCTGAGCAACAATGTTCGCCATGTAATTCTCAGTGCGCAATCATTTGCAATAGAAAGAAAAGAGACAGAATAAAATTCCATATTTATTGCACTAGCGCAAAATACTTTAATCTGCCTGAACATGGACATCGCACGTATTCACCACAACAACATATCGTACATGACATGTTTTTTAAATCTGACATGTCAACTTTTCAACTCAGATGAAAATCTGCATGTCTGTCAAAATTTTTATTTTATATAAAATGTAATATTCAGTCACAAACCAACATACAGGGCAATTATGTAAAAAATTCCGCAGGAAATTTCTCAGTGGGACGTCCTTGCGTCTTTCTTTATTTTGCAGAAGCAATGATTTAAAGGTACCACACACGACATTTACATGTTGTACAGTGGAAAATTTGACAAGTCAGATGTAAAAAATATGTCGTCTACAGGGCTTATTAACAAAATGACATTTAACCAAACTTTTATAAATAATAAACATAAACTGTGAAGTGAAATACATTAGCTTGTCCGCATAAACACCCAAAGTCTCCACCAGGAATGAATACCAGGACCCTCTGATTACAAAACTATTACACAGCCTACTGGTCGTCTAGTAATCGCTCTTTAACAACTGCTTACCGTTCACGTGATGCAACACGGTGAATAAAATTACTTTATCTGCATCGTATACGTATTTGATAAACAAAAGAACTTACAAAAAGTAGAATCAAACCTGTTTTCCAACAATTCAATGTTGTTAAATTTCTCTAAAATACTTGCTCATATCTTTTTAATTTGAAATTCCCTTAATTACATAAATATTTATAAAACCACTTCAAAAAATATCCTTTTAAGACACCAAAAAAAAAAAATAAAAAATCCTAAAATATCTGTACATATATCAAAAAAACCCATTTTGTGAAAATCTTTAGCGAAATGGAGCCATATGAACAACAAAGATATGATGATTATTATGCAATGCCACCGCCGCAACATCCGCCACCACGTTCGCGTTCCGTTCCGCGTTATGCTCACGAAATGTCACCTCCTCCGCCCACTCACGATCCTCATAATTACTATAGTTATGGTCCACCTCCTCTGCCAGTGCCTCATCCCTCAAACCTTCAACAACAACAGTATTACAATGACAATGAAAGACATCCTCCACCATTGCCGCATAAGATAAAAAAGAAATCCATGCTAAAAAGCCCTCTAGCAGCCATAAAGAATGCTCTAATTAAGACCACAAAGCCCTTGAGGCGCATGAATAGCATGGTGGAACCAGAGCGTAAACCCAAATCAGCTCTAAGACGTCAACATTCAATGTTGGAAAGAGGCATGCAAAGACCATACTATCCCGATGAGTATCCGACATATCCAGCGGGATTTGATGAACGCTATTATGGCGGTAGGGGGCGCAGTGTGCCCGCCTCTGCCATGATGAGCAATAGAGAACAGTATTATGAAAGGCAAAATCACCAAAACTACAATCACGGTCATTATCCACCCCGGCAAGATGTTATGAATAGCACTTACCAAAACTTAGAAAGTGAGGATATATATGGCCATTTGGGCACGGTGCCAAGGACAGGGCGTCCTTATAACGAGTACAATAACAGTTACATGGATCATGATGATCTTTACGCAAATAGAGCTTGTATTGATTTGGAACGACGTCAAGCTGAAGCTGCCAATGTAGGCCAAGGAAGAAGTGGTAGAAAAATTATTAGAAGACATAGTACTACAACAGCAGACCGTATTGCTGCAAGAAGACAACCAACGATGTCGACTGGAGGAGCACAAGGGCTGTACGAACAAGATGATATTTACCAAAGTAAACAGGAAGCCTATATGATGTATAATCAACGTAGAGCTCCTAACTCAGATGTAATGACTCGCAGAAGATTTTATCCGGGGGCCGCTAATGAACAAGTAGAGATACATGAGCCCATCTATCAGTCCCGCCGTGAAATGCAACGGGAGAGACAGAACTATCATCTCTACCAAACTAAAAAAGAAATGCAAGAACGTATCACGCAAGGAAAAAAGGACATTGAACGTGAGTTCACACCCCCACACTCCCTTCAAACCGAAAAGGATGATAAGTCCGACAAAGAACCAATTTATCAGTCTAGAAGAGAAATAAAGGAAAGTGCTCTAAAAACTAGAGCCCAGTTGAGAGACCAAATTTATCAAACAAGAAGAGAGGCCTTGGACAGTATGGCCGAACCGGGTTATGTATCGAAAAGAGATGTGGGTAGACCCGAACCAATTTATGAAACTAAAGAAGAAAACATATTGCAATCGAGAGAAAATGAAACTGATGAAAGGAAAGAAGAAAAGACTGAAATACAAACAGAGGCTGAAATTAATCATGACGGTGAGGAGGAAGAAACACTGAGTCGCTCAGAACTACAAAAATCTTCGGATACGGTTATTGAAAATACAAATGATAAAAATAAGTCGCCTCGTAAATGTGCTCCTCTGGTACAAAGTGAAGATGATGATTTGGATGCCGATGCGGATGCGGATACGGAGACAGGCAAAGATTTTGACAAGTCCGAAATGGCCACAATGATAGAAAATCTTCATAATCAAGGCATGTTATTAGATACCGAAATTAAAATAAATGAAACTCAGGATATATCCGATGATGTGTTCGAAACTCCTAAAGCTGTGAGTTCTCCTCTGATTGTGGAAGGGCCTCCCATACAATCTTTAGAGCCACCTAAACCTACATTGCCCTTAACACCGCGTACCGGCAGGACACCTTTCCATATTTCAAATATTTTAAAAAGAACTGCTCCTCCGCCTCAGAAGAAATTTAGTGAAAGTCGCACCTCAATTGAAACACAATACACGTCACAGGCTAGTTTGCCTGTGGGTCCTCCGAATGCCACCAGCACACCCTACACCAGCAATATGTCACTGCCCATTGCAGGTCCCGTGCCAACTTCTGCACCCGCAGCTGCCAGCACTCCAGGCAATGGCTCATTCCCCCCAATGGCCCGTGAGCCTACTACGTGTAGGGGCATTTTTGACTCCACAGGTGGTATATTAGCAGATAACATTTGGAATGTGTCCTTGCAAATACCACCGGGTGCCATAGCACCAGGTGTTAGACAGGAAATATATTTTACTGTCAGTGATCCACGCATGGGACAAGCTGTTGGTGGCCCACCTTTGGATATGGAAAATGGTTTGTTCTATTTCCCTTCTCTCTCTCTCACTCTTTCACTCTATATTCATAAATATATACAAATTAATAGATATTTTTGTTGTTTCTTCACCGTTTTCATTTAATTTTTCTAATATAAATTTATTATAAATATTTTATTTTAATTTTATAATTTATTTTGCATACCACTTGATTTTATTTCTTAACTTCTTAACCTTCTTTTAATGTTAGTGTTAAAATATGTGTATTTGTCTTTTCTTGTTTTAATTGTAGTTTTACTAATTTAAAATTAATTCAAAACTAATTAATTGATTTTATTGTTATTGTGAATGTTTTTTATTCATTGAGAATAATTAATTTTTTTTAACTATTCAGTCTTCTGCATGTCAGTCAAAAATAATTTAAAAGTGCATGAATCGGAAGATTTTACTAACATGTGTTCAAAACTTTTCGAACTTAACATTTAAGATAATTTTGAGCTATTTGCATACAAATATAGTTATGTGAGTCAAAACTTTTTAATCAGCTGTTCCTACGTTGCAGTTATGTACATTACATTACAGTCGGGTAACTGAGCCTTAACAAACCACATACAAAACCATGTACTTCACCTTAGCTGTCTGTCTTAAAATTTTAATGTGCCATCTTAAAATTTCCATTGGGAGCAGGCAACGATATAAGACACAGTTAGGGAGGTTACAATAGAGTTTTAAAAACATATACATATATCTTAATATTGGCAATGTTTTAATTTTATTGCTTTAATATGGGTTGGCAAAGTTGTTGTTTTTGTTTGTGTATAAATCAAATTTATTACCAGGGGCCCATTTCTCAAAACTACAAATTACAAATCTACAAATAAAATACACACAAAACAACAATAAAATTTGTAAAAGTGTTGTTGTTTTGTGTGTATTTTATTTGTAGATTTGTAATTTGTAAGTTTTGAGAAACGGGCCCCAGGTACAAATTTAAAAGTATAAAAAGCATGACATTTTCAATATGGCAATATGGTAATGTGAAACTAAACAAGTTAAAAATGTCAGCGCAGCTGTAGTTGATGATAAAACGATTTATTTGTATTTTTCGCGGTCTTAACCATTTTGCAGAACAAAAGTTATTTTGATAAATTTATTCAACACTAATTTCTAATTTATATCGTTGCCTGTTTGCTCACAATGAAAATTTTAAGATGACACAATGTTGCCATACTGAAATTTTAAGATACTCATTGTGAATTCCCTAAATATCTCTAGTTGATCTAGGACATTTTTTGATAAAACTTCCCTGATAATTTGGGGCTCTACTCTGTTATTCGAAACGAAAGAAAATGCTTTCGAAAGTTTCGTATTACAGAGTAGACGCCCTGCATTCGCAACAGTGATTATAATCAATTTCAATGTATTTTTAAGAATCAATCAGTATTATCGAGAATATAAGGCGAACACTTTGTTCACGTGAAATATTTCCCATGAACAAAAAATTATGAACAACATTAGAAAATAGTACACTGAGATAACAACAACGCAAAGTTGCCGATTATAATTTTAGGGAAAGGGAAAATATTTCACATGAACTTTTACTCCCGCTAATCGTGAATTAATATTTTACTTAATTTTGGGAAAAAACGCGATAAAATTATTTTAAAAAAGAAAAAAATTCCATTCCACAATACGAATACGAATACGAATATTTGAAACGATATTCGCGAATACGAATACGAATAATATTAAATACTAAACAATTTTTATGAATAAGGACTTCATACTCCTGTTGCCTACTTTAAAGTTAATAAAAACTACCCAAAATTTTAATGATCGTCTTAAATAATATTTGCAAATGATACAAAGCTCAAATTTCTATAAAAAAAATTTAATGGACTTGTACTAACTAATATTTTTAGCCATTTATTTAAATTTCGTTTAGGATTCATGCATTTATTTATTTAATTTGTTTGGAAAAATATTCGTATTCGTGTTCGTCAAATTCAGAATACGAATATCTAAAAATGGCCGAATATTCGACAATTCGAATACGAATACGAATATTCGTGCATCACTAGTACGTACATATGTACATAACTCACACTAAATCATAAACTGTCACAACTGAAAATTATCAAAGAGGTTTTATTTTTTCATAAACCAGTTCACTGAACAAATCTCTAACGCCCGCGAAAATTTCTTTTGCATTACAGTCTTCTTAAACAAATTTAAAATACCATTATTGCCTTTTTGTTGTCATACTTTCGTCATTTGTACAGGAGTCTAATCGTCGCTTTCGATAACGAGCTGATTCGATCGCGTTTTTCCAGTTTGAGATAATGGCATTCGATATCGAACCATAATCTGAAACTGAAAAATGAGATCGAAACAGATCGTTATCGAAAGCGACGATTAGGCTCCAGTATGAACACTTTTTTGCCACACTTGAATGTCTGTTATTCTTTGAGTTGTGACTGTTTATGATTTAGTGTGCGATATTAAAGTTTAAAAAATACGAATGAATGCATGCTACAACTTTGTATTAGCAAAATGTATGTGCAACTAGTTTTTTTATAATCAAATTCCAGCCAGTTGAAAATGTATAATATTAATTTCTACTTGATTTTATTTCTCATTTGCGTGGAAATTCAAGATTTTGTAAAATTCTCTATTATTCATGTTTCCTTAAAATTTACACATACATATAGGTATACATACATATATAAATACATACATATTTACACTCACACACCAAAACTCTACTATAAATACAAAAAAAAATTACATATTTATTTACATACATATTTACAATTATAATTTTGTTTTCTTTTATCATTTAGGTGAAACCATGCTGTCACCGTTAGTAATGTGTGGTCCTCAGGGTCTTGAGTTTCTAGTGCCCGTTACACTGAATATACCCCACTGTGCGGGCAGAACAACTTCACTGGGCTTAGCTCTGAAGGCCACCGATAGTGAAAAGAATATACATACGGAATGGGATAATATCGATTTGCCAAGTAATGCAGCAGCTCATACAGTTTCGGTTAAAGTAGATCATTTTTAAAATATATAATAGATAATCAGTAGCATTTATCGCAAATACTATATTTTTTATATACACATGCATAACTATACATACTTACATATGTATATACAAACATATTTATACTAAGCAAATATAAATATGCATACACACATACATTCATACTTACGTATATTCATTGAATATACCAACATACCTACATACATACATATTGTACATAAAAATACATACATAGTACATACATACCTACTAGATTAGTTATATTTGCGTATATTTAATTAAACATACGAGTATATATGTATATACATATAAATATTTCTTGTTTTATAAGCATTGTTTTATAGTTTTATATAAAAATTTACATATATGATTTAAGTATGAAAAAAAAAATTAAAAATTGTTAACTTTTAACATAAAAAGAATGGATGAATTAATTTAATATACAAATTTTATAGTAAATTTGTGCCTTTAGCTATTTTCAATTAACTAATTAATTTATATTAAAAAAATATATCGAATGACTTTTTCTATTTTTCATATACATACATAAATATTTTTAATCGAGACACTATATAATTTTTGTAAATAACTTCGTTTTATTTTGTTTATACACACGTTTGTATTATTTGATATAATTTATAATTATAATTTTGTCGTTTACAAGAGATCGTCTTAAAAGCATTCAAAATGTTTATAAATATTTTCCATTGTAATAGAATTTAAAATTTTCTTTAATATGCTTTAACAAAAACAAACGCGATATTAGAAAATAATATCTATAGAAAAAAATAAGTGAAACATTGTCATTATGAACATAAAACGAAAATAAAAATTGTAAGAGTTTGCATTAAAATATCGCCACTACTCTCATTTATACAACAATTATATATAAAAATATTATACAACTAAATACGAAAAGATTCAATAAAGTATATAATCATAAATTAAAAAAAAATTTTCAAGTTAATATGTATGTATCTCTATTGTTTCAATTTATATTTAGCCTTTGCTGATTTGTTAACACCATTTCAAAGATCTGCTAGGGTCGGTCAAATAAATTTCTCTATTATGTATGTCAATCGAACTTTAACTGACTTTAACAGTTGCCAAAATATTATTACGTATGGCAACTGACAAACAATAGCTGTTAAGTTCGCAACATTGTTGGCATTCAGTACAATTAACATCAGTACAACATCCTATTTACCAAAATTTGAATGTATTTATAACATTAAAATGATAACGCAGAATGACCGTCCTCCGAGTCTCGTTTTCAATGTTTCCACAAATAATGCTTCAGGAGCTGGCGAATATTACCGCACTAGTCCCGTTTACTCTTTTGGCATCTCTCTTAAGTCCTTACAACCAGCTACCCAAGAAAATGTATAAGGAAATTGGAAAAACTTAAGACAGCAACACATAATTAGTGAATTTTTGGAATACGAAAACCACCATTAAATTTTGATTCGACAGAATTTTCATATTTTGCGAGTTTGGGTCTTAAGTCTTTTGTGATTTATCTTCCAATACAACTACTGCTGGCTGCTACAGCATGAGCAACAAAAGACTTAAGACACACACTTGAAAACTAAAATCAAAAAAAATTTTAATTAAAATTGCTTTAAAAAATTTTGAAATTTAAGTATTTCCAATGTTTATTTAGAATTTTCTTAAGAAAATAATTCTTTTTTGTCTTTTAATGCACATATTAAGTAAATACGATAGTACAAACATACCGCCATTGGTAGTTTTACCCATAGGCGTAGAGAGGCCATTCTGGGAGCGTACATTGACCATCAAGAATTGCTGTTGCCCCCCAGAATTACTTAAAATTGCATGTAATTATTTGTTTTAATATTACTCATGAAAATCACTAGTCATAATGCCCCCATAGAAAAAATTTAAAGCTACGCCAATGTTTTCAACTGCCCGAATCTGAAAAGATTAAAAAAATTAACTTAAAGGCTGATTTCCTTTGCATTCTCTCATTTTCATGTACATATGTATGTCTTAATTCTTTTGATGTTCATGCTGTATATATTGGTTCCTTTGGCTCCTTATAAGGAGTATTGGAAGAAAAATCAGAAAGACTTAAGACTCAAGCTCGGAAAATATAAAGATTCGATCGAATCAAAATTGAATACCGATTTTCGGATTGAGCGGCCACTCGTTCTCGACATAAATGCAAAAAAATTTTAAATTCCAAAAATTCATTAATTGTTTGTAGCTATCTTAGTCCTTCCAACATTGCTTTGAACTAATTTAATCGAAATTTTTTCCAACTTGAGCGTCTAAGGCAGCTGCATCCACGCAAAATGCAGAATGTGCAAACTTTTACAAAAGAACTTTTGTGCTTTTACACCGACGAGAGCAACAACAGCCAATCAGACCTTCGCGACAACAATGCTTGCTCTTACTTTTCAATGAAACGAGAACAAATTTAAGAGCTGTTTACTTGTGGTGCGATTCAGTAACTTTTAACGATCCGACGATCGTAATTTTTGTCGCTTGCAATAACGATTGTGTGATTATTTAACTTATTTTCAACGATAGAATGGAGCTGATATTTTCTGTTGATTTTTGTCGATAAAATTAACAGCACATAAAAGATTTGTTTCTTTACTTTTTGGGTAAAGTTCGGTAAAATGAGAGGAAACTATAATCTCGCTCAATAATACACAAAAATGCACAAAAGTACGGGAACGCGAAAAACCAACATTTTAACAGGAAAATAAACGTCAATGCATGTATGCATATACTAGGGATGTAACGAATGTTCGCATTCGCTTTCGCATTCGCAAATAATTCGCTTGCTTTTGCTATTTGCATTCGCTTTTGCATTCGCTAAAATGTATGCGAATATTTAAAGCGAATACTAAAGACAAAAATATTGGAAATATTTTCCAGTTTTTGAAAAAGAAAAGGCAGTGTTTGAATTGCGCGAAAATATTTTCTACTTAAGACTAGTCTGTTAGAACTTTTGAAAAATGGTAAGAATATCATTACTTCGTTCAAAAAATTTTAAATGCAAAAATATTAACTATTCCTTCTTTGTTGTAAATTTTTTGCGAAACAAGTGCCACTCATATTATTTCGCATGTAAACTTAAAATGTTGAAGATATGTATATTTCATATATTTTTCCCAAGGTGAACAGAGTACTACTTCTGGAAAAAAATTTCATGAACAATTAATTCCAATTTTTCTTAATATGTATTTTGGTAGCATTTTACAGGAAATGTTGAACTTAGTACAAGGGCCAAAGTACGAATGGGTTGATTGCCTAACATTTTGTAAATTTATTTTTAATTATTATCTATACTTATTTTAATATGATTTCATATATCTTTCAGTTTAACAATTTTTATTTCTAATAAATTAATAAATATTTGCTGAATTCAAGACTCAAGTAGAACTATGTATACAACACAACTTCATGTTCTTAGATAAATTTATTTTCATGTGATTTTTTTAACGTATTGTAATAGGTTTGATCCCGTACTCCACATTGGGAGCCCGCGGGATCCCAATTTTACCGAAAACTGTTCCCGTACTAAAAGTTTGGGCAAGTAAGGGAGCTTTTGAGAGAGTAATGTTCTTCTTCTTGCACGAAACAGCCCGTAATTTTTCTTTGGGCTAGTTTGGGCAAGCCGAAAAACAATCAGCTGTTTGAAAAATAACCAATAACAAAGCAAAATTAAATTGTCCTAAACACTAAAAACATTGAAAACTTGTATCAAAAAGGTTTATAAACTAGGGGTTAACTAAGTTTTACGAGTTTTTATATAAAATTAAGAAACAAAAACATTGCTAGATATACAATAGCATGTAAGTAAACGCATGCGTGTGTATGTATGTACATAAGTATGTATTTACTTGTGCTTTGGCTTTTGGTAAAATTTTTGGTTTTTCTTGTTCCCGTACTTTTGTAAATTTTTTGTATTATCGAGAGAAATTATAGCTTTTTCTCATTTTACCGAACTTTGCCCAAAAAGTACGGGATCAAACCTAATATTTGCATTCGCTTTCGCAAAAATTAAAATGTATTATTCGTTTTCGCATTCGCATTCGCTAAACTGGTATTCGTTACCTCCCTAGCATATACATATGTATGCACATAACTAAACACATACTTTTGTACATACACACGCACGTATTTACTTACATGATTCAGCATACTTATATAGGTTTTTTATCTTAATTTCATACAAAAACTTATAAAACATTGTTCACCACTAGTTTCTAAACATTTTTCCATACATTTATTCATTTGTTTAGTTTTTAGGTAAATGTAATTTTTCTTTGTAATTGTTTATTTTTCAAACAGCTGGGGTCTAATCGTCGCTTTCGATAACGAGCTGATTCTATCATATTTTTCAGTTTGAGATTATGACATTCGCTATCGAACAATGTAATAATATGGTTCAATATCGAATGCCATAATCTGAAACTGAAAAAACGTGATCGAATCAGCTCGTTATCGAAACGACGATTCGACCCCTGATTGATTTTGTGTTTGCCCAAACTAGCACAAAAGTACGGGCTGTTTCGTGCAAGAAGAAGAAGAACATTACTCTCACAAAACCTCTCTCATTTACCCAATTTTCGAGTAAGGGAACGCTTTTCGTGCAAATTGGGATGCCGCGGGATCCCACAGCTGACGTTAACCTACAGCTAATATCGTGAAAAATTTTACTCAATAGCAAATTCGATAAATTTTTATTATAATTACTTTAACGATGTGATTATCGTTAAAAAAAATTTTGTGAATTGCACTAGTGAAATGCAAATGTCAGAGTATGTGTGCTTGGACGTAGCTGGTCTAAGACATCGAAAGCCTGAAAGTATGCTTTGGTATTTTTTCGGTAATTATTTTGAAGAACTTATTCAATGTTCAAGCATTTGTGTTTTTAATGACTTTTTTATTCAAAATCAATTTTGAACTATAATTCATATATATATACATATATCGTTACCGTAATATAGAAAGGCCCTAAATCATTATTCTTTTGAAATCGAGATTTATATTTATACATAATACATATATGTACATATGCTTAAAATGATTACATGAAAATCATATGGGATCAACAATATTAGTCGCAAAACTTAACATACGACTTAATATTTAAAAAAAATTGTTTTTAAAGCAAAAGCTTTAAATTTGTCAACTTTTTTAATTTTAAAATTTGTAGAAGTAATTTAAATTGAATCACAATATCACATTTCATTTCAGTAAACGATCACCCTTATTGTGAATAGCGCCGTCGACGCCATTTAATTAATTAATTTAAAAAAAAAATTAACCGCCTGGCCCACGATGTCACGAGAAATCGTTCGATCGACAACTTATATTGCAAACAACAACAAATTTTCTGAAGTTATTGTTGTTTGCAATACAAGTTGTCGATCGAACGATGTCTGGTGACATCGTGAGCCAGGCCGTAAGTTTTTCAAGGAAAAGCTTTAAATTAAACAAATAAAAAAATATCAGATTTCATTTAAGTAAACAATATTAAACAAGCAAAACATAATAAAATTCACAATTTTATCGGGCAGCAAAAGCTTACATACGATGTATTGTTGTATAATTTGTGATACATTTTTTTTTTTTTGTGTCCTCCTTTTGCTTCTCAATAACTTCGTCAGGTCTTTTAGGCATCGTTAATAACTTCATTAACAAAAATAGTCACCATTTATGCTTTTTAAAAAGACATTCCATTCTCCCTTATTGTTAATGGCGTCGTCGACGTCACATCAAGACAACAGTAAATGTCTACTTTTTATCGGCCATTTGTTGAATGCGAAGCGAACGAAAGTCCAATATTTCCTTTGTTTCATGTTTGAGTCTTAAATCTTTTGTTTTACACAATGTGGGAAGGAAGGAAAATTTAAAAGACTTAAAACACGAAATCAAAACTGAATGAAAATCTAGTCAGGTTACCTGATTTAAATGCTGCCATAGGTGATATAATGTGACACGTTTGTTTAAATAATATATGAGTATGTATTCAATTAAAACAATTACCTTACCTTTATTTTTCATATGAAATGTTAAAAAAAACACAAAATTATTAATAGGTATGTATGTATGTATATTTATATAATATTAAAAATATTTTTTAATGATTCGTAAATACTTTTGCTTTTCTTTTTAATAAAGACAAAATACACAGCTATAAATAAAACATAATTTCATTGATACTTTTTAGTTAAATAATGCAAATAGCTTTTAGAATTTGTTTTTAAATTTATATAATTTATATAGTCAACAGTCATATTACATAAATAATTTATGTAATTAAAAATAACAAAAACATTAGGAAATATCTTTAATATTCTTAAGTATTAGAAGAAGTGGAAGTAATCATAGCATTGTCGGGTTCTGGAATGGTCGATATGGCTTCTTTAACATAGCCATAAATCTGTTTACGTGTATCGGCAACCACATCACGTACCATATTCTTGAAAAAGGCGGTGTGACGAGGCGCTTCAGCATAACGTTCATAATGATCTAGAGAATCTTGTAGTTTTAAAGTTAAGTCGTAATTTTTGCGTACCACCTCCAAAATTTGTTCTTCTGTGGGCGTTGAAAGACCTTGTTCGGCCAGCCATTCTTTGATTTTATTTTGGAAATGCTTAACAATGGCCAAAATGTTTACTAACGCATTCAAAAGTTTAATGACATCGTCTTTGTATTCACAATCTGGCATTGTGGTATAACGAAGCACTAAAATTTAAAAGAAAAATTTGTTAATCAGATACATAGTAGTTATGTACATATGTATGTGTAGATTTCTGTGGCAATAAGGAAAAAAGTGCTTGAGTCATATTTTACTGTTTTGTAGGAGAGCAGTTTTAAACTTTCAAGTGCAATTTCAGAAATTTATTTCATTTTTATTTTAATATATTTTTTATGGAAGATCGTTCCATACACTCTAAATGATACATTCAATATAATCATATACACCAAAGTATAAGCTAAATTACGGTGTTATTCCATATGAGATTATAAGTCGAAAAAGGTGAGCTTTTTTCCACGGTTACTTTGGACTAAGAAGATTAGAGGGGTACAATTAATTCAAGATCAGCTTATCTCGAGTTAAGCACTTTTTCTTTTTTGTCCCATATTTATGTATGTATAACATCTAAAAACTTACCCATGGCGTGCAATTCGGTAAAAACCTTTTCCTCTCGATTAAGTTCATAATAAAGTTCATCATAGCTATTGGTGGTTGCCAAGAATGTATCACCATAGGTAATGAACAAGTTGAATATATTAACCACCTAAAAACGTAATAAAATTGGTATTATAAACTAATAAATGCTTTAGTATACATATTCAGAATTTATATCAAACATACATTAAAAATTAAAAAAAAACATATTCTTTGTTTTTAATTTGAATTAATGAATTTTTCCATGCCATGAAGCTAAAAAGAGAAACTGATCAGATATGTGATGAAAAACGAGGTGAGTAGTTTATGTGAATCGTTTTGCGTATATGTATTTTAGTTTGTTTTTAATTATACTTGAAAACAATTATAAAAAATTATAAATTACACATTATTCTGTTGTTACTTTTTAAAAACAATTAGATTAGATCGATCAGTTCCCTTCACATATTTAATTATTTTCACTTACTTGCAAAGATAAAAAGAAAATATTGTATTTCTTAACCAAGGTTTGCTCTTGATTAACCAGAAAACGCAGCAAGCCAATCAAGGCCGACCACAATTCTTTCCATGGATAGTTCAAACGCACGCGACAACGTTTCTGATAGCACAGTACACGATGTATAACACCCACACATAACAAATATAACTCCATAGGGAACTTTTTCATTAAATGAGAAACAATAAATTCTACCAGCAAATCCAATAAAGTGGCAGCCAAAGGTTGAGACTTTCCCACACGATCGACATTCAATTTACGGTGACGCATTTGAGCACGATGCAACATAACCTTAAAGGTTAAATTACTGTCATGCATCATGGAGTTAGCATACTGATCCTCAGATATACAAGTAAGAATTAAGAAACAAAGTTTTAGATTTGCCACACTCGACTCGTTCTTGTTATCCTGCATGACAATGGAACTGTAAAAAAGGAAGCAATGTTACTGATAATATGAAGTACGGTTACTGCAAGTTTACCAATATTGAAATACCGCCACTAAAAGATTGGTAGGATACTGTGTCATGTCGATAATTGGAGCATTGGCTAAATCAGGCACTGGTTGTGTTAAACTTAATGTATTACTAGGCGAAGGTGGAGCACTAGTTTCTGCTTGTGTATGAGCTAAGGTTGTTATAAAGTTTCGATTCAAATGTACTGCTTCATACAAAGCCAGTAATAAACCATTATTTGCTTTAATCTGTTGAACTCTTTCACAGCCTTCATCCGAAACAAACATATTGCCTACTATATTGGATAACGATGAAAACCAAGATGATGACTGGGCATTATTCAAGCTTTGCATATATTGACGACAGAAATCAATCAAGGATTGGGAAATCATTTGCCCGTAGCTAGTCAAAAAATAAAAATTTATTGAAAAATATTATATGTATCTATATATTTACATTAATCAATAGAAACCCACCCATTTAGAGCCAGTTCATCAGCCAATATCGACAGCTGCACGATGTAAGGGTTTGTAGCTTCATGTTTGCGATAGTTTACTAAAATTGTCAGTAAAATTACTATGTCGTGTCCATGTTGTGCTCTTAAGGTCGGATCGCTTAAGAGTCTTACGAATGCATCAAATAAAGTATTCATCATTAAGTACTCCAATAACACATTTTGACTAACATTGTCAGTACCAGTTACCAGCACTAATAAAAGTTTTAGACACATAAATCGTGAATTTTCCGTTGTGTCTCCTATATTTCAAATAAACAAATAAATATAATATATTCTAAAATATAATAGTTTTAAGCACCTTTTAAGCCTTGTTACTATAAGATTATTGCGCTTTCTTAAATAAAATATCCAACATGCGCAACATGCTATAAAAGCAGAAGTGTAATCCGAAACGGTTTAAGTCAATATTGATTGCTCCTCTTTTCAACCTTATCTAACATAACCTATTGGAATTTGCTATTTTCGTATTGCATCCAAATAAAATTTTATGTGCATTACAAATTTTTATTTGAAATAGAAACGGTAGAAGGGTAAGGAAGTAAATTGCTAATTGACAGAAATTGCCAAAAGAATACTCTGAAGATTCTTTATTCTTTCCAGCTTTCTTCTCTTTAGAAAATTTGCATACGAGTAAATCCCGGTCCTTTTTCTCAAAACTTATAAGTGTTGTAACATGTACAAGTGAAATAATTGTAAAAATATATTTTTATATTATAGTTGTTAAAGCCCATTTCAGACTATAATACAAGTATTAATACTTTTGTGGTAAATGCAACTCTGACATGTTGAGTTGTTATTGTGTTTTTAAATTTTTTAAACAGAAATCAGATCAGGGAGATCAACACTTGTATTATAGTCTGAACGGCCCTTAAGCAGCTCTGGGTCGAAGAACATCATTTCGCGTCATCGTAATTATTTCTTAAGTGCGGTCAGGCTTAGTTCTGTTGTTAGGTCTTCGAGAGTTTTTCGTCTCGCTCGCACTAGTTGACTGATCTGCCACGGATAACCGTATAATATTGCGGTTTTTTGTGAAATTTCTTTAACAACCACGTTGCTACTTCCTATGTGAAGGCATAGGTCGTACAGTCAGTCACGGAACTTTTTTGACAAAACACTGTACTGTTAACATCTTGGGCATATGGTCTAGTTACTCCACCCATATTCGTGCTACACCATAATATGCAAATTTACTTTGTATATTATGTTTAATAAATTAATAAATAAAAATATTTTTATATGAAAAGAAGGTCCCCTTTGGAATTTACTTTTTTCTTTAAATCAGCAATTTTTGTTATTATGCTCGAGATATAACTCATATAAGATTCATAATTTATTGTCTCTAAATATTAATAATAAATAAAATAAATAAATGACTTAGAGTGAGTTTACATCAGGAATTTCATGTGTGCCATGTGCCAAAAAAAAGCGTAACCACTAACTACTAATGAAAAACTTGGAAAAAAAACTTAAATGAGAAGGCCCAAAGGGGAGCCCAACTCAGCCATTTTTGAGCGCCGCAGCAAAAATCCCCCTATATGATTAAACTTGTTGAACTCACCCAACAATATGTGATTACAACGGTCCATCAATTGTTTCATCCACTTATCCATATGTTCGTAGCCAAAGATTTCATTAAGTATATCATATGAATTGTCAGCTGTAGATTTCTTAAATATGGCAAAGAACAGCGAGCACATAGTTTGCAAACTATTGCACAAACGTTTCGGATGATCTACGAAACAGATATTGAAATAAAAAATATCTTCCAAAATCATTTTTCCATAATAATAATCAACCACACCCTCTCTATATACTTATTTATGTACATACTACGTTCGAAACTCCGCATTGCTTATTCACTTACCTGTCTCTAACATTTCTATGCACTTGTGAAAGATCATATTCAGATTTTTCTTTACCACAGCAAATTGTTCACTTGTCAGCTTCGTGATTTCAGCCTCCAGAGATTCAACATTGGGCTGCAGTAAAAAGAATTCATTCCAGAATTCTGGACTTTCTTGTGTAGGATCTTCGCCACGAAAGAATAATTCATATATATAAACAACTTTTTCTTTGGGCCGCTTCGAAGAACCGCTGCCACTTCGTTTTCGAGAAGTCATTCTTTATTTTATTTAATAATGTTGATAATATTTATAAATTTTTAATGTAGTGAAGTGTTTGTTTATTTTTACAATAGAAGAGTTGAACAATTTTACTTTTTGTGTTATCAATCATTTGTTGCCTGCTGCTTTTAAATGTCATTGATTTCAGAGGCGTTATTATTGTACAGTGAGTTAACACCGTTATAAGATAATACGTTGTAACAGCTGTTCGATTTCCTTTTTGGTTTTCAAGGCTACCGGTATGGTGAAATAAATAATCGTTAATATTTCGAATACAAATATCAAGGTGCTCAGGTGAATATTTTCGCCGCTTGTAATTTGAATGTACTGTTGCCTCTAGTTTTTACGTTTATATACATACGTATTCGTGTAAAATTTTAAGGAAACATGTAGTTTTGTTATAACCTTTATAGATTTTAGATGACGATATGTATTTTCTTTTCTGCTTCCCAACTTCTTACCCGTTGCCATGCAATATTTCCAGAGAAGCGTGCACTGTTGCCGTCAAGCTTAATAAATAACTCAGGCTTATATGTAGATTGCAAGAATTTAATGAAAAAAATTTGTTATAGTACAAATTCTATGGTTAAGTTACATGTAAATGGTAATTTTAGCTCATAACATGTCATGTAAATTCGAAACCCTTATCTTTCGTTTCTAATTACAGAGTAGAGCCCCTGATAGCTGAAATTTATTAGATTACTCTACGAATTTTTTCCAAGCATTGAGCCCAAAAACTAGCATCACTGAACAGTATATTACTAGAAATATTGGATTGGCATTTCCGAACTATGATTTTCACTAATTCCTCAATAAGTAAGCGTTATTCTAACGTTAAAAAATTTATGATAAAATCACAAACCAAACCGCCACATACATACATGTGTCCTAAACAACTGACTTAATATGAAATGAATTTTTCCTGTAATCCGTTGCAAAACGACCAAACATAATATGTGGGCTATTAACTATGAAGGTGGTTTTTGGGAAGAATTTCTCAAAGAGAAAGGGACATACAAAACGTTACCTTAATATAGAAGGGTCATAACTCATTATTTTTTTTGAAATCGAGATTTTTGCATTTTTCGAGATACATATACAAAAAACTCGATTTCAAAAAAATTATGAGTTAGGGCGTTTTTCTATTAAGGTAACGATATGTACACAAATGAGATATTAAATTTAAAAATTATTGCTACTAGTTGGAAAATACTTACGCGACCGCCTTCGCGTTTATTTAAACAAGAAAGGCGTTGAGATCCATTCACGATACATAAGTACATATGTATGTATGTATGTATGTATGTATGTATGAATGCAGTTCAATTATTTTTATGATTTATTACAAGAATATCGTACAAAAAGTAAAAATAATATTCGCACATCTTAAAGTAAATATTTATATGTCTTTTTTCGACCTTATTTGATATTTATGTATGTATGTATATTCTGCATATTCGAGCTCGAAGTTACTTTTTGTAGAAATATCTATTTGTTTTCAATATTTTGCCACTATCTAGTGTGACTTCTTCGGGGAAGGTTTTTTATTACAAAAACCATATACAATTTTAAATTATTTGATTTTTAATTTTATAATGTTTTATAATAAAAAAAACATTCTCTGTTAATTGTAAATTTTTAATTTTATAGGGTTTAATAGTAAAAAAAAACACATTCCCTGAAGAAGCCACACAACGGAGTGGAAAAAAGTGACCTCAAGCTCGAATATTCTGAATATACATACATAAGTATGTATGTGCATATAAAAGTACATACTTATACAGATACACTACTTACATACATATGTATATAAAATAGCAGTATTAGTAAATAGATAATTATCAAGTAATTTTTGATTACATAAACACATCATATAAGACTCTTCTAAATTTACTCCAAACAAAATCTATTGAATACTAATTTTACTTCCAACCAATATTTCCAGTAGAGTCATTAGGTGTTGGTTCGTAGTCTGGAGGTAAACTGAAACCCATTACCTCCAATTGAGACTGGTTACTATGTCCAGCTTTGGAAGTATTGTGCTGGTTAATTTGTTGAGATGGACTGGGCACAGCCGACGGAGAATTTAAAGGTTGTGTTTCAGAGTCCGATGGTGAAGGAGCTGATGGTACGACTGTGGCAACTCTAGGTGTAGTAGGTGTTACAGCTGTTATATTTGCAGTTGGATACAAATTATTGCTTTGTGCAGCACCCGTTGGCGGGGGACCTGACGGCCCACTTGCACCATTTAAAGATAAACTAGGGTCATTGAGAAATACTGGATATCTAGGTTTAAATGTATTATTCTCGAACTGTTCCGAGCGTATATCTTCTTCAAACATTGGAGGAGCTACAATTTGAAAACAAAACAAACGTAAGTAAAAGTATTCAAAAAGCATAACTTCAGAAAAACTTACGTATTGGTTTATACACCGGCCCACCACCCGGTTGAGTTGTTATGGCCCCGTCATCAGCTGTACTAGCATATAAGGGTACTGTGCCAATTGTGAAAGGAAACTCGATCACTAAATCGGTGTGTATACGTGAGACTTTAGCTATAAATTTCAAAGTATACGAAACTTTTATAATACTGCAACTTTCCAACGAGGACGGTGTAGTCGACGGAATTTGTAAAAACTCATTAAATTCAGCTTTATTCAGTTTTACCACTTCCCCACAGTGATTATCTGCCACCTTTATTTCGACTTCCTTTGTTTTAGTTTCTGGATTACGGCTTATGTACACAACCTTTTTCATCAAGCGAACTTTAACATCATAACAATGTACGTCGGACTGATTGTCTAATACGATGTTGAAGCGCACTTTTTGTCCGGGTGCATAAGCTCCAAAAGGTACTCTAACACTCATAACCATTGGGCCTTTTGTACCACAACATAAATTCCAGCAGAAGGTTTTCTCTTCAATTTTCTGAAGATGTTTCTGAAAGATGAATGCAAATTATTTTATTAAATATTGAGGTAAAGGATCCGCTTTGTTTTCAGCTATATTCAGGAATGACAACCCACAGTCCGCAGTCTATGCAGGTTAATGTGAAACATCAATGCAGAATAAATCGTCACTTACCCCATGATTAGGATTTAAATTTAAATCGTATGGCGACACCACTGTATAAGACTGTTTAAAAATATTATTATAGCGCATAACACGATCCACAACTAGCGACACCTCATGTTGTATTTGACCCCAAGCACCATTGAGGGAGGTGGGTGCATTGGGCGGTATGGTACCTTGGAATGGGAACACATATTTACCGGCTGGCAATTCCAATTGAGCACCGCCGCTTTGTCCATAAACATACTTCTCACTGCTATAGTACAATTCAGACGATGAGTAAGTTTCAGGAGCTTGCACGCGCTTCCCTTGTGGATCTTGTTTTGTAATGTTCTCTGTCCAGCGCACTTCAGCAAAACCACTAATGGTTACAGAAATTGCTATAATGAGACATTGAATTTCAAATTTTTAATTCCTTTTACTTAAAATAATTTGTGTATAAGCAAAAAAAATAATAATAATAAATTGTGGTTGATTGCTTTTGTATTCAAGAGACTGCATAAATTTGTAGTACATGAAAAATTACTATTGTATTTTTTATCTTTAAAAAAAACTATCTTTTAATTCACTGATTCTTTTCGAAGTGTACTTAGTTTATTGACCATAATAAAATAATTGAACAAAAAACTACATAAGTTTCTCAATGACAATTTGTTGATTCGTTTGTGATACGAGTACGTTTTTATGTACATTATATAAAAAGGGTGATCGTATTATTTTTTATTGTTTTTAATTAAATAATTATTTAATTGTATTAAAAATTCCAGGCGGCATTCAGTGAAATTTTCATTAAGTAATAAATGGCAATTAGCCAAAATTTTTAAATACATAGATTGCATGATTACATTTTTTTTTATAACAACAATTCAATTCAGGTTAAAAATAGAAGTGTTTGAGAATTATTAAGCCAAATTGTACAAATAAATGCTCGATTCTTAGTACGATAAAAATAGATACTGAAACTATATTAAACTATAATTTACGCTTAAAATGAATTTCGATAAACAACGGAAATGAAAATATGTAAATCTAACATTTTTTACTAGCAAAATAAACGAATAAAGCTTATGTAACACAAATGTTTTTGAATTAAATTGAGATGAACGTGATGGAATCCTTACTTATGAGTTATTTTTTCAGAGATTAATTTTAGAAAAATATGAGCGCAATTTTCATAAAATATCACGACTCTGGAAATTATTGATAACAAAAACGGAGTCGGTAAACTGCTTATCAGTTTATTTTGTACATATGTATGTGTGTGTATATATGTACATATACATACATACATATACGAGTATTATACCTATATTTAAGCCTTTCAAACTCAATAAAAAATAAGATTAATATGTTTCATATAGATTATATCAGAACTGGCCGCCGAGAGAAACACGAGAGATATGTATTTGCGTATGTGTATTCATTTGTATAAAAAGCCGATTAATGTTCGGCACGCTGGTGCTACTTTGGGCTGCCCAGAATTATATATGTACATACAGTGATGTTCGATGAAATAGAGCCACCCTATTTCATATATTTTCAAACTAAAAATAGTGGTCAAAAAGTATAACAAAAGAATTTTTTATTTTGTTTTTCTTCTTTTCACATACAAATCAAAAAGATCTCATACATAAACTTAAAAAAATTTAAATTTTCGTTGTGAATAAAAATAGAGCCGCCGATTTTGGTTACCTAAAATTGAAGTTTCGCAAGTTTATAAGACACACATATTTGTAAAATTTGTTAACTTAATATTTAGTAGAATAACCATTATTTTTAATAACGGCTAAGCAACGCTTAGGTATTGAGTATACAAGTTTTTGACAAGTGCCGACTTGGATATTTTCCCAAACGTCTTGAATTAATGCCCAAATTTGGTCTTTATTGGACGGATTTTTGCCTCGAAGACTTAACTTAACTATTTGCCAAAGGTTTTCTATAGGATTTAAGTCTGGTGACTGTGATGGCCAGCTTAAAACCTTAATTTCATTGCTTTGAAAAAACTCTTTTGCTCTCTTCGATGTGTGTTTCGGGTCATTGTCCCGTTGAAGAATTGCTGTTGATCTCCTTGAAACTTTTAGCTTATGTTGAATAGTGTTTAGAACATACCGAAACGCTTCTTTATTCAAACGGAAATTTTTTTAAAAAGAGAAAATAAAGCAATATGTATTTGAGAAAATATTCCGCTGTATATATTGTTTTCTTACCTGTTTTGAAGAGAGTATATCGGACCTATCTCTTGAGACTCGTTATACACGGTCGTTTTCCTCATCAAACCATATACAGACTACAGACTAGTCACTATTTTACTTTCAATTATAAACTGTTAAGGCCGGGGCACAATGAAACCGTCATACGTTAAACTTCACCTTTTTCAACTGAAATTAACGCAACGACGGAGAAGTCTGGCAGAATGAGTACTTTATTGACGGAAGCATTTGAACACCTTCTATATCTCGATTCTCCATTTTATTTATTAATTTCAACATTTTGTATATACATATTTCGTTTATTTCTTTTGTTTAATTTTATTTTTGCCACAAAACACAAAAATCTATATCAGAATCTACCAAAAGAACCAACCAATATCTGTCAAACTACTCAACGTATGAAAAAAGTTAAAAGTTTACCAAATTTTGTACTTTGCGTTGACGAACAGGTACTGAATGTAATCGACCTCATAAGAAACCATGTAATTCAACTTAGCTGTCAGTTGAAAAGGTCGAAATTTAACGTATGACGGATTCATTGTACCCCGGCCTTTATGCATTAAACACATTCGACACAGCAGGCTACGGGCTACAATCTGTCAAAAATAGATTACACACATTCTTATGGTAACAATTATTTTAACGCCAGCAGGCTACACGACTGCACGACCACCGTTGTAGCTGTCGCCAACTTTAAACTAATTTCTATTTCTCTGGCTACAATGAGCAAATGCAGTGTTACCAGTATAATACAAAATGGTGAATGAATGATATCGTACAATTATTTCATACTATTTACTAGAAACAATATCCAAAAATTGATGTAAAGAATAAATTGATTCATTATTGTACTTTTATGTGAAATAAGTACATTTTAAAAGAAAAATTAATTTTTATAAATGCAAAATATATGAAAGTGGCAATACTGAACTATGTATTTGTACTTGAATATCAGCTGCAGATGGTGCTGCTGCCGTCTCCAAAATAATTAAGTAGCTGGCTACGAGGCGACAAATGCTGCTAGCGGCATTTGAAGTCGTGTGTTCGTGTAGCCTGCTGTGGTGAATGTGTTTAATGCATTAGTCTGAGTTTAGACGGGCGAACATTTGGAAGGAAAACATGTGGAATTTCTCTTTTGTTGTTTCCTTCGCGTTCACACAGAAATTCCAATATTATTGAGATAATACCAACCATACATGTATAATGTATGTATGTATGTAAGTATATGTAGCAAAGAATATGAAAACAAAGCTTGTTGCAATTGTAACCTACATATAACTTTAATTCGCCCTCTTTGAAATACCCTTTACATGTACGTTAATGCATCTGTTTTAATTGACTTTGTTAATGGAAAAATCAATTTCTTTAGAACTATATTTCTCACGTTCTAACACTAGAAAAACCATTTAATAAATTCTTATTAAAGGCCACCACATTGTTTCAAAGCAACATACTTTCATAGATACATACATACCGTCACCTTAAATGCAAACGGACGTAACTACACAAAAATTAAAAATCGAGTTTTTTATTGATTCTGATTCATTTTATCAAACTATAGATGTTCACGCAAATATTAGACCTCGCGATCAAAAATTTCGACTTTATTAAAGAAATTCAAACGGAAGTAATCACGAATGCATCTATTTTTTATTGCAAAGAATGTAACTAACATAAAAACTTAAATATATATATAAAGACAATAAATACTTAAAAACATAGTAAATCTCGCAGAAAATTTTCAAGAACACTTTATTATTATTAATTTTGAAACGTTTTTTGATTCTCCTGCAAAAAATATAAAAGTGTAGTTACGTCCGTGTGCATTTAAGGTGACGATATGTACATGTAAATACCTAAATATCGCTCATTTACTAAAAAAAACGTTATAACTCAAAAAACCCAGTTTGCCAGAAAATGAGTTTGAAGTTTTCAATTTACACACAACTTAATGGAAAAGGAAATGGTAGTTGAGTAAACAAAGTATTTGTATGAAATTTTTACACAATATGGTGAACGATGTGAGGATTAATAATAAAAATAAATAAAAAAATGCAGAAATTATAATTAAACAATCAACGGTGTGCTGCGAATAGCGCGATTTAAAAACGCATACATATGGGCATTTCCATATCAGCGTACGTGACATTTGTACGCCTACAAAGTGGAATAGATTCTGAAAAAATAGAAGTAACTCAAAAACATTTTATTGTTATGTTCCATTCAGGGCGTACTATATGCGAAAAAAAAATTATCACATTTGGAATCCTGTTGTCCAAAATATCGAGGGAAATAAGGGCATAGCGTACGTGACATAAAACGGAACTGATATCAAGCTGCATGTAAAAGTGTACGAAAATCTGCGAATTGTGAAGTTTTTTTTTTGTTTTAAATTTCTTACACGAAGCCAACTATTTTTCCTTTATTATCAGTAATTTTGAAATAAAAAAGACTTTTAGCTGATTTTATAATGAATGAAGTTTAATAGCGTACGTGACATAGCGTACGTGACATAGCGTACGTGACGGATTTTTCTCTTATAATATTCTTAAGTAAAATATTTTTTTTTTAATCTGTGGCAATAAATAATAATGGCTTGAGTCGAAATTTTGTATTTTGAGATATTATGGGTTTTGTCTAAAATAAATTGTGTTTGGTTTTTATATAAAATTTTTAGATACCGAAAAAAATGCACATTTATTTAGAACAAAACTGTTAATTTTATAAAAAAAAGAAACGATTTTATTAGTTATTATTCGTTGTTTTTTAGTTAAGATGTTATGAAAAAATCAATTGGCAGAAAAATAAAAACTAAAGTGAACTTAAGCTATTCGCCCGTTTTGCGTATGTCGAGTCGAATATTCGACTATGAATTTTGTATTTGATTAAACAAACTTTATACAAGTTTTCTTTATTCTATGACAAAATTCTCGTAGACGAATATTCGACTCGACATACGCAATACGGGTGATTATATTGAAAGGCAAAATTATTTTTATTAATAGTAAGTCGCGATAAGTGCTTTAGGTTATATTGTAAAATGCGGAAAACCTAAAATAAGATAATTTTTTAAAAGCTTATGTGCTGTTTCCACAAGTCAGGCAGGCTACTCGTCTAGAAAATTTGTATGAAAATCACTCAAAAAGATGAGTGCTTTCCATAAAAATTGTATACTCAAGTCAACCGTCAGCGTTGTAGAAACAGGGAGTTAGTTAAATATAACTCCCTGTTTCTACAACCCAGACGGTCGACTTGGGTATAAAATTTACATGGAAAGCACTCATTTTCTTGAGTGACTTAAGACTTAAGTTAAAATATAAATGGGTATAGAATATGTAATAAAATGAAAAAGCACTTATGTCAACTTAAGCCATTATTATATATTGCCACAGAAATATATGCATACAAAAACTTAAAAACAAAGCGGCAATTATCCTGCTTTGAACTTTTATTTTGAAACAGTTGCGACCGGTCAAATTCAAATGATATAGAAAAATAAGGTTTTTGCACCACGTACGTGACATTAGAATAGCATCCAAAGCAAACCAAAAAAATACCGCTTATCGAACTCTAAATTTTCTCTTTCCTCATGGATCTTGTTCATTGTTGTTGAAACATTAATTTTAAAGTATAATTGTAATGTTACAAATACCTGAATCGAGTCGCTAGTTAAGAAAAAATAGGTGATTGCAATTTCTTAACGTTAATCAAATATATGGTCAGTTTAAGCTGCCATTTTTGCTCTTGAAAAACTTTTTTTTTAAGCTATTAATACCTCTGCATAGTAAAATTTGAGTGATTTTTTCCTCTTTGACATATTTTAAAAAAATTTTCAAGGATTTTTAATTTTTCAGTCGTGGTTGTCATTTTCATGGAAATGCCCATATACATATGTATATGAACATACATATGTATGTATATATTTTACCGCAGTAGACAAAATTTAATAGCATCATACAAAAATATGTTTCGATTAAACACCAAACTTAACAAATATGTAGTAATAAAGAGCAAAATAGAAGTAATAAAAAAAACTGACGTAATCCAAAAATATTCACAAAAATGTGCTGGATCAATTCCGAAATTACGTACTACCTACATACACACATTCATATTTCTGTAAATATCCAAATACAATTTGTATTCATTTGTACGAGTGTTCTAAATCCACATTAATACACGTTTGCGTTAACGAAAACTAGTAACCCGATAAATACGGGTACCTACCAGGAAACAATTAAGGTAGAAATACATAACTCGCGTTTGTTCGTCGACGAATATCGTGCGCTTGAAAACTTTACCGCATGAAAAATGGCAAGTTACACAACACGCGTTACAAACGCATTTTCTTGCAGCTTTTTTATTTATTTTTACATTGAAAAATGATCTTGGAACATTTTCAATTCCTTTTTTGTGCAATACTGTATAGTTTTCAAACTATATATTAAGATTTTCCTTCATGATTCTAATTTTTTTTTAATTTTTTCTTTTTTATTGTCGGCTGATTAGTTGTCAAAACCACACAACGCGTTAAAAAGTTGAAAGTTAACCAACTTTCTGCGGCAAACGCGTCAAAGAGTTTGTTATGTAACTTGTCGTATGCAAAAACACTATTTCAACTTTTTTTGACAGTTCGCACGCGCACTAACGCGTGTTATGTAACTTCACCTTTACATATAAAAATAATGTTTAAAAAATTTCAATTAATCATTTAATTAAAATTACATTCGCGTACGCATTTTAGAATTTTAGATTTGTTTTATAGAAAGTTCAGAACTTTGAGATCGTGTAAAACCAAACAAAATATTAAGAGCTTCTACAACACCCAATGTTAAATAAGTCACTGCTAAAATACCACGATGTTAATTAACTACGCTGTTCCTTCCACGATACGTGGTTGAATATTTCTTAAAAACCACTATGTATGAGCATAACATGATAGTTGTTGTTATGCAAATGGTTATGTTGGCAACATTTATTTTTATGGAAAACATTTGTATTAGTTTTGTTGGAGTACATTTTCGTAATGATATTTTAAAGTTGGTCTGTTTAATAGATTTCCTATTGTTTTGCTTTAAAGAACGAAAATGTACCCATGTTCTTTCCTTTCCCTTCTATACTCACGACATGGAATGTGGAAAACATGGCAACTTTCAGTTGTGCTTCTTTAGTATGAAATACAACTCCTAACGTACAAAGTTTTGAGAGCTTAAATAAAACAAAAATAAAATAATTTTGAACCAAATTTCAAAACTTTATAGTTAGTGGATACATTAAAAATAAGCAAGCCCTTTTTTATTAATTTAAACAATCAAGTGTAATTTATTTCTTAAAACATAATAATACCGCTTTTAGACACGGAAAGTTTACTTTGCAAAGTCTTAATTCAGCTGTGTGAAAAACAGAAAGAGATAGTATGCTCCCTCTGTCCGTCACACAGCTGAATTAAGACTTTGCAAAGTAAACTTTCCGTGTCTAAAAGGGATATATCATCCAAATAAAAGCGCTTGCGTTGGCAGAACTCAATTAGTCGATTTGAGTATAAAACTTAATTATTATAACTCCACAAGAAATAGCAATAGCGGTTAAATCAGTACTGCCAATATAAGTATGTATGTATGTGAATTCTACTTCACTTTTTCACTTACTGCGCTGATTTACACGGGATTAATTGTGCTGGCATAACATGCCAGTTTGTTGGTGAGAGAGGCAAAGAGAGGGGTTTTGTGTTTGGCATAATTTTTCAACCAGCTACAACCCCGCATTAGCAGCACAAAACCAATACACACACAACTTAAAAAACTCCAAATGGTAAATGAATACGAAAAACACTAACACACACAAAGCTGTGTATACGTATACATTTTTATGACGGATGAATTAGTCTCGTGTGTTCTTAAAAAAACAAAAATTGTGCCGCATAAAAATTAGTCTCGTGTAAACTACCTCACTGGCATCCTTGGTGCTATAATTCTTGCACCAATTGAGCTTTGTAGGGATGCAGCTTGAGATATTTGTATAAAAGGCAGTGTAAAGACGATCTACTATGTACATTCAAGGCACTTGCGTGCCTTTTTTTTTTTTTTTTTTTACTTTGCAAAGTCTTAATTCAGCTGTGTGAAATACAGAGGGAGGAATACTATCTCTTTCTGTCTTTCTGCCAGCTGAATTAAGACTTTGCAAATTAAGCTTTCCGTGTATAAAAGGGGTATTATTGATGATGGTCTCCTCCGAATTTAGTACCCCCAAATGTTAAATTTGCTGAACACAAATATTGCCAAATTTGCTACACTATATTAATTTCTCAACTCTCTCATATAAAATGAAAAGTTTTGCAACTAAAACTGCCGAGCCTAAAACCAGAGTAAGCCCAAAAAAAACTCAAACTATTTTTGAGTACCAATTTATGAAAAATTATCAAGTACATACCTACATATTGAAAAGTATCGACAACACTACCACTGCCGGAGGCGATCATGCGTAATCACTTACATACATACATATGTATGTATGCATGTATGTATGATTAACGCAAATCAGGGGAGTCTCGTCCATCCCAACCATTCATCTAACCACTTTTATTACATTAAGAGAAAAATTACGCATTAAGGTACGTACATACATACATATAAATGTGGAAATACTTATTTATGTACATACACTTATACATACATATATATGTACACATTTACTTGTTTATGCAGATTTAAAGATTTTTTAAAAGTATGAAATATATACATAAGTACCTACTCTAAATTAAACTTTTTTTTTACTTACAGCGTATAGTTTTTGGACGTGTTGTTATTAGTTCAGCTGTACCGGAGACCACTTGACCGGCATAATAAATACCAAATGGATTGTTGTCGAATTGTATGGTACACTTACTAGACATTGTAACAAAATTTATTTTACTCTTTGTTTGTAATAAATTTGTACAATTAAATGCAATTTTATGTGGAAGCTGTTTTGAATATGTTTTCGTTTGTTGTTGTTTTTCTGGAAGAAATCCCTGAAGGAAATGTCGATGGTGAAAATGTACTGAGTCGCTTTTGACTTTGTCACCAGTACTACTCTCTAATTAATCCCCATACAATACTTTGTGCTATAGACATTTAGCATGTGCTTGTCATGGAAAATCTACTAGTAACACTAAAACAATTGACTAAATAGTGACTACATAGTTTTTATGGGAACATGGAGACATACTAACCAGACATTTAGTGGTACATTTCCATACCTTACGTACATACAATTATATGAATATTGACAAGTTGTTGAAAAGCCACCAGAAATACACCACATTTGTTTTCTCTCTTTCTTTTATACTGACGAATAGAAAAGAAATTGTAGACAATGTACCTACTACTAGAGTTTTAGTGTTGACATAGAGACATTTGGCCCCAGTCTGACTGCAGGGATATTATACGTACATATATATATATGGTGGTATGTACTTTATTTAAAGTATATTTGACTATGTTCATACACACACACACATGCATATGTATGTATGTACGTCCCCTGCAGGAAATGCGAATAGTGAAATTGCAGTGGTTTACTAGTGACATTGTCAGTAGTACTACTGACCAGGTGTACCCCAGCCAATGTAATCATCTATTGACATTTAACATTAGCTTGTCATTGAAAATCCACCACTAGACTGTAGCACTACTGACTAAGTAGTTCTTTCGGGACCACATGTAGACATTGGCACCAAAGATTCACTAGTAAATTTTAGGGGCTCTAGTCTACAATATCGATATTTCCTCGCACGATGTCAGTAGTAAAATTGTAGTGATTTACTAGTGACATTGTCAATAGTAAAACTGAATAGGTGTACCGCAGCCAATGTAATCGCGTATTGACATATAACATAGGGTTGTCATTGAAAATCTACCAGTAGACTTTAGCACTATTCTTTTACGACCATATGGAGACATTTGAACTAAAAATTCACTAGTACATTTTAGGGACCCTCTTCTACAATTTTATAATGGTTAGGGCAACAAACGTAAATACATACACACATACATATGTACGTAAGTTTTTAACATTATTGCATAGCATAATAAAAAAGAAAAACAAACTATTGACGCGTTCATTGACAATTTCGCCAGAAATACACTAGAACTATTGTCTCTAACGTATCTCTACTCGCGCATAAAAAGAAAGTTGTCGACATTTCAAATAGTGCAATTGTCGCTAGAGAAAAGAGTGTCGACATAGAGACATATGGTTCTGGGCTGACTAGAGGGTCGATATATTTATGTATATTCGCACATGCCACATACAAATTTACATACATATGTATGTATTTTACATTTGCAAATTAATTATTTGTTTACACATATGTATATGTATGTATGTATATGTTTTATGATTTATTTCATTATTCCATACAAATTCCCATACACAAGCAAGGTCGATCGTACAATACACTTTTTTCTTGTTAATATGCTATTTAAATATATATTTAATTCATTTTAGATTTTTTATATACACACGAAGGAACGCACGCGATGTTTGGACCATCATTCCTCTTTTAGTTCACAATATTTTTCTTTGTCTCCATACACCACCAACTTTAATTTCAAACTAAATTGTTGAACTTGATATAGAAAACTTTTGTGGGCTTCTCGTCACTTACCCTGTAACAGACAACAAAGATACAATTCCGTATTGTTATATACATATGTTTGTGTGTATGCGTCTAAATACATGCAAATAAACATATACAATATGTATACCACGGATGGAAATCATGGTACAATTGTACTTTTTATGGTACATTTTTGACCTCGTTTGTACCGTAGTACTACCACGAGTTACTTGGTACAATTTAAAAATGCCAATGTTTCACTATATCGTCGGTTTGTTTCTGGTTTGCGGCACATTATATATAAAATACATTATGTCTGCAGAAACCAAGCGATGGTATAGCAACCTTAATTTTGCCTATGTTGTCTTTAATTTTTTTGTGTGTGTTTTATATAGAATAACCAATCTCTAACAAGTCTAATCTACGAAAGTACCCTTATTAATGTAATGTTTATTATTTTTTTATGTTATTTTTAATTTTTATACTGAATTTTTATACACATTTTTGTTAAGTTTCTGTTTTTTTATTGTTTACTTCTGAACTTTTACACATTTTTTTACTTTTCCGCTCTTATTGATAAATATTAAAAAAATGGTACCGTCATGGTCCAAAAAGTACATTTTGTTTTCACAGTTGGTACAAAATCCAAGAAGTCACATTCCTTCCCTGATGTATACCACCAAACATATTCGCTGTGAGGCTGAATTCATACCGTCGGTTGGTTTCTGGCTTGCGGCACAGTATATTCAAAATACATTATGTCTGCAGCAAACCAGAAACCAACCGACGATATGACTATCGTCCAGAAGAGACTTGTACAAGTACACACATACATAAGTATGTACATAAATGCTTATGCCGAGTACACGTTATGGCATTTTGTGACATCGCAATAATTTTCTTTGTGTGACATGGCTTTCCATATAAAAAACATAATGTGAACGGCGTTGCACACATTTTGAAAATGAAAGTGGAATAGATTTTTCAAAAATAGGAGTAACGGAACAAAAATTAGGGACCATTAGGGACTTAACGTAACGATATTTTCTCTTAGCAACGCTCTTAACAAAATTTTCAGTATACATTTCCTAACCGTAACAAATCATAACACCAGACAAACATGTTTATTGGGTACATATTTACATATGTAATAATAATAGGTAAAATAACACAAAAATACTTACAATGTACACCGAACATGCATTCATACTTATGAATAAACTTATATGTACTATGTACATGTCTTTTTATTATAGCCGGTTATTTTATGATGTCACTATTTGTTGTTTCATTTCAATAAATAAAGGCTATTAACAATAAACCGGCAAATAAGCATGTATTTATTTTAATTATTTTACAACAAGAGGAAATGAATTAGTGAAGTAAATATCGTCGGATGGTTACTGGTTTGCTGCAGACATAATGTATTTTGATTATACTGTGCCGCAAACCAATAACTATCGACGATATGTAGATATGTAGGTATTTCCATTGTAAGTTTTTAATGAAATCAATGTTACAATTTTAACATGTTCATTGCTTTATTAGCATATTATTTTGTAAAAAAAAGTATTCAAGTTAAAAAAAAATGAAAAATGCAATGTAAATTTAAAAACCAGTATTTTATTTTTTTTTGTACAATATTTTAGCATCCTCCCATCATTATTTTCTTGCAACAGCAATCAATACCTATGCTCAGTATGCCTGCTCCCACTCTGGACACTCATTGACATGCCATCCTTTTTAGTTATATACATACATACATATCATCGGTTGGTTATTGGCTTGCAGCACAGTATGTTTAAAATACATTATGTCTGCAGCAAACCAATAACCAACGGATACACAAAATTTTTAAATAACCTGCAGGATGTCGAAGTAGTGTCCAACTAGTATTTTGCTAGTACAGAAATCACCACCACTAGTTCCCAACTGTAAGCTTTCCGATACGATCCTAATGCTCAAATTAGCATTGAGTGTGTTTAGAAAACTAATAGTGCCATTGGTACTAGTTTAGCAGTAATTTATTACCATTTTATTTGTAAAGAAAAATTCTGTGGTTACTGGCTTGCCGCACAGTATATTAATAATACATTATTACTGCGGATAACCAATAACCACCTAACGATATGTCAAGACTATATATCCGCCAATTTAATTATGCAAGAAAATATACACCAACAAGCTGTTGTTTATCAACAGCATTTGAAAATCTACAAAGAACGTAAATTTGTTGCAAAATTAATATGTCATAAATTTTTGTGTAATATTTTGAAATTTTATTTCTTGCTCACTATATTATTTTCTTCTATTCTTACTCTTGTATTCTTTTATTAATATACCATTTGAATATACAACAATATAAGCAACAGCATTTGAAAATTTGCAATGAACGAAATTTTGTTGCAAGATATTAAGATCTGGCATCATTTTTTTCTGTAATATTTTGACATTTTATTGCTTGCTGGCTATCTTATTTTCTTCTATTCCTTTTCTTTTACTCTTTTTTTTTTTTGTCTACGGAACACTATTGTGATTGGTTGTATATTCTTTTGCAAAGAAAAATCGTACATAAACACTGACAAACCTATGTTGGGGCTTTTAGCACTTTTAGTGGCAAGAAGTTGCAATAAATTAATTGATATATACAAATTGTCTTTAATTAAAAGAAAATAAGCTTGTGAAACAAATTAATTGAAATTCTTGATAATGTGAAAATATATTAAGAAAATAAAAAAGCAATGACCACTCTCGAATATAAAGCTTTGTATGAAACTGTTCGCGACTTGAGTACTATTTATTGTGGTCATTGAAAAACGAAAAATTCTAATTTATTTTTGGATAATATCAGTGAAAAGTCAAAAATCTAGGGCACTTGCATATTTTCCTAAAGTGAAGGGAAAACGAAATTGCTTGTTTATAGTTGTTAAATGGAATAAAAGGAAACAAGTGATTATTTGTGACTAGTGAATCGTAAAAATTCAAGTTTCTTACTTTTTATAAATTTAACAAATAAAAAGAGACTTGAACAATTACAACATGGATAACGAACGTTTGCGTATAACTTTAGATAATCCTAATAAATTGTACATAGCCGGACAAACAATAAAGGGTGAAATTTGGTTTAATTTAAGCAAGCGTACAAAAATACGTGGTAAGTGTAAATTTAATAATAAACAAAACTTAAATTTTTCAAAAATATTTGCAACTGTAATTGAATAATAATTCACACATTATTCATTCATCAGTTTTTTCATGAGATAATTCAATTTTGCGGTTAGTTCATTTTTTTTCTTCTGATTAATTGAAAAGTTTTGCAAAACAAAGAAAGAATTTTTAGTTGCTCTCTTCTTGTCTGTCGCTTTAAGAAAACCGTTCCTTGATTTTGTGGTAAATATATGTATGTATATCTTTTATGTCCACATACATAAAGGTACTTATGTACATATTTCATTCATCATGTTTATAAAATTATATACATCTTCACGTACATATGTATGTATGTATGTATATACAAAAGTTCCTTTTATTTTGCCAATTTTAGAAGTATATACTATAGTTGTTGTTTTTGTTAATTCAGGTAGCATAGTGAAGTGTGGTAGTAATTTTTGTAAATGTTTTTGTGGGAGAGTTAATGTTAAGGGTTGCCATAACACTGTAAACAGTTATTTAACGATATTTCATAAAGATAAAAGTAAGTCCCGGTTCACACGTTTCAACTTTTGTTGCTCAACACGTAATTCAGCTGTAAGAAACACGGAGACGGAAATACATATATCTCTTTTTTTCTTACCGGGACTTAGTCTCGGTTCACACGTTTCAACTTTTGTTGCTCAACTCGTAATTCAGCTGCAAGAAAAAAGAGATGTATATATTTCCGTTTCTGTGTTTCTTACGGATGAATTACGAGTTGGGCAACAAAAGTTGAAACGTGTGAACCGGTACTAAGTAAATTCCGCTTTTAGGGACATGTGTACCTACATATCGTCGGGTGGTTACTGGTTAGCCGCAGTAATAATATATTCTTAAACCAATAACCAGCCGACGATATATCTCCAATTCTTACACACAGCCAAGGGGAATTCGTATTAGGTGACCTTATCGCTACAACAATACAAAAATACTAAAAACAATATGCCATTCGTCTGGCTTTAAAAAACCCCATCTGTCAAAAACAGATGACTAAAATACCAATACACACATACATATTTATAAAATACATATACTTTTCACTTTAAATGTAAAAAAGCGTTAGATAAAAGAAGAGAGTCGGGGTTTAAAGCAGTTCAATTAGTATTCCAACACCTGATAATCATCTGTACTGTTACGGTCACCTGTTATCAATTCGCCTTGCACACAGGCTTATGAATTTGAATCAATTTTGCCATTTTTTATTTAGCTTGTAGTTGTTGTATTCATATTCGTAGAACGCAAATTATTTGAGAAAGAAAGTTAAGTTTTCGCAAACAAAACCGATATAGTTTTGACGTTTAATTATTTTTGCATATCGGTCCTTAATTCCAACATATATGTACATATTAATTAACATATAATGTGCCTTGGTCTTAAATTTGTATTTTCTACTTCTACTGTATTTTGATTTCATATGGTAATATATACCTATTCGTATGTATATATTTTTTATTTAATTTTTAATTCTTTGAATGTAGGATGTGTCAATAGCAAAACAGTACTGATTCACACGATAATCGCATCCTTAAAATAATTATAACGAAAATTTATCTAATTTGCTATTCAGTAACATTTTAAACGATATTAGCTATAGGTTAATGTCAGCTGTGTCGTTATTTAAGCGATAATAATTTATGCGCTGTTAATTTTATCGACAAAAATCAATAGAAAATATCGATATCAATATTTTACTATCGTTAAAAAGAAGTTACAGAATCACATAATCGTTATTGCAAGCGACAAAATTTATAGACAAAATTAACAATTGTCGGATCGTTAAAAGTTACTGCATCGTACTACAGGCAATGCTTTTTGATATAGACATTAACATGTGCGTGTTATTGAAATTGTGATGCTGACGAAAGTTAGGATTATCCGTCCTCTTTTTTCCGGACACTGTCCTATTTTCGGGAAAGTCCTACTTTTTACAAATAAGGTATTTTAGCCAAACAATGACGTGTAGTCTGCTGAACTTGAAATAATTGCGGGTTCTCAGTTGATGAAGAACTACTTTTTAATGAATTCTTGTGCTATAAACATTTTTCATAAGTATAAACGACAACACTATAACTTAAAAAATTGTTTCCAACATTTTAAATAATATTTGAAGTGCTATTTCTGTGCGTTTATGTACTGAAATATTCTCAAATTTGTATGTTTATGTAGGTAAAATTTAATGTAAACATACGAGTATCGATAGTTTTGGGTAAAAAGATTCAATATTCTATGTAAAATGGTGCGAGATTGACAATTTTTACGCAATTTCGTTTTATTTTCAAGTCCTATTTTTTTAAGCAAATGTCCGGGATTTTTTTGTAAAACTGTTTGTAAAAGAACTTTTTTTACACTATTGCAATATAATTTTGTGAGAAGGTGTATTTGTGTGAAATGTATTGGAATCATGAAAAATTCCATTTCGTAAAAAACAAGAGTTAGGACCTTTCTACCTGAGACCATCGATATGTAGTATATACAAATATGTAAGTATATATATGTTCATCCATATATTTTAAGGTACCTATAAGATTATAATAAGTAGATATGCTTATAACAGTTTCATTGTATGCTGTTCTACCAATATGTATGTATGTATGTATGTATGTTTGTGTATCCTATTAATGTTGTCATAAAAATGCACTTATATATTTATGTATATATGTACTAGGGATGCCAAACGGGAAATCCCGATCCCGGAAATCCCGGGATTTGTAAGATTCAATCCCGGGATTTCTTTTTCGGGATTTCTTAGCAATTTTTATATAAAAAACTTAATAGATTAAAATTTTCGTTGATTTTATGGTATTTTTTTATAATATTTAAAAGTCTCATACAATTTTATACGTGTAGTTTCAACAATTTAATGACTATTCGTGGCATATTTCTTATAAATTAACAACAAGTGCAAAATAAATTAACTACTTTCTCACGGTTATTTTCATCAAAGGTGATACAATATACAACTAAGAATTATTTTGAAAACGAAAAGAAGCATATGAGCTTTGGAAGCAAAATAACATTTGGAAAATTCAATAAGTTTGACAAATTTATTGAGTCTTATTGTATATTATAAGGCCAATTATGAATAAAATTCCATGAGAAATTTTGCCCGGGGAACAATTTCAAACAGTAGCAAATAATAGGGAAAACAAAAAAAAAATATGAAAAAGGGAGACATTTCTTGCGGAAATTTATTCATAATTGCAGTGTATAACTCTGTATATCGACTCCTCAACCCTTATCCACTTTTCGGTAACAATTGAGTACTACTGACAGCTCCTTACAATTGAAGTAGAAAATAAAAAGTCGGGTTGACGTAAAAGCGAGAAATATTTACAGAATAATGCGTACTATTTTGTCTAAAAAATTGCTCTAGTGTGAATGTATGTTTTTTTTTCATTGCAGTTCAAAATTATTTTCGTTAGACCGTTTAGGTCGTTTTTGACACAAACCTATGACCTATTTAAATTACATGGGTTTGATCAAAGGTTTGTGTCAAAAATTACCGACTGAATGACTTCGACTCAATTATAGTTTTATTCGAGTTGCAGAGTAGAAGGACAGCACACTAATAAACCATACTCCTCTTAGCGAACTTAGGACTACATATGTATCTGTTGAACTTGCAGAAAACAACTTATGTATGAATTTAAAATTTTTCAGTAGAAGAAAAATACTGTTCAAGTGCTCAGGCAAACTTTTAGTGGCATATTCATAAAAAATATTTTAGGCTTATTAAGCGCTTATTTGACGTATTTCTTTGGGAAATTTGTCAAATAAACCTGTAATAAACCTAAATTTTTTTTTATGAATACGGCGGTTAATGTATGTGTCTACAAAAATGTGATCATTAGACGTAATTTATAGAATTTGATTAGAATTGTGTATACATTTCTTTTAATTTTTCGACATGTTCAGCCTTATTATCGTTGTCATAGTAGTGACGAAATTGATTAAAAAAATAGGCAATGCCTGGTGTATGTAACAACCGTAATGGCTACTTGTTGGTCAATCGCAATTAAAAAAACCTTAATAGATATATTTAAAAAAACAATAATGTTTTTGCAGCTTATTTGTATGAAAGTGCATCTAAAATTTTCGTAAATCTTAAGCGATAGTGCTAAAAGTCCACAGATATGTACATTCGTTTTGATTTAGATTATAGAAAAACATTTATATTGAAAGCAAAAACAAGTTTTCATATTAAGTTATTGTTTTCACTATAAATTCTCTAACATCAACTGAAAAATAGATGACAAAAATTCTTTCGATTTTTATTTCATACTAGTATTAAAATATTGTTAACTTTAAAGACAAATGTTTAATGATATACATATTATCAACATAAAAACTTTTAAAATGCATAAAATTTGTTATTAAAGTAATATTTATTAAAAAAAAAATTATTAATTTTACCAAAAAATTTTAGATCCCGAAATCTCGAAAATCCCGGAATCCCGAAAAATCCCGCGATCCCGAAAATCCCGCGATCCCGAATATCCCGGGATTTTCGGCATCGGGATTAATAAATCCCGAATCCCGGTATTTCTAAAAATCGATCCCGATTGGCATCCCTAATATGTACATATGTATGTATGTCCGTACCGCAAAAGTGGTTATCCATAGATAGACAGATGCAAAAACTGCATTTCTTTTACAAATTCTGTAAATAAAACAAATAACAACTGCAACTAGCGCAGATTTTTCAAAAAGTTCATGTGTTAATTGGTAATCAGAAGTAAAATTCTTTGAAGGAATAAAAAGGAGGCTGCAGTGAAATTGTATTTATGCAAGGAAATTCATATGTATGTATGTATGTAGGTAGGTATTTCTAATTTTTGTGGAAAAAAACAGATTATATACATACATATTCATATGAACTAAATACCTATTTCATTGAATGTTGCATATACCTACATATGTATAAATAGAAATACTTGAATGTACTTAAAGACATTTCCAGTTAAAATTTCAAATTGTTGTTCATAAAATTCGATGGAGGAAATATTTGTCTTGTTCCGTAGGTAAATTGTCCACACCACAATACAATACCAAGGCCTACATAGGTATTTATTTGTCTACTTGTTGTTTGCGGAATTTTACTGCCATTGACGTTTCCTATCCGTTCGGAAATATAAAGAAGCTGTTAATAGTGGAGAATTGTTGTCGACGAGTATACAAGGAAACATTTATTAATAGTGTATTGACGTGACGTCAAGAAATAGTTATGCACTATAATTCATTTCATCTTTGTTTCGCTTCGGATATACTACATAAATATGTATAAAATTTCAGAGTGTCCGGGGATAAATATCATACACCGACAACGCAGGCATTTCCCATTTGTTTTTTTTTTAAATATTCCGTGAAATACGGAAAAATAAAAACTAGTTACATATCGCTAATTTACTTCAATAGTGTCACAACTCAAAAAAACTAGTTTTGCAGAACACGCTTTTAAAGTTTTAAATTTGCATATAACTCAATGAAGACATGAAAAAATATTCTCTCACGAGGTGGTAGTAAAATCTATTTATTTGAAATTTTTACAAAAGATAAAATCGGAAACGCCGAACGATTTTGCATTATTAATACAAAAAGGGCTTTTTTTAATTATGACACTATTAAAGTAAATGAGCGATATATTTTGATATGTATTACATGGTATACATCAAGGCAGATTCATTTCCAGGAAATATCAGGATTACAAAAACAATGAAAAAATACAACAATGAAAAAAACAACATGGGTTGTAGCAAAGAATATAAATCATATAATTTATATTCTTTGGTTGTACATAGCTCATCCAAAACTTCAAAAATATAATTTGTTTAACATAATAATAATAAAAATTATTCACACAGGTTTGAAAATATTTCCCAACGGCAGCTACCACTAACAAAATTTGCAACGTTTAGCACTTTTCACAATTTTTTTAATAGTTTTTGCATATTTTTAGATTCGTTTTCACAGATTTTTTTTTAATAAAATATTTTTCATATCGAAATTTTTTTACATTTTCTTTTAATTTCTCTTTCGTAAAAAATTGTTGAAGTTTCGGATGAACTTTAATTTGAAAAAAAAAATAGCTCAGCTGCATTTCCGCTACTACCTTGTGAATGTGCCTTGGTATACATGAACAATTATATATGTACATACATATCGATGGTCTCAAGTAGAAAGGCCCTAAGTCGCATTTTTTACGAAATTGAGGTTTTCAGTGATTCCAATACATTTTACACCAATACACCTCGTCGAAAAAATTTATTGCAATAGTGTAAAAATAACGATTTTACAAGTAGTTGTATAAAAAAAAGTTACATACTGAATATTACAGTTTCTATTATGTTTTTACCTTATCCTATAAAGTTACAATTATTTGAGTTAGGACCTTTCTACTTGAGACGAACGATATGTATTTGCCTTAACCTTATTTCAGTTGTTATAATATATCGCTCATATACTTCAATAGTGCCACAACTCAAAACGACCAGTTTTGCAGAAAACGTGCTTTAAGTTTTCAATTTGCATACAACTCAATGAAGAGATGACAAAATATCCTTCTCTCAGGAGGTGATGGTACAAGCTACTTAAATGCAATTTTTAGACAAGATAAAATACGAAATGGCGTATTATTAACTTAAAAAACGAATTTTTTGAGTTATTACACTATAGAAGTAAATGAGCGATATGTATGTAGCTATGAATCAACTGCGAAAATAGAAACGTTCTTGATGCGAAAACTTCTCATAAGTTCTAATATACATATGTAGGTATATAATAAATATCTCAATCTCGGTAACAATTGCGCACAAATTTCACTTTCATTATAAAGAAGGAAACGTTATCATTATTTATACCTACACTCACATATGTATGTTTGTATGTATAACACTCTGAAGATATACATACATACTTACTTATCATTAAACATTCCTTTTCTTTATTTCATACTTGTGTTTAATCATTTTAATTGTTGTGAGGTCAAAAGATTGACTTTTATTGTTAAAAATGCAATAAGTAATAAAAAAAACTAACAAATTAATATTATTATCATCTTCACACTATTGTTAAAAATATTAATTGTATTTGAGCTAAAATTTAAAATGTTTGATATATTGTCGTTTTTTAATACTCGTATTTAAAACACTAAATTTTACTTATTTTCAAAGCTTTCGTTTTTTCATTTAAAAATTCTTCTATCTTTGGCCAAATTTCTGCGGTTTTATTTCCTTTAAAGTTCGTGACTAAATGGCGTTCTGCATAATAATCTAATACTGGTTTCATCATTTTTTCATAAATCTTTAAACGTTCAGCTACAACTTCTGGTTTGTCATCTTCTCTCTGCACTAAATCTTCGCCCGTTTCGTCATCTTTGCCGGGCAGTTTGGGCTCATTAAAACCAACGTTATAAACACGTCCAGATGGTAAATGTATCCATCTTCCTTTTACTCTTTCAATGATTACATGATGGGGGACTTCCAAGTTGATGACTGCATCCAAATGCTCTACATTGGATAAGCGTTGAGCCTGAACAACTGTACGTGGAAAACCATCTAACATCCACGATTTTTTACCCACTTCATTTAAACAATCCATGACACATTTTATTATAAGATCATCGGGTACTAATTTACCCTGATCGACATATATTTTGGATTTTTTACCCAAATCGGTATTATTGATAACATTCAAACGTAACACATCACCTGGTGAAATGTGGGCAAAACCAAATTTATCAACAATGCGCTTTGATATAGTGCCTTTACCAGAAGCAGGGGCTCCCAAAATTACAGCACGAAATATTTTTGGAAACATATCTAACTAATTACTTTGTTATTGTATTTGTATAATCGTATTTGTATAATTGTACAATCGATCGGCAACTAGACTGGAAAAAATAAAGACAATTATTAAAGTGATAAGAAATTTAATTTCAAATGCGATTAACTTTTCCATTTTATTGTTGTACCTATAAATATATCGCTCATTTACTTCAATAGTGTCACAATTCAAAAAAACTAGTTTTGCAGAAATCGCTTTTAAAGTTTTCAATTTACATACAACTCAATGAAGAAATGAAAAAATATTCTTCTCTCACGAGGTGTTAGTAAAAGCTATTTATGTATATTAGATTTTTACACAAGATAAAATACAAAATGCCGAATTATTTTGCATTATTAACTAAAAATAAACGAATTTTTTGAGTTGTGACACTATTGAAGTAAATGAGCGATATGTACTTAGTTAGGTACATATTAAAGTCCTGCACAAGACCATTTATAAGAACTTTCAAGACATGAGGGATTTTTCAAATGCTTTACTACAGCGAAGTCTTCTAAAACAAACGCTAAGTAACACTGTTTGCAAGAATTTGTTTCAGTTATTGCAAGTATAGGAGTAAAGAAGAAAATACTTCGTGACTGAAAAATTTGTGATGCTTGCTTCTTTCTACGCATGGTTGCGTATACAAGCGTCATGCATGTACATACACAAACACGTTGTGTGTATGCTCTTCTATTTTTCTGCACACAAACAAACGTTCACATGCATTTACATTAGTTGTGTGCGCTTGCTTAAAAAAACCTCCCTTAAAAACATAATCCTCTTTCACACACGTCAGGTTTACCTGAGCAGTTTTTGTTCAATTTTATTTTGAACCTGCATTCGTGTTCATACACACCGTCAAGTCAAGTCATCAAGTCTCATCAATTTGCGTCGTCGTATAGTATTACGAATGACAAAACAAAACGAAAAAGCAAACTTGACTGGTACGGTCAAGTCTTTACCCCTCTCCATTCTCTTTTCCACTCTCTCCTAAAAACTCAAGACTTGACGAGTCAGACCTGACGTGTGTGAAAGGGGACATAATAGCTTACCATCTACATCTTACACACACACACTCAAACGTACAATATGGAAAATGAGGTAGTTTACACGAGACTAATTTTTATGCCGCACAATTTTTGTTTTTTTAAGAACACACGAGACTAATTCATCCAACATAAAAGTGTATACGTATACACAGCTTTGTGTGTGTTAGTGTTTTTCGTATTCATTTAACATTTGCAGTTTTTTAAGTTGTGTGTGTATTGGTTTTGTGCTGCTAATGCGGGGTTGTAGCTGGTTGAAAAATTATGCCAAACACAAAACCCCTCTCTTTGCCTCTCTCACCCACAAACTGGCATGTTATGCCAGCACAATTAATCCCGTGTAAATCAGCGCAATAACAAGCATACACGTATCAACACTACTTTGTTGACCGTTTGTTCATAACAAGAAGTCTTCACGACATTGCTTGTTAGCACTCATATACACGCACACAAATGCATCTATCGTGCTTTGCTTATAATACGACAGCATTTATTATTGGTTTAGTATAATGCAGCCACGAGAATACATTTAAAAAACAAGACGTATTTATATTTCAAGACTATTTACGCAGGTCTATAGTACATATCTACATGTATGTACATGCACATAATTATAGATGTGCATAATAAATATGATTGAGTGTAAATGTTAAACGATTGAGTGAATTGTGTGTGGACATAAATATGGTTGACAACGTTGACTCTTAAATATTCTACATATTTTATCTACTTAGGTATGTACATATGTATGTAGTTCTTTTCCAGAATTTTTTTACCCACCTACAATGTACCTACGTTTTTTTCAAATTTCTTATTTTATTTGCTATCTCACTAATTGGTTTATTTTTGAATTTTTCTGATTGACTTTAAATTAATTTTTCCTTATTTTATCTCAAATTTTTATTTTTCCCGCTTACGAAATTACAAGCATTTCAATAGGTGTCTTATCTAGTATTGAGTGCTTGTCATATCAAGGTCTTTTTTTGTTTAATCACCAGCAAGCAAAAGCTCAAAGTCTATTTAAACCATTTGTTAACATGTCAATAATTGATAGTTTTCATCAAACAGAAAAATTTATACACCGTAAAAACACTGGACGAATGAGAGGAATTAGTTATAAATTGGTGTTATGTTGCGACTTATAGATTTTTAAATTGATAAAAATCACCCAACATTCTGCTACAAACATATGTATGTACATACATACATACATATCTATGTATATGTAGACAAGTGTAATTTTGATTAGTCACAAAAAGAACTTATGTAAAATTGCAACAACCATACCACAGTCAGCAATATTTTCTACTATACATAGTATATGAAGTACATATACATACATATATACATACATACATTGTATGTTCAATTTACATTGCACATGCATGTTTGTATCTTTCACCCGATATAGATACAGATTTGTAATTATTGTGCATACATATTTACTTGTTTCCAATCTATTGTTTACCTGTTCCTTTTTATTATTTTTGTAGACCTAATTTAACGATATGTACCTAGATATAGTGAGACTTAAATTTACACGCGATATGAAAAGTAATTTATGTATGTAGGTGGAAATATGTACTAAGTATTTTCTTATTCTTTTATGTCAATATTATTATCACCACTAGACGTACTACACTACCCCGAAGTATAACACAACTGTATACGCTATTTACAAAGATTTTTCACTCGACTTTAGATTCCGCAAGTTTGTTATGCTTTTATTTGGTTTTGTTATTGTCTGAGATTAAAAATGAATAACATTCTCTCTTTTTGCACCCTCGCTGGGTATACCTGGTTGCCAGATGAAAATAAAATCATGAAAATTTCGGCAACAAATTTTAATAATAAAAACCAAGGACATAATAGTTATAAAGTACATATGTATCGTTGGTTACAAGTAGAAAGGCCCTAACTCAAATAACTGTAATTTTACAGGAGAGAAGGCAAAAAAACACAATAATAAACAGTGCAACTGTTTCTAAAAGCATTATTTTTTAAACTATTGCAATAAATTTTTGTGAGGAGGTGTATTTGTGTGAAATGTATTGGAATCACTGAAAAACTTAATTTTGTGAAAATACGAGTTGGGGCCTTTCTAATTGTGATCATCGATATGTACGTACATACTAGTGATGCACGAATATTCGAATTCGTATTCGAATTGTCGCAATATTCGGCCATTTTCAGATATTCGTATCCGTATTCGTATTCCCCAAATTCAGGCGAATACGAATATTTTTCCAAACAAATTAAATAAATAAATGCATAAATCCTAAACGAAATTTAAATAAATGGCTAAAAATATTAGTTTGTACAAATCGATTAAATATTTTATAGAAATTTCTGCTTTGTGTCATTTTCAAATATTAGGTATGTAATGACGATCATTAAAATTTTGGGTAGTTTTTATTAACTTTAAAGTACGCCAACAGGAGTATGAAGTCTTTTTTCATAACAATTTTGTAATATTTCATATTGCAGACGTAAATAGAACCCCAATTTAATGTCTATAAATTTCATATACTATATTCGTATTCATACATATCATCACCTTAAATGCAAACGGACGTAACCACACTTTTATATTTTTTACATGAGAAACAAAAACGTTTCAAAATCAATAATAATAAAGTATTCTTGAAAATTTTCTTCGAAGTTTACTTGTACTATGGATACTTTTGTGTTTTTAACCATTTATTTCCTTTTTATTTATATCTAAGCTTTTATGCTAGTTACGTTCTTTGCAATAAAAAATAGATACATACATTCGTAATTACGTCCGTTTGAATTTCTTTAATAAAGTCGTCATTTTTGATCGTTGAGGTCTAAATATTTGCGTGAACATGTAGTTTAATAAAATGAACCAGAATCAATCAAAAACTCGATTTCGTATTTTTGTGTAGTTACGTCCGTTTGCATTTAAGGTGACGATATATATATACGATAAAAATTGCGCATAATTATCAGTCCCCGTCCAGACTTGCAATTTTTTAAAATTCTGCTTTGCATAAGTGTCCAGATTAGGAAATTCTAGTTTTGCAATTAAGTATTAAAAAATTCTATTTCACAACAAATTTGCATGAAGAATGAACAATTATAACATTTTATGTTTATCATACAACTGAGCAAATAAAATAAAATAAAACGTAAAATACACCTATAAAATTTAAATTAACAACTGCGAATTTCAAAACAAAAGAGAATTGCCGAGCACACGAAACTGTGTAACCCTCCCCAATCTTCTCACCCCTCTCACCAATAAACTCTAGAATTGCTGCAACAAAAATTACAAGTCTAGACGAGGACTTATGAAATTTTTATTTTATTTCTTACCCCACGTCTACACCTGCTAAATTTTTATCATGACAAATGTCAAATTCCATATAGAAAAAAGAGCTAACATAAAAAAAAAATTATTTTTCAATATAAAGTTTGACTTTTGTTATGATAAAAATATATCAGGGTTAAGCGCAATTATTTAAAATTTTTATTTTTAAAATTTATATTAAATACATAGATATGTGTGTATGTAATTAGTATATCGTCTCCTTAATAAAACAATATTGTATAATTTTTTTTGCCATTTCGAAATAATTTACAAGTGCTTTAATTACAAATAAATGAAAAACGCAATTATACGCTAGTATTTTAATTGATCTTTTGACCCACTTTGTGGAAGTATAATTTCACCAAATTTTTACCACATTTGGAATCAGTTATGTAGATTCTTATTATGCAATAAAAAAAATAAAGCCGAAGGTCCACACCATCCGTTCTTTGCATATGCGTTGTATGCGTTTCTGTACATTCTCTCCGATTCTAAATTCAAGTTACATGCAGTACGTCTTATGCGCAAGTATTTTTGTTGTTTTAATGCAAAAAGAGAAAAAATTTAAATTCACCACACGAACATTTGGCTATAAAAAAGAGCATGATGCATGCGACGGATACAAAAGTAGAAAGTAAACCTACTTTATCAGTGCTATGCGTCTATACGTTCTTTGCCTTTTGTTCTGTAACTTGCCACATACAATTACCTTGATTCTACTTTTTGAAACATGCATAAAACGCAACTACGCATTGAACGGATGGTATGCACCTTCGGCTTAATGGTGTACATGTGTATACACAAGGCCTATTTATCAGGTCAATGCAATCGTCCTGATGATATTGTGTTTTCGTGTTTAAGCTGTCAAAAGTTGTTTGCACTATATACTTTAGTTCATGTTTGTGTGTGTTTATGACAACTTAAACATAAAGTTGTTTTTTGTATTGCTGTGTTTTTGTAGAGTTGCATTGACCTGATAAATAGGCCTTGCGTATACACTATTGTTTTATTGAGGGGACGATATATGTATGTATGTACAGTCGACTCTTGATAATTTGAAACTGAAGGGACCAGAGAAAAAGTTCAAATAATCGAGTTTTCATTTTAACGAGACTTCAATTCAAATTAACAAGAGTTTATTTAAAATTTCAAATTTTTTATTGAGAACTTTCTATACTAAAATCGTGGAATAGAAACTAATGCAAACGATTTAAATTTCTTTCAAAAACAGAAACAAAATCACATTAGGAGTTCAAATTAAAGAGTGTAGAAAAACCGAAAATTATAGAACGTTGGCGAGCAAGATGTCATTTTTGTAGCACATCGCAAAAAACTAAAATAAATGGTTGTTTTATTTATTTTATATTTTGCATAAAACGCAGCAATTAAAATAATTCAAATTATAGAGCGTAGAGCCAAAAAATTCAAATTATAGCGAGTCGGCGATCAAAATGCCATTCAATTAATTTCAAATTATTGAGGGGACCAAATTACATAGATATTTTTTAATTTATTGAGTGTTTTTCAAGGGACTTGGAAAACAGTTCAAATTAACGAGTTTCAAATTATCAAGAGGCGACTGTATATCAAACCAAAGTATTTTTCAGACATAACTATTAATGTTCGATAGATACATATCGTTACCTTAATATAGAAAGGCCCCAACTCATTATTTTTTGGAAATCGCAATTTTTGCTTTTTTCGGTACATTAAATGTTCTTCTATCGAAATATACAAAAATCTCGAATTCAAATAAATAATGAGTTAGAGCCTTTCTATATTAAGGTAACGATATGTATATTTACCAATTATTATTTTTTTATTAAAATCTACTTTCTTGTAAATGCCAAATTATAAAACATATTTATTCGAATATACTCTATTTTTCATGTTGTGTTTTAGATTTGGCCCTATTCAGAACATACATAAGCATGAATTTTTTTTCCGAACAGAAATGCATACATACTTGAAATCAAAAAGTCGAAAATTTGTTTGGTGTCACATCAAAAAATTTATTGTTTTATCGACGTCATTTCCACATTTATTGATAAAAGTTTTTATCATACATTTTCTCGGTTTAGGTCCCAACGGAAATTTTTACGCATCGTTTTTACCATTTATTTGAACAAAAATTAAAAAAGTAATGCTAGTCCGAATTCACAGTTTCAAATACGGAAAAAATGCGCAATACTCGTAGAACATTTTTTCAAGTTTTCAATGTGAATTTTTTCAATGTAATAAAATAAATAAAATCGCTTTTTTTTGTTCACACTGATTTTGTGTTATTTCGTAACAATTACTTTGATGATATACCACGGAATTTATGAAACAGTCGATTTTAAACATTTTGTTAGATAGAGCGCTTTGCGTTTTAGGTAACGATATGTATAATTAAATTAAATTTATGGAGTTAATGCACTTAAATATGTTGATAAACATACCAGTTTCGGCTATGCGCCATCTCCAGTGTTCTCTTGAATACTACTACATATGTACATACATACATACATATGTACATACATCACTTTTTATATAGTGCTTTTAGTACTCCTGAAAAATTACTTAAAACACCAAAATGCTCAATTTTTACAGACTCATACCCATATTCTTCTTAACAAACTCGATTCATTACGATTTTTTAAATATCATCCGGAATCTTTAGCAGAAACCGAACAAAAGAGCAAGAAACTTAAATTTTCCTAACAAAAATACAGATGTATCTCAAAAAAAAAAAAAAAAAGATACTCGTATAATTAAAAATTACGTGTAATTTCAAATATTTAATTTCCTTTATTTACTAATAAATCCACGCACATTTTAAATCTTTTACAATTTCCACAAATTTCATGACGTTCTTAAAATGCTCACGATTATAATTTAATCATTTTATTAAATAAATTTATTAACATTTGAAATGCTATTTATAAAATACATGAAGAATTATATATGTATGTATGTAATTTAGAAATTGTAATTATAACATAAAAAAACGTACGCTCACTTTTATAACTTCTTAAGAATTGTTAATTTTTTGTTTAGTTTTAATTGTTCAATTTTTTTTCAGTATATTTTTGTCACGATTTATAATATCCTGTTTGCGTTCTTTTTGTGCTTTACTAATGATTTCATCAATTTCTTCAATTGAAGGTCCATCATTTTTGTCCTCAAACTTATCGTGTAACCATTTACCATCCGTTGCAGTTGTTGGTACACGAGGTTTAAAATCAGGACGTTGCCAAGTTCGATTTCCAAATTTAGGTGCAGGGAATTTACGTTTAGGACTCCAACGATCGTGTGATACACGCCTGTTAAATCGTGGAGAGCGTGATCGACGATATCGGGAATTTGGGGATGGGGTACCACGTGGAACAAATGGCGATGGTGAACGACGATTTGAATGGGACCCTGGAGATTTTCCACGAGAATCAAATCTACGTCCACGGTGTCGAGAATTTGATCTCGAACGGGAGTCAGAGCGTGAAAATGAACCACGCTGGCGCCTGTGTCTGCTCACGGTACTACCGCCGCTGTAGGCACGACCACGGGAACGTGATCGGGAGCGAGAATTTCGAATTCTTCTACTGCCATCACGGCTACGGCTTTTAGTACGACTACGACTACGACTACGACTGCGACTTCGACTAAGACTGCGACGTCGAGGGCGTGGTGATCGAGAATATCTTTTATTTCGGTGCGGTGGGGATGGTGTAGGGCTGTTTTGTAGAGCTGGAGTAGCCAAACGTATAAGACCGAATTTATCCACCTTTATAGGCTTTTTAATCTGAAATGAAAATTTTGGTTGTTCGACAACGGGAGCTGGCTTAGCAGCGGGTGTGTAATTGTTTTTGCTGAAACTAATTGATTTGTAAACATATGTCGAGGGCGTAGGCAAAGTTGTCTTTAAAGGTGGCGGTGGAGGAGTTTCCGATCTGTGACGCTTTTGATGAAGAGAAGCGGCAGCTGATGTAGATGCTATCGCTGATGTTGATTGTTTTAGCAGTTCTTGACGCTTACGTATTTCCTCCATAGTTTGCTCGAATATTTTAATATTGCTATTTAATGTACTTTCTATGTGTAAGCCACCGCCCAGTATGCTTAAAGGATCATTAAATTTAAAAAAATACAATTCAAAAACAATTATGTAAATACCAATCCTTACTTGTAGGCTTCTTGCAAGTTGAACTTATCTAAAATATTCTTGTTGGCCTTGCTATCTTTTTTAGATTTTTTCGATTTTTTTGACTTCTTCGATTTCTTTTTTTCCTTTTTATGTTTCATAGCTTTTTGCAAGAGTTTTTGCACTCTAGATTCAGTATCATCGTCATCCAGCTTTATAGTTTGGTTAAATAATTTTTTTTATTATTCAAACTTATTTCGAACTTACCCTAAATTCATTCGGTATTACTGGGTATTTCGTTACTTGCTTCGGATTAGCTTGAAAAAAACCTTGATTATATTGTTCTTGAGCTTTCTGGTTTGTCTCTAAGGATGCTCTATGCATAACCATTTTTTTGCTCAGCGGCGATAGTGAAGAATCTTTTTCATGACGCTCATCTAAAAATAATTCTCAATTAGCAAAAAGTTAACTTATATCGAAATCTCTCTTGCTCGTACCTTCAGTGTCCGATCCGGAAGATCCCTCTGAGGATTCATCTTCGTTGCTGGAAGATAGTATTGTGATTTGATTTTCAAAATCTGAAATATTTTTTTTTTTTGCAAAAATGCAGAACCAGAAAGTAATTTTACTAAAATGAAAAACAAATCATAATCATTTATATTGAACTCATTGAAATTTACCATGTAATTTCTGTTGTAAAGTATTATCAGATGAGAGTGCTGGAGCTGGTGGGATTTGAGATGACATTATTGGATCGACTGCGGCTCCGGTACGTTGCTGTATGGCTTCTAAAGAAAAACGAGCCTGTTCATGGTTTGGTATAATATTCAAACAGTCTCTATAAGCTTTGGCGGCTTCTTGTATACGATTATCTTCTTCATAGCTACGACCCAAAGCGACCAATGTTTCACCCATGTATTTACGTGCGTTGACATGATAAGCATTAAGTTTTAGAGCTTTTTCAAAGTCTTCTACAGCTTTTAAAAAAGAACCTTTGTTGGCATATAATGCTCCTCGGGCAACCAAACCCTCTACGTTGCGTGGATCTATATTTAAAGCCTTGTTAAGGCATTGGAAAGCTTCTACATGCTGACCTACTTTAAAATATTCTATGCCTTCGGCCACAGATCTAAAATGTAGTTTAATAATGTATTTTACATGGGTAACTTTAATTACTTTGAAACTCTTACCTAAATGCCCACTTGCTAGCTTGAACTTGCCTAAGCTCTTTGGCATATTCTTGAGGTGGAAAATCATTCTTTAAATTGGTCATTAATGAAAAATTGTCATTCACATCTAAACCATTCAGAGTATATAAAACTTCGTAATTTGGATTTTCAAACTCTTTTGCTTTTCTTAAACATTCTTCATATTTTTCTAAACTTTTAGCCGATAATTTACTGCGATTTGAATTTTATCAAAAGAAATGCAATTCTATGAAATTATTCTTCAGTTGTTTTAATTTGGAACTTACAAATACAATTGTGGCATGTCCTCATAGGCTATCAAGCCCAATTTAACATTTTTATTTTTTGATGATGTGTGCACTAGACTTAAGGTTAAGCGATCTGCATCTATAGAAAACTCTACTACCTCACAACATAAATATTCCAATCCATCGTGGCGAGGTTTGTTGGGCCTATCTATAATAATTGCTTCGTACAGTTGTGGAGGTATTAGAGCCTGAAAAAATAAAAAATCTTGTTCGTTAGCTTCTATTTATTAAGCTTTATTTATTTTTTTTCTCACCTTTAACTTGTAATCACGCAGGTATTTAAAATTCGGTTCCCCCAGACATACAGGAAAAACGTTTAGCTTCATTGATGATTTTGATGTTATAGGCAATTTCGAACGCGCTATTGTAGCGTATATAATGTCTCCTGGTTTAATTGATTCCAAAATATGGCGTTTAACCTTCTCTTTGTGTTTGACAATAAAAAGTTCATAAGGCGGCACTTCTGCCACAAATTGTTTGGCTAAAATAAGTTAATACATACAAATTTGAGAAGTTCTTAAATATAAATAAAAATAATTCGGATACATTACCATTAAAAACACAAAAAGAAACAAAATTATTGAAATTTTTGTAACAGATAATATGCCAAAACAAAATAAAACGAATGTACGCGAATAGTACTGAAACATCTCGGAATATTTTCTTGAATGTGTATGTACTTGTTGTGTATAGTAAAATCAATATTTGTGTGTAGCCTTTACTTACCTTTTTCCACATCGTCCTTAGATTTCATGGACTGCATTATAGATTTACTTAAATCTTTATCATAAAGGTCTGGAGCTTTCCTGGCCAAGAACTGATGCAACTTGAGGCGCTTGGCTCTATCCTGAAAAGTAAAATATTTTTGCCTATCCATATAGATGTTGTAATTTCCTTCTTCTGGCACTCCCATTATCTGCAAATCTCCGGCACCCCTCTCATCTTCCCAAATTTTTTGCATCGGTTTGCCATGGAAGCACAAAGCATTTTTAATCAGTCCACTGTCCATGTCGTTTTAATTTCTTTAAATTATGCCAATTTTTTTACTAAAATAAAAAGTTATTTTATCATATAATAAACACCCTCATACTCAACTTAATTTGTGAGACATTTTTTCTAACCCCACAAAAGTGTACATAATTTCTTGCTTACCATTTGCTCCATATGTAGTTCAACCAATTACTAAACTCTTTGATTTTTTTTAAATAATTTTAGTTGTTAGTATGAAATAATTATACTTACGTGTTATCCGAAATATTTGGCATGATTTACCTTGCTTTTTAAACAAAAATTTTCATAATCTGCCTTGCAAGTTGCAACTTTCTTCCTTTCTTCGATTCATGTATACACATATATTTTTTTGCAGCAATTGCAGTCAGGGCTGCCAGAAGATTCTGCTGAAAAATCTGCACTTTTTTAAAAATCATCGGGATATTAATTTCGAAAATCGTCATGAGTTTTTCATTAAATTATATTAATAAGACAAAAATAAAAATCATATGTAATTTCACGTATTTTATAAAATGACAATACATAATTATTAACGAGCCAAATTAATAAAAATTTTATAATCTTTAATCTTTTATGAGAATATTGCGGCTTTTTTTTTCGAAGTTTCAGCAAGCAACGCAGTATTGCACTGACAAATTTCGTCATGTTTTGGAGGAAAACAACATATTTGAGGTGTTATGCTGATATGAAAAATGTAGGGGAAAACATGTAGGAAAAAAAACAATATGAAAATATCTAAGGCCAATACACGTACAAACATTAAAAAACATGAAAAATTTGAACGTGAAACGTTCAAACCTTGAACATAGCACCAATGGTGTGGCGAAAAAAGCGGGTTACGGTGAGACGTAAAAGTAAACGCCAAGTTGTCGTCATTAATATTTAAAATTTATATAAATTGATGATATATTACAGCTAATAGGAGTTTAACTAAACACGAGTCGTGTTTTTTCACTCATCGAGTTTTATTATTTCTAAAATTGATTTTCTTTCATCTGCCTGGCTATTTGTAAATTTTTAATTATTTATTACCGTATCATCACACAAAGCGAACACGAACTCACGACTGATTCAGAAGCAGCCACCAACCAGCAGCTAGCACCATCACCAAGCGTAATTAAAAATTACTACCAAAATTAGAAACTTTATGTTTTATTTTTTATTGCTTACAGTTCACTTGAGAAACACTAAAATTCATATTGTTTTCATTTAGGCGCATTATCTTTTACTAGTTGCAAATAGTTGCATTTATTTTAACATGAAATAATAAATAATTTTTAACAAAAACTAAAATGGTAATCGAAATCAAAAGAATCTAAGCAGCCGAGAAGGAAAAAAATACTATGAATGTATGAATGAATGTTTGACAGTCATACTGTTATCGAAAAATTGACATAAATCAAATATATCAAACGTCCGATTTCCATAGTCCCTGCTTTTTATACACTTGGTTGCTGTAGTCTTTTGATTTAACTTTCCATAGGGACTAAAGATTTATAAATTTCAATAAACTCCGTATCGTCGGAGGTCCTTTCTTCCCGTATCAGAGGTCCTTCGAAGGTTCTTTCTTCGTTGACGACGACTTCTCTCCAGAATATATTATAATTTATGATGACAGACATGATGTCATGTCTAAAACATGATTAACATCCCACGGATTGACCGACTTTCAGTTGTTTTGATCAAAATCATAATTTTTTACTTAAAAGGACTATTAGACAAGCATACTTGTCTTAGACATGTACGATGGCATACTTTGGGTTTTGCTATTAGACTATTGAACCCTGACGGCATACTTCATATTAATTGTGCGACAGACATCAGAAAATCAAAAATTTTTGAAAACCAGCATACATTTCTAAGGAACTCGTAGACTGTGAGACTTGGTATGCCATCGTACATGTCTTAAGACAAGTATGCGTGTCTAATAGGCCTTTAAAATCGGCAAATCGGAATTTTGTCGGTTGGTTTCTGGCCTGCGGCACAGTATATTCAAAATACATTATGTTTGCAGCAAACCAGAAACCATCCGACGATTTGTTTGTTTATTAATGAAAAAATCGGCAAAATGCCGAAAAATCGGCACACTTTTGGCAGCCCTGATTGCAGTCTGTATGACAGCTTGGGTCAATGCATTCACGATAACTATTCGTAGTATCCATTCACAATAGTAATCCGTTGTATAAAAAAGTACTTGTTTAGATTGGTTGGTTGACACATAAATATCATACCGTTAATTTAAAAAATGTGAAAAAAGAACAGTGGTCATATTTTTTTAATAGTTTTTAAAAAGTTTTAACTAATTTTTCATTTAAATTTGCAAAGGAAAAAAAAATTTTTTTTATTTATTTATTTCATCTACAGTAATACTAAGCCCTTTAGGCCAAAAAATGCGTATTACAAAGCATTTAATATGTATATACTGAGTAAATACAATAATAATAAAACAATATTTATGTAATGTAAAAGTAAACGTAAATTATTATAACCATTTAGGGCTCCCCAGCCATTTAAGATTAGCTAGATTTAATTATAAAAAAAGTAGATGTCCGGATATGGCAATGATACAACAAAAATAATATCCATTCATTAGCTTCAAATTGAACAGAGAGATTATGTTAATATATAGTATGTGCATATGTTACTTCCTACCATCATTCATAGAAAAAAAACTTAGGAGTTTAAGACGAATAACATTATTGCTATGAGAAAATATATGTACGTAATTCATATGGAAGGATGTTCCAATATCGCACCACTCTCACAGCAAATGACCTTTCAAATAAAGAACAGTTGATTCTCTGTATTATGACTTGTTTGTTTCTAATAGACCTAGAGAAGATATTGAGGTAAACATACTACGCAATAGTTTATGTACGCCACTTTTTATGATACGATGAAGAAGACTAAGGCCGGGTTTACATCTGTGTGCCATGTGCCACACAAGCGTAAAAAAAGCGTAACCAACTAATTACTAATGAAAAACTGTTAGATTCAGACCATGTATTTATTAAGTTAATAGTTCCATACATAACTAATAGACAATTTTATAGAACCCAACATGATTGGAAACTGTTTAAATCAATAAATACATGTCGGAATCAAACGGATTTTCATTAATAATTAGTTGGTTACGCTTTTTTGAGCAAGCGGCACACAAGAAATGCCAGATGTAAACTCAGCCTAAGTTACGCATAATCACAAACTGACTAAAAGAATTTTTTTTAACAAATTCAGAAACATGTTCACGACGTCGTAGGTTAAAAAAGAACCTAACTATCGAATTTATAGCGTATCCTAATATTTTCAAATTCTTAGCAATTGATCCAGATATAACTTCTATGCCATATCAGATGTGAAGCATCATTAGTGATTTAGCTATTCGTCTCTTGACATCAGCTGGCAAGAAGATTCGCATAGAATAAATTCTACGTATCTGAATCTGCTCATACTAGCTTTTACTGATCTTTATCTTCTATAAAGCACATCGTACCAAAAAAATCACTCAACAAAGTTTATGAATATAATTTTAGCGTACTGAAAATAACTGCTGATTTAAATAAAGAAAAATAAAGTTATTTATAAACAAAAACGCCAGTAATTAATCGGTGACTTTCTAATAATATGCTGTGCTATGCGAGCTCCTAAAATATTCCCAAATATATTCGTAATACTGTAGATAGAGTATCTTCGTTAGAAATTTTCTCTGCGTACTGCTTTATGAAAATAATCGATTTTTATAAATTTTCAGTTGTGACTATATCTTGCTATTCATAAAAAAATATCTGTATGCCCTTCAACTTTAATAACTATTTAATCTTTTAACTCTTTAATTGCTAAAGCTCTTTTCCTTTATTAGCTTAAAATTTTAATTATAAGTTAATATAATAATAAATAAATAAATAACTCTTTAATTTTTCTTTAAGCTATTAAAGTCCGAATAACCGGCAAAGGAAAATGTAAATGGATGGAAATATTACGCAAAAATTCCAATTCAAATAATGAGACCACACGTAGTCTTTTTTATTCCAGTAAAGAAATTTATGCACACAATGAGATACCCCTCTCGGTATTCGAACCACGTGGTATTGAACTTAGTCCTGGCGAACATTCTTTTGAATTTTCAATGCCTTTGGAAAATTTTCTTCCATCGAGTTTCAAAGGCAGTCATGGATCAATTAAATATAAACTTCGCATACTGATACAAAGGCCTTGGTCGTTTGACGAACATCATTCGATAACTGTAACTATAATGAAAAACATGTCATTACCGCCCGTGTATCGGCTGAATCCTAAGCCATTGGAGAAACAAATTACTAAAACTATAAGTCTATTTGGAACGCGACCCATTAGTATGTTGGCCTTACTACCGGTTGACTATGCTGTGCGTGGAGAGCCGTTACGTATTTGTGTGACAGTAACCAATAATAGTACAACTAATGTAGAGAAATTACGGTTTTGTGTATTACAATATGTTTCCTACTATAGCCATGTACCTTTGAGGATACAAAAAGTGGAAATGGTTCCTATAGCCCATAAGGAAACGGGTTCAGTGCACAAGAAAAGTGAACGTTCATTTGCCCATGAACTGCTTATTCCCGAAACGGCCCAGCCGACGGATGATGAATTATCTGGTGTTATTAATATATCATATGAACTGCGTGTGGAAGCTGTTTTAAGGGGTTTTTTCAAAAATCTCGTTCTAAATCTGCCTTTTAAAATTTATACAAATGAGACTGAAGCTGCTGAGCGTTTACCACCCAGCGTACCTCATCCACCTATGTCACAAGAAATTTCAAATATTGCTGGCAATCCATTTGAACAACCTTCGAATTCTATAACAATGTATCCACCACTAGATACAAGCATTGGTTCCCCATCCCACTCATCGCAGTATAGTAGTGAATCCAGTTCTTTACATTCTACCACTTCAGAATCATCGGCAGCCACTTTAAGCCCTGCAGTGGGTGGAACCGCTCTCTCTTTTACTTCGGGCTCATCGTCACAGTTCAATAGTCCATCTAACCGTGCTAGCTTGCGTTGTAATTCGAATGTACCATACATGCCTTACTCGAGCAGTCCATTAATGATAAATTCATATCCACCACCGGCAGTAAATATGCCACCATACCCTATATCGGATTCACCGCAATACTCATTTATGCAACAGCAACAGCCTCTTCCACATCGGGGTACACCAACACCACCGCCATCAATGAATAATTTAAATAGAAATTCAACAATGTCTTCACATTATGCCTCGGTATCGTCATCGACGTACATGTCGATGCAGCCACAACCAGGAGCACATGAATTGCGTAAGTGTTTTTGGAATTTTGATCTAATATGATATGTTTAATACGCTTTATTGTACTCTATTCGTATTGTAAAACTATTTGAAGAACTAAATCCATTAAATGTTGTCAGAAATAATGCAGAAACAAGTGTCTATATCTACACAAGTATATAAGTATTTTGCTGTTATTCTATATAACAATTGGAGATGCATGCAGGTCATCCCATTTCAAAACATACTCTTGTCCCTATATCATATTTTCATAATGTTAATGATTAACCCCCATATGGAAAAAAATAACGTATGTTTGAAGTGTACTTTAAAACAAAATTTCCATACAAAACCGGTTTTAACGTACACTTGAAGCACACGTTATTTTTTTGTTTGCATTTACCACAAGAAAATTACACTCTGAATGTGATAAAGCTATATAAAATTTCTGAAACGCAAAAAACCATAATTCACATCTTGAAATACTAATAATGAATTTAGTTCTTCCTCTTATTCAGAAGTACGTTATTAATACAAATATATTAAAACAGCCCTTCTCACAATGTCTGATTATTTCATTCTTAACCAAAAATTAACTAATTCCAGGTTTGTTTAACAGGAACCATTTATTGAATTTGGTTGTGGAATTTGATATGCCCAATCCTTGTCTAAAATTCTCATCTGACAGAGCGAAAATTATTTTTCTGCTTCTAAATTTTTTTATATTATATACATACGTTCCAAAAATATAAATTTTGTCCTTCCATTTTATACCTATTGTATAAATTTGTACAAAGTCAATATTCCTTCTAATTTTTAAATATTTTCTTACAATTAGTTTCCTAGCCGACAAAGTTTGTTCCGTTAAATTTGTCTGTTAAAAGTTAATCATGCATTGTGAAAGGCAGTGAAGCTTAACTTTCGGTTAAAGTTCTTGTTACTTTTTAATCATACATTGTGAAAATGGCCGTTAATGTATTTTTTTTCCAGATTCTTCATTTAAAAACCACAAAATTTATATGTACATATCACTCCTTTATTGCAATCGAAGCATAACTAAAGTTATTTTTGCAGAAAACGAGTTTTAAGTTTTCAATTTACATACAACTCAATGATGAGATGCGTGTACAAGCCTTTTAAATATAATTTTTACACACGATTAAATACGATACAAAGATTTTTTTCTCTTAAAGCGAATTTTTGGAGATATGTCTATGTTGCAATGAAGGAGCGATATGTATTATATGAGTAATTAAATTTTATACATATGTATGTATGTACATATATGTATTTTATTTTCAGCTCCTTCTTATGAAGAACTATTTGGCAATGCTTCCGCACCTCCCGAAACGCCAAAATAAAATTGATCTTCAAGTTTGCGATTTTATAGACAGAATTAGAAAGGAAACACAAAACCGAAAGTATGGAATAGAGTTACTAAACCCACCCCTATTAAAAGAAATTAAATACAGAAAACTAAACGTATAAACGAAACTTACGATCAAAGGGATTAAATTAAAATTAAAAAAAAGTTAATAGCAAATTCGGCACATATATTATTGTTGTAGACACAATTAAATAAAATTGATAAAATTTAAAACTTAAAAATTAGATTTCCCAGGAAAAACTGTAAGCACAAGTTCTATAACTGGTTATAGATCGTATGCATGCCTAAACATTTTTAGCAATACATGATTTTTGTTAAAATAGTTATATTAATTCTTTAAGAAATCTGCACTTGGCAATGTTTTTGAAATCATACCCTAAATAAATAATTTCTGTTTAAAATTTTTAAATTGGAACAAGTTCAAAATACTTTAAATTTTTTTTAAATAGCCTTAATTATTTTTTTTAGCAGAACAAGATGTAAAAAAGTTACAATACACATTATTGAATGTGAAATGAAATTTACATGTTGTTTTGTGTAAAGAACTTTAGCTTTTTGTACAGATATAACATAAGCTTTCGCCAGCGGATTCCAGCAGTAATTGCGAATTATTTCGAGTTAAAGAACTAGTGATTCTAAAAATTTTTTCTGGGCTTATAAAGTATTCATAAATTAAGGCTTAAAAGCACATAAAGCTTAATTTTTTATTTGAATTAAATTTCTTTTTACATAAAAGCAATGCTTAAATCATTAATTAATTATTAAAGTTAAATGCAAAAAAAGTCTGTTAACAAATGTGTTGTTAAATTTTTTTCTGCCTAAAACAAAAATTGTGTTAGAATTAATATAAACCATAAAGAAGATTTTAAAAGCTTTTTGTATGCCATAAACATATTAAAAATATTATGTTTTATAAGAAAAACGTTTACAACGTTATGTATAGCGAAAAAAATGCAACAGTTGGAATTAGCTTGGACAATCTGTGTGCTAACATTTGCATATTTATTATGTAAGCCAACAACTAAATTTAATAATGCAATATTGTAGTATTTTGTTAAAAGGAAGTAGTTTTTCAAACATAATCCATGATTTTTTAAATATGTACTATATACATATGTATGTATTTGAAAATTTTAAAATTACAACCTTTTACACGATGTCAGAAGAAAACGTATATATAACATATGTATATATATCGAGTATTGAAAACAAAAAAAAAACTTCCGGAAACTCAGGTTGGTAAATTTCTTAACGAAATTTTCGCTCCCTAGTGCGGACTTCCAAAAGAAAAGCAGCTGGAATTTTTGGTAGTTATTGTCTATTACGGGGATGTTATAACTGTATATAACAATTTGCATTACTTTTCACAATAACAATATCGATCAGCTGTTTCCTACCGTTGCAGTTACATTACATTACAGTCGGGTAACTGGGCCTTCACCCTTCATATAAATGGGCTCTATCTAATTTTTTGTCGTTTGTGAAGCTGAGAAACTATTTTCTCAGTTTAAAGCTGTCTTGCTAAAACCTCGAAAAATTATTTTTTTCTAGCACAATGCAATTTGTTGTTGTTACTTTACGTAGTATTGAAGTTATAAGAAACAAATTGTCATAAAAAGGATACATAAAGACCCAAAACTGGTCTGAATCAATAATGGATTATGATTGAAAATAAGGTGCATCAGCAAAAAACACAAATCAAAACTTTTGTATGCAATTTGCTATTTCATAAACGAAACGATAGACATAGATAATCAAGCTAATTGCTAATACATATTTTGCTATACATAATGCTGTATCTGTACAACTTTGCTTCCGTCTGGGTTTCGCTAAAACACATTTTTGCAATTAATTAAATTAATAAATTAAATTAAGTACTAAACCTTCACTTAAAGGAAATAAGATAGTCATATCTTTATTTTGAAATTTTGTGATACAAATTGTGTCGTCAGTCGTATATTAGTTTTAAGTTACTTCCGAAAATTTTTCGTTTAATTTTTTCATAAGCAACTTTAACAAGAATGTGGATTTTAAAATGTTAATTCCACTTCAATGCTTATATTAGAGTCTGATAATTTATTGCGTTGCGGTTTTTCATACGATTTCGAAGTATAAAACCGCAGTGCGGAACGGTATAAAATTAAAATTTATTTTATTTTCTCTGCGGACATTGTTATTCTCTCAATTTTTGACTCTCTTTCTCTTTCTGATGTTGCCATATTTTTTGAATAATTAGCGATGTTCAGAACATTATTGTAAACAAAAAAACATGATTTTGAAGTTCAAAACTTTTGGTATTAAATATAAAAGTTTAAAAAATATATCAAATATATCTGCCAATGCATAAAATGTTAATAATTCTTGTTTTTAGTTACTGCCATTACAAATATTATATATATACATATGTATATATATACATATGTATATAATATACATATGTATATATGTTGTTCCCGTCGTTCCTATAAGGAGCATATGGTCCTCCATTACAAAATATTAAACAAATAGTAAATTTTTTAGAAAATTTTATAAAAATGTATCCACAAAAAACATTAATAGAAATTTATACAAACACTGACAAGTATTTTTCTCTCCCGCAACGAAAAATCGCACCGCACCGCACCGCACCGCAAACATTGTGTTTTAGACTCCTAAGGTTGAAGGAATAATTAACATGATTATTTAACTTTAACATAATTGATTTTGTTACTTTAAGTGAATTTTGGGCGGTCTCATTTTAATTCTACGTTTCATGACTTTTTATTATATATTTTAGTTACGAATATATATATTTTTAAGTCTATTACTTTGTTTTGATTCGCAATGGATTTACTATTTATAAAAGAATTTAAAGAACTATCTTTTGAAATCCATTCGCTTACCGCCTTTATGAGAAAATGGTAAAATATGAATTCTTGATGTTGCAAATTTTGATATACAAAAATATATCATTCAATAGTTCTCTCTAAAACAAAAAGTAAACTTCAAGTTTGAATAAAAAATTTATAAAATGATAAATTTATTTCAATTTTGAACTAAAAAAAATATGATAATAGAGCGTGTTCAGTTTTTTGTTTTTATTTTTAATATAAATTTTCAATCGAATCTATCGTTCGCATTTAGAGAAAGAGACCCCCAAATTTTTATTTGTACTTATGAAAACTTTTAGAATTTTGGAGGTAAATAAAACTATCTCAAATGGAAGCAAAGTTTTATAACGAAATATATGATTTTTCTTCTTTTTTTTTATAAAGAAATTAATGTAAAATACGAACAAATAATTTTGAAACTAATGAATTTAACTATTTATATTATACTAACTGCCGTCTTTACATAAATATTAACATATACACTTGTATACTATATTTAAATTATTTATTTATATTACCAGCCTTTTTTTAAATATTTTGACATTTTTTAACGCACACTTTATACTTAACGAAAAGCAATGTTTGAGACTTACTTATCACTAACAAAGCAATTTAGGTTAATGATATTATTTCGCTCCATTCACTTAGTTAAGTCACAAAATTTTATTTTGCTCTTCATTTCACTATTACATTAATTTTTTTTATGGATCATACACAAAATATTAAATTTTTGAAAATCATAAAATCAAATACATACATACACTTACATACACAATACATACATACATACATATATATTTTTTTTATAAATTTTTACAAAATATTTTTTTAAATTTATTTTAAGTTGTTTTTTGATGTAGAATGTAAGATGCTTTATGCACTTGCATATTTATTTATTTATATACATACATACATACATACATACATATATACATATATATATTTTTTTGATTTATTTGTTTTAGTAATTAAAACTGAATAGAGAAACCAAACAAATAAACTAAACACATTTGAAATACGTATTTTTAAAATTTAAATTTCGATAATTTTTTTTTGCCAATACCAAATTGTTGTATTCACGCAAATTCAAACATTTGATAAATAAAATTTATAAACAAATTATATAAAAGTGTTTAATTACTTCAAAAGCAGTTTGGTAAAGCTTAACTAGAGTTATACCACTTTTAGACACGCAAAGTTTACGTTGCAAAGTCTTAATTCAGCTATGTGAAAGACGGAGGGGGGAATACTATATCTTTCTGTCTTTTTCACAGCTGAGTTAAGACTTTGCAAAGTAAACTTTCCGTGTCTAAAAGGGGTATTAGTTAACTTAAACAAAGTATGAGCAAAATAATACCCCTTTAGACACGGAAAGTTTACTTTGCAAAGTCTTACGGCCTTGCTCACGATGTCGACAAGAAATTTTCTTTCGTTTATTTATATTGAAAACAAAAAAAAAAAAAGAAAATTTGTTTTTGTTTTCAATATATACAAGCGAACGAAAATTTCTTGTCGACATCGTGAGCCAGGCAGTTAATTCAGCTGGGTGAAAGACATAAACAGATGGTATTGCTCCCTCTGTCTTTCACACAGCTGAATTAAGACTTTGCAAAGTAAACTTTCCCTGTTTAAAAGGGGTATAACAGTGTCTAATAAAACATTTTTTAGTTAGGTATTGTATGACAATGTAATACACCTTTTCCTGTGGAAGAGGGGTATTTGCAAAGTTTTAATTTAGCTGTGTGAAAGACAAAGGAGGAATACTATCTCTTTCTGTCTTCTCCCAGCTGAATTAAGGCTTTGCAAAGTAAACTTTGCGTGTCTAAAAGGGGTATAATCAACACCTTTTCATCATCAATTCAATTTGAATGTCATAAAGAAAATCTATTTTTCTTGTAAGCATTTCAACATAACCCTACGTCTCCACTCCGGCAAAGTTACTGTGAAAAATTCATCAACTTATTTGTTGTGGTGAGTACTTGCGATGTCCATATTTAGGCATATCAAAGAATTTTTCGTTAGTGCAATAGAGATGGAATATTTACCAAATTTGTTCTGTCTCTTTTCTTTCTATTGCAAATGGTTGCGGACGGCGAATCTCATGGCGAAATTTGTTGTTCAGACATATCTTCGGGCATCCATGCCAGAGCATGGACGAAGTATGGACATGAGCGGTCTCCATTAGCCATATGCTATGTCCGACATGATGCCCATACTAAGTTCATGGCTAGTGGAGACCGCTAGTAAGCAGAGAGCTGCAGCTCACTTCGCTACAGTACTGCAACGTTGCCATTTTGGCATTTTCATTGCCAGATTTAGCATATTATTTCGCAAAAAGGCATTTAAGTTAAAAAAAACTGATAAACGAACCTACATATGTATGTATGAGCTCTTAATTATGAAAGCGGTCTAAGTCATATGCATTTTTGCTTCAAAATATTAAATACAACTTTAAAAAACGTCAATAAATATTTAATAAATACTCAATAAATTTATATAAATCGAGAGTAGAACAACTCTAAATTAAAATGTTTCATAATATAAAAGTGTTTTTTAATTTGTTCAATTGCAATCGACTAAATATATCGACAAAAGAAATATATGACTTAGACCACTTTCATAATTAAGGGCAAATATACAAAATTTAAAATCTAGCATTTTTATTTTTCTTTTGTAGAACATTTCAGCAGAAATTTTGGATCGATTGCTATGTTGCAGACGCCAAATAGAATAAGGGAACAAATCGTTTATTTTTTTGAGTCTAATAACTTTAAAAATCTTAGCCAAATCGATTTTTAGATATTCACTAATTTTTTCTAGACTTAAAAAGTGCATCGGATGCCGCAAAATTTTATCGAAATCTATAGCTTAGCGGGAAGTTCCAGGGTTGATCTGCAAGTTCATTGCCATAAGAAAAAGTAAATATTTTCAATTTTAAGTTTGTGTCTCAAATATAAAATATATTAAATTAGGCATTAAAAGTGAAAGTAAGAAGTAGGAGTGGAAAACTTTCGATGACACTATCGATACTATCGATAGTTAATTTTTTGTCTGACTATCGATGTTTTAATTCTGCATTCGATTAATATTTGAAAGCAATCAATATTTTATAGTCACTATCAATACACCACTAAAAGCTAAAAATTTAAATATCAAGCCTTATTTTCGATTTTATCGTAAGCATGTAATCGAAAATAGACTTTTTTTTATTGAAATTAGAATTTTATGTGCTTACCCATAGTTTACAATTTTCGAAATGCCAAAATTGTTGATAACTGTCAAGATACACGATGAAAAATTTTATCGTAAGCTACGATTTACGTACATACATATATAAAATATGTTTGAATATTTTAAGAAGCCTTCACCTGAAAACTTCAATTTTTGTCGCTTACGATTAAATCGTAAATAAGGCTTGATATTATGATTTTTATAAATAAAAAATAACTGGATGATGGAAAAGGTTTCATACAATTATTTTAGTTTTGTTATTTATTGAAAAATTCTGTTTTATTTTATTTAATAACAAAAATTAAAAATTTTAAAAACCTCCGTTATATCTAGAAAGGATGTGACATCTTCTAAACGGC